>JAPQWS010000165.1:2400000-3600000 GCA_028651295.1 Catharanthus roseus | reverse complement strand
TAGACAATGAGAATACTTTAGAATATAAAAGAAGAATGCATTTAATATGAACAAAATGGCTAAATTCGGAACACTAAGACTTACATGATGGTTAAACCAATTAGGAGAATGATCAGTATGAATACGCTTTATCTTATGTAAATTTGCACCACGATTTTTATGCTTCACAATATCATAATGCAACCTACATAAATAAGTGAGTAAGACTTATTTTAGTATGTGATTATCAATAATCTAATCTAGAGAAAATATAAAAATTAGCTTTTACTTACTCAGTAGGCTTTTGGGCTTATTTTCTTCCCA
This sequence comes from Catharanthus roseus, assembly GCA_028651295.1. Taxonomy (NCBI): domain Eukaryota; kingdom Viridiplantae; phylum Streptophyta; class Magnoliopsida; order Gentianales; family Apocynaceae; genus Catharanthus; species Catharanthus roseus. The sequence continues at coordinate 3,599,697 of JAPQWS010000165.1, read as the reverse complement.
ATATTTTTTATTTTTCCAACCCACACCTTTTTCTTTCCCTATTATGATCCATGGGCCTCAACAGAAGATTAAGTAGTTTATTTTGAACTGGTCAGAGATACCGGGCTGAGCCGGGCCGGGCTAATCCAGGCTGCCCATTGTGACTTGATCTATTTAACCACTCTCCCCTCCTTGGTAAACCACACAGCCGACTCTTCTTTTATTTTTCCTTCTTTTCTCTCTCTGTCTCTTGGAGTACCGTCTCTGTCTCTTCTTCTTCCCTTTCTTCACTGCAGCTTGCCGCGTCGCTGCTCTTCTCGGACCTTTGGTCTTCCTATGACACCATCTTTACTGTGTGCGGCTGTATTCACCGATCGTCATTTTTCTTGTGAGCTTTTAAGAAAGTGCTGAAAGGGTGAGAGAGGGAGACACTGGTGAGTCTTTGCTTGATTGAGGCCCATGAAATGAGGGAATCTTGATTGTGCCATTTTTTTGTGCTGCCGGTGCCTCAACGCGGTTCGTGACCATTTACCACTGCTCGGCGCCATCCTGGTCTCAGTGCAGTCTCTTTTCCGCCGGCGGAACCAACCTGCGGCGATGGGTAAGCTTTTCTTCTCTTTTGGTTTATTTCTTTATTTTTACTAACAATTGTTTGTGCAGTTTTGGCATTCCCGATCGGCTAAAACTGAATGGTTGAGAAGAGGAAGAAGATAGTATTTTCTTCGTAATAGAGTTAGGCTTTATTTTCCATTGTTTTATTCTGATTAATTGTAATAGTAAATAGAAGTTGTAATAGTAAATAGGTCCTACAAGTGGTATCAGAGCCCGGAAACGACTGCAACTTTCCGGTGCTCTTTGGCGCCGCTGGTAACCATTCGGGAATTCCAGATCTGAGGAAACTATTGAGTCCTCAAATTCGGCCAGTGAAGTATTGCTTGACTTCTCTTTTTTTCCCTAATTATTTTGTTTCTGTTGCTTGGTGCTGTTTCTATTTCTGTTGAGTATTGTTTTACTGTTACTAGTTTCTGGACTGTGTTACAGTTCGGATTGTGTTGCTATTGTTTTTGTGAACCGTGTCACAGTTCTAGCTGTTTGTTACACCCTTTACTGCTCATTATTTCTGTTACTGATATATTATTCTGTCAAGTTTTTCCTTCTCGGTATTTCGGTTCTGTTTCTAGAAAATATACAAAATCAAGCCTGGCTTAAGTCTGTATCTTGGCGTGTTTTTCAGTTTTTTTTTTCAAAATATTTGTTTATTATTTTGTTTTGTAACATTCTTTCTGCTTGTCTTTTTCTATTTTGTGGTATTACTGCTTTTGCCATTTATTTCTCGTTTCAGTTATATATTGCTGTTACATTATGTGTTTATTGGGATTTGTGCCTCACACGTGTTTTTGCGCCTTTCCCATAAAAAAAAATCCGGGTATTTTATTGATAAAATCAAACTTTTCAAATCTTTCATTTTTCTAGCCATTAAATTACTCGTATTTGCCTTTAAAATATGTCGGTTCCAAAATTGAAACTGACAAGTTTGATGGCAAATCAAATTTTGTAATGTGACGTAGGAAAATGAAAGCAGTTTTGGTACAAAATAAAATTGCACCTGCTATTTGTAGCCCTAAAGAGTATCTGGAATCTTGGAGGAGCGAAATTCTTACTGAAAAACTTGGTGATGCGCACAGTTGCCTCACCTTGCATTTAACTGACAATGTTTTACGAGAAATCGACGAAAAAGACAATGCTTTCGAAATATGGACTAAACTAGAAAAATTATATTTGGGAAAATCTCTATCAAATAAAATTTATTTAGAAGAACAACTTTTCAATTTCAAAATGACCGGTTCAAAAACGCTTTCAAAAAATATGGATGATTTAAAAGTAAAGGGAGGTCCAAATCTCGAGAAAAGAACAAAGTGAAATGTTTTTATTGTGGCAAAGAAGGTCATATGAAAAATAAGTGTTTTAAAAGGATCAAAGATGAAAATCAACGTAAACATAGTTAAAGGAGTAATAAAATTAACAAAACCCAAGACTTTGATTCATATGGTAATTCTATGTTTTCAGAGGTTTTGTGTGTTTCCCTTTCCCCTTCTTGTTCTAAAGTTGTTGATCATTGGATTCTTGATTCTGGTTGTATATTTTATGCGACACCCAACAAACACTCGTTTTCAGATTTTAAACCCTAAAATCATGGAAAGGTTTACATGGGAAACAATCAAGTTTGTGATGTTAAAGCATTGGAAATATTTCCATCAAAATGCATGACGGTGTGACTAGGAAACTCACTGAGGTAAGATACGTGCCCAACCTTCGTTGGAATCTTACCTCTCTTGGTTATTTGGATTCACTTGGTCTTTTTTTCAAATCTAAAAATGGTATTTTAAGAATATGCAAGGGAAACCCAGTCATGCTAAAAGGTTTTAAAAGAGAAAGTTTATACATTCTTATTGGAAAAACAGTTTGTAATTCAACTGCTTTGGTTTCAAAAGTTGTTACTATGTTGTGGCATCGACAGATTGGCCATATTAGTGACTAGGGAATGTATTACTTGCAAAAACAAAATCTTTTATGTGGTGACAAAATTGATTCTTTGGATTTTTGTGACCATAGTGTTTTGGGAAGCAACACAAAATTAGTTTTTCAACTAGCACACACAAGTCTTCTGTTATACTTGATTATGTGCATTGTGATATGTGGGGACTTGAAAAGGTTCCAACTTATGGTGGTAATGTTAATTTCTTGTCTATTGTTGATGATTTTTCGAGGCATGTTTGGGTTTTTCTTTTAAAAATAAAAGATCAAACTTTTGAAAAGTTTTTTGAGTGGAAACGCCTTGCAGAAAATCAATCTAGAAATAAACTAAAAACAATCTGGATTGATAGCGGTCTTGAGTTTTGTAACCGAAAGTTTGCTGATTTATGTGCATCACATGGCATCTTACATCATAGGATAGTTAGGCATAACCCCCAACAGAACGGAGTAGCTGAGAGAGTGAACCATACCATAATGGATAAGGTTAGATGTCTTATAGTGTCTTCAGGTGTCCCAAAACATTTTTGGGGAGAAGTTGTAAGTACGGCTGTCTACATCATTAATAGATTCCTTTCTACCGCCATAAACTTTAGGACTTCTATAGAACTTTGGTAAACCCCCTAACTTGTCTAACCTTAAAGTTTTTGGGTGTGCAGCTTTTGCACATCAGAAAAAGGGTAAACTAGACCCTAGGTCTAGAAAAGGAGTGTTCATAAGATATCCTAGCAGGGTGAAGGGTTATAGAGTGTGGCTAAAGGGTGAACCGAGAATAAGGATAGTTATTAGTAGGGATGTCATCTTCAACGAGTTAGATATGCCCTGTCTTACGGATAAACCTGTCTCCGATAATCCACCTAGTGTTCCCAACAATAGGTAGTATACCTGTGGAGGTGGACGTCACCTCTGAATCCTCTCTAGAGCCCACACAGACCGAAACCAACGAGGAGTTAGTTGCACCATCCAGTAGTATACCTGATCCTCCTAGTGTTCTTGAAACCTTTGACCCTGTGTTAGAAGGTTCTGATGAGGAGGAAGAGCATCCTGAGGCTCAAGCTCAAGCCCTTAAGGATTACCAGCTTGCGAGAGATAGGGTTAGAAGAGTGCCTAAGAAACACTCTAGATGTGGTTATTCTTACATAGTTTCATATGCATTTGCTGTTGCATCTTATGTGGAAGAGAAGGAACCATTGCGTTTCTCTGATGTTTTGAAAAGCCCTAATCTCTCTTTATGGTTACGTGCTATGGATGAAGAAATGTCTTCTTTAAATAAAATAAAATATGGATTCTTGTTCCAAAACCCTCAAAACAAAAATTAGTTGATTGCAAATGGATTTTTAAAATTAAAGAGCCTGAGTCTGCTAATGAACCTCCAAGTTTCAAGGCCAGGCTAGTTGCAAAAGGTTTTTCACAAGTTGAGGGCATTGATTTTAATGAAATATTTTCTTCCGTCGTTAAATACAAAACGATTAGGATAATTCTTGCTCTTGTTGCTTTTTATGATCTCAATCTTGAATAACTTGATGTTAAAACCGCTTTCTTGCATGGTGATCTCGAAGAGACTATATATATGTGTCAACCACCAGGTTTTGAGGTTAAAGGTAAAGAACACATGGCGTGTCTTTTGAAAAAGTCCTTACAAGGACTTAAACAATAGCTCAGGCAATGGTACAAGAGGTTTGATTCTTTTATGTTAAAAGTTGGTTTCTCTAAAAGCAACTATGATAGTTGTCTTTATTTCTCTGGTAATAATGTTGATAGCGCTATTTATGTGTTGCTTTATGTAGATGATATGTTAATTTCTTGCAAACATAAAGTTAAGATTGATGATCGGAAATCCTTGCTAAAATTTGAATTCGACATGAAGGATTTAGGGATTGCATCCAGGATTCTTCGGATGAGTATCATTAGAGATAGGACTGATCGTTCATTTTTCCTATCTCAGAAACCCTTCCTTCAGAAAATTATCTCTAAATTTTCAATGCATCTGTGTAAGCCTGTTATAACCCCACTTGCAAGCCATTTCAAATTTTTTGACAAAACTTGTCCTAAAACCGAGAGTGAGAAAAGAGATATGGCTAATATCCCCTACAGAATAGCCATAGGCTCGGTTATGTACTCGATGATATCCACCTGACCAGACATTGCTTTTTCTATAAGCCTTCTTAGCAGATTCATGTCTAAATCGGGGAATGATCACTAGGCTAGTCTCAAGTGGTTGCTACGTTAACTTGGGCTACTCTCAAGTGGTTGCTGCGTTACCTTAATGGCTCTTTAGATAGGAGCTTACACTATCATAATTGGTCTGATGTCTTTGAACTAATTGGTTATGTCGATTCCGATTTTGCAGGTGATAAGGATGGTAGAAAATCTACCTCATCCTATTTCTTTACCCTAGCGGGTAATTGCTTCTCATGGAAATCTCAACTACAGCCAGGAGTTGCCTTATCAACTACCAAGGCTGAGTATATCGCAGCTATGGAAGCTATAAAGGAAGCCATTTGGCTTCAAGGGTTATTGAATGAACTACACATTTTACATTCAAAAGCTATTATTTATACTGACAGTCAGAGTTGTTTACATTTATGCAAAAATCCGGTCTATCACAAAAGGACAAAGCATATAGATGTGAGATACTATTTTATTAGGGAAAAAATCTCTAGTGATTTAGTTGACATAGATAAAATTAGTACTAATGATAATCCTGCAGATTTTGGTATTAAAATTGTGAGCTATGACAAGTTTATGTTTTGCAGGGATTTCCTTCACTTGGACGCAGTTTGACACTTATGGAGTCACTAGAAGGTTGGAAAAATATTGATCGAGGTGTAGATTGGGCTTTTGGGCCTATTTTCCTTCCAATATTTTTCATTTTTCCAGCCCACACCTTTTTTTCCCTATGATGATCCATGGGCCTCAAAAGAAAATTAGGTGGTTTGTTTTTATGTCTGGCCGAGCCGGGCCGGGCCAACCCAGGCTGCCCGTTGTGACTTGACCTATTTAACTACTCTCCCCTCCTCGGTAATCCACACAGTCGACTCTTCTTTTATTTTTCCTTCTTTTCTCTCTCTGTCTCTTGGAGTGCCGTCTCTGTCTCTTCTTCTTCCCTTTCTTCACTGCGGTTTGGTGCATTGCTGCTCTTCTCCAACCTTTGATCTTCTTGTGACGCCGTCTTTACTGTATGTGGCGGTCTTCACCGAACGTCATTTTTTTGGTGAGTTTTTGAGAAAGAGCCTAAAGGGTGAGAGAGGGAGACACCGTTGAGTCTTTGCTTGATTGAGGCCCCATGAACTGAGGGAACCCTGATTGCGCCATTTTTGTGTGCCGCCGGCACCTCGACGTGGTTCGTGACCATTCATCGCTGCTCGACGCCTCCTCGGTCTCCGTGCAGTCTCTCTTCCGTTGGCAGAACCAACCACCGGTAGTGGGTAAGCTTTTCTTCTCTTTGGTTTATTTCTTTATTTTTACTAACAATTGTTTGTGCAGATTCGATATTCCCGATCGGTTATAACTGAACGGTTGAGAAAAGGAAGAAGATAATATTTTCTTTGTAATAGAGTTATGCTTTATTTTCTGTTGTTTTATTCTGATTAATTGTAATAGTAAATAGAAGTTGTAATAGTAAATAGGTCCTACACAATGTAAGATTTTATTGATTCACAGTTGAAAAGCACATATCAATGTGCTTTTTCCAGTACATCATCATCAAAGCTTGTTGGGACCCCTTTTCCTAGTGGATGCCTTGAATATGAGAATTCCTCCAAACCAGGAGGAGGACTAGTGTCATAATCTTCAGTTTCTCCCTGCTCGATTGAATTTTGTTTGAACGTAGTCAACTAGATATTTAGAGCAAAAAGTCAAGTTTTCCTCTGCTACATATCCTTCAGCAATAGACCCTTCAGGGCGACTCCTATTCTGTACATAAGACTTCAAAGTGCTCAAATATCTATATACATCAAAGTCTCATAGTTAGTGTTTTGGATTTTAAGATAATAAATATGTATTAATTCACAATGAATATAAGTTGTTACCTTTCAGTAGGATACATCCACCGATATTCAATTAGACTAGCAATTCTCGCTTCACTAGCTAAATGAACAGTTAGGTGCATCAACATTAAATAGTGATGGTGGAAATATTCTCTCTAATTCTCAAAGTATAACTGCAATGTCTTTTTCTAATTGGACCACAACATCAGGATCAATTTCAGTAAAGCACAACTTCCTAAAGTATCTGCTCAACTTTATTAGAGGATACTAAGCAGATTTTGGTAAAACTTTTCTCAAAGATATAGGTAGTAGTTGTTGCACTAAGATGTGATAGTCATGGCTCTTAAGTCCCAACAACTTAGGTGGATTCAACTGTACACATCTTGACAAATTTGCTGCATTCCATCAAGCACCTTAACTCCTTTTAAAACATTGCAAAAGATAGTTTTCTCCTTCTTATTTGGCACAAATGAAGCTGCTGGTAGAAAAACCTTCTTGTTTTCGCTCTCAATAAGGTAAAGATCTGGTCTAATTCCCATTTCTTTTAAGTCAAGGCATGACTTAAAGTCCTTATTTTTGCTAGTTTCCAATAATGTAACACATATAGATTCTATACATTCTTCTCTACGTGCATTGTGTCTAAGTTGTGGCACAACAAGTTGTACTTCCAATATGGTAACTCAAAGAAGATACTCTTCTTTTTCCAATTAAATGGAAATTTTTGTCATATTTTCTTTCTCCAAACTAACATTGAAGACCTGTGATTTTATCGAATATCATATCACCTATTAATCGAGGAGGTGGTCTTCCATGCTCTTGCTTACTATCGAATGATCAAGAGTCCTTTTGAAAAGGATGATTAGGATTTAAAAATCTATGATGCCCCATGTAACAATATTTCCCACTATTCTTCAACCAATAGGAGTTTGTATTCTTATCACAAACAGGGCAAGCAAGTTCACCCTTGGTGCTCCACCTCGATAAATTAGCATAACCTAGGAAATCACTAATTGTCCATAGTAGAGTGGCATGCAGTTGAAAATTACTCTTAGAAGATACATCATAAGTTGGTATGCCAGTCTCCCATAACTCCTTTAATTCAACAATTAAAGTTGTAAATAGACATCTATATTGTTACCAAGAGCATATGGAACAGGTATAAAAGTCATGGCCTGCAAGTCTCTCCAATATTTGGTCATAAAGGGTAAAGGAAGTGATAATTTCTTGTTGCATCGTTTAGCTTCTGGTAATCGATACACACCCTCTAAATGGTAATGACTCCCATTGGAATCAATTCCTCTTTTTTCATTGGGAATGACCGTCATGCCTCCTTTCTTTGGTACTACTTGGACAGGACTTACCCAACTGCCATTAGAGATTAGATAGATGATTCCAGCATCGAGTAGTTTGATTATCTCCTTTTTCACCACCTCTTACATATGGGGATTCAATTTCCTTTGAAGTTAAACCACATGTTTAAACTCTTCTTCAAGAAAGATCTTTTGTGTACAAAACGAGGGACTAATACCTTGTATGTCAGCTATTTTCCAAGCTATAGCCTTCTTATGATTTTTTAAGGTCCTTAGTAACTTTCGTTTTTGTTGTCTACTTAGCTGGGAGGAGATTATGACAGGAAGGGTAGAATTTTCCCCTAAGAATGCATACTCTAAGTGCTCGGGTAACACCTTTAATTCTAACTCCAGAGGTTCTTCTATTGATGACTTTAATGAGGGGCGAGGTAGAGTTTGTATATTCTCACTTTTCACATCTTTCTCATTGATTTTCGCCTCATCCAATTGTGCCACAACTTGTTGTACTAACTCATCGTCTACCTCTTTTCTATCATTACCTTGGAGTGTCATAAGCAATGGATCATCGTTTATTATTTCCTGCCCATGATAAGATATATATAAGGATCTATTGAATTTACCATAAAGAAAGTATCATCGCGGTCTAAGGTACAACGCATAGCTTTAGGTAGTTTAAGAACTACCGCATCCTCTCCTAATCTAAGGGTCAACTTCCCTTCCCAAACATCATTATAGCTCTAGCCGTATTAAGGAAAAGGCGACCTAAAATTAAAAGGACTTCATTATCTTCCTCCATGTACATTACCAAAATATACAGGAAAGATAAAGTCTTATAATTGAACGAGGACATCTTCTGTAATACCCTTAGGATATTTAATGGTTCGGTTAGCCAATTGTATACTCATCCTAGTAGGGTTTTGTTCCCCTAGACCTAGCTTCTTGAAAAATTTATAAGGTAATAAATTAACGCTAGCACGTAAGCTCGCTAATGCTCTACTAACAAATAAAATACCAATAGTACAAGGAGTAGTAAAACTCCCTAGGTCCTTTAAATTTTCTGGCAATTTATCCTTGTTCATCACAACAACAAAGCATTCCTCATTCAAAGTTACTGATGAGATATCTTCAAGCTTCTTTTTCTTTGAAAGCATGTCCTTTAGAAACTTTGCATATTTTGGTATCTGTGTCAAAGCTTCAACAAACGGGATATTAATATGTAATTGTTTAAACAAATTAAAAATATACCATATTGTTCGTCTTGCTTTGCTTTAAGAAGAAGTCGTTGAGGATATGGCACAAGAGGTCTATAAGGTGATGGGATTTGCTTTGATACTTCCTTCTTTTCGATGTTTCCATCATGTCCTTCTTCATTTTTCTCCTCAACATCTTTTTCTTCGAGTTCTTTCTCCTCTAAATCCTTCTGTTTTAGTATCACCGTAGGAGTAGGAACTTCTAATTTCTTGCCACTTCTCAAAGTTATTGCTTTAGCATGTTCTCTTAGATTTGGTTCCGTGTTGCTTGGAAGGTATCCATGTGGTCTTTTCGAGATTATCTTGGCAAGTTGCACGATTTGTCTAAGTTCTGAATGGAAGCATCTTGATTTTGCATCCTAGCATCGTTTGCATTCGTGAACTTACTCAAAAGATCCTCCAAGTTGGATTTAGGTGGTGGATTCGAAGGAGGTGCGTTGTAGGGAAACGGTTGTGTAGGTTCGCGATTTTGAAATCCCAGAGGATTTTGAGGTATTTGTTGCCCTTGATTGCTCCAAGAAAAATTTGAGTGGTAGTGCCATTCAGGGTTATAGGTATTAGAATAAGGATTATTCCCTTGCCTATTTACTTGGATATAATCTACTTGTTCCACAGAAGCATCTATACTAGGAACTCATGATTTGGATTCCCCCCTTTATAAAAGTTGCAAAACATTGCTTGGTGTGGACTCATATTTAATCTTTTGAATTTTTTTTTATCTATCACTACAACCGAACTTGATTCTAAACATGTTAGTGTATCTAAGCGATGTACTCTCGCCATTTTTGCCCTTTTTCTTAGACCCCCCCCAAGTATAACTATTTAAGGCGATTTTCTCGATCAAGTTATATAGTTGTTAGGGTATCTTGCTATTGGTAGAGCCACCGACAGAAGCGTTTATGAGTTGTCTACCTCTAAAGCTAACACCAATGATAAATGATTAGATTTAGATTCCCTAATCCAAACCATGATGAGGGCACTTTCTTGTCAATTCCTTCAACCTTTTCCAAGCTTCATAGAGACTTCCCCATCGGCTTGTTGGAATAAGAAGGTTTCACTCCTCAATTTTGCGGTACTGCCCGGAGGAAAGTACCTTCCAAGAAATTTTCTACAAAGACTCCAACGTTGTGATAGAACCTAGAGGTAATGATTTGAGCCCTGATTTCTCATGATCCCTTAAGGAGAATGAGAATAGACGAAGTTTTATTGCATCATTCAATGCTCCATTGATCTTGAAAGTATCACACACCTCCAAGAAATTAGCGATGTGTGCGTTGGGATCTTCCTCTTGTAGCCCATACATTGTTTCGCACCATCTAAATGATGTTTGGCTTAATTTCGAAATTATTTGCGTCCACCACGGGTCTCGTTATGCTAGCCTCGTCCAAGTGATGAACAGTCTAGCATAGTCTGCTTCTGCCATTATTGGTAGCAGTGGTGGATTCCTTAGGTCCTCCTCTTCTTTTGCCTTGTCTAGAACTACTAATGCCATTTTGTCCGCCTTATTGAAATTGATAGCACGAGGGTTTTCCGCAGCGTTCTCTCAATTTCCAAATCGTACTTAACTAATTCACCCCTTTGGCAACGGGGCATAAACTAGTTGAAAAGAACCTACAACGAAGAAATCACGAAATCAATGAGTTTAAGAAAATAAAAAGAAAAGAGCAAAGAATCCAAATAAAGACAAAAAATGATCCGATATATCAGGGGCTTAACTTTCCTCCCCACAGATATCTAAGCTTTCCACGATTATCGGCATAGCTTTTCTGTCTACTTTTAGCTGTCCGAAACTGATTTTGAATTATCTTAACTTGTTTCTGCATCTCCTCCAACTCTAGCATCAAGTTTCTTTGTCTCCATAATATTAGTTCTGAAGCCTTTTATTGATTAGCTCTTGGAGGGCTTTAATTTTAATATCTAGAGCTCTATTAATTAACTCTTTTGGAGTTTAAATTTATACTACCATTCATCCTCCTAATATATATCTTTTCCTCTATTCTTAATATATATAATAAATCAAGGGGAATATATATAACATGCAAAAACTCATATAAAATCACAAACAAAAAAAGTAATTTATTTCTTCTAATTGTTTCAAGGAATTGACTACATTAATTAGCAAGTCTATATAAACGTAAGCATGATCAATTTATGAGATCAATAATAGCATAATATACCAGATACTTAAAATTTTTTTTGATGTAATATAGGTACGCTACAAACTCTCTATTATATTGCATCAATAATATTTTTTTCGGATTCTATGTTCCCTTTTCCTTTCTTGTCATTATCACTTCTGGTGATAATTTTTAGATATTAGGTTTATGAGTCATAATAATTACAAATTATTATAAATAATTATAATCACAAATATAAGATATTATAGAAATAAATTTTTTAATTGCATTCGCTTAAGGGAATGCCAAAAAATTACTAGGAATATTTTAATATTCCATCAACAATTACTCAATAATCAATTACCTTGAGATTTAGTTTTTTCAATATTGCTACTACAGGGGCATATTAGATATGAGGAAGCAAAAACTTTTCCCTACATTATTTTACTTTAATTGAGAAATAATTTAGATATGATACAATCTGGCATACTGATATTCTTAAAATATTGTAGCCATAAATATACCCAATCAATCATGGGTATTGGCATAATGACCAACTTCGGGTGGTTGTACCTTTCTTTTAGTTGTTTCCAAAATATTTCTTCATAAATTATGTAGTCTTCGATGGTATCTCCAGGACCCATCATATCTAGATGAATTATTACCATAATCCATGATAAAAATATAATATGTTATGATACCAAAATTATATATATAACTTAAATATAAAAACTAAGGAAAGGTTATTTTTCTCTCTTACCTCGAGAGACTCAATCCTCGGACTTTCATAGGCTTGGCCGAAAAGATTTCATCCATAATACTCAAATAAATGGATCTTATTAGTGATCTACACTTTGATTTCCATTGAAAGATTAGAGAGTTATTCTCATTCACGAAATTTTCATCTCTCAATTCCATTAGAGTCATATCTTAGTAATCCATACTGGTACCCAAGGGAATCTTTCTCGTTCATGGGATGTCCAACAACAGCCTGGGTCGATATTACAGTCTTTACCATGTCTACATATTCACCTTTAAAATTTTGACCTAGCATTTTTTCTCTGCCGTGGATTGAACTTTTTTATAAAAAAAATTCAATCCATCCATAGTTCTCGTTTATAGCAATCACATATATTCATAGTAATCGTGATGATAATGTATTATGAACTCGATGATTGCAATACGATAAATTGTTCGAAATAATAATAATATAATATACAGAGGAAGAATAAAAGATAAAAAAAAGTACAAGAGAGAGAAGTAGAACTCAACACTTAAGTCTGAATTGTCTTATTAATATCCTAGTATTCTGAGAATTTACTTCTCTATATGGAACGTTTTCTACAATATTTTTCATTTTTTCAATCGAATTCTTTTGGGATTGGAGGGTTTTTATGCTTTCAAGTTCTTATTTTTCTATCTTAACTCCATTGATTGCATTTTTTTTAAATTCGATTGGTTGTAATACATAGCATTATGTTGTTTGGAAATTTAACTATGGAAACTAACTATGCTAATTTTTCTATTTTGATAGTTCTTCTAATGAGTAAAAAATAATAATAAACTTATAATGGTCATCCTTTATCGATTTTTTGATATAATTGGCCAATTTTTTTTTTAAAAAGCTACTAAAGTGGCCACAACATTTTTTTTATTCTTATTTTGGCCATAACGCACACATTGTTGTGTGTGTTATGATTAAGGATAGCGCACATGTTGCGTGCATTATTACTTAATCAGAAATTTAACTAGTAAGATTTCTATATGGTAGATAACACATTATGTGTACGTTATCTTAAGGATAATGCATCTATTGTGTGTTATCTGCCACATTAATTTTTTTTTTTTTTTGCAAAACTCATAACTTTTTTTGCAAAACTTATAATTACAATTTTTTAAAAAAAGACAGTATTATTTTATTTAACATATTTGATGTATATTTTATGATAATAGTTATAAATATTTTAAAAGTAAAATTTTATTAAAGAAATATGAAGAAGTAATTTGAAGTAACTTAAAGTATTTTAAATTTTTGTTACTTGTAAATTTTACTATAATAATTTATAGTCGATTTAAGTAAAATTTTATAAAGAAGTATTTAGAAGAAATTCAAAGAAGAAATATCATTAATAGAAACCCCAAACTATTACAACACTTTGAAAAAAAAGAAACTAATACATTGCTTGAACTGAGGTTATAACAATTTTTTCTATTATGCTTGGGCATTCTACATCTGCTACATCTTGGAGGAGAGTTCAGATTTCGATAATCCATTTCCCGTGAAACCTTGTACCCTGTTTTCTACCACGTTGATTGTTCATATTTTGGAGGATATAGAATGTTAAATTGTAAGGAGTATCTTTTCAAAAGTCCTCGTGCCTAACCGGATAAAACTTGGATTGGTATGTCTTTCTGTAAGTTTCCCGCGAATATATGTTCGGCACATAAGCATCTGATTTTGTACTATTATCTCTACAGACTACCAGAGCATGAGAACAAGGCAATGTTAATTCACGCCATTTGCCACAACTGCACGATTTTTCATTCATTTTTAAAGTATAAACGTTATTGCTGGTACCATCAAGGCATATCAAAGATTTAACCCTGTAAATACCTTTTCATGGGTTGTACGTTATAATTGTGTGATACCTTCTCATGGGTTATACGTTGTAATTGTGTGGTCTTTTGATTTTAATTCAATCCGAAGAAACTCGTCAACAACTCTTGTTGGAAATGAATGCACACCGTTTTGGGCCTCTTCACGGTGTCGGTTGAAGTACTTTACAATTTTTTTGAATATTAATTCAACTAGGACTTTTAAAGATAAGATCCTAACTTTTTTCAAGATACTGTTAAGTGCTTCTGAAATGTTGGTTATCATCATGTCGTGCCGCTGCCCACCATCATGCAAGAGTGTCTATTTCTTCAGGTCTATCTTGACTAAATAAATATAAGCTTCAACATTTCTTTTTTGAATTTCACTCATCACACAATCAAATTTCCATTGCTTAGCTTCCGTTCGGGTCTACCACATTAAACTTTTTAATCCACTGTTCTTAAAGGTCTTGGGCACGCATGATAAGCTCATTATCATTCTCTGATTTGGTGAACTCTCTCTAGGTCTAAACCTCTAAAGGTTCCTTCTTAACCTTATATCCGGAAAAGTGCGTAAGAGATAACCGTATACCAATAAGTCTCTCAATCATCTTAATCAAATACTATTATGGTGTACACTCCAACTAGGACCAGTAACAGACAACCCATCTATCTATAAACCCCATAAGATGTGCACATCCTATAGAGAAACAGTCACCTCACCACAAGTCATGTGGAATGTGTGGGTCTCAGGCCTCTAACGCTAAACTAAAGCAATAATAAGTGCGTGGTCGAGACCTATGTAACTACATCTAAAAACTCTCCATAACCCCGTCCTATCAATAACATCAATCAAGCTACGAGGAGCCGTACTGTAAGCCTGAAATAGATTTCTCCTGAAACGTCTACATTGCCGATACACGTCTCATGATCTTCACCCCATATCAACCAAGACCTACGTTCATGCTGCCTGGTCAATACATCAGGGACTATGAGACCTAGATGCACGTGTGCTGGGACTTCTTCCATCTACATTATATCACAAAGTTTTAGGATTTTAAGTATAGTATTATACACTTTATAAATTTACATCGTCACATATTTAGAATTTAAAGTAAAATCTTTAGAGTAAAGTACTATTACACACTTTCTAAGGTTTCTGAATTAGGGATTTCGGGTTTAGGTTTTTAGAGTTTTAAAGTTTCAATGTTATGGTTTTAGGTTTAGAAATTTAGGGTTTCAATGTTATGATTTTAGGGTTTTAGGGTTTCAATATTACGATTTTAGGGTTTGAATGTTAGGGTAGTAAAATATATAAAGTAAAGTACTATTACAAGGTTTATGGTTTATATATCTAAATCTTTACGGTTTATGGTTTAGAGATTTAAGGTTTAGTTTATAGGGTTTCAATATTATGATTATAGGGTTTAGGGTTTTAGGGTTCATGGTTATATACTTTCTAAATTTAAATATTTACGGATTTAAAATTTAAAGTAAAATAAGAATTTACAAGCTCGTCAATATTTCTTTCTTTCACTAGGGAAGAATCAACAATTTATCAGCTTTTAACAACACTAGAGTCCATGCAATGATAGGGGAAAAATATGAAATTTCTCACAAGACAATAGTAGATAGTAAGATTAAATTCAAGGTCACAAACACATGCACAAAAAAAAAAAAAAAAAAATAATTCAAAATGAAGCAAGAAATGATAGAAAACACTGAGCATAACAGTTACCGGAGTTGAAATACCAAGTTGGGCTGCCGGGGAGTGCTCGGTTCAGGTGGTGCTTGCCGATGAAAATGTCTGTGCAGTGGGTTTGTGTTACAACGGCCAAGTCAGGTATTTTGGGGTTTTCCATGGAGTCAATCCGGAACACTACCCAATCCGTGATAACCTTGAATTTAAATGTTCACATATTACCTTGGAAAAGGTTTGAAACCTGTGACCTCCATATTGGTAATCTTAGTTCTAACCACTTGCTATGTTGAAGTTATTGTGCAACTTTTGCAATATTAAATATATATAATTTAAAAATATGAAATATATATATATATATATACATATATGAATACCAACCAAAATTACCGATCGATTGAAATCTTCGGTAATTGTTGACCAATTACCAATGAATTTGAAATCAATCGGCAATTTTTTAAAATTATCGACAAAATTTCTTTTGGTCGGTAATTACTAACCATAATCGGTCATTCAGTGATTTCGATTGGTAAAATGTAATTTTATCATAGTGTATTGTATAATATTTTTACTGTCAATATTTTCCCATATTGCAACACATTGAATATCACTCTTCTCTATCTTTTTTAAAAAATTTTTATACAGGGATAAGTTGCACAGTTGGGAAAAACATGGGAAGAAATGATTCACCCTTTTTTTTCTCTGTAAAACTTCTTTACTTTTTGTTTATTTCTAAAGATCTTTTGAATATTAACTAAAGTATCATTATACACATTTTTTTTACTCGGTTACAACTTTTGTGCTCCTAATATGGTTTTTTTGGGGTGATACTAGGTGAGATGAGGTTTTTGGTAGAATGGGGTGAGGGGAAGAGGTCAATTTTTTGGGGGAGAGAGAAGAGAGAAAGGGCGGGTCACAGGTTTGGAAGGAGTATTAGTTACAAATATTTATTTAATTTTTAGGGGTAAAAAAGGTAGTAGGGGTGGGGGAATAAGGATTTTTGTTTCCTACTCAGGGGGAGGGAGGGGCCAGATCATGGATGGGAAGAGGTGGGCAAAGAAGGGAATTTTTCTTTATTTCTAGAAGCAGAGAAAAGAAGTAACAGGTGGGGAAGAGGGGTTTTTTTTTTTGGGAGAAAGGGGGTGGATCACGAATTGAGAGAATATTTTTTCTTGATTTCTGGGAGTAGAAAAGGAGAAGTAGAGGTTGGGGGAAGAGGGATTTTTTTTTGGAAGGGAGAGGGTGGGGTAGAAGGGGAGGGGGTGGGTCACGGATGGGGAGTGGATATTAATTAGTTACAGATATGTGCTTAATTTTTTGGAGTAGAAAAGGAAAAGTGTGAGGTGCATTAGGAAGAGGTTTTTTTTTGGGGAGTGAGCATTTGGGAGGAATATTAGTTATAAAAAGTAAGATTATTCTAGAGGTTATTATTATGTTTTTAAATTTGTAAAATTTTTAGTTTATTATATTTGATGTTTTTTTAAACAACAAGCAATTTGTTATAATAAAGTCTTCTTTGTGCATTACACCGTTGTTTAGGCTAATTATTCATATATTTTTTTACAAAAAAATATTCATATGTTTATTTGGTGTCTCTGTGGACCAGAGGATAGGTAATTGGTACAAATCCAGGTTTTTTGCCTTTTGATTTTTTTTCTAACTTCTTCTCTTGCTGATTCGTCAAAGTGTGATCGTCTTTTGAATTGGACTTTTTTGAATTTCAATTAAAGGATTTGTCTTGCATTGAATCTATCTATTTTGAAAAAGTATGTGCCTACAAAAGAAAAAAAAATATGTATTTTTAATTTGAAATGGTGAAAATTGAGGAATTTTTTTATTTTTATAATCAAACCAAATAGAGCTGAACGAGAGGTTATTGATCTATATTTCCTTGTTGGCGTGTAAAAAATACTTGATTAATCATTTCTAATTTTTTTTTTTGCATTTCATGTTAAATTATGTACTAATAAATTTTAATTAGGTTTTCATTGATTTTATTTTCTACTTTTTGGAGGACCTTTCTGTGCCTTTTGAACGCTAAATCAATGTTGTTTTTTCTCTAGAAGCATAAATTTGTTCCAAGTGCTTTGCATGCTTGAATTGGGGCTGATATTTTAGCATCATTATGTGGTGCAAACTAAACACTGTAAGGTTTTTACATGATCGAGAAAGATGGGTAAAGTTTAATTTTAGGTTTTTTTTTTTTTTTTAATTTTCTGAAATACTGAATCAATTATGAGAAAAAATTTGGGTTGAAAATATTTGCATTACATTTAGAGGCTAAACCAATTCAAAATCTTTTGGTATGAACAAAAATGTTAGCTCCTAAAGTTAGGGATTTTGTCAACTAGAGTTCTGAACTTGTTTTTGGGATAAGTAGCCCCTTAATCTTCTCCAAACATTTAAAAATTGATAGAAATAAGCATATTATTCCTAAAATACCATTCAAATGAGAGAAAAACTTCGGAGATTTAAAGGGTATTTTAAAAATTATAAACATTTTAAATCAATTTTTTAATGTTAGGAGAAGATTGGGTTGGCTACTTTCCAATATAAAAGTTCATGAACTTAGTTGACCACATCGTCTAACTTAGGGGTTCTTTTCGCGGCCGAGATCTCTAGTACATCTTTTAGTACACTTTCTAATACTCACATTTTATAGTAGTTTTATTAATATAAATCCTATAGAATAAAAGATAAATACAAAACTTTAAGGGATAAACCCCAAGGAAAAGTTATTATTAAAGGAAGTGTACTATAGAGTGTATTAGAGGATATACTAAACGATCCTAAGTGGTTTTTTTGGACCAGTAATTTATACATTCAAACGACAGTTATCCAATTGATAATTTTAAAGCGCGAAAAGCAACGCACACTCTCAACTATTCACACATCAATGCCATGCGCTTTCCCCCTTTCCCTCAAGTATGCTTCCATCAACTCAATTGTCGGTTCCATCCTACAAACTTTCCCCCCAATTCCTCTCTCTCTCTCTCTCTCTCTCTCTCTCTCTCTCTCTCTCTCTCTCTCTCTCTCTCTCCCAAATCTCTTAGAGCTCCATTTCAAAAACCTCCATTCCCATTCAAGAACCTCCATTTTCGGGAACTTTAAACAACGATGAAGAATACAAAAACACAAGAATATGTTGTTGTAAGCAGTGACGAATTTAAGGATGCCATCAACATGTAAAATACAACTTTCCCATCAAATATTCATATTTCATGAAATATTTGTTGATTTTTGTAAAAATCCTTCACATTCAACTGTATTGGAACAAAAATTACTAAAAGAATAAATAATATTTGTGCTCTGTTTCTCTTATATGAAGAATACAAAACCACAAGAATCTGATGCTGGAATCAGCGATAAATTTGTGGATGCCATCAATATGTAAAATACCAACTCTCCTACCAAATACTTATATTTCATGGAATATTTGTTGACTTTTGCTAAAAAATAAACAATATTTGTGATCTGTTTCTCTTATTTGACTATTTTTTGAAATATAACTTTAGTTCTATAAAAATATATAAGATATATCACCACGTCGTATACTATGTTTCCATCTTCTGTTGTTATGCCAAACATGATATTCAAAAGAGGGGCGGATAATATAAACCAGAATGAACAAGAAACTAAGGAGCTCTTTCGAGGACCGATATTGGAGCTAGGGCAAGAAAGATCAAAGAGCATGATGATGGTATTACTAATGGAATGCTTGTGTTCGTAGAAGAAATAATGAATGATGGACTAAAGCACAAGATTTACAGCTTAGAAGATGGCCGTAAACCTCTTAAGTTGCTCATGATTTATACCTTAAAGAAGGAGCAACCAATAGAACAAGTGAAGGAACAAATCTCAAAGGATGATATAAAAACAGGACCTCCTGTTGATGATAGACTATGCCCCTACCGTCCATGGGAGGGTTCTCCCCTGGAAGCTAAAGACACCAAGTACCTATCGTTGACGGTAGAGTTCGACCTACCATCCACGGTAGGGTCCTGCCTCAAGTCAATGCGTTGTTTAGACTGAATTTTAGTATTTTAATCCCGTTTTCAGCTTTTAATGAAGGTCTTAATTGGTCTTTTGGTGACCTAAGACCATGGCCAAAGTAGGATTTAGTCCTAAACACTAAATACTTCTTTATAACTTATTTTGAACTAAGTATGATTATATATGAAATTGAGAGAGTTTTTTCTAGGGTTCTTGAGCTTTCAAGCCTTTTTAAAAGTTCTATCTAGGGTTTTGATCATCCTTAGTTAGATATTAATTGAAACTCTTGGAGTGGGATGATCCAAAAGCTTCTACAATTTATCACAATTCCTATTCCTTTGATTTCTACAATCTTGTAATTGTCATAGAATTAGGTTTTCTCTATAAGAGTCTAATTAGGTAATCAGTAATCAGCCCCATTTTTTAGTTGGCTTATAAGGGAAAGTATACATCACATTCATAAATTCTTAGCTTGAGATGAGCTAAGAATGCTTGATTTTGGTGATAATCAAGTCCTTCTTGAGGGTAAAGGTCCTCGGGTGAAGAATTTCAAAAATTAACCTATTGAAGATCCAATTCTATATTCGGCTTTTTGCCTAGTCTCTGACCATTAAGAATTTGATCCCAACAGATATGATGAGATCATTATGGATAAAGATGTCGATAAATGGCAAGAGGCCATGACGACCGAGATTAAGTCTATGAACATCAATCAAGTCCGGGATCTTGTCCCAGTGCCTGATGGTATAAAACCCATTTGGTGTAAGTGATTTTACAAGAGAAAAAGGGGTGCTTATGGAAAGGTGGAAGCCTTTGGATCTAGGCTGGTGAGAAGGGGTTATACTCAGAAAGAGGGCATCGATTATGTATGAGGAAACTTTTTCTTCGGTAGCTAGTGGCAGAACCAGGATTAAAAGGTTGGAGGGGCTGAAGAATAAAAAAAATGTTGCTAGAATTTCGTCTATAAAATAGATGAATTCCAAATACAAAACTATTCAAACAATTCCAAATTTAAAATAAAATAACAAAAAAATAGGCAATCGACCACCAATGAGGACTGATTACCCATCACTCACGGGATAAGCATTATAATTCTAAATTTACAAATAAAATAGCAAAAAAATAGCAAATCGCCATTACCAACGAGGAGTGATCACCCATCACTCACGAAGAATGATTATCCATCACTCACGGGATAAATAACTCTATCAAAGCTGAGAATCTTGATCAGAATCTTGAGATAAACGATCAAGCATGATTAGAGGATGAAATCCAATATGAGCTACAATTAATTTAGAATGATTAGAAGATTAATATAAAAACAAATAACACTCATACAAATACAATGAAAAAGAAACCACTATTGAAAAATGATCTAAGATAGAGTTTTACATGTGAAGGGAATGATTAAGATGGCAATTTTATTCTTTGAGTTTGCATATTCTAAAACTGCTGTAAGATGTCTTCATTTTTTAGTTTGCATATGTAGAATCCTATATAATATTCAAATATTTTAAACTAAATTCAACACCTTTCACTTACAACATAATAATTAATTAGAACATAAATTACATAATAATCATATTTTTACCAAAAAACCCTATAAAGTTTTTTGAAGAATAGCACAGCAACAACAGGAAATGTTATAAAACAATCAATAAAATAAAAAATGTTTTAACATAGATTAATTAAAAAGCTTATTTTTCTTCAAAGTTTGAACTTTGAAGAATAGCACAACAGCAGTAGGAAGGAGCAGAGTAGCCGCAGCAGCAGCTCGCGCCTCGTGTCACTGCACCTGTCTTCTCTGTCTATCGACTGTCGCCGTTGCCGCTGCTGGTCACCGCCGGCTGCCGAAAAGAGGAAAGGAGGGGCGAGAGAGTCGAGAGGGAGGGAGGAGGAGAAAGACAAAGAGTCCAAAAGAGAGAAAACCAGAGAAGAGAGTGAGAGAGGGAGGGAGTTTTTTATTTCTATTTTCTTCTGCATTTGCGACTGTGTTTTCAGCTTTTTTGTTAATTGAAAAGTTAGCAGCCTAAGTTTTGAGGCTATATTGAAAAAAAAATTCTAGGGGGACTTGAATGTAAAAAATCCATAATATCTAAAGTTTCTAAAATTTTTCGGGGGAGGCTCGAGCCCACCCGAGCCCCCACCTAGTTCTGCCCATGCCGGTAGACATGCTTAAATACATCCACATACTCCTGGCGATAGCATGTTATTATGACTATGAGATATGGCAGATGGATGTCAAAACTGCCTTTCTAAATGACAATCTTAGTGAAGACATTTGTATGGAACAATAAGATGGTTTCATTGCCAGAGGCCAAGAAAATATGGTCTTCAAGCTTAAGAGATCCATCTACGGGCTTAAGCAAGAATCTAGATCATGGAACATACGTTTTGATGAGACTATTAAGTTTGATGATTTTATACAGAACGTGGATGAACTATGTGTCTACAAGAAACTGGATGGAGCCAATGTATCATTTTTTGTACTTTATTTAGATGATATCATACTTTTCGAAAACGATGTAGGAATGTTGTCATCTATAAAGGTTTAGCTGTCTTGTCAATTCAGTATGAAGGACATGGGAGAAGCCAGTAATGTTCTCAGTATTGTGCTTTTTAGAAATAGAAAACAGACAACATTAGGACTTTCCCAAGCTACATATATTGACTAGATCTTCTCAAGGTTTAGCGTGGATAATAGTAAGGGAGTTTTGATTCCCTTTTGGCATAACTATCTTTGTCTTCTAAGATGTGTTCTAAGACACAAGAAGAGAAATTTAGAATGAGTAGGATTCCATTCGCTTCGGTGTTTGGAGTCTCATGTATGTTATGCTTTGTACGAGACCTTATATCTATTTTGTTGTTAGCCTGGTTAGTAGATATTAGTCAAACTCATGGGAAGCTCATTGGCAAGCCGTAGAGCATATCCTTAAGTACTTGAAGAGTACGAGAGATTATATGCTAGTTTACAGAGTCAATGACAGTTTCATTTAGCTATACTCGACTCTGAGTTCAAGGCAGATGTAAATGAAAGAAATTCAACTTGTGGATATGTTTTCAGTTTGTCTAGAGGGTTGATTTCGTGAAGAAGTATCAAGCAAGCTTGTATAGCTAATTCTACTATGGAAGCAGAATATATAGCAGCTTCAAAAGTGTCCAAGGAGGTGGTCTGGCTCCGAAACTTCCTTCTGGAACTTGGAGTTGTGCCTAACATGGAAAAGTTAATGGTTTTGTCCTGTGACAACATCGTAGAATTGTCACAGTGCAAGGAACCGAGAAACCACAGGAAAGGCAAGCACACTGAAAGGAAGTACACTATGATTTAAGAATTCATTCGAAGGAATGAGTTAGTGATAGAGCAAATCCTTTCATAAAGGAATCTGGTGGATCCCTTCACCAAGGCTTTAGCATAGAAGGTGTTCAAAAAGTACTTAGATGCTTTAGGGATAGAAAGGGAACTACGGAATAGATTAGTCTTTATTGTGCAAGTGGGAGTTCGTTAGAAGTATGCCCAAAAATACTATTATTCGATGTAATAGTATATTATTTTGGAATAAATGAAGTGATCTTTATGATTGTTTTGTGAATGCATTTACTTATTTATTATACAGACATAAGGTCCACATACTTTAAGTAGACAATCCATGTATTGGGTTGTGCTTAACAGTATTGTGCAGACCGCTGTTACTTAAAGTACGAGTAATATTGTTCTTAACCGGTCAATGGAGTTGGGCATGACATTGAATTAAAGGTCATTGTATGATAGTCTCCTTTATGGATGATCGTACCTCAGATCAATGAGTGGTCTTCTCATGACTATTATACAAGCATGCTTAAAGTATATAGAACTGGACCCCGTAGCAGAAGGTTTTCTAGAAAGTACTATAAAGAAAAAAAAAACCTAGTCTATCAAAGCTACACCGTGGATAAGTAATCTACGGTTAGAGTACGAGTTAGCGATCTAGTGAAGGTAAGATCCTTCTGCTTAGATTTCCTATAGGTGATACTTCTAGACATGAGGTCAAGAATAATTGTACGTTGGGTAGTTGAAATTAGTTATTGAAGATGGCCTCGTATAATTTATACTATGGGAATCACCCCCTTGTAATTGTCTGGGATAATCAATAAGATCTAGGCCTAGAATAATGTCTTTGGCTATTTGCTTGAGGGTTGCTCCTTGAGATAAGCAGGAAACATCATGAGGAATCATTGATTGCGGGACTAGACATCTAAGGAGGGTAGAAATGTTGAGAAATGAGTTAGTACACTAAATTGATACTCAATGATGGGTGTTACGTAGAGGGGTATACTCGTCATTACATATGTAGGCCAAAGACCTGTTTACACAGTATTGTTCTAGGGGTCAATATCTCCATATAAATGAAGATGTTTAAAATGATAAATGCAACTATTATGTAGCAAGTGTATTTTGGTCATTTTAGAAGTTCAGAATAATTAAGTCTTTGGTCCTTGGAGTAGCCCATAAAAGCTGTGTGACTTAATCGTCACAACACAAGAATAAAAAGACTAGAGAAGAAATAAAGGTTATTTGATTAATGGGGCTCTGGGTATTTATTAAGTAAATTAGGTCAAACTATTTAATTAAATAAGAATCTAAAAGGTTTTATTACTTATTGGATTGCTGTTTATTGGGGGGTTTTTAATTAATCTTTTAATAAAAAAAAGCCCCAAAAAAGTCCAAGGCCCAGAATAGAGCTTTGGCTGAAACCCTAAGGTTTCTTCAGCCTTAGGGTGGTTGCCCATGTGGAAAATTAGACTCCTTGGAGTCTTAGTTGAATTGAGAGAATATCAAGGGTAGTTATGATCTCATTTGACTTGAATAATCAAGAACTTATAATTATTGATCTCCTAACACCCAAAACTTCATTCTTCAGCTATTGTCTCAATCAACCATGAAATAAACAACCTCTCTCCTCCCATTTTCGTCCAAAACTTACTTGAGAAAAAGAACACAAGTTCTTCAAATTTCTAAAATGTAGTTCTCTTTTCTTCTCTTCTCTAGGTTTCTCTTTCATTGGAGATTCTTGTGTGCTTGAAATGAAGCTCTAGAAAGCCTTAGAAGCTTGTGTATTTGATGAGAAAAATTGGGAGGCTTACTGAACAGCCACCATCCACTTCTGTATTCGAAAAGAAGCAGAATCGAGCAATGTGCAAGAAAAGGTCACACAACAGATTTCTAGAAGACAATCGGTCAAGGCATGCTGCAAATGTATAAGATTCTACTTTTTGGGCATTTCTTCGTCTTACACTGCCCTTTTGTAGCCTTCATACATAAGCCTATTTTTACTAACTAAGTTCATCTGCCTTATAGACAAACTACATTGATCCTATGCATACATATCTTGTCCCATAGCATATGCAAGACGACAAGTCTTAACTTTGCTAGATCACCAACTCATATGAATACAGTAAGGCACCGTTGTAGCTATTATAATCTTAGTTCTCTACTTTTATAGTATCTTTTTAGAAACTATTATCACTGGGTCCACTGTTATGTACTCAAACACTTGCACAGTTAGTAATGAGAAAAATACACATTGATCTTAGGTAAGTTATGCATTTAAGAAAGTATCATGCAATGACCTTTTACTCGATGGCATGCCCTTATCTATAATATTACCAAGAAAAAGATTTATTCTATCTTAATAATAAAATATGGACCTTACTGAGTAGCACGACCCATCACATCACGTGTGCAAGCTGTCTATTTAAGTTATCTGGACCTTATGTACGTGAATATGGCTCAAAACTCGAAACTAGAATCAACAAATAATTCGTTGTATTCCAATATTACATAAATAAAGAGTCTTTTACGTATACATCCCAACACTTATTTGGTGTCAAGGTTACGGTTGTGACACATGTTGAAAAAAAGAGATACTCCAAAGTAAACTAACTTATAATCTATTATAACAATCATATTATGAGAAATAAGTAGAAATGGAAAAATCTTGAGGTGTGTATAACACTTTCCTTAAGGTGCTATTTGTCCCTACTACACTTAGTATTTGCTAAAGGGTTTAGACAAATTACCTCTAGGATACGATAAGAAAATTTGATGTGATTTAATTTACGAATTTGAGATATAAGGTTTTTCTTAGAGCTAAATAATTCTATTAGAATTTTACGTTGTATAAGATTTATTAGAGTTAACTATTATATCAACTACATATATGGTATTCGACAGAAGAAAAAAACCAGGTTAAGTTAAAAAAAAAAAACCCTGAATTTAAGGGGATGCATTAGTTAAGACCCCTAAACTTTTAATTGTGATAGTTAGACGACTTTCAATTTTTAATTAGGACAATTTATTGTGTTAATCAAATGTTATACTATTGAAATTATTAAAAAATAATCATTATGTTATAAGATTGAATTGTATAAAAATTTGAATCAAACTATAAATCAAGTAGTTAATTCAATAAATATAAAGTTTATTTACTTAATTAACAACAGTTTTAGGGATTTTTTTATATTATAAAATTAATCCTAATTGTCTTAATTAAAAATTGAGTGGCACCTACTTGTTCCAACTAAAAGGTTCAGGCGCTTTCTAGGACTTAACCCAAAAAACTATAATGTATAATGTATTTTGTTTATGTTACATGTGCACTTAAAGTACATGTTAGACATTTCCATCTCTAGATACTAACTCGCTATTGTCCATTGCCATAGCACCTGTTAAATAATTTTTAAATTATATCAAAATAAAAAATTGTAAATTTTATGTATTTAATGTTTTAATCAAATTAAGATATTCTATATGAAGAAAATTTTGTATTATGATCAATTCTTGTAAAAATGTAAATTCTAGATAATAAAAAAAGTTACGAGACCTATTTTGTAAATGAAAAGGAATGACGATGGTGGCAAACAAGAAGAACAAGCTAATCCCAACACGGGTAATCATCGGATGGAGGGTGTGTATTGACTACAGACGATTGAAGGAGTGACCCGGGACGATCACTTCCCTCTTCTATTCATCGATCAAATGCTGGAGCAGTTAGCAGGTGATCCATTTTATTGCTTCTTTGGTAGATTCTTGGGCTACTTCCAGATCCCCATTTCTCTGGAGGATCAGGAGAAAACAAACTTCACTTGCCCATATGGTACATTCGCATACAGATATATGCCATTCAGTTTGTGTAATTCTCCTACTACTTTTCAGAGTTGCATGAGTGCTATATTTGAAGGGTTGGTGGGGAATATTATGGAAGTATTTATGGATGATTTTTCTGTCTTTGGGAATTCATTTGATGCTTGCCTATCTAATCTTGAAAGAGTGTTAAAAAGATGTGAGCAAACTCACCTCGTTGTGAACTGGAAAAAATGCCATTTAATGATCCAAGAAGGGATAGTTCTTGTTTAATAAAATTTCTGAGAATGGCATTGAGGTTGATGGAGCTAAAATAGAGACAATTGAAAGGTTCCCTTTGCCTTCCTCTGTAAAGGTGATTAGGAGTTTCTTAGGGCATGCGCGGTTTTATAGAAGATTTATAAATGATTTTTTAAAAATTACTAAACCTCTTACTGCGTTGCTTTAGAAAGATATGCCTTTTAATTTTGATGATCACTGCTTAGCTGCTTTTAATTTGCTTAAAGAAATGCTCACAAAGTCTCCAATTTTAATCTCTCCAGATTGGTCTTTTCTCTTTGAACTTATATGTGATGCCAGTGACTATGCTATAAGCACTATTCTAGGCCAAAGGAAGGATAAGATTTCCAACTGATATATTATGCAAGCAAGACTCTAACGGACACCCAAGCAAATTATAAAACAACAAAGAAGGAGTTGCTTGCAATAGTATTCGCGTTCGATAAATTCCGTCTTTGTTTAATACTTTCTAAAGGCATAGTTTACATTGGCCATTCTGTTTTGAAGTATCTCCTTTTTAAGAACGATGCTAAACATAAACTCATTAGATGGGTGATTCTTTTGTAGGAATTTGATTTGGAGATCAAAGATAAAAAAGGAGCTAAAAATCTGGCGGCCTATCATCTCTCTAGATTAGAGAATCCCAGTTTAGAACCGTTGGACGAAGAATAGATTGACCAGACATTCCATGATGAACAACTTCTCCTCTGTAAAGCTATCGTTGATGACTCATCTGGTATGCTGATATAGCTAATAAGTTGGTTTCCAATGTTGTGCTTGCAGGTAACACCCAAAAGAGGAAGAAGTTCTTTGCAAACTTGAATTACTATTTTTGGGAGGACTCGTACCTATTCCGTCAGTGTGCTTACCAAATTATCCAACGGTGTGTGGCTCACCCTGAAACAAAGGAAATCCTGAGTCATTATCATAAGGGTCCAGTCAGCGGACCTTATCAAGTCAATAGGACTACTCTAAAAGGTACTTGAGTCGGGCTTTTACTGGCCGACTTTATTTAAGGATGCAAAAAGGTACATCACGGAATATGGCAGTTGCTAGCGCACAGGTAACATCCCAAAATGCAATGCTATGCCTATGTCTACTTTCCAAGTTTGTGAAGTGTTTGATTGTTGGGATGTTGATTTCATGGGGCCTTTCCAAAATTCTTTTGGTAATCAATATATTTTGGTTGCTGTTGAGTGCTTGTCTAGATGGGCTGAGGCTCAGGCCTTACCTACTAATGATGCTAGAGTTGTTAAGTTCTTAAAAAAATTATTTTCTCGTTTTGGTGTCCCTAGAACTGTCATAAGTGATAGGGGCACTCATTTTTGTAACCAACTACTCGAAAAAGTACTTAAGAGATTTTGAGTAACTCATAAGATTGCTACTCCCTACCATCCTCAGACTAGCGGCCAAGTTGTAGTGAACAGGGAAATCAAACATATCCTTGAGAAAATCATTGATAGTGTTAGATTCCGTAGGCAAAAACAAAATAAAATAAAACTACGGAAATCCACCAACAGGATCTGCACATAATAGAAAAACTGATTGGATAGAAATTACCTTAATGTTTTGATTGTTCGTTGTGGAGGCGCTTCTTTGTACGCTTCGCCCTCTACTGGTATCACCGCGACAAACTTCTCTGCAAGCGATTGGGATGCTAGCCCCTTTTGTGTTCTGAAAACTATTCAGAACTGATCCTGACTATCTGGTAATCGGTCGTATTTCGGAGAGAGGAGGCTAGATACTATATCGCCGTTCTAGGGTTTAGGGTTTTGTTTTTCTTTAATCAGATAAAGGACGGCCACCAAGAAAATGTTAACATAACCTTTTATAGCTGTCAATATCAAAACCCTAACTGTCATCTAATGACAGTTTAATCTCGTCTGTCTATTCCTATAATCATCCAACGGTTGGATGAGTAATATTAAGTAATTAATTTCATTTATTCGATTAAATAAAATTAATTGCTTATTAACTTACCAGAAAATACAATATGGAATCTGATTCCCCTTTTGTATACGTTCAACGAATCTGGACACAATCTAGATTCATTGAACGTGGATATTATGCTCACAAGATCGTCTATGCGTGTGACCCTGTAGGTTCACTTAACGTTGGCAGTGAATGAAAAATGTCCTAGACATTTATTCACAAAACATAAGCGGCCTCTAGCAAGACATTATGCTTACCCAAGTTAAGTAAATGTAATAATAACCTAGCATCAGATTTAATATTTAGTTCTTTTGTCACACGATATCCTAATTAAGTATAAAGCATAGATCAAGTCATCCTTGTAAAATTTAATTAACCATTTACTTGATCACCAGGCAGACTGTTCCAACAAATAATATGAATAGCACTTTATCAATACTTATTTGAGCATGGCCATGCATATTTTCCAATCTTCCTTATCAAGGGGCCCATGGATATCTCTCTCTAATAAGAGAGGGACAAATCCCTTTCACTATCTCCAATATTCAAGCCATGACGAGAAAATAAGCCTACCAATAGTCATAATGATCACCTAATTAAAAGTGATGTTTGAGTATGTCAAAACATATTTTCTGCCCATGCAAAAAATATTAGAAACATTAGGTCGAAGGACACCAAATATAAAACTGAGAAGAAATACTTATAACTTAAACCCATGCAATATTTCTTCTTCACTTTGGGTCATGTCCAATAGAATATTCTCAATATGTATTTATGAATTGATTTTATATCTCATATTCATGATCAGTAAAACTTGACCATCAATCAACTTCACACTAGTTTACAAGATGTAATGAACTAGGAACAAATAAGAATAGTATTTTATTAGCTATAAGGGTTTTACTATCAAGTCACATGTTTGATGACCAAGAGTATAAAATACAATTCAAAAAATACATACTTCATAAATCATAAATGTGAGTCAATTGGTCTTAGGGCATATACTAAGAGATAGTACCCAGAAAGATTGGAGCATTAAGTTAGATAATGCTCTTTAGGCCTATAGAACCACTTACAAAACCTCACTAGGTTGTACTCCCTTCCATCTGTTATATGGTAAGTTGTGTCATTTACCTGTCGAAGTTGAGCATAAAGCTCATTGTGCAATTTAACTAGTTAACTTTTACTATGTTCGTTTAGGTAAACAAAGGTTACTGCGGCTAAACAAACTCGACAAATAGCAACTGCAAGCATACAAGAACTCGAGTTTATGAAAGGAAAAGATGAAGAGATGGCATAATAGGCACTTGGTCAAAAAGGAATTCAAAGTAGGAGCTTCTGTGCTCCTCTACAACTCCCGTCTTTGCCTCTTTCCTGGGAAGCTTGAATCTTGGAAGTTTGGACCGTTTACTGTAAGTAAAGTTTTTCCTTACGACACAATCGAGGTAATACACCCTACGCAGGGTACATTTAAAGTAAAGGGCCATTGCCTTAAACCATATTTTGATGAGTATGTGGGAACCCTTATGAAGGAGTCCCTCGTTCTCCCAGATGAGTGAGACTAGCCCTTCATATCATATTGTAGTTTGTACTTGTATCATTAATTTCCCCTATTTTCTTCCTTTATTTTAGTTGAATAATTTTAATCGTTTGTTTGTGGTGTTGTACAATTTCCTTGGGAGAGTTACTTGCTTGCTTAGGATAACACTTGTGCCTTGAAAGTATCATTAGATTGGTCAGGAGTAAAACGGGGCTGAATTGCACCCCACGGAGTAATTTCCAGCAGTAGGGCAGTAATTTCCAGCAGTAGGGCAGAAGCCTACTGCAGACAGTAGGTCCAACCTACCGTACGCTGTAGGCTCACGATGTTTTTATCCCTTGGCAGACAGAAGCCTACCACTGACCGTAGGCTTGACGTATGGCACGCGGTAGGGTCCCCTGGCAGCTGCGTTCTAGATATTTGTAGAGTAAAATCCCCAAGCAGAGCCCCGGTGATACGTCATTCAAAGAATTGACCTACTCTTTCAGAATCCAACTCGGGTTGTTTATTCAAGCAACCGAAAGATAACTCCCTAAACCCCTCAACTCCATTTATCTTTCTTTTTCTTATTCTGTCATTTTAGTTATTTATTTATGTTTTGTTTATAGTTTTTGTTTCCCTTTATTCTTTTCTTGTCTTTGTGTGAGGATTGCTTCCCGATATGCTCAATCACCTTATATCTGCGGGATTGCTTCCCATGTTTGTGTTTGGTTTGTTTTCTCATTAGTCTAGCCCCTAAATTGAGGACAATATGGTTTTAAGTGTGTGTGTGTGTGGGGGGGGGGGGGGGTATTTATGCCTATTTATTCTTTTTCCTTCTCGCTTTTGATTTTTAACTTTTTCTATCTTAATTGAAAAATCCCAAAAAAGGAAGTCAGAAAAATATTAAAATTCAAAAAATTTTATTTCTTTTCCCTTTTCTTTTTCTTAGAAAAAATCCAAAAAGATTTTTGGCTTGCCCTTTTAGTAAAGTACATAATTGCAAAACCCTTTGGATTTGACAAAAAAGCATATTGCTTGATCACCTTGGAAACAATATTCTTTTGATATTCTTACATGATCAATGGTTTTCATGCACTTGTAAGTGTTAATTAGTAATCGACGTCTAGGAATCTTAGGGGATTAGCAGAGTGAGAATCTTTTTTGAGTCTTTGTCTGTATTCTCATGTTTTTCTATCCTTGGAAGCAAAGAGCTCTAGTCTAGGGTAGTCCCGAAAATAATGGTCTTAGGCCTTTATTGTACCGTTTGTGCCTTTCTTGCAAAATCCTTAAATGAAATCAACCCCTAATTCTCCTTTTTGTGCCTTCATAACCAAGGGTTCGATCCCTTCTTTTCTTTGTTCTTTAAAACTCACAGTACATAAAACCTCAATTTGTGGAGCTAATATTTAGAATATCTTTTTAGCCGTTTTGAGGGAGAAAAATAGATAAGTGTGGGGGTAAAGGAGTGAAGGAAGAAAAATTTGTATATGAAAAGGGTATTTTGGATATTGTGTAAAGCTTGGTACATGTGGCTGTTGGAAAGAGAGAATAAATTGATGCTTGAAAAAAAATCGTAGAAACGAAGAAAAAGATGAGTGTTTATTTATCTTTATACTAATTGTCAAAAATATCGAGCATCTCTCTCTTATACTTGGGAATTTATGCGAATCGTAAGAAATATGTTGCTAGGTGGGATGTGCATTAATGGAACGAAGTAGGATGTTCAAGGGTAAGTGAGAAGAGTAAAAAGCGGATAGAAAGTTGTTCTATGAGTTTGTCAACTTTCCTTTCGGTTGTATTAGCTCTGTCTCAATTGTTTTCGTTCTCCCTTTACCTTCGTTTGATACCTTGTACATGTCCCAAGCCTAACATTACAAGCCAAAAAGTCCTACCTAATCTGGGAAAGACCTAAAACAGGATTTAGAATAGATAAGTGATAGAAAACATGAGTTTGTTGTGCATCATCCTTTAAAGTATTTCACTGTGCTAATTACTTGATATTCCTTATCTTCTATGAAAAGCGGCATGAACAACTCTCTCTCACACACACACACACTCTGTTGATCTATAAGGTATATTGGTAAGATATGGTGGAATTGGTGATTCTAGTCACTTGTCTCTTTTGATTTACCTTTGGAGTTGAGTAGTAAAGTGTTCTATTAAAGTGGCATTTTTCTTAGTATTTTTTTTTTTGTTTGCGTGTTACTTCTGCTACCATGATATGTGGCCAATCTGTGATCTTAATTGTCTTAGGTCGGTCTTTCACGTTTTCGGTGTTTTGTCCTCTTAGATAAAAACTCTAAAGACCTCCGTTTTTTCTACTTAGTTTGTGTTGCTTGAGTGCAAACAACGAAATAAGTATGGGGGGATTTAATATGTGCTATATTGTCTACATTTCTATATGCTATTTTTATCGTTTTACGATGTTTTTAATATATAAAATTGCATATTTTAGACTAATACCCTTTATTCTTGTCTTAGGTGCTTCCCAATAGAGAAAACGATGAAAAGGAACGAAAACAAAGTGAAAATGATGAAAATGAAGCCGACGACATAAATGAAGAAGATGTACCACCTGAGGTAGGCCAACCTACTATCAGCAGTAGGTCTTGGAGCAAAAAAAAAAAAAATAGAAAAGAAAAGAAAAAAAAACAAAGAAGGAACAGAAGCCTATTGCCAACGGTAGGCTATCCCTACCGTCGACGGTAAGTCACGGCCACAAGAAAAATAAAAAGCGGTAGAACCCTACCCGGCTGTAGCAGTTTTACTGCATTTTTACCCCTTTTTAATGAAAATTTTCATGGATAATTAGAGAGTTCCGCCATTACTTAGAAAAGTAAATATGGGCGACCTAGGTTAGAAAATTTCTCCAAATTCAGCCTCAATTAGGTAAGAAATCAATAGAAAAATTGCAATTGAGATTTTAGACATAGAGAATTGGATATTCAAAGGCGCCATTTAGAGCTTCATTTGGGCGACTCGAGAGACGGGCTCGGATGACGTTTGCGATCACGATTTTAGCTTCAACTTTCTCCTAAGCTTTCTTTTCCTTTCTTTTTACTAAACTTCGATAATTAATTTCAGGTTTAATACAATGTTTAGTGGCTGGATTTTCATGTTTGGAAGATGGTTGAACCCTAATTCTTGTTTGCTATGATTTTGGATTAAATTATAGAAATTAATGTTTGTTTTCAACTGAGTTGTCTTCTAATTGTGTTTTGTGCAATTTAATTGTCGCGAAGTTAAATTAATCGCAAGAGTATTCGGAATGGAAAAAGGAAGAACACTCTAGGGTAACCAATTGGGGGTTAATTGGGACAATAGATTAGAGATATGAAATTTCACTTTTAGGCTCCTTAATCACCTGTTAATTACTGCACTCATAATTTGTTAGGAAGAGAAGAGATTCTCCTCTAAGGATTAGTGAGGAGGGATTGCCCGACTAGTTGTGAGGACCAAACTCGAAAATTCAACATCATGTTCCATAAGTTTTTCCAATTGAACTAGTAACAAGGATTAGAGGGATTCCAGCGTCAAAACTCTTTCTTTAATAGTTTTTAAACAATTAAATTTCTCGTTTTGTTTACTGTAGTTGAATAAAATTGGTTTTAGTATTTTAGTTGGTTTTTCTTCAAAACGATCTACTTTAGGCTATACATTAGAAAGAGCGATCAGTACTTGAGTTCTTATCGTTCCTTAAGATTTGACACTCGGTTTTAGCTCGATTAATACAATGATAGGTCCGCTTGCCTATTACTCTAATTTAGTAGTTTACCCCATCTATTTAAAACTACATACAGATAGCTTGTTTCCCATATATGCAACTCTCACACAATTCCAAACACTCAATTTTATTTAACCCACAAAACATGTCGTTTTGACTCAATAGTTTGAAACATTATATATTCAAATGCCCGTATCGAAGATATCACAATCTAGACTCATTATTTCTTTGACAACAAGTGCATGATTTTCAACTCTTGAAACCTCAAGTGAAAATAAAGTATTTGATGTCATACATACATTAACTAAAATCTGACTTGTCTTTTTATCTCAAATCACACAAGAAGCATCATCAAACATGGAATATTGGCCATAACTTGCCCAACATTTAACAAGTTTTGAGATAAATTAGGAACAAATAAATTGTAAAAAACTTTATGTTACCATGACCATTATTGACAGCCACGTTTCCTTTGCCTTGCACTTGTTTGTCATCTCCAAGCCTTACCTTCTTCTTGTATGATTCATCAAGCTCCTTAGGCAAAGATTTTATTTCTATTATATGGCTAGAGAAAATGCTATCCAGAAACCAAGAGTTTGGATGTTGTTGACATTGTGCCCTCATGACAAATCATAGACAGTTGAGCTCCTCCTCTTCTTCTTGTGCATAACTTGTTTGTTATTCCTCTCCCGTTTTCCAGCAGTTAGCTTGTACATGCCCAAACTTCTTACTATAGTACCACTGAATGCAACTTTTGTTACCTCCTTGTTGCTGCATTTGACTTTGCTGCCAATTACCTTGCTCTCATCCTCTTCCACGATCACCTTTTCCAAAAAACTCCTCTTCCACATCCTCGACAAGTTGCTTCCTTTTCGTTTTTCTGGTTGGATGCATCACCTCTCACATGAAAGGATTTTTCTTCATTCTTCTCATCTTGCTTACTCAATTTTGCCTCATGAGATTGCAAGGATCCCATCATCTCATCGTACGAGTATGTGGTCAAGTCCTTAAACTCTTCAATGACTGCAACTACATGATCAAACTTAGGAGTCAAACTCCTGAGGATCTATGCAACTACAGTTTGATTTGAAACTTTTTCTCCATCTGACTTCATTTGATTGACAATTGTCGCAACTCTAGATAGAAAATCCTACATTTATTCTCCAATTTTGTTCGCAATGTCTCAAATTTCCACGACATAGAGATTAAAGCTTCACCGTGATTACCCTCGAAGATCCTTGAATGGTCCGTCTGCAAAGTCATCTAAGCTTTTTTGGCAGTAGTGGATGCTGCGATTTTCGAGAATACTGACTTATAAACTGCCTACTGGATGAAGAACAATGCTTTTGAGTTCTTCTTCTTGTTCTTTTTCAGCATGGCCTCTTCATCGGGATCAGGATACCCATTTTTAATCAAGCCCCACAAATCTTGAGACTTGAATAAACCTCTCATCTTGAGGCTCCAGAACTCATAATATTCTCCCTTAAAGATTGGAATTGAAGGTAGAGACACATTCATGATACTACCATTTGTTGCCATGAGTTATATGCCCAATTACAAACGAACATGGCTCTGATGCCACAGTGTTGGTTTAACAATGCAGAACAATAAGGAAAACAAAGGACAGAAAAATAAGTACAGGACTGAAGTTGTTGAATATTATTAATGCATTGAATCAAACACTCAACTACCTTTATATATGCTAACCAAAAAAAAAAACTCAATTGGAAAACTTTCCACTAACAAATAAACAACTCAAAATAGAAAGTAAGAAATCAAGGAACCAAAAAATCATGTAAAGATCAACAACTAACAACTTAGTCAAACATAAAAATTTACTAAGACAACTTTGAATCGTTCCCCATCAAAAGTGGAATGTGGAGTGAGAAGAGTTGATTATTTAGTGAAATGTATTAAAACTTTGAGGATTTCTCTCAAATGATCTTTCTCCTGTTTCTGGTTGAGCCATTTTAAAATCACTTTTTCCCGTGAAAATTCTTTACCTAAAATCACAACTACATATTTGGTTCATTTTCTAAATAGTTTTCAAGAAAAGAAAATTACTTACCTATTCAAGACTAACAGTAAGAAATATTTTAGATGAGTTTCATTTCTTTAGGAGTCTTCCTATCAATATTCTTCTGCAATAACAGGGGAATAAATTGGTGTTTCCAGCTCTTGCTGCTTGGAGAAAGATGAAAGATGACCTAGCCGACTTCAAAATAGAGTTCAATATTTTATTATTATTATTATTATTATTATTATTATTATTATTATTATTATTATTATTATTATTATTATTATTATTATTATTATTATTATTATTATTATTATTATTAGGTTGCCATTGGTAGGAAAAAATAGGACCTCTAAATAAAAATTCTAATATGCTTATCAAGCCCCCCATTCCTATCACATATTTTGCACGTGATAAGCTTCTGTTGGCACTTAGCATCTCGAATGGACAGAATATTAGTTCATGGACATTTTCAATAGTTAATGGTAAGACCTGTACGAAAAACAGTTGGAGGGCAAAAATTGAACTTTTTAAAGAGTTTAAAGGCAAGTAAAATTATTTACCCATTTTTAAATGAGAGGAGGTAATCATCTTCTAAATAGAGAGTTTAGACAGGCTCCTTTTTCTCCTTGAAAGCTATAGAAATGTGGATTTCTTTTCATAGTTTGCTTCCAAACTTTTTCTTAAGAAAAAAAAAAAAAAGAGAATAGCTCCAACTTTATTAATGAGAACTGAGAAAAGGCGGAAAAGGCTTTACCATTAGAAAAACTAAATCAAATCTATAAGAAACTATTTTCCCTAGCTTTAATGGATCTTCTGGTCAATAGAGTGCGCTCAATTTTTTGTAATTGTTTCTTTTTATTCTTTCGCGTCTTGACTGGAAGGAAATCCCCTGAGAGTCAATATCATTCAAATCAGCTAAAGGAT
This sequence comes from Catharanthus roseus, assembly GCA_028651295.1. Taxonomy (NCBI): domain Eukaryota; kingdom Viridiplantae; phylum Streptophyta; class Magnoliopsida; order Gentianales; family Apocynaceae; genus Catharanthus; species Catharanthus roseus. The sequence goes on along the minus strand of JAPQWS010000165.1, from coordinate 3,562,712 downwards.
CGGTAAGTGGAATAACTGTTGTTTGTAAATCTTTATCTGGGATGGTACGCGGTGAATATGAACATTTCAAGAATGTCCAATCGCATACAACAACTAGCTTCAATCATATGCTTTTTGAATTATAGAATTTCGTACTGATTTAATCAAGCCAATAGCTGGAGCCTTCCTAAATTAATAGTTACTACTCTTGTGTAATTAATTATGAAATTAATAAAGCCTAGCAACTTAACTATGTGAACTAATTAGGGTGGCCAATCTTAATTAATTCACAAAATCAATTACAAGAATATCCTAAATTGCATAAATACTCATAATCAATGAAAAAGATTGATATATCTATTTTTACCCTCTTAAGCACTGTCAATTTTATCAATTTTGTGTTTATATGTTTATAAAATATAGTTTATTGATCCGTGTTTCTCCTCTTATTTATTGTAGCTTCCTTCGGAATGAAGATATGTTGAAAGAAAGTTAAAATGAAGGACTTTGAAGCTGAAAACGAAGAAAACAGAGAAGAACGGACAAAACTGAAGTTCCCGGAACACAAGCACTATCCATATTCAGATAGTTACTACCCTGGTTTGTATAGTGGGCAATCATTTGAAGAAAAGTTTCTAGAAACTATCTGGATCCGGATAGTCCTACTATCCTGGTCCTGATAGTCGGGCATACAACTGATTTGCAATTTTTGTAACTTTTCCTTGTGTACTTAGATTTTATTTTCCTTTTGTAATTTGATTGAAAACCTTTTCAAAAAGGGATTAGAGTAATTTTAGAGTAGGATTTGGAGATTATTCTTCTATAAAAATCCCTCTAAACACGTTAATTCAACAGTTTAGGTCTTATTTTCAATTCTATATTTTTGTAAGAAGACCAAATTCGAGAGTTTATTCAAGCAATTCGAAAGATGAGTTTGAGTAATCGTTGGGATCGTGGATCTTCAATATTTTCTCCTAAGCTACCTAAACATATTCTTTTATATGAATTTTTCTATTAGTTTATGTTTTAGAATAATGTTTAGGCTAATTTTATTTCTGTTTGAATGGGGATGAACCTTAGAATTCTTGGTTAATGTTTTATATGAATTTTTTGTTTTAATTATCTAATTCTTGTTTGGTTGTTATTCAATTGTTGTGTTTGTTTACCGATTTACATGTGATTGGTAATTTTGCAAGATTAATTGGAGTTGACAAAGAAAGGTTAATCTAGGGCATTAATTGGATAATAAGAATTGGTAATTAAGTAGACATACTAATTATGATTCTTAGATAATTAATTAATTAATCACTATAATTCATAATTCGTTCATAATCGGGTTAGGTTTAGAAGACATTCTTCTCTAAATAGTTAAGTTGAATAGGAGAGTATTCGCCTAGACATAGGATTTATCTGATTTTTTATAATTAATTACAATGATTTTCTAATTAAAATTAACTTAAGATTATGGGGGTATTTTACCATTTTAGCACGCTTTTCCAAGCTTTTTTTTAAAACTTTTAAGTGCTTTCTGAGTTTAGCTTTGTATTTGTTTCTTTATTTTTTTATAAAATTCTTTTCAAACCGTTCTAATTTAATTAAACAGTAGACACATAATAAGTACTAATGCTTGGCCGTCCTGAGAGTTCAACAATATGGGGACTTTTCTTACCTTATTACACTGATAGGTACACTTGCCTAAAAGTGAAATTTTTGTTAAGATTTGAAACCACACAATGAAGATCATTAAAGAACGTATCTTTAACATTACAGATCTCAAAATTTCATAAGAAAACAAATCAATCCATGTCCTAACAAACTAAAAGAGTATACTCTCTAAACATAGTAAAAACAAAGAAAGATGATGATGGAAGTAGAAAACTCCTGATTAAAAACTGAAATCTTAGTCTTCTCTTCGTGATTTCACCCTTCTTTGGTGCCGAAAACACTCAAGTAGGGTGCCCGAGACGTCCCAAGGTTATTTCTAATGTCTCTCTTATGCGTCTTTTAAATAGGCCTTTAAAAACCCTAATTCGCGACCAAAATTTTATTTTTCACTGACTTGCACACTTTACTGCACAAGATGTTGCATAACATGTGCATCACGCAGGAAAAATTGAGCTCCAGTAGTCTGCACAGCTTCTTGCACATGGTGTGCATCAGGATATAGAGAGCAAGAATTAGTCATGTCCGTAATTTATACTTCATCACACGATTCGAACCAATCACAAAAGAAGATATTTCACTTATTTACTAAACAAGATAAAACCAAATTCTTTGAATCTACCAAATATCAAAAGCCAATATTCAAGCTCGTTAAAGACTTACTTAAACAAAACGAACATTAAACCATATTTCCAAATTAGACAGAGGCTTACTACCATAACAATAGCGCCCAAGATGTCAAAAATATAACCAAAATTGAAAAAAAAAAAAAAAAACCAAAAATTCCCTCCCCCAAGCTTAATCACATTATCAGTGTATAAAATCTTAGTTACATGCCCTAAACCAATTGACTTACATTATATTGGATTTTATGAGGCATGCATTTTGAATGGTATTTTATGCTTTTGGTCATCAAGTATGTAACTTGATAGTAAAATCCTTTTGCTAATAAAATACTATTCATGTAGTCCCTAATTTTATTGTATCTTGTATTATTAAACTAGTCTGAAGTTGATTGATGATCCAGTTTTAATAATCATGAATTTGAGATATAAAATCAATTCATAAATAAATATTGAGAATAATGTATTGGACATGACCCAAAATGAAGAAGAAATATTGCATGGGTTTAAGTCATAAGTATCCCTTCTCAGTTTTAGGTTTTATGTCATTTGACCTAATGTTTTTAATTTTTCTTGCATGAAGAGAAATAGGTTTTGACATAGTCAAACATCACATTTAACTGGGTGATCATTATGACTATAGGTTGGGCATTTTTCTTTTCATGGCTTGAATATTAGAGATAGTGAAAGAGATTTGTCCCTCTCATATTAGATAGAGATATCTATGGGCACCTTGATAAGAAAGATTGTAGAATTACGCATGGTCATGCTCAAATATATATTAATAAGGCATTATTAATATTATTTGTTGGAACACTCTGTCTGATGATCAAGTAATGGTTAATTAAGTCATATAAGGATGACTCAGTATATGTCTTATGATTAATTAGGATATGTGTGACAAAAGGTCTAAACATAAAAACTGATTTTTAGGTTATATCATTATATCTTTTACTTAACTTAGATAATCATAATATCTTGCTAGATGCCACTTATGTTTTGTGGATAATGTCTAGGATATTATTTTCATGCACTGCCAACGTTAAGTGAACCTACAGGGTCACACGCATAGACGATCTTGTAAGCACTATGTCCACGTTCAATGAACGTAGAATTTGTTGAGCTTCGTCAAACGTATACAATAGGATATGCGGAAGTGTCCACATTCTATGTTCAGTTAATTTTAGTAAGTTAATAAGTAATTAATTTATTTATCAGATAAATAAAATTAATTTATTAGTATTATTCATCTAACCGTTAGATGATTATAGGAATTGACGAAAGAGATTAAAATTGTTATTTGATGATGATTAAGGTTCTAATATAGACCGCTATAAAAGGTTATGTTAACCTTTTTTGGCTTAATTCCTCTTATAAGAAAACCCTAAGATTGCCAGACCTTTTATCTCGTCTTACTCTAGAATTCCAAATACTATAAAAATTAGCATTAGTTCTGAAGAGTTCTGAGAACACCTAGGGGCTAGTATCACAATCGCTTGCAAAGGAGTTCATTGAGTAGATACCGGTAGAGGGCGAAGCCTAGAACAGCAGTACTTCTACACCTCTGTGACATTGACAATCTCATGAGTTAGTTTTCTATCCAATCAATTTCACTAGTATGTGCGAATCTTGCTGGTGGGTTTTTTCATAGGTCGTTTTTATTTCGTTATGTTTTTGCCTTCGAAATTCAACATAAGATAACACACCTAAAGCACAACAAAGAGGATAAGAAGGATAAAGGGATAGGATATATGATACTTCTCAAGTAAAGCCACTGTGGCGATACAGTGAATTAAATGAAGTTCCATGGGTCTCATTTTTTAATAGCAAAAGCTCATCTAAGTCTGAGACATCATGTAGAGATAAAAGATATAAAAATTTAGCACAACACAAATCCAATTTGCTAAAACATCAAAATAACAAAAACAAATGAAAATAAAACTAAAATAAACTACTTTGGGTTGCTTTCCGAGTAGCGCCTTTTGTTATTTTCGTTAGCTTGACGTAGTTACAATTCTTATGCTTTATCCACACATATAGGGATGCCAAGGTTCACAGACTCAATACTTCCAACCATAGAGCCTTTGTAAGATGGCTCAAGTCTGTGTCCATTTACCTTGAAGACTTTCCCTACATAAAGACTGTGCATTCCAAAACCTCCAGGATCAAATAAGTTAGTAACTATAAAAGGACCAATTTGTCCTAAAGATAATTTACCAAGAACAAGCTCCAAACAAGAGTTATATTGAACATTCTCACCAATGTAAAAACTTTTTATAGATAAACATTTATCATCATAAAGCTTTATTTTCTTCCTATTCTCTATATCAAAATCATAGTTAAAAAGAGTTGGATTAATCATGTCAATCATAAAAATAGAAGATAAATTGTCAGATGGATCTTTCATCATATCAAAATATTGGAAACAAATTTTGTCTCCATCGAATTCAACTGATAACGTGCCATCATAAACATCTATCTTAGTCCTAGCAGTTTTTATGAATGGTCTTCCGAACAAAATATGAGAAAGATTAGAAGAAGGACGAGATCCTCCCTCCATCTTCAACATATAAAAGTCTATAGGAAAGATTAAACTGGTTATATTGATTAGGACATCCTCTATAACCCCCTTAGGATAAGCAACAGACTCATCATCAAGATGAATAACAATTTTACTATAGGCTTCAAAGGTCCTAGACTAAGAGTAGAATAGATAGAGAAAGGCATGACATTCATAGATGCTCCTAAATCTAGCATGCAACTTGACATATAATCGTGTTCCCTATTATGAATGGAATAGAAAACATAACGGTATCTTTTTCTTTAGCAGGAAGATTCTTTCGTAGAATGACAGAAATAGTCTCTCCCACACTTATTCTCTCATCCCCTAAGCTTCTTCTTCTTTGTGCATAGTTCCTTAAGAAACTTAGCATAGCGGAGTACTCGTCTAATGCTTCAATTAAGGGGATATGGAATTCTACCCTCTTAAAGACATTTAAAACATCTTTCTCTTCCTCCTCCTTCCTATTCACTACAAATCTATCAAGAAAGGGTAGTTTGAGCTTAATAGGAATAGATGACTCCCCTATTTTAGGCTTTTCTCCCTAAGCTCTTCACTAGGGGGTAGAATCGGGAGCTATTTCTAACTTATTCTCCATATCTGTTGTCTTCTTTCTCTCAAAATCTTTCAACTCCTTACCACTCCTAGTGGTGATAGCACTAACATTCTCTCTAGGATGGATTGAGAAGGGAGTTTGTTAGATAGCTAAGCCTTTATGTGGCTCATCACAGAAGCAAGTTGTCCTACTTGCTTCTCCAAGTTTTGGATACTAGCTTTAGTGTCTTTTTGAAATGTGAGAGTACTAGAAGTAAGGAATTTAACCGTATCTTCAGGGGACATCCCCTGAGATTTGTTCTAGGAAGAGGTAGCAGTGGGAGTAAAATTAGGTATGAAACCTTGAGGATGACTAGGTTCAGATTACCTACCTCCTTGAATCCCACACCCTTCTCTCTCCCCCTCCCCCCAACTTGAAGTTTGGGTGATCTCTGAATCCATCATTTTCCCAAGATCACCTCCTTGTTAAAGAACTTCTATTAAAGATTTTGTAATTCCAACACTCCACTAAAGAACCTATGAGGAACTAAGCAACATAAACCAAATAGTGAGAGGAGTAATTCTTTCCCAACTTGATAACAAGAACCTTAGGAAAAGCCATGGCCCTAAAACCCAAAGTACACAAATCAGAAGACCTAGATTAATCAAATCTAGAAACAAGAACTCCCAGAGTCAATTAAAGTTGGAATTGGAAAATCATCAATTGAATTCCATAGATTCATCAATTTAAGTAATCAATTGCTCACCTACTAAGGAAGCAAACCCTTAGAAGCTAACTAAGTTGGATTGAAGAAACCTAGAAGCCATTAGAGAAAAATCTCAATTTCATCAATAGTTAACTTGATTACAACGTAGGCTATAAATGTATATTTATAGTGTTAGGGCTAAAACCTACATTAATTATTAGGTTAAGACTCTAAAAGACCAATTAGACCCTTAATTAACAATTGAAAATAAAGTTTAAACATAAAAACCGTCCAAAACAATGGATTGTTCAAAACCAAGCACCTACCGGCAACGGTATACCCTACCGCACGCGGTAGGGTATTTGCCATCAACACTAATTTATCCAGAAGCCTATCGAGGGCAGTAAATATAGGCCTACCGCAGGCAGTAGGTCCTATTTTTCACTTTTCTTAGACTTTTTAACCTCCAACTCGCTTTATTGAATACTCCTTGCTTATGGTATAAATCATAAGCAACTTGGAAGGCTTTCCTTCATCTTCAAAGCCTTCACGGTTTCCTCAATGAATGCAACCATTCCTTTAACCAAACTATGATCATATGCCTTAATCTTCTTTGCCCTTGCTTTAGTGATTGATCCATGAATCAACTCATTAGCTTCTTGGTCACCCCAATTTATATCATCCGCCCATTGTTTGAAAAGATTCATCCTCGAATCTTCACCTACATCAAACAAAGATAAGTCAGACACACTGAAGGTAGTACTAATATTATATTCACCCAAAAGATCAATTTTATAACCATTCTCACTAATGTGCTCCAGAAGTTGGAAAGGATCATCGCCACGGGCATCATACTTAGACATTCGTTGAGAAGGAAATCATTCTTTTCTAAGGTGAACCCAAACTCGATCTTCGGGTTCAAAGACAACTCACAACATTTCTTTTAGCCACGAGCTTCTTGTTGTTAGCTTCAATAGCTTCATGACTTCTGAATGGATAGACTTGACAAACTCCAGTTTCTTCTTTCCATCCAAGCTCAAAGCATGATCTATTGGTAAAAGCACCAAATCAGATGGAGTTAGAGGATTGAAACCATAAACAACTTCAAAAGGAGAGTAAGAAGTAGTAGAATGGCACGCTCTATTATAAGCAAACTTGATGTGAGGTAAACAATCTTCCCATTGGCGCAAGTTCTTCTTAAGGATGGCCTAAGAAGTTACCCAATAGTTCTATTAACCACCTCCGTCTGGCCATCTGTTTGTGATGGCAAGCTGTAGAATACAATAAGTTAGTTCTAAGTTTTTTCCACAAAATATGCCAAAAACGACTAAGAAACTTGGTATCACGATTTGAAACACCAGTTCTAGGAACACCATGGAATCGCACCACCTAAGTAAAGAACAAATCCGCAACATGACTAGCATAATTGGTTTTCTTATAAGGTATGAAATGAGCCATTTTAGAAAACTGATCTACTACAAAAAAAGATAGAATCCATGCCCTTAGGTGACCTAGGTAGTCCAAGAATAAAATCCATAGATATATCTACCCAAGGTACTTTAGGCACATCTAGAGGAGTATAAAGACCATGTAGCAAGGATGTAGACTTACCTCTTTTACATATAAAACAATTTCCAATGAACTTTTATCTTTTCTCATGAGGCCAAAAGAAGTGCTCATGCAATATGTCATAAGTTTTAGCAATGCCAAAATGTCCCATTAAACCATCACAATGAGTTTCTTTTACCAACAACAACCTAGTAGAACAAGAAGCAATGCACAATTTACCCTCATGATAAAGAAAAACATCATGTATGAGATACTTATCATTAGGCACAAGCAAGAAATTATCAAATATGTCTTTAAAATCTTGATCAATCGCATACAATTCCTTAAACATTTCAAAGACAAGTAATTAAGCTTACAAAGTAAAGATAAGAGTGTACCTTCTAGTCAAAGAATCAGCTACAATGTTTTCTTTACCTTTCTTATACCGGATGACGTATAGAAATGTCTTAATAAACTCTATTCATCTTGCATGCCTCTTATTAAGCTTTTGTTGTCCTTTGTTCAAAAAAATTGTTGCTACTGTTTCAATGTCCTCACTAGTGCATATAGCTTCTTGTCATAAGTAGCATAATTCAATGCCGCACCGGTAAACTTTTCACTAAAATAAGACAAAGGCCGCTAGTCTTGCATAAAAACTCCTCCAACTCCAACCCCAAGGCGTCACATTCTATCTTAAATATCTTTTTAAAGTTAGGTAGTGCAAGTAGAGGTGCACTACTCAACCTTTCCTTTAACAACTTGAATGATTTCTCTTGTTTCTCTTCCCATTTGAAGTCATTCGTCTCTTTGATTACATCTGTCAAGGGACTAGCAATGGTGCTAAAGTTCTTGATGAATCTCCTATAAAAGCTTGTTAGACCATGGATGCTTCTCACTTCGGATGCACTTTTGGGAGTAGGCCAATCCTTGTTTGTTTTTACCTTATCTTCATCCACTTGGAGACCTTGAGAACTCACCATATAACCTAGGAATGTAACATTTTCCAAACAAAACTCATTTTCTCCACGTTAGCATATAATTTCTCACTTCTCAGGACAAACAAAACTTGTTTAAGATGATGCAAATGATCTTCATAAGTTTTCCTATAAACCAAGGTGTCATCAAAATAAACCATAACAAATTTTCCAATGAAATTTCTCAAAACATAATGTATGACATGAATGTGCCAGGTGTATTAGTTAAACCAAAAGGCATGACCAACCACTCATAAAGACCAAATTTTGTTTTGAAAGCCATTTTGCACTCATCCCCTTCCCTCATTATAATTTGATGGTAACCCGACTTTAAATCTATCTTTGAAAATATTTGATAACCATGCAACTTCAAACAAATCATATAATCTAGGAATGGAATGCCTATACTTGATGGTAATGTTGTTAATGGCTCTACAATCTATACATATACGTAATGTACCATCTTTCTTAGGAACTAATAAAACGGGAACAGCACAAGGGCTCAAGCTTTTCTCCTACATAAACTTTGAAGAGCAACTCATCAACTTGTCTTCTCAACTCTTTGGTCTCTTTGGGAGGACTTCTATAAGCCGGTCTATTTGGTAACACCGCACTGGACACCAAATCAATTTGATGTTCAATTCCTCTCAAAGGAAGAAGTCCATTGGGCACCTCATCGGGAAAGACATCCTTGAATTCTTCAATAATCTTTACTATAGCATTAGACATGGAAGACAAGTTATCATTAGTAGAAAAAATTTTACCTTTGTAATAAAGAAGTAAAACCAACTCTTCTTTTTCAATGGGTTATATGATCTCACTCTCTTTTTCATAGAAACATCTCTTTTCTCTCTTGCAACTACCGCTGTTTTGACCACTCATTTTTCTTGTTTTTCTTCAATTTTTCCTCTCTTGGTTTTTCCACACTCATTTCTTTTTTTCTCAATTCTTTTTCCCTCTTCAATACTCTCTCTTTTTCTCACTCTGAAGTCTTTATTTTTCTCTCATTTTCTTCTGTTCTTCAAAGACTTGACTAGGAGTCAAAAGATTCAACATGAATTTCTTGCCATCCTTTTCAAAAGTGTAGTGTTTTTCACACCATCATAAATAGCTTTCCTATCATATTGCCATAGACATGCCAACAATAAATGCCCTGCTTGAATAGGAGCCACATCACAAAGAATTTCATCATTATATGACCCCTTAGTAATAGAAACTATCACTTGTTTGTGAACCTTAACTTCCCTACTATCATTTAACCAATGAAGCTTATAAGGTTTAGGATGCTTGAGGAGAGGAAAGTTCAACTTTTCAACAAGATAGATACTTGCTACATTAGTGCAACTACCACTATCCATAATAAGGTTAGCAACTTTACCTCTCACTAAGCATTTAGTGTAAAAGATGTTCTCCCTTTGAATGCTAGATTCCTCTTCAAGGACTTGAGTAGACAAAGCTCTAATAGTCACAAACTCATTCCTTCTTCATCGGCTTTGAAAGAGGCAATTCCTTAAACTTCATCACTACTTTCTTCTTCCTTTTCAACAATGTCCTCTTGGCAATCCTCTTCATCCTTTTCAATCCAACCATTCAAATCTTCACGAAAGACCTAAGTTCTCTTGGTAGGACAATTAATGGCTATATGTTCCACACCATTGCACTTGAATCACCTAGTTGGATTGATAATCAATCTACTTTTCTCTTCTACTTTAGGCTTATAATTTTCTTTGAAAGCCAGCTTATGTGTTTCACCCTTCTCTGGCCAACTCTTGTAGGTAGAGGTTTGAGGCTTAGGCACCACATTTTTTGAAGAAAGAAGAGTAGGTTTAGAGAAACCACTCATCTTTATTTGATTTTCAATATTAGTTGCCAAATGGCACATGTTTTCGTAAGTGGTGTAAAGGTACAATTCTAATTAATTAGCAATGTTCGCCCTATTGGTATGCCCAAAGATAAGCATAAGAACATGGAGAGCTTCCAAGGATCGGTTATGAGCTTCCAAAGAATGGTTACAAGGTCGAGGGCAAGGAAGATAGAAGAGGAAACACAAAGAAACAAGCATGGAAGAGTTTGAAGCTATAAAAGTCAGACCTACCGTCTACTCTACCGTTGCCGATAGGGTACCGCCTATCCTACCGTCGCCAGTAGGATTCTAGTCCATATTATTTTGAGAAGTCCGACCTACCACCGACTGTAGGTCGAGGCCTACTGTCGCCAGTAGGTCTCGGGAAATTGAAGACATTTTTGGATTTTAACTCCTTTGGTCCATCATTTTGATTGTTAAATTTATTTAGGCTTGTAGTTAAGTGGCCTAAGTGTCCATCAATTTATCTTTATCAATATTATCCATAGGATTGGGAGTTAATGATTTAGAGCCCTATATATATATATATATATATATTATTCAGCCATTTTGGACAAGTTGAATATTGATGAAATACAGTGAGTTGAACCTAGGGTTCTTGGGGAAAATTCCATTGTCTTCTACTTGCATTGTAAATTAGGAAAATTCTTTCCATTGTATAATTTAGTCAATCAATTTTTGAATTCAATTCAAGAGTTCCTTGTCTAATTCCAAATCCTATTTCTTCCTTGATGTGCCAACTTCCTAGTTGGTGTTACTTGGGAATTTAGGTCCTCCTTGAGAGTTTGGGGAATAGGTGAGGCTTCTATAAGTCTTGTTGATTTTCCCTCAAATATAAGGAGGTTTATTTGTTCTTTCTTAGTTTAATTAACTGCAATTTACTCTTTGTTCACAATTATCTCCAAAACAAGAATCATGAAGACCTCTAGAAGAGAGTATGGTCTTGGGAAGAAAATGATCTTCAAGAAAGGAAAGGGTGGATCATACCATGTGGTATCAGAGAAAAGCTCCCTTTGAGGTGGAGATTTATGTGTTTTGAATGTTAGTTTCCAGTTATATAAAAGGCAATTGTTAGAAATTGAAAAAAAGGCAAGTAATCTGGAAATTTTCGGACAGAAAATTACATGTGAAAAGATTGAGATGAAAAGCATAACAAATGAGATTTAAATTGCATGAATCTGTACAGTATGATACCTTGTTGAGTTGTGGTTCTTTAGAAACAAAGTCGACCAGATTTGGATTTGATTTGGTGGATCAATTGAATGCAAACTTGCAAACTTTTCAGAAATTGCGACTGTTGAGAACATGTGGATTAAACTGTCAATATCTTGTGTTATACTCACTTAAATTGAATGAAATGTGTGCCCAAATTCATCCTCTTCGAGTTTTTCATCTTTATAAAGTAGTTTGACTTGATTTGGAGCTGCCATTACTGAGTTATTGTGATTTCTGTGATGAAATGTCTTACTGCCCTATTTTCTGGAAATTTGATAGTACTAATGAAATCTTTGAATTGAGCTTTCAATTGTCTTTGTTTTGAATTTGCAACTTCTTTGGATATATTTCTAAGTGTTTTTATGATCTCTTTATGGGAATTGGACTTATTCTTTGACTCATACTCTTGAATTTGATTTGGGAACTCTTTGCACTCTACGTGTTCGACAAAATGCCCCTTTGACTTTGTTTTCTTATCTATTGAGAATTTCTTGCTTGAATTGCTTTGGAGAATTTTCTTATAACTTGGAAGTTCGAGAAATCACTAAGCAACTCTAGTGGGTGAGTAATAGTAAAAGGTAAGAGGGTAAGTTTATTGTTATAAAAGCCGTAGAGAGTGAGAATAAACATGAGAGTTGAGTGCATTCTTCTTAAGTGAAACACTTAGGGAGTGGTGAGGTCCTTCCTCCTTGTTTTCTAATGTTTTGTGCAGGTTTATCAAGCCATTAACATGGGGTATACTTGGGATTAGTCATCATGGCAAAGGATGGAAGCAATAGGAAGACAAGAGATGACTTGTTCCAAGCTTGCAAGAGCAAGGTCTAATTGCTACGAAGATGGAAACTATCGTGGGAATGCTTATGGAGGAAGCCACCACAGAGATGGACATTCTACCCATAGGAGTCAAATGGGTATTGGTAACTTCTCTTCTCGTGCTAAAGCTTTTGATCATATCCCTTATGAAGATTGTGAGAATAGTCCTTATGATGTTCATAAAGGATATCATGGTAGTCATGATTATAGAGATCAAAATTGTGGTAGAGAAGTTAACCATGAAAGAATGATTGGTGAAAATTACTATGTGAGTGGGTGTCAAAAACAGCAATTATTCTATACCAAGTGTAAGGTGCTAGATAAGATTATCATTCTTACTACAGATAGTGGTAGTCAAATTAATGTGGCCAGTACTTATCTAGTAGAGAAGTTAAGTTTTTCCCTTCTTGATCATCCTAGACCTTATCCATGTCAATGGTTAAATGGTATTGTTGAAGTTAAAGTTAACAAGCAAGTATGGGTTTCTATCTCCTTGGGGTTGCTTAAAGATGAAGTGTTATATGTTGTAACACTCATGCAAGCGAGCCACCTATTGTTGGGACAACCTTGTATGTATGATAGAAGAGCTAAACATGATGAAGACAAGAATACTATCAACATCACTAAGAATTGCAAGAGAATCACTCTTAAGTCCTTAGCACCTCACCAAGTATATGAAGAGGAAAAGAAGTTGAAGGAGAGGTTAAGGATATTTGAGAATGAGAAGAACATTGAACGAGAGGAGATCATGGAAATTAGAGAAAAAGAAAGAGTGGAAAAAGAAGAGAGAATAGTTGAGAGATTATGTATTCTTGATTCTAATTCTAGTCTTTCAAGAGAAAGTGAGGGAGATGACCGCTAAAAGGAAAAAAGAGAGTGAGTTTGAGAAAAGTGAGGAAGAAAGGGAAAATGAGAGTCTTATGGAAAATCAATGGATATAAAGAAGAGCAAAAAGAAAAAAAGATAGTTGTCATTGAAAAGAGTGAGGAAGTGAATTTTCTTACTAACGAAAGTAACTCTTTTCTTGTTAAAGATTCTTTACGTGTACTGAAATTTTGGAGGCAAAGCATGGAAAATGAAGGGAAGATGGACTACTACTTCTACGATATAATAAGCTTTCCTGCTCCACCCTCACACTCATGTTTTGGTCATTTTTGTAAAGAGGCTAAATATTGCTCTTATGTACTTGATCTTGATAGGAATTCTCTACAACATGCTTGTACCCTAACATTAATGAGTGGAAGGAGATATACCATGGAGTTCAAAGGCCAAGGCAAAAACGTTGGAGGAAAACTACTCTTATGCTATGGAGATTCGTCAATGAGTATTTTTTCAAACCTATTCCTTTTTTACCTTGTCTTTTCCTTTAAAGAGTTGAAATTGTTCTCATATGGGTATGTTTTTCTTGAGTTTAATCTTGCACGTTCTACCTCCGATTCTCGTTAAGTTTCTCTTTTATGATATCATTGGACAAAGAGATCATTCTCTATTCATTAATGTGCTCCATTAAGTTATTAATCTTGATAGAACTCATCTCTTAGTGGTTCAAGACTCATTTCATGATAGTCTTGTTTTTATTGCACACGATGTTGAGCCATGGAATATTTGTGATTCCTTAGGGGATGCTAACCATTGCACCTTCAGTTTTCTTGGAAACAATTCTTATGGTTTTGATGGTTCCTTGTTTTCCTTACTTGGTTAGTGATTATTGTGTTAAGTTTCAAGGGAAAGTAGTTGAACATTTTCAATATATGTTGACTTCTCTTGATCCTTATGTGACAGGTTTTGATGAGCTTAATCTTGTGGAAAACTTTTGTTGCTTGTGAAGGGTTTAATTGTAAAATCTTGTCAAAGGCTTAAATTTCTTCTTGTGGAGATATCATTTAAAACTTTATTTGAAAGGGCTGTCGGTTTCAAATTCTTTCTTGTATGTTATAAGGAGTTTAAAAACCAAATGGTTCTTATTTTACAATGAGTGACACTAACATTTGTGATTTTATGGAATCTAATGAAGCTTCTTTTGTGTAGGAATAGAAGACCAAAGAAAGGGTGGTGGAAAAGAGTTACTTCTAAGCCAAGCAAACTCTTCGATAAGCTTTCGTACAAACTCATCTCCTTCTTACTTTGAATTTTATTTTAAGGAGTTGAAGTTATTCTTAAATGCTTATGCTTTCCATGAGATCATTGTAGGAGCTTTATGCACTATCTTTTGAACTTTTCATCTATGCCTTATTGATGTTCACTTGTCTAATTGTTTATCTCTTCATGACTCTCTTCGGAATCAACTGTTTACTAGAGATGCTAAACTCGAACAATCTTGTTTTGATCTAAGTGTTGGTATGATATTCTTGATATTATTTCTTTTGTTGTTGATTCATTTTCTTCTTGGGCACCTATGTAGGGCATGATTCCTAGTTGCTTTCTTGATCTGTGTGTTGGAAATTTTGCTTATTAAGAAAATTGAAAGTTTTGTGTTCTTTGATTGGAGATCTGCTAATAAGTATATTAGGAGAGACATTGAAAGATGTTCTTATATGATACCCTTCTTTGAAACTTTTGTTATTGCCTTTAATTGCTCATTTCGAAAACAATTTCTTGAATGTGAAGGTTCAACTTGAAAATTCTTGTGATGATCATAAGAACCAAATTGGATTGAAATTTTTTAACACTTTCTTGATTGAAAATATTCTTTGTTTTCAATTCTACCATTTGCATTTCAAGGAGTCTATGTTTTTGTTAATTTGTGAAAACAAGAAGAAAGATGGTTTTGGAGTACTTAGAGTTGTCATGGAGTTTTGTTAAAACCGTCTTCAGAAAAGATTTTGTGGATCTACTTTTGAAAAATTTTGTTGAGAAAAATCTTTGTTATTTTAAAACTTTCATTGAAATTCTTCGGAAAGATGTTTTTGTAGATGGATTGTTAGTTCCAAACAAGAACTTATTTGTTATTTCTATGAAATACGAATCTAGTGGTACCTTGTTGTATCACTTACCTTTTAAAGAGTTCTTGAAGAAATTTGTATGTGAAGAGGAATTTGGAAAGTCTTGGGATTCTAAAAATAAACAATCTTATACTTTCTTCGATGAATTCTTGGATTTCAAGTCAAAGTCCTCATGGGAGAAAGGTCTTGCGAATTTGGTCTTGGATAACTTATTTATTTTTAATTCGATTCTTACCCTTTATGTGGATAACATTTTTTAACTTTCTTTTGGTTTTGTGAGTTCTTGTGAATTGAAAAGTTCATGGAATTTTAAGAAGAATTTTGATTGGATGAGGTTTCATTATGTTTTTATCCATGAATCTCTCATAAGAGACTTAGAAAATGAAAGTCTGAACTCCCATTTGAAAAGGATGAAAGTTTTCAATTTCATTATCCATTCAAGGATTGTGGTTTTAGAGATTGCTTTGAAACATTCTTAACAAGTGCGTTCTTTTGAAGTTGTTTCTTAAACCTCTTTTCTCAAATTCCTGAAGAAACTTTCATTGTTTGGAATTTTGAAACTTTCTTTAACTTCTCGCTCTCAACTCTTCAATCCTTTCAAGACCTAAGTTTTTACTATCATAATCCATTTGAAGAAGTTTTGAGAATTGATGTTATTGCGTGGATGGATCTACATGATTTCCTTGTTCATCTTTGTGCCTGTCTTAAAAGAAATCAAGTAAAACTATTGCGGCTTAAACTACAAGATTTCTTTTATTTTAATTGTGTTATTTTTTAAAGAAGTCATATTATACTTCGGTGGCATTTTTGTGTTTATTCCGTGGATAATTCATCCTTGAACTTCTTTACCTAGGCCACTTTTGCATTTCATGGAACTTTTAAGGAAGATTTGCAAAGCTTGTTTCCTTGTTTTCTAGACGATCATTTGCTTTTGCTTGCCAAGTTCTTCTTGAAATTGATCATAGTACTCCTTTTTTGGTTAATATCATTTCTAATATTGCCCGCCTCTAATGGTTATTTGAAGGTACGGATTCGAGGACGAATCCTCTCAAACGAGGGGCGGATGGTTTGATCAAAGATAAGCATGAGAACATGTATAGCTTCAAGGATCAGTTACGAACTTCCAAGGACCGGTTACAAGGTCGAGGGCAAGGAAGATAGAAGAGGAAACTTAAAAAAACAAGCTTGGAAGAGTTTTAATGTATAAAGACAAACCTACCATCCCTGGTTGGGTACCGTCTACCCTACTGTCGCCAGTAGGATTCTAGTCCAAATTATTTTGAGAAGTCCGACCTATCGCTGATGATAGGTCGAGGTCTACCGTCACCGGTAGGTCTCGAGAAGCTGAAGACGTTTATGGATTTTAACTCCATTGGCCCATCATTTTGATGGTTAGATTTATTGAGACTTGTAATTAAGTGATCTAAGTGCCCATCAACTTATCTTAATCAAGATTAGTCATTAGGGTTGGGAGTTAATGATTTGGAACCCTATATATATATATATATGTATATTATTGGAGCTATTTTGGACAAGTTGAATATTGAATGAAATAGAGAGAGTTGAACCTAGGGTTCTTAGGGAGTTTCTTCTACTTCCATTAAATAATCTAGTCAATCACTTCTTAGATTCAATTCAAGAGTTCCTTGTCTAATTCTAAATGTTATTTCTTCCTTGAGGTGCCAACTTCCTAGTTGGTGTTGCTTGGGAATTTAGGTCCTCCTTGAGAGTTTGGAGAATAAGTGAGGCTTCCATAAGTCTTGTTGATTCTCCCTCAAATATAAGGAGGTTTATTTGTTCTTTCTTAGTTTAATTAACTGCAATTGATTCTTTGTTCCCCATTATCTCAAAAACAAGAATCATGGAGACCTCTAGAAGAGAGTTTGGTCTTGGGAAGTAAATGATCTTCAAGAAAGGCAAGAGTGGATCATTCCACATATTGAGACCACTTAGAAATCTAACAATAGAAGCATCCTTGTCCTCTTCCAAGCTCAACCTCAAGATGTACAACTCCATCTCTTGTCTATTTCTTCAAAACTTTTACTACCTTGCCTAAGAGTAATCAATTTGTAGTGAAGCTTCCTATGACAATGCTCCAGCATAAATCTTTCTTTCATGAGAGTCTTCAATTCGCCCCAAGTTTCAACTGGTCATCTTCTATTTCCACTATTGAGTTGCAATTTTCTCCCACCAATGAAGTGCATAACTCGAAAATTCGGAAATGATTAACTTACCCTTGACAATGTCACATAATATCTCACCATGAATAGGTTCTCCACTTGACATTCCCAATCAATGAATACATTTGGGTCACTTTCTCCTTAAGCTAGGCACCTTCCACTCGATCTTCTCTAAGTCTTTATCCCCTTGTTGTCCACTATAATAGCCACCAAAGTATGCTTGGCCAACATTAGGATTCTCTTCATACTCATCAAACAAGTTATCTTCATGCCATGCTTCATTTCTAGGAATCTCTTCTTGTGGTGTATTGCTCTTGCTCCTAGACCCCTCTTCATCACCTCTAGTGGGTTGTCTTCCTTGGTATCTACTTTCATGAAATTGATAGGAACTTTGAGCCGGCATGTCATAGTATCCAAAAGGAGGTATATTGTCATAAGCCCTTTGATGGTGAGGTGACAGAACTCCTCCAATATTGTCCCCAACTCTTTGCTCTATTGTGGCAACTTTCCTTGCCCTTCTTTAACTCTTCAACATCTCTAGCAATTCCTTGGAATTGTCTTGACAAAACCTCTATAGATTGTTGCATGAATCACTAGTACCTTCTTGATGAGATGGGATAGGTAATGACCATCTGCTGACATTGTAAACCTGCAAATTAAACAAAGAAAACAAGAGATAGGACTTCACAATCACTCCCTAAGCATTTTCTCTCTTTTGATGATCACTCGGTTCTCTCGTGTTTAACTCTCTTATTGACTTTTATAACAATAGGCTCACCCTCTTCCATTTTTCCGAACGCTCTCCTCTCAAGGCTCAATAGATTCTTCAAACCTCTTAAACAACTCGACCAAGATAAACAACCTAAGCAAGTAAAACAATCAATGCACTTAGTTGGATACAAGAGTTCAAATAAGCAATGCACCAAACACTTGAGGTGTAAGGAGTTTCAAAGAATTAATCTATGGAAAAGAGCCAACAGACATAATTGATCATCAAACAAAGAGTACAAACACACAAGAAAACAATCATAATTCAAATTCAAAGAATTCAAAACAAACTAAGCTAAACAAAGAAACAAAGAGTACTAAGAAAAACTTTCCAGAAATAAGGGATGATGAGACCCTGTTACCAAAACAGCTATAACTCTGGAAATACTAATCCAAATTGAGTAAAACAAATTTAGAAAGATTCCGCACTTGAAGTGGATGGTTTTAAGTTCAAATTTCAATCGAATTGAATTAATATATCACAAGATATGCTCAGATTAATTCATACTTTTTCTGCAACCGAGATATTAAAACACATTTCAGTTTTCAATCGATTTGATCAATCAAATGGACTCCAAATTGAGTAAAAACTTATTTCAATTAAATATCAACTCAAGAAGAATAGATCCAACATAAAATTGCAAACAAATTCGAACTTAATCATTTCTTTTTTTTCAATTGATTTTCAGATATGAATTTTCTGTACTACTATTGTATGATCGTCATGGAATTTTTTTTAGATCATCAAGTACTTTCTCTTTTTTTCCTTTTTGAGCGAATTTAAAACAAAATAAACATAAATGTACCTTCAATTGGAGGTCACTCTAATACCAATTTGATTTGAATCCTCAATTTGATTGTAAATTGAATCCATCACCTTCCCAAGATCACCTCCTTGTTGAAAAACTTCTATTGAAGATTTTGTGTTTCCAAAACTTCTCTAAAGAACCTATGAGGAGCTAAGCAACATAAACTCAATAGTGAGAGTAGTAATTATTTCCCAACTTGATAGCAAGAACCTTAGGGAAACTATGGCCTCAAAAACCAAACTACACAAATTCTAGAAACAAGAACTCCTAGAATCAATCAAAGAAGGAATTAGAAAATGATCAATTGAATTCCATAGATTCATCAATCTTAATAATCGAATACTCACCTACTAAGGAAGTAAACCCTTAGAAGTTAACTAAGATGGGTTGAAGAACCCTAAAAGCCATTAGATAAAATTCTCAATTTCATCAATATTCAACTTGATTACAATGTAGGCTATAAATGATATTTATACTATTAGGGCTAAAACCTACAGTAGACTATTGACTTAAGAAGAGTCTAAAAGATTAATTAGACCCTTAATTAACAATTGAAAATAAAGTTTAAACATTAAAAACCGTCCAAAACAATGTATTGTTCAAAGCCAGCACCTAGCACCGGCAGTAGGGTATATACCCTACCGCACGCAGTAGGGTGTTTGCCATCAACACTAATTTGTCTAGAAGCATACCGCAGAAGGTAGGTACAAGGCCTACTGCCTAAGGTAGGTCATGTTCTTTACTTTTCTTTGAATTTTCACCTCCAACTTACTCCATTCAATACTCCTTGCTTATGTTCTAAATCATGAGCAACTGGAAGGTTTTCCTTCATCTTCAAAGCCTTCATTCTTGTTCTTTAATCTGTTATTCATGGTTTCTTCAATGAATGAAACTATTCCTTTAGCCTAACTATCATCATATGCCTTTATCTTCTTTGCCCTTGCTCTAGTGATTGGGTCATGAACAAACTCATTAGCTTCTAGGTCCCCAGTTCATATCACAAAGTCTGGGGAATTCATAAACCAAATGAAATATGGTTACCTAGTTTTTTGTTAAATGTCTCTATACCAGCGCATCGACGTGTGGAAGTGGATAAAGTTAAATTTGACCAAATTCTAATTCTTATAAAAAAAACCATTTAGTTTTAATAATATGGTGCATTATACAAGGTGAAACAAGTGCATGATATAAATTTCCTGAATGGACAAAAATATCCTTTATCCCTGTTAATTAACCACAAGAACAAACTATATATATGTAAAAATCTGAAAATGATATATTAATTAAAGAGTTAGAACCAATCCTCTATCCTTCTAAAAAGGGCAAATTGTACTATGGACCTGGGCACACCTAGTTAGGTATACCCAATTTGTGAAACTATGCAGTTTTAATTAAAAAAAAATTAAAGTTAGATTAAGTCAAACTTCCTCCCCACACGCCTGCTACCACTACTTCCGGCATCACAAATTTCAATCCCGTTAGAGGACGTCGTCGTTGGTAACAATATGTTTTCTGTCCCGCATTTAACCAAACACGTGGTGAGTGCTACCGAGCATATTTCAATGAATCTAAATCAAACAAAGCCCATTAATGGGGAATTCGACAACCAATATGTTACTCAATTTGATTCACTTCTATGTTTAATTCTTTTATAAAATTAAAGGAGTGCTTATATATTATAACCAATTTGATTATGATATAAAATATATAAAATAGGTGACTGTAAGTAAGTGTGCCTACTTTTAAAACTGTGTGCGCCTATTTTTATAACTATGTGTGTCTATAATGTATAACATGCATGATGTATTACTTTTTGTAGTAGTGCCTTTTTTTATAACTATGGATGCAAATTTTCATAATTAGGGGTGCTTATTTTTCATAACCAAGGGTGCTTAATTATAAAACATGCAAAATGCGTGATTATTAGTAGGTGTAAAGCATCCTCCAAAG
Source organism: Catharanthus roseus (assembly GCA_028651295.1). Classification (NCBI taxonomy): domain Eukaryota; kingdom Viridiplantae; phylum Streptophyta; class Magnoliopsida; order Gentianales; family Apocynaceae; genus Catharanthus; species Catharanthus roseus. Next base: position 3,541,584 of record JAPQWS010000165.1, on the reverse strand, counting down.
ATATAAAAGTTCCATCTTTTGGCCCTTTTCTTCTTCTCCTTCCCCTATAATATCCTACAAAAGGCCTTCTAGATTCTTGCAATTGTTTTTTGGATTATGTTTGTTATGTTTGTGATAAGGAGTTATTTAGTTTGCTATCAGGTAGTTAAGCTTTTTGTTAGTAGTGAATTAAGCTTATGCACAGCTTTCACAGCTCATTTTGTTGAATTGTATATGCTTTGAAAGATAATTGTGAAAGCTTCTTGTGGTACTTCATTATGTTAGTCTTGCATGCAAAATATAATAACAATAAATTAGAAAAAAACACACCATTAAATGAAGCCATTGATGAAGATTAAATCATCAATTTCGTCCTAGATGTCTTTAACATGAACATGAATGATTTTGAAGGTTATCTGCAAGAAAAAATCGATTTTGAGGTAAAAATACTTTGAAATTGAAGAATTAAAATTTTTTTGAAACTGTGGAAAAACACTTGGATAGGCGGCATTCATAAGGAGTGTTTCCCGGCTTATGAATTCTGCCCGACCGAAATGTTTTCCACAATTTCGGTTTTAAATTATGTTGTAATGTTTCTTTTTTGTTAATTTTATGTTATTATGTTAGTTGTTTAATTAATTTTGTATTTGGTTTTGGATCTTGAATGTAGAGAGAAGGTAGAGAGAGTGTGAGTAGAGAGAAAAACAAAAGTTTATAAATGAAAGTTTTTCGCGCTATTATTGTTTTCACCGCGTTATAAATTGTAAGCCCCCCAAAAAATTATATGAATAACTAAGACTACACAAAACATTCTTATACATATGATATTAAAAAATCTTGATTTTCTTATAATGAGAGAATATACAAGAAGTGAGCCACCAGAAACTTTTAACTTCTCAAGACTCGATGAAGGGGGTTGTTTATGCTTTTGGTAACTTTCTTATGATGCGTCAGCATTAATTGGTATTTTTTTTTTTTTTTGAAATAAAAATCACATTTTAATTTCACTTTCCTTTTCCTTTTTTTTCTTTTATCATTTTCACTTTTTTTTTCGTAGTAGTAGAATACGATAGGTGCAACCATGAGTGGAGCATAGAAATAACACACACATATGTATATATATACATATGTATGTGTATATGTATATATATCTAAATATATACATATATGCATATATACATATATATATATAGTAATTTTTTAAATTCCACGATAAAATTATGAAAATTCCATGACAAATTTCATTTCCACCTAACAACTCTCTCTCACTCTCTGTCTACTCTCTTTTTCTCTCAAACTCTCTCTAGCTTCCAAGGAGGATTATTAAAAATATATGAAGTTTTAGACATTGAAAATGGATAAGTTTGAAGATTTTGTACTAGAAAACATCAGTTTTGAGGTAAAAGTCACCCAAAAAATGATGAACATTGGATGGAAGCAGCTAGCGCACCACACCAACTGATGTGCCAGCCACTGACGCACGAACAGGTCCATGCGCCAGTGGTTGGCGCACCGGCTAGTGTGGTGCGCTAGCTGCTTCAGTTCATCATTTTTTTTTTAATATGTAAAGGTTAACTAGGTTGTATTTTATTGTTTTTCTTATGATTAGTTTTTTGTATTCATTTTTCATATTTAATATGATTATGTTATTAATTTATGTTAGTTATTTGTGTTAAAGTTAGTATTTATCTTGTTTATGTTATAATTAATTATTTAATTGTGATTATAATTAATATGTTTTAATTGTTTAATTTTTATTATAATTAATATGTTTAGTTTAGCATCATGTTTAATTTTTATATTATTGATTAAAAAGTTACTATGTTGATGAAGTTATAAATATGTTGTTACGTTACTTTGTTTTATTTTTATTTAAAATATGAGTTGTGCATAGTTTTTATCTTCCAATATTGTATAGGAAAAGAATGAATTAGATTCCGAACAATTTGAGCATATTTTACATACAGAGGATTTTGTAGACCACCATTATTTTATTTGAAACGGATCAATTATTTGATTCGAAAGACGACTTGTTTGAAATGGGTAAAAACATGAGCAAAGACAGTTAACGCATATGTGACGACTATGCATTCTTTTACAAAAAAGGGGCTTTCTTATCGATCGTACGTTTATATTGGTTGTCATCGGGGGAAGGCCAAAAAAGGTAAGGCTATAGAGAACGATGAAGAAGAAGAGCAAGTTCTTGTATCACGTAGGGGTCCATATAGAGCTAAGAAATGTAATTTCCCATTTAAATTGAAAGGCAAGTAAGATGTTAGTGGTGCACATTGGAAATTATACTTAAACTATGGAAGGCACAATCATCAAATTGGTGTCTATCATCAGAGGCACTCTCAGGCGGCAAGCCTTACGGAGGAAGAGTTCAAGCAGACCGAGCAATTGAGTAGGTGTCATGTAGCACCTCATTTTATAATGGTCAATTTGCGAGAGAATAAGTTGGATACTTCTGTAAGGTATGTTATAATACTTTTATTTTGTGTAGCTTAACTTAATTCTCTTAGATTGATATGATATTATATATGCTTTTTATTTTTAATAATCAATTTATAAATTTTTTTGCAGTTCTCAAACTATATGTAATGCTTGGACGAAGACCAAGATGGGTAGGATGCAGGGACACAACACATTGGAAGAAGTACTCCGCCAGTGTTCCAATCTTAGATATAGTGCTATTAGAGGAATTGTGACGAGAGCACAGTGCTTAACGATATAGTTGTTGCGCATCCGACATCCATTCAAATATTGAGGACGTGGCCTTATGTACTTGTACTAGACACAACCTACAAAATGAAAGTTTCTTTAATAATAAAGTATTTCTTTGCTCCATTTATTAATTGCTATAAATATACCCATATTCTCATATTAGTTAATTTTGTAGTTGTTAAATATTCTTTTAAATATGCTGCTCGAATGTTATATATTATTTAAATTTTAAAATGAATTAGTTAAATCTTATTAGTAGTTTACTTAAGTTATTATAATATTTTAGTAGTTTTATTTTGGTTAAGTTTAAACATTTATTATATTACTTAGGTACAACATGTCATTCCTTGAGGTAATTAGGATGACACCTACTGGAAAGAATTTCTCTGTAGTTACTACGTTCATGCATAATGAATAAGCTACTACTTATGAATGGGTGCTACAACAGCTTAAGAAATTATTTTTGGACATTCTCGAACCTGCAGTGGTCATTACCGAGAAGGAGACAGATTTGATGCCAGTGATATCCGTGGTGTTCAATAAATCATACTATATGCTGTGCAGGAAACATATTGAAATGAATATCTAGGGGAAATTAATTCCATTGATTGGCAAGCAAGCAATTTAAAAGTTTGTACTGACAATCTGGAGAAGATTAGTGAATTGTCAGGATGAAGATGGTTATTCAAAGAGATTGGAAAAATTGAATACCAACTGGAGCAACATGCAGTAGTTCTTGACATTCTTATATGAAGAATGGTTGAGCACCTGTGCATATAAATTCGTGAGAGTGTGGACTGGAAAAATTTACGTTTCGGGTCCGAAACCACGAATAGCGTTGACTCTAAGCACTTAGTATAAAAAATGTGGCTTCAAACATGTCACGATGACTTAGATACTTTCTTCACTAAGATACATTCAAAAATTGGGTCACAGATTTCTGCGATTAAGACTACACTTGAATATTCCCAATTGAAAGAGAAATATAATGCAAAGAGTAATACAGTGTTAGCCGAGATTTGTGGAAAAGTAAGTCATTTGACACTAAAAATTATAAAAGAAGAGTTAATTCGACCCACAAAGATCATGGCCGATCGAATGAATCTCTGTGGAGATTGGCTTCGGAGTTCACACGATCCACCATGTTCATGCAAGTTAATTACTCGATACCATAGATACCTTCCTTTAAAGGTGTTTAATCTTCACCATTTTTTGTCTTCACTTGTGATAGATGAGGTATCGGGAATGTATCATAATGATTATACAAACCCTGAGGATGACATGGCGCATTTGGTGAATGATAACAGCAGTATTCAAGAGGAGTTTAGTCAACGTCCACCATCACTGGTATGTTAAATTTAATTAATAATTTATGCTGATTATGCATTTTGCCTGTATTTTAATAGTTCATAGAGTGCATCATGCTGCCAGAGACATCTTACATCCTATCTTGTCGTCAAACACTGACGGCCCGTTAACTTCTCCTCTAGACACCGTCATTAGAAAAAGACTTACTTAGTTGAAACCAGCCTACAGTGCTCGACAAAACTAATAATGGGAGCATGCGGAACACCTTGAGTTCGATCGAACTGCCATACACATCTCTCAGGCATGTACGACTCTACACAAGAAAAGTAAGCCAAAAGGTCGTGGTATCTAAAAACCGTACCCCATGTATCTCTTGTAGGCTATAAGGTGTCCATCGAACCTCAGACATAATCATGACATCTAACTTTATCCCTTAGTCGGGTAATGCAACCGTACAAGCTCTACATCCCATCATCACAAACTGCTTAGATATATGGACTCCTAGGAACTACTCCGGGCATCATAGGCTGTGCGAACATACCGAAGTATAGGTATATCCAAGCCTACAACAGAAAAACTTACATATAAAAATATATGAAAATATAAATTAAAATAATATAATTATTTAATTATTTAAGAATAGTGAAGAACACCTCCAACAGTGATGAGAAACCTCCTAACTCCCTCGCGTTAGAATGTAAGGCTTGTCCAAGATTCCTGTATAACCAGGCTAACACTACAGCACCCCATTCAATCTTCTTGCACCTCCATAGATTCCTCACTATAGGCCACAGCTCGTAGCTTGCCACGGGTAGACCACTCTTGTCGGAAAAGAGAGAATTCCTGAGAATGGACAAACGTGCACTATCACCGGCACTAGATATAACTGACATAGTAATCCTACTGCCCTTGGAAACAGAAGGACTGACTCCCAAATCCTTATTAATCATCTGGATGATCTGATCCGGGGGCAAAATCTCGTCCAGTGGCTCGCCACATACAACTATCTTAAGGATAAGCTCTACATTGTGCAATGTGATCGTCATCTCTTCAAAAAGCATATGAGATGAGTTCGTCTCTGATTGCCACATCTCCACAAATGCAGATAAAAGAGTGTTGTACTTGTACTGGAACATGCATGACTGTAGATGAATTAGTCCCGTTGTAGCAGCCATCCATTTAACAACTCCATCACTCAGTGTATACCCAGTAAGTGCTGCATGGTAACCACGTAATCTCAAAATAGGTCGACCTTGCATTTTAAAGATCATATAAAAATCCTAAATTAGAGAAATGTTACATATGCAAAGAAAAAAATAAGAAAATTTATACATACATAATAAAATCAAATAATACAGAAGAGGATTGTAAAGTTACCTATCCAAGCCATATAGCAGCAGCAATGTGTCCACTGTACGATGGAATCATGTCCGGCTCTTGTGGACCTCCGGGAGCGGGTCCTCTCTGCTGCCAAACTGTCTCCGACTTCTGTAACCTCTTATTTCCACCGGCAACACCCGAAGACCCTGGCACCTCAGTAGTTACATCCTCAGAGGGTCGGCTCTAAGGAATCTGTAAAAACTTGCCTCCCGTCATCGACCATCTCCAACTAACGACTTTCGCTGCTCTCTTCGCACGCTCAATAAGCACACCTCCTCTCCCTGTAAGCCCTAAAGACGATACAGGTACAACATTTCTCTCATCAGTTGGCTCCTCATACTCATTCTCATCATCTCCCTAAACATACTAACCCTGTACCTCACCCTCAGCATCCCCACCCTCACCATCTCCCCCTGCCTAAACTGTCAGTTCATCACTCTCATGACCATGACACTGACCAAAATGTTGTCCCATATTTATAATCCCCATTTAATTTTAAATTATTAATTATATTTTTTAAAAAATGAAATATCTATTTAAATTAGACAATGATTAAATTAGAAACTTAGGAATTATTAAACTAACTAACTTAATTCAAATTACTAATTAAAATAATTAATTAAGTATTATATTTATTAATCTCAAAACTTCATCTACTTGTTATTTAAATTAATAAATATTTTAATTTATTTGTTATGAAATCAATTATTGTCATTATAATCCCCCTTTTATTTTAAATGAGTAATTATATTTTTAAAAAATTAAATATTTAAATTAGACTATGATTAAATTAGGAAATTAGGAATTATGAAACTAACTAACTTAGTTCAAATTACTAATTAAAATAATTATTTAATTATTATAATTAGTTCATCTCTGTACTTCTTAAATCTACTTATTATTTAAATTAATAAATATTGTAATTAAGCTTAATGAAATTAAACTAAATACATAAATTAACGCAAAATTATCACTAATTTTATTATGAAACACTAATAACAATTAACTACATTATAAATAAATATACTACATAAAAAATTAACAATTCATAAAACTCTAATAACAATTAACTACATTATTAATTAAGCAATTCATAAATACTATGTGAAAAAACATAGTAATATATGAAATTAACTAAAAAACAAATATAATGGACTAAATATATATTAAAAAAATTAATATAACAACATAAATAAATTTATTGATTAAAAAAATCAAAATCGGAAAAAAGGAGTGAGTGGCGCACCACTCTGGCCCATGCACCAGTTGGTAGTGCACCACCCAGGCCGTGCACCAGTGGGTGGCGCACCTCTCCCACTGGTTCACCATTTGGTGTGCAACCCCCCAAATGAGATCCAGCTATGTGTCTTTTATCGCTAAAAATGTAAATAAACGAGTATAGAATAATGTACTAACCTTTTTTTTAGCTTTTCAATGGTTGGATTTGCCTAAATCTTCCTTGAAAGTTAGAGAGAGTTTGAGAGAAAAATAGAGTAGAGAGAGAGATTTGTTAGGTGGAAATGAAATTTATCGTGGAATTTTCGTATTTTTGTCGTAGAATTTGTAAAATCCCTATATATATATGTATGTATGCATTTGTACACACATACATACACACATATATAATTTTAAATGATTTAAATGATTTTAGTAATTAAGTCTAGTGCCAGGAAAGAGATCTGGTTTCAAATCGACACTTTAGGTGTTTTATTGGGTGTAAGATTCTATTGACCCAAAAACCTAAGTGACGACTCAATGGCCTGTTTTAGATTAGATATGCTCAAAACTTTAAGACACATACTTTAAATATTATGCAATTTGCATCTTGTTTATTTAATTGGAAGTTTAATTATTCTCCATGATATAAGTTAAATAACTTTTGTCCTATGTTACTGGACCTGAAGGTGATGATTACCTTGGGTAGAAGAAGTTTTACATCAACTTGATTTTCAGTTATCCTATTTTTGATGATGTCATCTATTCAGTACATTGTATCATATCTTCTTGTATTCGCTCTTTCTCTAAAGCCTCCTCCTCCCGCTCCTTTTCAATATCTGCATCTTTTCAACTTCAACAAACTTAAAATAAGAGATCAATTATCGTGATCACCAACAATGAATTGACAACTGGAAATACCTAAAGATCCTTCCAATAAAATTTACAAATCTTCCAATTGGTCACTAACTAGTGATTATATCAATTGTACTATTAAACAAACAATTGTAATAGATTCTGAGTGTATGGAGATTAGACTCCTCTCTGAAAAGTCCATCCAAATATTTATGAAAATGTAAAATTATTTATATTTTGGACTTGTCAAGATTGCAGCTAAACCAATCTCAATTCTCTTATGCCTTCAAGATTCTAGGTTTCTAGAATTCCAAGACTCATTAATAGGAATGGTAGAAACTAGCCTATGTAATAGTCTAGTCTATTTAGGCTACTTTCCAGATTTTGCAGTGTCTCCAACAGACCAAAATCTCTTAGATACTCTTAATGTCAATTCTTCCGATTACAAACTCAAAAATGGATCTACCCCAGTTTCCATTATATTCAGAATCCAATATAAATCTATGAATTCAACTTTCAACTCTTATGCAATGAAAAGATGTTACATAGGTGAAACAATCCTTTTCAAAATAGATTGGAAAAGATCCCATCTTTCTATCCCAAAGAAAAATTCTTGGAATCAAGTTAATCTCCCATTCAATTGGAGGCTAGATGAAGCAACTTCTTCTAAAAAGTCAGAAAATACAAATGTTTATGAAATAAGAAGTTCTCTGATGCATTCGCTTGTTGAAATTTCCTTTCAAAGATCTAGAAGTCATAGAAGTTCCTCTCTAGCTTTAACAATTTCTCCTTCAGAACATTCTACAAGGTATTTTTTATGCTCAGTAAGATCTGAACCAGATCTAGACATCCCAACGTCTCCAACTCATAGTGTTATGTTAGGAGAACTTAATATGTTGAAAATAGATTTACAAAATAATTTTGAAATTAACAAAGAAAAACTCAAAGAAGTATTTTACTCACTAGAGAATTTTTCAAAGAGAACTTGGTCTTTTATCTTTTAAAAATTATCAAGAAATTAATAGAAAAAATATCCAAGAAAAAATTTATGAATTTTTAAATTATGTGTAACAAAATATTTACTTCTTTTTATGGTTTGAATCTTATGCTTTATCCCATAATATCGATTATCATTTTTTAAGTTATATTAATACATCAAGAATTTGGAAAACTAACCAAGGTCTAATATCTCTTCTGAATTCCCCCTAAACAGAAGTATAAAATTCCTTTTAGCAAAAAAAATGAATGATGCATCTCTTTTTAAAAGAAAAGAAAATGATAAACTTCTACCAAAAGATATCAAAAATATTTTTGAACAAAAAATAATTATACAACTGATTGGTGAATATTTAACTTCAAAACAAAGTACTTTAGCTCTTCTAGAAAATCAGAATTTAGTAATAGATTTGTAACACCATTCTTTAAACATTATGAAATTCCAACTCAATTGAGAAAGGAACTAGCAACTCAATCGGGAAATGACACTTCCTATAATAAATCTTTTAATTGAACTCCAGAAAAGAATTACGAGAAATTTAAAAAACAATTATTCCTGACTCCCTAACTCCTGTTCGATGTTCTAAGCAATCTGTTGCTATTTTAGGAGAAACAGATTCTGACAGCGATAGTCAATTTGATCAAACCCTTACTTCACTGAACCTCTGTTAGAAGCACTTCCTCTTAAGCTAGGAAGACAAAACAATTGGAAACAACCATAAATGTTGTTTTACTCCAAAGCTATTTATCATGACATAGGCCTTGAGAAAACTGTAACATTCTTCAGAATGCCTATAAAACAAACAATATCAAAAAGATGGCCAAACAGAGAACAAGATCATGGCCAAATTGTTAGTATATGCCCTACACCAATTGACTTACATTTATGATTTATGAGGCATGTATTTTGAATTTTATTTTATGCTCTTGTCATCAAGTATATGACTTGATCGTAAAACCGTTCTTGCTAATAAAATACTATTCTTGTTTGTCCCTAGTTTTATTACATCTTATATTATTAAAATAGTATTAAGTTGATTGATGATCAAGTTTTACTGATGATGAACATGAGATATAAAATCAATTTATATATACATATTGAGAATATTGTATTGCACATGACCCAAAGTAAAGAAGAAATATGGCATGTGTTTAAGTAATAAGTATTTCTTCTCAATTTTATTTTTGGTATCCTTTAATCTAATGCTTCTTGCATGGGGAGAAAATATGTTATGACATAGTCAAACATCACTTTTAATAAGGTGATTATTATGACTATTGGTTGGGCTATTTTCTTGTCATGGCTTGAATATTAGATATAGTAAAAGGGATTTGTCCATCTCTCATTAGAGAAAGATATCCATGGGCCGCTTGATAAAGAAGACTGGAAAATATGTATGGCCATGCTAAAATAAGTATTAATAAGGTGTTATTAATATTATTTGTCGGAATAGTCTGCCTGGCGATCAAGTAAATGTTTAATTAAGTTTTATAAGGATGACTCGGTCCATGCTTATACTTAATTAGGATATCAAGTGACAAAAGGACTAAATATTAAAACTGATGTTATGTTATTATATATTTTACTTAACTTGGGTAAGCAAAATGTCTTGCTAGAAGCCACTTATGTTTTGTGGATAAATGTCTAGGACATTTTTATTCACTACCAACGTTAAGTGAACTTACAAGGTCACACTCATAGACGATCTTGTGAGCACGATGTCCACGTGTAATGAATTTAGATCGTGTCCAGATTCATTGAACATATATAAAAGGGGATCAGAGTCCGTGTTGTATATATTTGGTAAGTTAATAAGTAACTAATTTATTTATTTATCAAATAAAAGAAATTGATTACTTAATAATATTCATCCAACCGTTGGATGATTATAAGAATGGACGGATGAGATTAAATTGTCATTAGATGACAATTAGGGTTCTGATGTGGACAGCTATAAAAGGTTATGTTTAACCTTTCTGCAGCATTTTTTTCCTCTTGTGAAAATGAGAACCTTTAACCCTAGAACGGCGAGAATTGTGTCTTGCCTCTTTCTCTCTCTCTTTCTAAAATTCTGAAGCATTACAAATAGTTAGGGTTCGTTCTGAATAGTTTTCAGAATGCCGAGAGGCTAGCATCCTATTTTGTTGCAGAGGAGGTTGTCATGTGGATACCGGTACAGGGCAAAGCATAAACAGCAGTGCCTCCATATCTAGCAGCATCGAAAACATTGAGGTAGTTTCCTCTCCAATCGGTTTTTCTGGTATGTGCGGATCCTGTTGGTGGTTTTCATAATTTCTTTTATTATGATTTTGTCTATGAATTCTAGCAGAAACTCCATCAAATGAACATGGTAGCTACAACTTATAGAACTACCCATGATTATTCTGACCAACTTTCTGCTCATATCTTAGCAGCTGGATTTACACGCAACTTAAAAGTTGGTGGGATGAACACCTAAGCGAGGAAGATAAATATAATATCTTCCATTTTGTTAAAACTAGTCCCAATGGCACCCTAATCATACAAGATGTTGAATATATACCAGATGTAGTAGCAACATTGTTATTCACTACAACAAAAACCTTCATAGACAACCAATGTATTTTAGGGTAAAAATCTTTTGAAATACTAAACAATTTTAAGTTTAAAAGTTTATCTGATTTTAGATGGTATAAGGATTCTTTCTTAACCAAAATCTATTCCAGATCAGATGACAATAGCCAGTATTGGAAAGAAAAATTTCTGGATGGTTTACCAAATTCGAGATTAGTTCGTTAAGAACTCCAGACCTAATACAATGGACCTATCCTATATGAACATATAACGTATGGTCAACTTACAAGCCAAATCCTATAAGTGGCTCTTAACATATGCAAACAAGATAAAAATGCTTAGGCAGCAACTTGCCAAAAGTAGAGCCCAAAGAAGAAAGGACATAGGTTTATTATGTGAACCGTTTGGACTACCTTTCTATAGCACTGAATCTTATAAAAGGAAAAAACCTAAAACTGAGAATCCTAAAGATTTTACTAGCAAGCCCAAAAATATTCCTCATAAACCTAAACAAAAATATGATCCAAAATTTAGGTCTAAAAAACCTAAATGTTTTCCACCAAGCCAATCGAAAACAACCATTTGTTTTAAATGCCAAAATATAGGGCTAATAGCTTGGTATTGTAAAATGTCAAAAAATATTCAGGAGATTTCCTTGGATAAAGAAACTTTAAATAAAATTCAAAATCCTCTTTTAGAACACAACCCTAATCCATATCAAGCTAATGATGAATTAGATCAATTCAACCAAATTCAAGAAGATGATATCCCTGAAGATTACAGAGGTGCAGCAGAAGAAAAAAGAGAGCCCAAAAAAATTGAATCTTATACCTTTGCAGCGTGCCTTACGGGGCTGCTCTCTAGAAACTGGTTGCGCAACCACGTTGTGCTCATTATTCGGTTCTACTTTGTTTCTAAAAGAAGAAGGAGATAATGGCTGTCTAGCAAGCCTTCTACTCCTTCTCATCAAATATGCAAGCTTCTAAGAACTTCTGAAGTATTCTCTCAAGCACACAAGAATCTTGAGTGAAAGATAAACAGAGAGAAGAGAAGAACAACAAATTGTTTTTGAGAAAAACATGTGTTTTCTCAAGTATTTTTTGGACGAAAATGGCAGGGGAAAGGTTGTTAATTTCATGATTGATTGAGAGAATAGTTGAAGAATGAGGTCTTGGGTAATAAGAGATCAACAACTCTGAGTTCTGGATAAGTTCCAACTCAAATGAGATAATAACCACCCCCGATTTTCTCTCAATTGAACTTAGAATCAAAGGAGTCTAATTTTGCACATGGGCAGACACCTTGAGGCTAAAGAAACCTTAGGGTTTCAGCCAGGCTTTGTTATGGATCTTGGACTTTTTCGGTCCAACTCAAAACTAGCTCGATCCTCTCTATAGTGGTCTAGTTATTTCTGGGCTTTCTTTTAATTAAAAGAATTAATTAGAAAACAAAATAACCACCAACCCAATAAGTAATAAAACTGTTGGGCTTCTTCTTTAATCAAATATCTTGGCTCAACTTACTTAATAAATACGCAGGGCTCTTTTAATCAAATAACTCTTATTTCTTTTCTAGTCATTTTATTTTTGCATTTTGACAATTAAGTCACCCAACTTTTATAAGCTGCTCCAAGGACCAAAGACTAGATTATTCCCAGATACTGAAATGAGAAAAATGCCTTGCTATAGAATAGCACAATTTCTCATTTTAAATATCTCTGTTTATCACCATATGGAGGTATTGACCCAAAAAAATACTGTGTAAATAGGTCTTTGACCTACAGGTGTAATGACGAGTACACCCCTCTACATAACACACATCATTGAGCATGGGTTGAGTGTAGTAACTCCTTCCTCAAGGACATCTACTATCCTTAGATTTCTAGTCCGATAAAATCAATGACTCTTTAGAATGTTTCCTGCTTATCTCAGGGAGCGACCCTTAAGCAAACATCCAGAGACATTATTCCAAGCTTTGATCTTATAGATTATCCCATACAATCACAAGGTGTTCTTCCGATAAAAGTTATTATATGATTCCATCTAGGCTAACTAATTCCAACTACGTAACATATAATGATTATTGACCTTATGGCTAGAGGTCTCACCTATCACATATCTAATCAAAAGGAGCTTAGCTTCACTAAACCGCCAACTTATATGCTAAACATAGAGTAGTTGTCCAAATTGTAGCTGTGATAAACTAGATTTCCTTTCCATTATCGTACTTTCTAGAAAAGTTCTATCACAGGGTCCAGTTCTATATGCTCTAAGTATACTTTTATAATAGTCATGAGAAGAGCACTCATTAATTTAAGGTACGATCATCCATAAAGGATACTATCATATACTGACCTTTCATTCAATGGAATGTCTAACTCTATTGACCAACTAAGAACAATATTACTTGTACTTTAAGTAACAACAATCTGCACCTTACTGTGAAGCACAACCTAACACGTGGATTGTCTACTTAAAGTATGTTGACCTTATGTGTGTATCATAAATAAGTAAATAACAAAGGATCTTAAAGATTATTTTATTCATGCCAAGATAAAATGTCGTTACATCGAGTAAGAGTCTTTTTGGCCCATTTCCCAACAAACGCCCACTTACACAATGAAGACTAATCTAGCCCATAATTCCTTACCCCTAAAGCATATAAGTGTTTCTTGAACACCTTCTCTACTAAAGGCTTGGTAAAGGGATCCACTAGATTCTTTTCTAAAAATATGCTCCATCATTATCTCATTCTTTTGAACAAAATCTCGAATCAGATAGTACTTCCTTTTAATGTGTTTACCTTTCCTGTGGTTTCTTGGCTCCTTGCACTATGATAATGTGTTGTTATTGTCACACAACTTATCCATTGGTTGGTCCATATTAGGCACTACTCCAAGTTCCAAAGGGAACTTCGGAGCTAGTTCGCCTCGGACTCTTCCGAAGTTGCCATACTTTGATTCTATGATAGAATTTGCAATACGATCTTGCTTGGTACTCTTCCATGATACATCTCCTCTAGACAAAGTTAAAACATATCTACTAGTGGATTTTCTTTCATCTTTATCTGCCTAGAAGTCAGAGTCCGTGTGGCCAAACGAAACTATGTCATTGGCTCTATAAACTAGCATATAATTTTGACATAATCTTCAAGTACTTAAGAATATGCGTCACAGCTTGCCAATAAGCTTTCCCTGGGTTTAACTAATATCTTCTAACCATGCCAACAACAAAACAGATATTAGGTCTCACACAAAGCATAGCATACGTGAAACTTTCAACCACCCAAGCTTATTGAATCCTACTCATTTTATCTTTCTCTTCTTGTGTCTTACAACACATCTTAGAAGATAAAGATAGATCATTCATGTTGGGAATCAAAGATCCCTTATTACTATCCATGCTAAACCTTGACAAGATCTGTTTAATACATGTAGTGTGGGAAAGTCCTAATGTTTTATGCTTTCTATCTCTAAAAAGCCTAATGTCGAACATAATAGGCTTCTTCTAAGTCCTTCACACTAAATTTACAAGATGACCAAACCTTTACAGATGAAAACATTCATACAACATTTTCAATTAGTAGGATATCGTCTGCATAAAGTACCAAAAATTGATACATGGCTCCATCTAGTTTCTTGTAGATAGATGGTTCATCCACATTTTTTATAAAATCATAAGACTTATAGTCATGAAAATGTATGTTCCATGGTCTACATGCTTGCTTAAGTCCATAGATGGACCTCTTAAACTTGCAGCCATATTTTATTGGCCTCTGGCAATGAAACTGTCCAGTTGTTCCACATAGATGTCTTCACTAAGAACGTCATTTGCAAAGGCACTCTTGACATCCATCTCCCATATCTCGTAGTTATAATGACACGCTATAGCCAGGAGTATGTGGATGGATTTAAGCATGGCTACTGGAGACAAGTTTCCTCATAATCGATGCACTCTTCTGAGTATAACCTTTTGCTACCATCCTAACTTTAAAGGTACCAACCTTTCCATCTGCTCCTCTTTTTCTCGTGTAAACCCACTTGGACCCAATGAGTTTTATACTATCAGGCGTTGGGATAAGATTCCAAACTTGATTGATGTGCATAGACTCATTCTCGGCCTTCATGGCCTCTAGCCATTTATCAGCATCGTTATCCATAATGGCCTCATCATATCTAGCGGGATCCAACTCCTGATGGTCAAAGACTAGGCTAAAAGGCTATCATGTCCATCTTTTAGGTGCTCTAGAAATCCTCCTACTAGGACGTGGCTCCACTATTTGCATTGTCTGGATAACAGTATCACTTTATACTTTTACTGGGTCAAGAGTTTGTAAATTAGACTCTCTTATTTCCAAATCCGATTTTCTGGAACCTTTAGGTGATATCTTTTTATCATCCTCTAAGTATCTAGAATTAGTGCTTACGAACATTTTCTACGGCTTAGAATGATCAAAGTATCCTCGTTTTGTACCTTTAGAGTACCCAAAAAAGAAGCATAACTCTGATCTTGGTTCTAACTTGCTTTTTTTTCTCAGTACAGAAGCAGGATATCCCTATATCTTGAGATAATTTAGACCAGGATCATGGCCAATCTACATTTCATATGGCGTCCTGGGTACTAACTTAGAAGGCACCAAGTTCAGAATATATGACGTAGTTTCTAGGGCATGTTCCCAAAAAGAGATGGGAAAAGTTGCATGAGACATCATACTTCTCATCATACCTAATAGTGTTCTATTTCTTCTTTCCGCTATATTATTCTGCTAAGGTGTACCCGATGGGATAAGTTTGATAAACTATC
Organism: Catharanthus roseus; assembly: GCA_028651295.1. Lineage (NCBI taxonomy): Eukaryota > Viridiplantae > Streptophyta > Magnoliopsida > Gentianales > Apocynaceae > Catharanthus > Catharanthus roseus. The sequence continues at coordinate 3,525,771 of JAPQWS010000165.1, read as the reverse complement.
CCATGATGTACCAAGCAATACTTGAACTCACCGAAGAGGTACTCTCTACCACAGTCTGATCTCAATACCTTGGCTAGCTTACCTGTTTGATGCTCCACTTCAGCCTTGAACTCTTTGCATTTCTCAAAAGAGTCAGACATGCACCTCATTAGATAAATATAACTAAAACATGAGCAATCATTCGTAAATATGATGAAGTACTCATAACCTCCTCTAGCTGGTGAAGCCATAAGACCACACATAAATTCCTTAGACCTTTCTGGTTTATGAGTAAATGGCCTTCTAGTCATATTTCCCATTAGGCAAGATTCATGTTGAGGTCATTCCTCTAATCTCAATGAGCCCAAGGGCCTATCTTAAATAGCCTCTTAACCCGATTAGGGTTAATGTGTCGTAACTATTGATGCCATAAATAGGAGTAATTATAACATTGCTTTCTCTTCTTACTTTGATTTGCTTCAATGTTATTTACTTGGTTTGAGACATGATGTATATAATATGAATTTCCATATTCACTACCTGAGCAAATAAACTTTCCACCCTTATTGAGGAAAACATCAGATTAGCAAGCAACTGAATATCCATCCTGAAAAATATGGCATACTCAAATCAAGTTTTGCCTAAAACCAGACACATATAAAACGTCCTTTAAATAAAGTATTCTCTCAAAACAAAATTCAAAATAACATCTCCCAGCATTAGCCCATACATGATCTCTAGTGCTAACCTGCAAACCATGCTCACTGATAATTGCATAACTATCGTTTATTTTTATATGTTAATTATGTCAAAGTTTGATGGTTTAGTATATAAAAAATGTAGCTCGCTCTCATTTTCTTCTTCTTTTGACTTAGGTGCTTCCCGAAGAATAATTTGATGAATTCAAGCTGAATGGGAGCAAACGGAGCGGAAACGGAGAAGAAGGAATTCTGGCATAGCTTCAGCAACACCCTACTACGGGCTATAGGTCTTGAAGAAATAGTGGAGTTTGGCCAGAGACCTATCCCTGGCTATAAGTACCCCTATTATCCAGACAATAGGTCCCAATCATCTGGTTTTTAAATATGTTTGTAGGGTATTTTAAATGTATTTTTGGGTTTTTTTTCATTCTTTTTTTGTATTAAGGCTTGAGAGGATTGGGTTTGGGCGAAAAACTTGTCAAAAATCCTCCCCCAAACCTCTCTTAGATGTGAGATTTCTTAGAGTAAAGTTTGAATTCGTGCTTGGAAGAGGAGATTGAAGTATACAATAGGAAGAAATTTCAGAATCTTCGAACAAATCGAGAGACAAGCTCGGTGGTACTCGAGAATCGTGAAGTTTTCCATCCAAAACCTAAGCTTTCTAAACTTTGTTTTCTTCATGAATTTCTTTAAAAATTTATGTTTTAGAACAATTATTAGTGGCTAGGCTTTCAATTGTTTGAATGAGGTTGAACTCTAAGTGTTGATTCTACTCTTCCCAATTTGTGGCTTTTATGAATTGAATGAATTGGTTGTTGTTTAATTGTGCTTTTCGTTATTCGATTTTCGCAGAATCATTTAATTCGCAAGATTAATTAGAATTGACATAGGAATATTAATCTAAGGCAATTAATTGAACAATAGAAGTTGATAATAAAATAGAGATAGTAATTACATATTTAGATCACTAATTCACTCTTATTTCTAAAGCATTCATAATTGGTTAGGGGGAGAAGAGATTTTTCTCTAATGGTTAGTTGAATAAAGTGGACATTGGATAGAGATAAAGATTTCACGATGCTCGTGAGTGAGACCCAACCAACCTTTGCAATATTCTTTTCTAAAAATTCCTAATTGGAGTATATGAAAACCTTAAGTGGATTCCGCCCTCAAACGCTCTTTCTCTACTTGATTTCAAACTACACTTTTTTAATTTGTTCTTAAAGTGCTTAGTTATTTTAATAGTTTTAAAATCCTTTCAAAAACCCCTTTTCAATTAATTAGATCTTAGAGACGCGGCATGTATTATCTCTTCACTGTCCCAAGAGTTCCACAACCTAAGAAATTCTCTAGTACTACTCCGATAAGTCACTTACCTTAGGTAATTAATTCTAGAGTAGTCCCAAATTACATCACTCACCCTCACTTCGTCTCCTAGTCCTTTTCAACCTCTGTAAGGAGTTACAGACATGGTTAGTGGCTCAAGAATCTACTACCTATGCAGATAAAGATCCAACCATCAAAATGGACTCAAGGTAAAGAACAGTACCTACAGTAGCCTCGTGACAATCTCGTTTCTTGTGGCCCTTGTCATCACACTTGAAACACTAGCTTATGCGTTTAATGTTGGATTGGAAAGCATCCCATTACTCTTTTCCATGACATCGAACTCTATTTCTTGTTCCGTCTCCTTGAACTCCTCAATGTGAACCTAAGTTCTTGAAGAAAAACTTAAAAGAGATAAGGGCTAAAGATGAGAATCTGCTAAGCACCGTACTTCTCTTTAAGAGTCATGTCAAGTTCATGCATAGTAGCAATATCCTCGTGCACCACCAATAGAGCATCACTCATGGAAGCTAACATACAGTACCTAACCCTACAATTAATACCCTTCCATTCCTGAGTAGCTTTGCACTCTTCCTCAGTGGATTCTTCCCTAATCTTTGGACAGGGGTCTATCAAGACATACTCATACACAATAGATTTGAGTACTATGTCTAAGTTCCTCTTCCAATCCTCATAATTTAGGTCTTCTCCTTGAGAAAAAATAACAAAAGACCAAAGGAACCACCACTCGACATTACTGTAAAATATAAGGAATGAAATATGTTAGCCCTAAGGGAATTATTGGAAATAATTTTGATTACGATTAACATATGTTTGTGTGATGAGAATAGCTTAGTCTCTATAGAACAAAAGTAGCATCTTTTAAGTCTCAAGGCTACACTACATAAGAACTAAAAGATCTTGTCAATCAAAGCATAATGAAGAAGGAGAGATCAAGCCATTTCCAGATCAAGGCATTGAAGACCTTGAAGGCTCAAGTCTTAGTTAGGGATATGCTAAGGTATTTCTTTGTAAAACTCCCTAACTCTCATCTTTGATTGTTGATCATGTATGAAGCTCCTTGCATGAATTTCTTTCTAAAAACTTTTCTTGAAATCCAAGTATTCTTGACAGAGATTTTGATGCCTTTGAAAGTTTTCTTATTTCTAAAAGAGTATCAAGAATAAATGTTTTTAAAATAGGAAGGAAAGATCTTTTCTTGTAAAATACTGGCTGTAAAATCTTTTTCAAAAATCGGTCGTCCGAATTTCTAGTTTTAGAAAAATCGATAGTCTAATTTTTTGTAGGATGCATCCGAATCTTTCTATTTCAAAACCAGTCTTCCTATTTTAAAAAACGGCTCATCCGATTTCCTTGTCTGATTTCTAAAACCGGTCATCCAGTTTTTAGTTTTTACCTTTGAAATATTTCCGTTACAGAATAGTAACGGTATCTTGCTCCCTCTTCTATAAATTGAGTTTTTCATCTGCAGTAAAGGCAAAAAGTTGGATTGAAAATTGATTGAGATCATTTTAGAACATTTAAAGAGCTTTAAAAGTACATGCTTTCAAACGTTTTCATCTCATAAAAACAAATAGAAAAATCTTCTTGGGGCTTCATTTGTGATCATCCATCAAAGAAGAAGTAAAGAGTAGCTTGTACAAGTATTCCATTGAGTTGTATCATTTATCTCAAGCTTACTTGGTAACATTGTTCCCTACTTATCTCTTGTTCTTTTGATATCAAAGGTTTGTGTTGAAAAATCCCTTGAGTCATCCTTTGATTTATATTGTGTTGAGAATTGAGGTTGTGTGCAAAACCCTTGTTCGGTGATCCTCAAAGTTGTGTTGATTGTACTTGTGTTGTGGATTGAAGTTACTTACAAAACCCTTGGTGGGTGATCCTCAAACATGTAATTGTTGTAGACTTAGATTATAGTGGATTTAGAAAATCCTTGGGTGTTGACTCAAGATAGTGGATGTAGCTCTTTGGGAGAGTGAATCACTATAAATTGTTGTGCATCTTTATTCTATGCTTTTTACTTGATTGTCATAACTGTAAGATTTTGTTTGAGTTAGATTTTTATTAAAAAGAGTTTTAGTATTCCTTCTCAAACAAAATTGGAGGTTTATCTTTTAATTACACAAAAGATTTTTTGAAAATTAGCCAAAAACCTTATTCATACCTCATAAATGGGTATTGTCCAGAATTGGAGGAAGAAATATTGCATTTGATGATAGGCTATTAAATACCATTCTAGAAACCCCTCGAGATGGCATGAGATTTTACACGAAGAATAAGAAATGCTTTAATCCAAATTTATATAGTGAAAGAAGGTTTTAAGAGATTTTCACTCACGGAGAAATTCTAAAAAGGCACGATGATAGGACTGTGAATAAACTTGATGCCTATGGGAGATTACTACATTATATGATTTCTATTATCCTTATTCCAAATGTTGGACACAGGTCTTCCATACAAATATGCACTCCTTTGTCATGCTTCTACTTCATGAACATAGGAGAATGAACTTCGGTTTTATGGCTATAGAACACATGCTAGCCACACAATCCTCTTCCACCAAGTGCTTACCATATGGCTGCTTCATTACAAAAATCTGTCAACATTTTGTGATCAATTTGGTTGGAATTGGTGATCACATTGGCCCTGGGAAGATCTACAATCAGAATACGTTCAAGAGAATGGGGTTTGAAAGAAATGATGAACGACTATTAATAAGAGGTAGACAACAAGGAAGTGATGATGATGATGAAGAGGATAATGGTGATGAAGAAGAGGGCAATGAGCATGAAAGTATGGATGAAGAAGATACAAATGAAGAGGTCGTTCGAAGAGAAATAAGATCAAAGAAAAGGCAAGAAAGAACGGAGGAAGGACAATCATCAGTAGATAGGACTCAAATAATGGATAGGATTGCTGCAATGCAAGCACAACTCAATGACCGGCTTGATGACCTCAACGACAAGATTGTAGACATTCAAAACTGGGTTATGAGATTGGAGTGAGGAGGAAAAGATAGTGATGGAGATGAAGATGATTGAGGACATGATTTTTTTTTTTTTTTTTTTAAAAAAAAACTCCTTCCCCTTCTTTTTTTTTAAAACTCCTTCTTGTTCTGTTGTTTACTTTAGTTTTTTATCAAACATAATTATGGTTCTCTTGTGACTTTCTGATGCTATTTTCATTGTTCTTCTTATGACTTGATATATGCTATGCTTTGTTCTTCATATTGGTATTGTGATATCTTGATGCTTTATTTTTATGGACTTCATGATGATACTTCAATGTTGAAAGTCCAATTATAGCTTCCTTTTCTATGATCCCTTATAAACTCTTCTAAGTATCTTTTTGATTTATGACAAAGGGGGGAGAAATATATTCAAGAACTAAGGAGAAAATGTAATTTGTATATTGTTGGTATATTGTTGATGCCTATGCTTGTTGATGCTTATGATAATGTTGTTAATGCTTATGCTTTAGTTTGTTGATATTAATGTTGGTATTGTTGGTATATTGTTGAATATGCCTTACATTGTTTGCATTATTTAACAATGGTTGATAAATGACTTGTCATTTTCTTATGATGCATATGCTTTTGATGTGTTTGAAAACTTGAGCTTTTAAGTTGCATAAGGCTTTATGCATCATGTAATATGTATATATGGCCTGTATTGCCTAGATGATTTTTTGTTGGGCCATATTTGTCGTGAAGCATGTTCTTAGGGGGAGCTTATTTTTTTCTAAATTATGTTTCAAACCCTTGGCCTATTTTCCAATTCATATTTGTTATCTCTCTTATGGCGTTTGGTATGCTTTGCTCCTATTGATGATTTCCTTGAAGCATCACCATGTTTTTATACTTGCTCTTTTGTTCTTCTTGCATATGTATTTGTCATAATCCAAAAGGGGGAGATTGTTAGCCCTAAGGGCATTATTGCATATGATTTTGATTATGATTAACATATGTTTGTATGATGAGTATAGCTTAGTCTCTATAGACCAACAGAAACATTTTTGGAGTCTCAAGGCTATACTACATAAGAACTAAAAGATCTTGTCAGTCAAAGCATAATGAAGAAGGAGAGATCAAGCCATTCCAAGATCAAGGCATTGAAGACCCTGAAGGCTCATGTCTTAGTTAGTAATGTGCTAAGATACTTCTTTTGTAAAACTTTCTAACTCTCATCTTTAATTGTTGATCATGTATGAAGCTCCTTGCATGAATTTCTTTCTATAAACTTTTCTTGAAATCCAAGTATTCTTGATAGAGTTTTTGATGCCTTTGAAAGTTTTCTTATCTCTAGAAGAGTATCAAGAATACATGTTTTTGAAATAGGAAGGAAAGTTGTTTCTTGTAAAATACTAGCTATAAAATCCTTTTCAAAAACCGGTCGTCCGATTTTCTAGTTTTAGAGAAATCGGTCGTCCCATTTTTTCTAGGATGCGTCCAAATTTCTATTTCAAAACCGGTCTTCCTATTTTAAAAAACGACTCATCCGATTTCCATTTTACAAGGAAATCGAACGTCCGATTTCTGAAACCGGTCATTCGGTTTCAGTTTTTACTGTTGAAATATTACCGTTACAGAACAGTAACGATCACTTGCTCCCTCTTCTATAAATTGAGTTTTTCATCTGCAGTAAAGGCAAGAAGTTGGATTGAAAATTGATTGAGATCATTTTAGAACATTTAAAGAGCTTTAAAAGTACATGCTTTCAAACGTCTTCATCTCATAAAAACAAATAGAAAAATCTTCTTGGGGCTTCATTTGTGATCATCCATCAAAGAAGAAGTAAAGAGTAGCTTGTACAAGTATTCCATTGAGTTGTATCATTTATCTCAAGCTTACTTGGTAACATTGTTCCCTACTTATCTCTTGTTCTTTTGATATCAAAGGTTTGTGTTGAAAAATCCCTTGAGTCATCCTTTGATTTATATTGTGTTGAGAATTGAGGTTGTGTGCAAAACCCTTGTTCGGTGATCCTCAAAGTTGTGTTGATTGTACTTGTGTTGTGGATTGAAGTTAATTACAAAACCCTTGGTGGGTGATCCTCAAACATGTAATTGTTGTAGACTTAGATTATAGTGGATTTAGAAAATCCTTGGGTGTTGACTCAAGATAGTGGATGTAGCTCTTTCGGAGAGTGAACCACTATAAATTGTTGTGCATCTTTATTCTATGCTTTTTACTTGATTGTCATAACTGTAAGATTTTGTTTGAGTTAGATTTTTATTAAAAAGAGTTTTAGTATTCCTTCTCAAACAAAATTGGAGGTTTATCTTTTAATTACACACAAGATTTTTTGAAAATTAGCCAAAAACCTTATTCACTCTCCCCCTCCCCCCTCCCCAAGGTTTTTCAAAATTAGTTTGGAATAAAGCATTTAAACACACATATAACATTTCATAGAAATACTATTCTTTTCATATTATCTTGGACGGAAGATAACCCCTGACCTATAGTTCATAATACGGTGGCTTAGCATGTTGATATATGCAGTGACATAACAACATCTAAAGACTACGTTCGACTCTTAGAGTAAATAACATAGCTCTTTTGGGAGGTCAATACCCTCTAAGTTGAGTATATAACTATTACTTGACCAAAAACCTATAGCTCCAATCTCGAGGATAGCTCTAATATGGGCTGACCGCCACTTCATACAAACTATGGACAGGCCAGTGTAATTATCTCCAACGTGGGATGGCCAATCCTAACACATGTCCATGACTTTAGTTTTGAAAACACAGGGTCACTCCCAGGGTGACATGAGGAAACCTAGGACTGGTTGAACCAGGAATGGAAGTCATGGGACCATGGGAGTCCCTTCCCATTCAATATTTTATTTATAAAAGGGATTTTTGTCAAAATGTTCCATTTCTAAAACCTTTTAAAAGCTTAGTAACTTAAAACAAGTTTTGATCTTTTAAAGAAAACATCTTACCTTTCTTTTAAAAAGAGTTTCTTAAAGAAAACATTTTGAACTTCCTTTGTTGTACACACAAATATAGGACAAGGAAACAAAAAGCAACCATAAACATGTTACGAGGTTTTCTTTCCTTTAAACCTATGTGATAGACAACAAAAACGGATAAAAGCATAAAGTAAACACATATGTCCTATTATCCTAAAGTGGCTTTCTAAACATGCAATAAACACATAAGAAAGAAAGTTAAACCATCTCAAGGGATCAAATCAAAGCAATAAATCCATCTATTACGAAATATTTAACTTCTTGGATCTTCACTTGAATTCTTGGTAATGTAAGCCCATGAACACCTCAATCTTGGTCCGTTAGGGGCCCAAAATGGTGCCAAGCCTACTGCCCAAATTTTGGGTAGCCTCGGCATCACTGAACAGTCTATGGACTACCAAAATAGTTCACTATATTGGTTGCAAGACAACTTGCATAGCAGGCTGTCTGAGCATTTGTTAGGGATCATTCCGGGCTCCATTTTTTCCCATTAACTCGATTCTCGATCTAGCTTTGATTTCAAACAACTCATTATCCTTACAAAAACCTACACCTCCACTCGCAAGTTGTACATCGTTTTCTTGTGATAAAAACATCATATTTGGTTGAAATAAAACCAAATAGCCACCTAAACCTCTAACCAAGAGGTGTACATGAAATCTAATCGCAAGACATGGTTGAAAAAGGCATAGAGTGCCCCCAAAAGTAGTTTATAAAAATGAAAACCGTAAAATACAGCAAACGGTAAAAAAGCCACTTTCGAGTTTTTTAACATATAAACTAGCATGTTCCTTAGGTGTTGTTCTGATACCACATGAAGGTTACAGAGGGGTAGTGGAAGAAAAAAGGAAGCCCAAGAAATAGAATCTTATACCTTTGAAGCGTGCCTTATGCAGTCGCTTTTCAGAAATTGGCTTCGCCACCGCTTTTTGCTCGTTGCTTGGTTCTACTCCGTTTCAGAAACGGGAAGTTGATGGTGGCTGTCAAACAAGCCTCCTACTTCTTCTCATCGAACACACAGGCATCTAAGTCCTTCTGGAGTATTCTCTCAAGTACACAAGAATCTCTAATGAAAAGAGAAACCTAGAGAACAAGAGAAAACAACATAGTTTTTGAGAAAAACTTGAAGAACTTGTATTCTTCTTTTTGTCAAGTACTTTTCGGACGAAAATGGGAGGAAAGAGACTGCTTCATGATTGTTAGAGAGAATAACTGAATAATGAAGTCTTGGTTGATATGAGATAAAAAACTATGAGTTCTAGATAAGCTCAAACTCAAATGAGATCATAATCACCCCTGATATTCTCTCAAATAAACTAAGGCTCCAAGAAGTCTAAGTTTGCACATGGGCAGCCACCCTAGGGCTTAAGAAACCTTCGGGTTTCAGCCAGGGCTCTATTATGGGCCCTGAACTTTTTTTATCTAACTCAGAACTAGCCTGATCCTCTCTAAATGGGTTAAGTTATTTTTTGGCTTCTTTTAATTAAAAGAATTAATTAAAAAACATAATAACCACCAACCCAATAAGTAATAAAACCTTTGGACTTCGTATTTAATTAAATAGCTTTGCCCAATTTACTTAATAAATACCGCAGGCTCTTTTAATCAAATAACTCTTATTTCTTCTCTAGTCCTTTTATTCTTATGTTGTGACAATTAAGTCATCCAGCTTTTATGAGCAACTCCCAAAGACCTAATTATTTTGGGCTACAAAAATGACCAACATACACTTGCTATAGAATAGCAGTATTTTCTATTTTAAATATCTCCATTTATCACCATATGCCTTAGAACAATACTGTTTAAACAGGTCTTTGCCTACGGTTGTAGTGACGAGTATACCTCTCCAGATAACACCCATCATCGAGTATAGGTTAAGTTGTACTAACTCCTTCCTCAATGACATCTACTATCCTTAGATGTCTAGTCCAATAATCAATGACTCCTCATGATGTTTCCTACTTATCTTAGAGAGCAACCATTAAGCAAACATTTAGAGACATTACAATCACAAGGGGGTGATTCCTATAGAAGTAATTATACAAGTCTATCTTGACTAACTAATTCTAACTATCCAACGTACAAGGATTATATATCTCATGGCTAGAAGTCTCACCTATAGTACATCTAAGTAGATGGAGTTTAGCTTCGCTAGACTGCCAACTCATACGCTAACCATAGAGACTCATCCATGTTGTAGCTATGATAAATAGGCTTCTTTTCCTTTATAGTACTTCCTAGAAAATATCTATCAGGGGTCACGTTCTATATGCTCTAAGCATGCTTGTATATAATCATGAGAAGACCACTCATTGATCTAAGGAACGATCATCCATAAAAGACTCTATCACAGAATGACCTTTAATTTCCAATGGCATGCCCAACTCCTTTAACAGGCCAATGGCAATATTACTTGTACTTTAAGTAACAGCATCCGCACCTTACTATGAAGTACGACCCAATACGTGGATTGCCTACTTAAAGTACGTGGACCTTATGTGTGTATAATAAATAAGTAAATAAATCCACAAAATAATCATAAATATCACTGTACGCGTTCCAAACTAATATACTATTATATCGAATAAGAGTCTTTTTAGGTATACTTTCCAACAATATCAACTTTATGTTCTAACAACGAACAACCAACAATTAATACTCTAACCAAAGAGTAAGACCTTCTCTTAGAACTCATAGATAAACTTCCTGACAATCAAGATAAGAAGATTTATCTTGATAAAGTCAAGGTATTCTTTGACCAACCCTCTTCATCAAAATCAAATTCTCATAAAAAATGACTAATGACTGCTTTAGTTAAGCAAAAAATTAGAGAAATAAAAGCATCTCAAGAGATATATCACTTAGGTCTCCAAAACTTAAGTGCTCAAAAACAAATTAGCTAGGAAATAAGGTCAAATCTGGAAGAAAATCCAGATAATTTTTTGAAAAATCTCTATTCAAAGATGGCATATTAGTGTTACCTTAATTATCAAAAATTCCTTTACTCTTGAGGTGCCAATGCTTGTTGATACATGAGCTGATTTAAATTGTATTCAAGAAGGTTTAATTCCAACAAATTCTTTTTTAAAAAACTAAGGAACATCTTAAATCGGCCAATGGAGAAAAATTAGGAATTAGTTTTTAACTTTCTGATGTGGAAGTAAAACATCATTTGTTATCAATCGAAACGTCATTCCTTCTTGCTAAAGATATAATGAATCCAGTTATATTAGGAACCTCTTTTTTCAATCAACTTATACCCTTCCAGGTATTCAAACAAGGAATTCGAATTGAACATTTAAATCAAAAGATTCTTATTCCCTTTGGTAAGCCTCCTATGGAGAAAAAATTACATCTTCAAAATAAAAGGTCTCAAATTAACTTCCAAAAGAAGAAATATTTTTTCAGAGGATCCAACAACAACTTGAAACTAAAGAAGTTCAAGAAAAAATTAAATCATTGATAGTTACATCCAAAATCAACTTTGTTTATTTTCCCTACTGCATTCTGGAATACGTAGCAACACATTGTGAAACTACCATATGAACCACATTTTGATGAAAAATCTATATCAACCAAAGCAAGACCAATTCAAATTAATGATGAGTTGATCATTCATTGCAAAAATGAGATAATGATCTTTTAAATTAAAAAAAAAAAAAAAACTTATGTCTCCAAGCTCATTTCCTTAGAGTTGTGCTGCCTTTTATGTAAATAAAAATACAGAAATCGAGAGAGGGGTCCCTAGATTCGTAATCACTTACAATCCTCTTAATTTAGCTCTTAGATAGATTAGGTATTCTATACCTAAGAACTTGAAACAAAAGAAGTTCAAGAAAAAAATTAAAACCATTGCAAAATCAACTTTGTTTATATTTCCCTACTGCTTTTTGGAATACAAAGCAACACATAGTGAAAATATCATATGAAGCATATTTTGATGAAAAATCTATTTCAAGCTAAGCATGACAAATTCAAATCAATGATGAGTTAATCAGTCATTGCAAAATTGAGATCAATGATCTTTTAAATCAAAAAAATTATGTCTCCATGCTCATTTCCTTGGAGTTGTGCTACCTTTATGTAAATAAAAATGCAGGAATCGAGAGAGGGATCCCTAGACTCGTAATCAATTAAAAGCTCTCAATTTAGCTCTTAGATGGATTAGGTATACTATACCTAACAAAAAGGATTAAGTTAACAGATTACATTCGACATCAATATTTTCAAAATTTCACTAAAAGTCAGGATTTTGGCAAATTCATATTGATCCTAAGGACAAATATAAAACTGCTTCTACAGTTCCCTTTGGTCAATAAGAATGGAAATGTCATGCCATTCGGACTAAAAAATGCTCCTTTTGAGTTTCAAAGAATTATGAATGAAGTCTTTACACTCAATTCATTATTGTTTACATTGATGATATTCTAGTATTTTCAAATAGTCTAGAACAACATTTCAAACATTTGAATATTTTTCTTAAGATTGCTAAACTTGGTTTAGTCCTTTCAAAAATAAAATATAGTCTTTTTCAAGTCAAAATCAGTTCTTAGTCACGACATTCAACAAGGAACAATCGTTCCTATTCAAAGGTCCATCTTATTGCAGATAAATTTCATGACCAAATAATTGACAAAACTCAATTTACAAAGATTTCTGGGATGCATTAACTATGTTTCTGATTTAATCTCTGGTCTCAGTACTCTGATCAAGCCTCTGTATGAGACACTAAAAGGATCTTCTCCTCTATGGACTGATATTCACCCCTCCATAATTTGAAAGATCAAATTATGTGTTAAACAACTTCCTTATGTACCACTCCCAGATTAGTCTGCCCAAAATATTGATGAAACAGATGCATCAGATATTGGTTATGGTAGTACCTGATTACTGCCAACCATGAGATTCTCTCAAAGAATGTTAAAGAAGGTTTTGAATATTTCAAAAAGAAATTTTATCAACCTCAACAATTAGTGGTTCCTCCACTTCTTTAATTCTTTAGTAGATTCAAGCTAGCTTGGATTTACTCCAAGAAGTTTGTATACTCTAAAGAAGATGGACATTGTGGACTTCCATATCTAGTTTTCCAAGGATACTGAAAATGGTGGAAGGATTGGAATACACAAAATGAATGTATTCCTTAATTGAAAAATGGTTTAAAGCAAACTCCCAGTATCTATCTCCTACTAATACACAATTCCTTCAACAAAAATGTGTAGTAGTAGCAACATTAGCAAAATCATGCTCCAAATATGATTTGTAGCAACTATGGGAAAATTACTCAAACAGATAAAAGAAATAATCATTTGCTCAGCAAAATATTAGCCCATCCGCTCATCATCCAGTAGGTCCTGTCAAAGAAGAACAAGAACAATAAGGAGATTACTATTTTGAATAGTAATGTAAATCACGTAATCCAGGATATCAAAATGACAATAGATGAAATCATGATGACATCTACAAAGCAAATTACTGTAGTTGTACTATAGCAACTAGCCTTTACGGTAGCAGTTAGTTTTTTACTATAGCAAATCCTCCAATACCTCTTTATTGGTACTTTTCAGTTTTCCCAAACTTGTAAGCAAATTTTAGAGAGAGTACCTTCCAGCCTCCCTCTATCTTCTAGTCTTACCTTTTTCAAGTTTGATCCCTGTTCAATTATTTTAAAATATTTTTATTATTAATAATATTATTTACATTTAAACTATTTTTTGTTTACCTACTTTCTTTTGTTTCGATTGTTAATGATCGGGTCTACCACTTGACTTATTTTGCATTGCCTTATTTAGTTTTCATTTTAACTTTCATTGTTAATGGTGTGCTCTTCCGCCTGATTTAATTAATTAATTTACATTTTTGTAAGCTCACTTTACTTTTTTGTTTAATTTTCTTTTCTTTTCCTCCATCTTTTCAAGCCACGCTTCTCGTACCCTATATATATGTATACATACATACATACATACATATACATATATTGTACATATATAGATATATATACACACATATATATACATATATGGATATGCATATATATATATATATATATTGTTCAAGTAGCATTGGTTGAACATAAATCACACTAAATCATACTTTGATTGTCATTGAGACATGAAAACATCATAATTTGTTCTTAATCATAAAACTTTCAGTAGTTTTCAACTTCATAAAAATCATTTATTTTCCTAAAATAGTGCATTAGAGAACATAAAATATGTTGCTGAGATTCAGAATCAGATATTACTTACCTTAATCTATCAAAACAACACAATTCTGATTGAAGCCCTAATTTTTCCTCCCTTCGACTTCTCTAGTGTCTATATATACCGGTTGTTACCTAGGTGCAGGTGCAGTATGCAAGATGTACCTTGGTGTAAAACGACGTCGTTCCACTTAAATATTAAAAAAGATCCAAAAAACCATCCCAGCAGCAACAAATTACAATGTTCATGAGTTCTATGTGTTCAAGTTCCATGAAAATATTATGCATGTTTCATATTTTTTTTTATTATGAGGTTCCATGAGTTTTTATTAGGATTCCGATAAAATATTATAGAATTTCCATGAAAATATTATGCATGATCCGAGAATAATTTAGTCCTTAGCAAGGTACACCCTTTGTGCGAAACGATACCATTCTATTTAATTGAAGGATCTACTTTTGAAAAAATATTTGTCTACTAACTTTTGTGAGTGTGTACAGATATAGCAAAGATAGCAACAAATTTGCCAGAAGGAAATTACATAGGAAGCTACTGTTTGGAGAGAGGTAGATGAACAGAGTATTTAAGCAACAATTGAAAAAAGAATTAGTGTGCATTCCAGTGCAAAAATTTCTCATAGCAAAAAGCAAGCGTCTGCAATTTCAGTGCACTTATTCATCTAATAAAGGATTCTTGTAGTTTTATTCCAGAAGATGGATTTGAGCAGTTTGTTGTAGTTAGAAAAACTGTTCCTTGTCTAGATTATTGTGCTCATTAACTTCGTAGTGTTCTTTGTTCTTATTTGGTTTTCAAATTCCTCGAATAAACCTTGAGTTTAATTTACAAGCTCCAGTATAAAATTTGTAGATATGATTCTCTTGGGATAGAGGAACAAATAGTTGCTAGTCTATTAGAAAAAACTAGTGATTCTTTGTAAAAGTTATCTCAACAAGATTTGTGTTAGTAAAATCCTTAAGATTTTGATCTTGAGAAAAATAGATATAAGCATCTAACTGAACCAGTATAAACTCTTATCTTTCTGTCTTTTAAGTTTCCTGTTCCTTCGGGATCATAATTTTGTTGTCAAACTAGTGGCTAAGAAAATAACCTCATCTTTTAGTCTTAGTTTGTTTCTCTTAGTCAAACTAGTTTTAAAAAAATATCATAAAATATTTTGTAACTTTTTATTTCTGTAGAAAGTCCAATTCACCCCTCTCTTCTTCAATTATCTCTAGACTTTCATAGAGGAATTCAACCAAGTAATTATAAAATAAACTTTTGATCAAGGTGTTTGAGTTTATAAAAATATGCAAAGGTCCATTGAAAATTTTAGCATTATTCTTGTTAAAATGTGACACAACTTCTCAACATTACTCATCCAATTCAACCATAATATCTCTTCATCCTCCCTCCTCCCCTTTGGTTTAAGTGAAGCCACGATAACCGGTGGAAGGTATTGTAATCCCTTATGTGTTACTCCCTCCCTTTTTTTAGTTCTCAAATTTTATCCATATTCATACATTTTTACTTACCACATTATAAAAATAATTTAACATTTAATTACTTTTTTTCATTATACATTTTCATAAGAAGCGAATTTTAATCCTTTTAATTCTTTTAGCATGAAAACTTTGCCTCTTATAGATTTGGAATCGAGGAGAAAGATTAATTTAAAAGGCATTTTAATCAATATAAAAAAATAAAATAAGCAAAAATGCTCTCAAACTATTAACGTTTAATGAGGAGAAACTTGTATAAATAATAATGAGGAGAAAGATTAATTTAAAAGGCATTTTAATCAATATAAAAAAATAAAATAAGCAAAAATGTTGTCAAACTATTAACGTTTAAGCCAGCCATGACTTAAATATCTCTTTTATGACAAATTTTATACTTGAACTATTTATAAGGTACTGTCGTTTATATCTTTTCCTTATGAAATCCAATTAATTTGGCGGGGTAATTCACTCGTACTTGCGCCAAAAAATAATTTTATAGATAATCATAGCCCTCAATAAAATGATACACATCAATAAGGTGTCAAACTACACATCCAAAATGGACAGGTTGTATAGGTCAAGGGCATTATCGACATCTCATATATAATTTAGGGATAAATTAATATATCCTAAATAATTTAGGTAATGATTCATTAAATGTTAATAGTTCAAGAGAATTTTTTTTGCTACAATCTCTAAAAAATATTTATAATTTCGTATTTTTTTAGAAAAATATGATGTTAGAAATATGGCAGTAAAAAAATAGAGAGTAATAAATAAAAATAAATACATCAATGTCCCACTAAGGCTTATATTATTGAAGGTGGATACACCAATTACAATATTTAAAGATACCTATCGTCATATTGGTCATATTGGGTGATCATTATTAGGAACAATCATTCACACTCACGGAAACAAACACATTGATATTGGGCACCACGCACCTTCTCAACACATTCTCCAGTCCCAGAGTACTTCATACAACATTCTTCTTTGCACCTTTCATAATCGCAGTTATTTGGATTTAGAACTATAGGGCATATTTTGATGCCACTAACTTGCAAAGGCAGGAATGATGCTGAAAATGTGCAAAAATAATAAACAAATTAATTAATAAATCGTATAAAGACAAAAGTTTATGGTGTACTAAGATTGAATCTTTCTTTTAGTTTTTTTTTTCTTTTCTTGTCTTACTTTTCTTAAAGATTAAAATACTAAAAGTAATTAGTATATAAATGTAGGAAAACAAATTCGGCAATATAGATAGCAATTGAATAAAATCTACATGATGTTCTAGAAAATTAACAAGTGCTGGCATGCGCTAAAATAAAAAAAAAATTTTAAAAAAAAGTATGTTTTTAACAAAATGAAAACAAATACCTGAAAAGAGAACCAATGAAAGAACAAAAAGTAGCGAAATGTTGTTCTTTGTATCTTTCATTTTTCTCTATTTTTCTTCTTCGTTGTAGGATACAAGAATAAACTATGATATTTATACTATTGTGATTTCTAGAGTAAATATATATTATCATAAAAACAAATATGAATTTTTTTAAATCATGATTATGGATTTATTGTCGGAAAGTAAAATATCTTGTGCATGGCAAAGCCATTAATTGTTAAGATGAAGTACTTAATGAAAAATATAAGGAATAAAGATCACATAATAGAGCATTGCATGTGTGAATTGACAACTTCTGCAGACAATTGATTCATGCTTGTGACGATTTGTATCCGCAACATTCTGACTATACATGTAACAAATTATATACATTACATTTTTCTTTCTTAATTTATTTTATTATACTTTTTTTAAGAAAATTATTATTATTACAATACTGAAAAAACTAGCTTAGAAATGAATTCAGTAAAAAAAAAAAAAATACTGAAAAACTAATGTGTAAAAAAATTAGAGAATTTGATAAATCATGCTAATAAACTATTTAAGTTTCTCAGTTTGTAACCAAAAAGTTTAATAGTCGCAGTTTATATCCATAAAATTTTTACGAGTTGCACAAAATGATAATTAATAAATATCATGTTCGAATCTGGCAACTTTTCACACTTGACTATCACGTGCTGCACTTGTAGAGGTATTTTTGTCCGCTCAAAAGGGTAAACAAGACGCATTTTACCAAATTACATTGTTAAATGGATCGAGTTTAACCCGCATTTGACCCAAATAAAATGGATCAGTGGCAGCTGAACCTTTTAAAATGACAAAAATATCGTTACAACAGCAGTACATGCTAATCATATGTGAAAAATTGCTGGATTCCGCCATGATATTCATTAATTGTTATTTTTTGTAACTAGTAAAAACCTCTATCAGCATAAATTGGTAAAAAAAACTTTATGGTTATAAAGTGAAGAGCATAAATACTTTACTGGTATAATTTACCAATTTCTCAAGAAATTAATAACAAAAAGGAGAGTGAATAACTTTAAATATCAATCAATAATTTATACTTGAGAAATTGACAAATTTGATCTTATAAGTATTTACCTTGTTCGAACATGGTCTTATATATTTTTTCTCATATTTTTAGTCCGATGACTATTTACCATCCAAAAGTAAGTCCTATACATTTTTTTTACTAATTTTAGTCCAACTATTCATTCTCTTCGTACTTAGTCATAAATATCTATATATATATATATATTTACTAAGTTTTGTCCAACAACTATTTATTTTTTATATTTTTTATCTCTGCCACCACCAACAAGGTGGATTACGATAAAAATGTTTAGGATAAATTTCAAATTGGTCCCTCAAACTATAGTCTTGTGTCAATTGAAGACCTCAAATTTTAGTTCTCTAAAAATCCTTCAAAATGTAAAAACCATATTAATCAATTCCCTTACTTTCTGAGGATTTAAATGGTCCAACTTTCAAATAGTCAATCTCATTTGGACTGCTTAAGCCCAATATATAAACCTAAACTTTTTAAAAATAAGTTAGAGTTCAAAGTTTTCAACCTTTGAAATTAAGAATGGGAATAGTGCAGGCACCCAATTACTAATTATCCAGCATTGAATTCGATACGAATTATTAGATCGTCTGCTGATTCGAATTGAAAATCAATCGGTAAATTTCTTTGCTATTAATATCGAAACTGTCAGTTAACTAATAACTAATTACAGACCCACTGACCGATTAAAAAGATTATAATTTAATTATTTTTTAGATAAATTTTAAAATAGTCCTTAAAAATTTGACCTTGTATTAGTTGAGGAGCTTGAATAATAAGATTCTCTAAAAAAATCTTTCAAAATGTTAAATACTGAAAAACCTTAGGGGTGGTGAATAAGGTTTTTGGCTAATTTTCAGAAAATCTTTTGCGTAATTTAAAAAAGATAAACCTCCAATTTTGTTTGAGAAGGAATACTAAACTCTTTTTAATAAAAATCTCAACCAAACAAAATCTTACAGTTATGACAATCAAATAAAAGCATAGAATAAAGATGCACAACAATTTATAGTGGTTCACTCTCCCAAAGAGTTACATCCACTACCTTGAGTTAACATACAAGGATTTCTCAAATCCACTATAATCCAAGTCTACAATAATCACAAATTTGAGAATCACCCACCAAGGGTTTTGCAAGCAACCTCAATCTACAACACAAATACAATCAACACAAGTTTGAGGATCACCCAACAAGGGTTTTGCACACAACCTCAATTCTCAACACAATATAAATCAAAGGATGACCTAAGGGGTTTTTCAACACGAACCTTTGATATCAAAAGAACAAGAGATAAGTAGGGAACAATGTTACCAAGTGAGCTTGAGATAAATGATACAACTCAATGGAATACTTCTACAAGTTACTCTTTACTTCTTCTTTGATGAATGATCACAAATGAAGCCCCAAGAAGATTTTTCTATTTGTTTTTATGAGATTAAGATGTTTGAAAGAATGTACTCTTAAAGCTCTTTAAATGTTCTAAAATGATCTCAATCAATTTTCAATCCAACTTCTTGCCTTTACTGCAGATGAAAAACTCAATTTATAAAAGAGGGAGCAAGTAACCATTACTGTTCTATAGGGGTAATATTTCAACGGTAAAAACTGAAGACCGGATGACAGGTTTCAGAAATCGAACGTCCGATTTCCTTGTAAAACGGAAATCGAATGAGCCGTTTTCCAAAATAGGAAGACCGGTTTTGAAACAAAAAGATTCACACGCATCCTACAAATAACCGGACGACCAAGTTTCTAAAACTAGAAGATCGGACGACCAGTTTTTGAAAAGGATTTTACAGCCAGTATTTTACAAGAAAATAGCTTTCCTTCCTATTTAAAAAATATGTATTCTTGATACTCTTTTAGAGATAAGAAAACTTTCAAAGGCATCAAAAACTCTATCAAGAATACTTAGATTTCAAGAAAAGTTTATAGAAAGAAATTCATGCAAGGAGCTTCATACATGATCAACAATCAAAGATGAGAGTTAGGGAGTTTTACAAATAAATACCTTAGCACATCCCTGACTAAGACACAAGTCTTCAAGGTCTTCAATAGATTGATCTTTTCTCCTTCATTTTTTCTTGATCACCAATATCTTTTGCTTCTAAGAGTGTAGCTTGAGACTTCAAATATGCTTATTTTGTTCTATTAAAACTAAGCTTAATATTTCATCACACAACCGTATGTTAATCATAATAAAAAATATATGCAATAATGCCCTTAGGGCTAACAATCTCCCCCTTTTTGATTATGACAAATACATATGCAAGAAGAGCAAAAAAGCAAGTATGATCAATATGGTAATGCTTCAAAGAAATCATTATTGAAAGTAAAGCATGCCAAAGCACCATAAGAGGGACAACTCCCCCTTTGAATATAAAAACATGCCAAGGGTTTGAAACATAATTAAGAAAAATAAGCTCCACCTAAAAACATGCCTCACAACAAATATGGCATCAAATAATCATCAAGGTAACTCCAAGCCATAATACCCATAAGATATGTCGCCAACCAAAAGAAAGCATGAAACTTAAAAGCAACAACAAGCATCTAGCAACACATAGTAATATCTCCCCTTTTTGACAAGTAAACAAAAGCATACCATAATCTAAGCACAATAGGCACATATGCTTGCAACTATTTATCCCCTTTTTATCATAAATCAAAAAGATACTTAGGAGAGATTTTTAAGGGATTATAAAAAAGGTAACTACAATTGGACTTTCACTATTAAAGTATCATCATGAAGTCCATAAAAAGTTAGCATCAAGATAACACAACACCAATATGAAGATTAAAACATAGCATATATCAAGTCATAAGATGATCACAAGAGAGCATACTTGAGTTTGATAAAGAGCTAAAGGAAAAACAATGGAAGAGAAAGGAGTTTTTGAAACAAGGAAAGGGAAGGGGTTTTTAAAAAGAATCCTCAATTATCTTCATCTTCATCTCTATCGATATCTTTTCCTCCTCTCCCCATTCTTATAACCCGGTTGTTAATCTCTACGATCTTTTCATCAAGTTCATCAAGCTGGATGAGGAGATTTCCATTTATATCATTGAGTCAGGAGATCTGAGAAATGTTTGAAAAAATTAGATACTCCAGGTTTTAAAACCATAGTCCCGACAGTTTAAGAGAAAATCGGTCGACTGTTTTTCAAAAGAGGCCGTTCGGTTTTTTACAAAACAAGAAGACGTCTGATTTTTGTAAAGATCGTCCGATTTGGTCGTCCAAATATCTCGGTAATTTTGTGAAGAAAAAGCTTGAGTCCGTTTTTTGAAAAATGGACGTCTGGTTTTTTTAGAGAAGCATCTGATTTTTCCAAAAAAATTTCTGTAAGAATAAGGAATACAAGGAAGTCTAAAAGACTCAAACGACATACATTAGTCAATAAATCTACCTATACCAAGCAATTTTCTCAAATAACAAAGACAATCTTCAGAGGGGGGTTTAGTTTATATATTAGCAATAATCCAAAACTCATCACACAAGACATCATCAAAAAAAACTTAGGCTCAATATGAGATAATAGGGCAAAGTTATCAATAAAGTACGTTCTTGTTCTTACCCCTTGTGATGCATTGCCAATGATTTCATCCTTTGTGTATCCCTTTGGATATATCACAACTTGAGGAGGACTTTGAGCTTCTTGATCATTTTCTTGTTTTTCTTCAATCTCTTCTTCATCCATAGCATGTTCTTCCATTGCTTGAGAGTAAAAGGTTGGTAAATTAAAGAGTTATCTATGTCACCATTATTTCTCTTTTCAAAAATGTTAGTTTCATTAAAGTTTACATGAATGGACTCTTCGACACATAAAGTTCTTTTATTGAAAATTCTATAAGCTTTCTTGTTTGAAGAGTAACCAAAAAAGTTTCCTTGACGGATTTTTCTATCAACTTCCCAAGGTTATCCTTGGTATTTAAAATAAATCATTTGCATCTAAAAACTTGAAGTAGCCAATTGAGGGGGGTTTTGTTGAAAATGAGTTCAGAAAGAATTTTTTTTTTCTTTTTTTAAGTGAAAAGTTTTGGTAGGCCTCTAACATGTTCTTTTGAGAAAAGTTGTTTCAATATATCCATACTAACATGACCAAGCCTTCTATGCCACAAAAATGCATCATCATCATGAACCGAGAGACACTATAAGTTTTGAGAAATGAGAACTTCAAGATAAAAGATATAGACATTTACCAACTCTTTTAACAAAAATAGCTTTGTTCACAAGCTTGTTTATAATAGAAGAAGATTCACTTTCAAAAAAAATTTTGTACCCATAATCACACAATTGACTAATAATAGGTAAATCAAACTTCAAATCATCAATTAAAAGCACTTCCTTAATTAAAGAAGAAGAATTGTTACCTATGTCTCCTATACCAATGATTCTTCCCTTCTTCTTATCTCCAAAGGTGACGAAGCCACTTTCGATTTCGTTAAGCTTGCTCATAAAAGATGCGTTCCAAGCATATCTGCTATCCAAGTACCACTTAATTGAGCTTTATTTGTGTTCCTACCAAAGAAGTAGAAATGACTTTTTGTACCCATATCTTTTTGGGTACATGAATGTTAGTTGGATTTTCTTTTATTTTCCAAATGGTTTTTACTCCTCTTTCAGTTTTTCTTTTTTATGAAGCATTTTGTGGCTTTATGACCACTCTTTTCACAATAAGTACAACAAGGTTGTGAAAGGGATGAGGAAGCTTTTACAAAACGTGTTTGTTTAGAAAAAATATTGGAATGATTATATCCAATACCATTTTTGTCAAAAGGTGATCTTTAAGAGCCAAGAAGTTTTTCAAAGTTTTCTTTTCCTTTTGTGAACTTTTCAACGCATAGGGTGAGATCACTCACCTTTTTCTTCAAATCATTGTAATTTACAATGCATTTCTCAAGTGACAGAATTTTTTCACAAAGTTTTTTGTTTTCTAAAACGAGTTTTTGAAATTCTAATTTTGAGAAGTCCTTTTCCTTCTTCAAAACTTCTAGTGATTCAAAAAGAGTTTCTTTTTTCACAAACAAGTTTTGAATTTTCATATGATAGGTTATCAATCTTATTCTTTAACTCCTTGTTCTTTTTGGTAATCTTTTCCAATTCATGATACATTTCAATGAGCAAAGAATAATGATCATCATCATCATCAACAAGATTAGATAGATTTGAGGGTGAAGATTGTACCTCATTTTCTATTGCCATGAAGCATAGGTTGGCTCTTTCTTCTCCTTCACTTTCTTTGAATCTTGATCCCAAGAACCTATTAGTCCCTTGACTTTATTCTTTTTCGTTAATGCCTCAAGTTTTGCTTCCAACTCTCCTTTCTCTCTTTTCAATAGCTTTGGAACAATCGGCTACAAGATGGTCGGTGCTATTGCATTCAAAGCACCTAGCCTTGAAGAGTCATGAACTTTGTCCTCCTTTCTTGAATGGAGGATTCTTTCCTCTTTTGTTGAAGTCTTTCTTGTAAAATCGTTTAAATTTCCTCATTACTAAGGCCATATCCTCAATCTCATCTTCATTGTTTGACGAGCATGTATGATCATCCTCATTCACTTTGAGTGCTATGCTTTTTCTTCCTTTATCGTCATCTTCCATTTCATCCAATCTTTTCATTTTCATCTCATAGGTGAGGAGAGATCCTATGAGTTCTTCAATAGGAAGTTTTCTTAAATCTTTTGATTCCTCAATGGCAAGAGTTTTTGGTTGCCATGCCTTTGGGAGTGCATCAAGAATCTTTCCATTTACTTCTCCCCTTGTGTACTCTTTGCCATATGCCTTTAGGCCATTGTGTACTCTTTCCCATATGCCTTTAGGCCATTTGTGATGTTGGTGAACCTTATGAATATGTCACTAATGCTTTCATATTGTTTCATCATGAATAGCTCATAATCTCTCACCAACATATCCAACTTTGACTCCTTCACTTGATTGGTACCCTCGTAAGTTACTTCAAGTAACTTTTACATTACATGAGCCGAATCGTATCCACTCACTCTATTGTATTCATTAGCATCCAGGGCACAACTCAGTATGTTCATAGCTTGAAAGTTTAGAGTCATCTTTCTTGAGTCAAGCTCATCATATTCTTCAACCTTCTTGACTATTCCATCCTTTTTAGGAACATAAGGTTCTTTCTCTATAATGCTCCAAAGATTAAAATTAATAGAGCAAATATATATTTTGATTCTAGATTTCCAAAAAGTATCATTTGTACCATTGAAAAGAGGAGGCCTATTTGTAGAAGAGCCTTCTACATATGGTAAGTTTGAAATACTAGCCATTTGAAAAAGAATCTTTTACTTCTTAGGATGTTAAGCCTTAACAAAAGAAGACCTGCTCTAATACCAATTGAAAAACCTTAGAGGGGGTGAATAAGGTTTTTAGCTAATTTTCAAAAAATCTTTTGTGTAATTTAAAAAAGATAAAAACCTCAAATTTTGTTTGAGAAAGAATACTAAACTCTTTTTAATAAAAATCTCAATCAAACAAAATCTTACAGTTATGGCAATCAAATAAAGATGCACAACAATTTATAGTGGTTCACTCTCCCAAAGAGCTATATCCACTACCTTGAGTCAACACACAAGGATGTCCCAAATCCACTATAATCCAAGTCTACAACAATTATAAGTTTGAGGATCACCCACCAAGGGTTTTACAAGCAACCTCAATCCACAATACAAATACAATCAACACAAGTTTGAGGATCACCCAACAAGGGTTTTGCACACAACCTCAATTCTCAACACAATATAAATCAAAGGATGACCCAAGGGATTTTTCAACAGGAACCTTTGATATCAAAAGAACAAGAGATGAGTAGGGAACAACGTTACCAAGTGAGCTTAAGATAAATGATACAACTCAATAGAATACTTCTACAAGATCCTCTTTACTCCTTCGTTGATAGATGATCACAAATGAAGCCCCAAGAAGATTTTTCTATTTGTTTTTATGAGATGAATATGTTTGAAAGAATATACTCTTAAGCTCTTTAAATGTTCTAAAATGATCTCAATCAATTTTCAGTCCAACTTCTTGCCTTTACTATAGATGAAAAACTCAATTTATAGAAAAGGGAGCAAGTAATCGTTACTGTTCTGTAGGGCTAATATTTCAAAGGTAAAAACTGAAGACCGGATGACCGGTTTCAGAAATAGAACGTCTGATTTCCTTGTAAAACGGAAATCGGATGAGCCGGTTTTTAAAATAGGAAGACCGGTTTTGAAACAGAAAGATTCGGTCTCATCCTACAAAAAATCGGACGACTGAGTTTTCTAAAACTAGAAAATCGGACGACCAGTTTTAAAACTGGATGAACAGTTTTTGAAAAGGATTTTACAGCCATTATTTTACAAGAAAAGATATTTCCTTCCTATTTCAAAAATATGTATTTTTGATACTCTTTTAGAGATAAGAAAACTTTCAAAGGCATTAAAAACTCTATCAAGAATACTTGGATTTCAAGAAAAGTTTATAGAAAGAAATTCATGCAAGGAGCTTCATACATGATCAACAATCAAAGATGAGAGTTAGGGAGTTTTACAAAGAAATATCTTAGCACATCCCTAACTAAGACACAAGTCTTCAAGGTCTTCAATGGCTTGATCTTTTCTCCTTCATTTTGCCTTGATCACCAAGATCTTTTACTTCTAAGAGTGTAGCCTTGAGACTTCAAATATGCTTCTTTTGTTCTATTGAAACTAAGCTTAATATTTCATCCCACAAACATATGTTAATCATAATAAAAAAACATATGCAATAATGCCCTTAGGGCTAACAAATACGATTACTAGTTACATTACATAAGTGAGGTGAGGGACTTAATTGATACATTTTTTACACTTTGAAAGATTGTTTAGAGAACTTTACAATTCAAGGTCTTCAATTGACAGAAGATCATATTTTGAGGGATCAATTTAAAATTTATCCAAATATATTTTTGCTGTATTCCACCTAGTTGTTGGTGGCGAGAACTAAAAATATCAAAGATAAGTAGTTGTCAGACTAAAATGAGTTTTAAAAAATTTAAGATTAAACTTAAATGGGATAAATAGTTGTCGGATGAAGATGATTAAAAAATATATATATATAGGTCAAGTTCTGGATAAATAGTTATAAGCCAAATTTACCAAATAACTCTTTATACTTTTATCAAATTACCCATAAATTCTTTTACATTTTCTTATACCCATGAACAATTTTCAAGTAAGTGATTTTAAAAATTATGTGTTATGCATTGAATCTGACTAAAAAAATCATGGCAAGTCATGTGCTCATCAAAATAAGACAATTTTGTCTTTAGCTTAATATTTGTTTCGGTGAACATGTCACTTAGATATGATTATTTTAGTCTGATTCCATCACATGTTATTTTCAGAATCAATTTTGCATGAAAATTGTTTGTGAATACAAAAAGATAAAATAAAAGTTTATGTTGAGAAAACGTAAATTGTCGATGGATATTTACTAATTTTCTCGTAAATGACCAAAAAATATTGAATTTCAAAATTTGAGATACTCTTGACAATGTAGTAGCTTGTGATAGAAATACTGTTTTTCACATCCTACTCCACTAATACATAAGAAGTTGAGCTATACATTTTCTTTTTTTTTTTTAATTAGTAGTTGAGGGTCTACTTGAATAATTTTTAAGTTAGGAAAATTATTCACTTTTCACTTTGGGTTCTGATGGGGCAGTCCATCAGGCTATTCCATTTGGGTTCTACCCACTTAGCCCAATACTCTTTTATCTTAAGATAATATTTCGGCCTACATACTAAGGTGCACGTTCTCTCAACCTCTTTGGATACAATCCCTGATTTGCCTCTCGGGTCACTATCACAAGATCTCCATGATGATATCATGTGAACTTTCCTTAAACCCAAGGATATTCACCTTATGTAAAAGGTACAATTCATAACAAAATATTACTCTCTGACTACTCTCTCTACTTTTCTATTGCTATTTTGGTGATAATTGATATAACTTAAGTATCGGAGGTGAAACGGGGGTAAAGCCCCTCTCTGGTCATTCTTTTCTCCCTGTGTAGGTCTATTGGTGAAGATCAGCCTCCTGAGAACCATTATTTGGTGCCCACCGTGTTCTTCTCTTTCACATATACTTATTTTCGAACCTTTCCCTATTTATGGCATCTGATTCTTCACCGTTGCAGGACGTTCCTCATGATCCTCCAACCTTGCAAGCAGCAGCAACAACTACCTGTCCTTTTGTCTTTTCCGTAGATGTTAGGTGGTGGATTGCCTTCTTTCATGCTCCAGAATACTGGTTCTACGATGGCCAATTTGACTCCAGATCAAATTGCTCAATTATAAACTCTATTAGTCTCCTTGCAGACTATACTAGCGTTATAACTCAGTGCGTCTGTCTCTCAACCACCCCACAAGCAATCCCTGCTTTATCTGGGCCAAACCCGCTGCCATATATCCCTACTACATTTCCTTCTCCTTCTTTCCCATCGAATTTTGCTTTTGGGAATGGAACCTCTCATTGATAGGCATCTCCCATGCCCCCGACGCACACCATCCACGATCTTGTCAACAAACTTTAGCACAAATGACTCCTTTGTTGACAGTAGATTCTGGTAACTGGGACTTTCTGCAGCACAATCCACTGTCTGAACAATATGCCTGTGTGAAAATTCCCAGTGATTCCTCTCATCTGAAACTTAGCGCATACGACAGCTCCAGTGATCCTAAAGAACACAATATGCGATATCTCTCAGATATATATGTACAACGCCTTCGAAGCACATATTGTCGTATGTTCTTGAGTTCTTTAACTGGAAAAGTCTTGGCCTGGTATGCACATCTGCCACCAAGGAGCATCAATAGTTTCCGGGAATTAGGAGAGAAGTTTATCCAAAATTTCCTCCCACAATCTATTTTCAAGCCAACCTCATATTTTTTTACTAAGCATAAGACAGTGCCTAAATGAAACAGTTCAAGATTTCACGACCTAATACAATCAGGCAGCTCAGAAGATTGCTGATCTATTTGAACGGGAATTTATACAAGGGTACAGACACGGTTTAACTAACAATTCCTTCTCTCGGAAGTTGGCTGAGTAGGAGCCAACTACTGTATTTGATTTATGCAGATGACTATGTTCGTCGGAAGCAAGATTTTGACAATGAAGTCAAAGAGATGTAAACTACAAAGAAATTCAGGTATCTTAATAGCAGGCGAAAACCTACGGTGCATGACCGATTGGGACAAAAACAAATCTGAACATTCTCGATACCCCACTTAAAATTTCCCGATAAGATGTCTTGCAACAAGTGGAGTTCCTAGGAATATTGAACAGACCCGCAAAAAT
Source organism: Catharanthus roseus (assembly GCA_028651295.1). NCBI lineage: Eukaryota > Viridiplantae > Streptophyta > Magnoliopsida > Gentianales > Apocynaceae > Catharanthus > Catharanthus roseus. Next base: position 3,497,253 of record JAPQWS010000165.1, on the reverse strand, counting down.
ACTTCCTCCTCCCAATAAGAGGAATAAAGAAAAATATTGTTAGTTCCATATAGATCACAAGCATGACACAAAGCAATGTAACGCAACTGAAAAAGGCCATTGTACAAGCAATCCGCAATGGAAAAGAGTTCATTGATGACACTTCCGTGGAGCGATCTTTCGGATTAGATAACACAAAAAAGCCTTGGAATGGTGATAAGAAGAATGCCAAATTTGATCCTTCCTCTTCCCATTTGAAGGTTAACTGTTATTCAGGATGTTGGTCTACCATCCTTAAGAAAAAGAACTTGTGAGAATCATGGATGATCCTTTACTTCTCACGATGACCATTGATCAGTGCCTCATCAAGAGAATTTTGGTCGACACCGAAAGTTCGATGAATGTCCTTTTTAAGGACACTTTTAAAAAAATGGGCATTCCATGGGAAAAAGTCATTCCTTATGCAGCCCCGTTAGTTAGGTTTATGGGGCAGACAATCAAATCTGAAGGGAAAATTACACTTCCCATTTCGGTTAAAGATGTAGCCCACATGGTGGAGTTCCTCATTGTTTTCACATCATCTCCATATAACTGTATCATGGGTAGATCTACTTTAAATCAATTTTAGGCAAAGATTTCTACCTATGAGCTTTCCATGGATATTTTGATAGGTCAAAAAATCTATACGATTTACAGTGACCAAAAAGTGGCCCAGGAGTGCTACTTTGCCACTATGCAAGAGGTTGCAAAACAGGAAGAATCCTCCGAGGATAGCCAAGAGCATAAGATCAAACCAGATGCCGAATACGAGTTATTGTTCTTGATCAATTGAAACTAGAGCAGACAATGCAGATTGGGAGAGTATTACCGGTAGATCTCCGGATGAAATTAGCTGAGTTACTTTTTAAGTACAAGGATATTTTTGCATGGTTCTCTACAGACATTGGGGTTGTCCACAGAGAGTTCGCAGAACACAAGTTGGGGATCCCGGAAGGATCAAAGTTAGTTTTTTAGAAGAAAAGGGCATTTTCAAAGCAATGACAAGAAATCATTAGAAAAGAAGTGCGAGAGTTGTTAAAAGCCAATATCACTAAACCGATTGATTTCCTAGAATGTTTATCTAACCCAGTGATTATGGCGAAATCGGGAGAAGCATGGAGGGTCTGTATCGATTTCACTGATTGGAATAAGGCCATCCCCAAAAAGCCTTTCCCCCTCCCACGCATTGACCAGTTGGTCGACTCTGTCGTAGGGCATGAATTTTGATCCTTTTTAGATGCATATAAGAGGTATCACCAAATCTCGATGGCAGAAGCTACCATGGGGAAAACGGCCTTCGTTACTGACGATGGCATCTATTACTACACTTGCTTGCCCTTCAATTTGAAAAACTCAAGAGATGAATTCCATGAATCAATGAATAAGGCTTTTGAAGGCCTTATCGAAAGACAGTGGAGGTTTACGTGGATGATATAATCGTTAAATCAAAAGATAAAGGTACTGCCACAGGTGATTTAAAAGAGGTTTTTGATAGACTTTGCAAGATTGGCATGAAACTAAATCCTAAGAAATGCACTTTTGGAGTTTCTTCGAGAGAGTGCCTTGGGAATATGGTCTCACAAAGGGGAATCGAGGCAAATCCAAAGAAGATTAAGGCCATCCAAGACATGTCAGAACCAAAGACAGTATAGGAAGTCAAATGCCTAGAGAGAAGGATGGCTTCCCTAAGTAGGTTCCTTGCACGAGCTGGAAAGACATGCCTCCCTTTCTATCAAATTTTAAGGCACCCGTCCAAATTTGAGTACATTGCAGCAACTTCTTCCACTTTCCAAAAGGTAAAAGAATATCTATATTTCCTTTCCCTTCTTATTACCCCGATAACGCGAGAAAAACTTTATTTGTATTTGGCTATTACTCCCAAAGTGATTAGCTCTATTTTATATTCTTTACGCAATAATAACATGAAATCTATTTGTTATGTGAGCCATGTCCTACACGGGCCAAAAGAACGTTATAGTTCTCTACAAAAACATTTATTTTGTGTAATTATAACAGCACGAAAACTCAAACATTATTTTCAAGCACATGTTACGGTATTAACAAATACCCTATTAAGACATGTTTGCATAAGCCCAACATATTGGGATGAACTTCAAAATGGGCATTGGAGTTTAGTTAATATCAAATTGACTTCTCCCCCGAAAAACATTACAAGCTCAAGCATTAGCAGATTTTCTTGTCGAATGTTCATTCCTCGACAACTCACAAACAATTCTGCATCAGAGTTCTACCAAAACTCTAGATATTTGGACACTCAACATTGATGGTTACACGAGGGAAAACACCAAGGGTGTTGGTTTCATATTTGAATATCTGGATGGACATCAATATGCTTACGCTATGAAGTTTTTTGCCCCATTAGCAACAATGAGGCAGAATATGAGGCTCTCTTGGCAGGTTTACGTATGGCTAAAAGTTTGAAACTAACGTATATCTTGGTTCGTTGTTACTCACAGGTGGTTATCGGGCCCAGGAATTTTTTAGGCTAATGAAGAAAATATGAAGCAATATCTTCCTTATGTCCAACAGTTGGTGTCAGTGTTCACCAACGTAAACTTTAAGAAGGTACTAAAAGAACAAAACACAAAAGTCGATATACTCTCTAAGCTGAGTGCCGGAGAGCCCATTGAAGGAACATAGATAGAATCTTTACCAAAAAAAGTCATTGGCAAGGATATCTGAATGGCTGATGTCATCAAAGACTGGACAACACCTATTCGCAACTTCTTTCTACACGAAAATTTGTCGGATGACCCGACACAGGCCCGAAAGGTATAAACAACTTCCACCCGTTATGTACTTGTTGATGAACAGTTATACAAGACGATGGACAATTGGCCTCTCCTTAAGTATGTCAATGAGGAAGATGGCATATACATCTTACGCGAGATACATGAAGGCATTTTTAGTTCTCTTGATCGAGAGCTTTGATAACAAAAGCAATGAGGTATGGGTACTATTGGCCCATAAGAAAAGAGGACTCGGTGAACTTAGTAAAGGCATGCACCAAATGCCAGATCCATGTCAATAAATACCACATCCCGAGTTCAGAGTACCATTTTGTACCCCGATACCTTCGCTCAATAGGGGATTGATCTTTTAGGACCATTCCCTAAGCAACCGGTGGAAAAAATCATTTGGGCATCGCAATAGACCATTTCACTAGATGGATTAAAGTGAAAGCCTTAGCAACAATCACAGCAAGAAAAGTCAAGGAATTCTTCTAAATCTATCGGTTTGGCATCCCAAAAATCCCAATTTCAGATAATGTGAAACAATTTGACTCCAAGAGATTTTGTGATTTCTGTGAAGAACTTGGTATTGATCAAAGATTCAATTCTGTGGGATATCCTCAAACATACGGAGCAACTGAGGTTACCAATCGTATAATTCTACAAGGACTCAAGAAGAGAATCAATGAGTTGAAAGGAAAATAGTTGGATGAATTGCCAAATGTCTTATGGTCCTGCAGAACTACACCAAGGAGAGCTACCAGAGAGACACATTTTAATCTTTATTTCAGGGTAGACGCGATGATCCAAGCAGAAATTGGAACCGAGTCCCTTTGGAATGTTACGTTTAATGAAGACTAGAATGATCAACTTATGCACGATCACTTGGTCCCCATAGATGAAATCAGGGAACAGGAAGCCAAACGAGATACTCATTATAAAAGACAAGTTGCTAGTTATTACAAAACCAAAGTTAAGCTACCACCATTAAAGAGAGGGACTTAGTCGTAAGGAAAAATGAAGTAAGCAGAGTAGACCCCAACAGAAAGTTAGATCCTAACTGGGAAGGACCATACTAGGTAATCAAAGACAATGGTAATAGGAGTTACAAATTGCAAGATTTTGAAGGAAAATTTATGGAAAGGACATGGAACAACTTAAATCTTAGGAAATTTTTTCCTTGGATGTTATCTTAAATAACACTAAGTTGTATTCGAACATATTCCAAGCATCAAATACACTGTCAATTTTTTTACATGATTCCCTTGTTACAAGCTCAGCAAACGCATAACCTTACAATTTTAAAGCAGCTGCCATAATTGCGATACACGTTTATCAATACCTTTTCCTGGAAACATCATACCATCCAAAACATAGAAAATTACATATCTTTCATATAGAGAATATCTAAAGTTCGAACAAAACAAACCTTCTTCCACACACAACCTTCTTTCCTTCACCACTTCATTGCCAAACTACTTCAAACAGATCACCATATTCCATTCAAAACTCCATGATTCTTTGAGTTTACATTAAATTTAAATGTTAGAACAACGGACACAATATCCAAAATGTAAGATAAACAAACTCAACAAAAGATTCATAAATTCATAATGGCCTATCGGCCACACTACCCAATTACAAAAGAAAAAAAAAATCGTTGCCCAAAAACAAGGGCAGAGGAGCCATTGTCATTTGATTTACATATCAGGAGGCCAATGCAATAGGTATAAAAAACAAAAGTTTGCTATCCCGATGGTCAAGGACTGTGAACCATAGATTACCCCTACTAGGCAGGGAGCCTACCCTTTACAAAAATATAAGAATATTAATCGTCACTCCGAAAACGTCTCCAATCTCTTCCTCTTCCTTGTCTGCTTCTCCTTATGAATAAGATCATCCAAACCCAAAAATGCTTCCATCATTGGAGAGCATCTATTCGTGTACAGAAATGGCTTCAAAGTGGCCATAGAAAAGATCGATGGCGTCTTGTGGTGCCAGAGTGGCCCTCATTGTTTCTCTAACAATGGTCAGTTTATGGCAATATTCATACAGGTCCAAACTCCAACTCCACAGCTCCTCCTCAGAGTCCCAAATACACCTTCAACATCGATACAAAACGCTCAAATGAGTAATGTCTATGATTCTTCAAGGCAAACCATCAAATAAACATTCAAATATTCTTGATTTTGATGGAAATGGGTACGACAGATGTGTAATTCTGGAAATAAATCCCGAAAATACAGAGCAAAAGCTTTACACAAGAGACTTTAGTCCCATCAATGGCCGCGAAGTGGTGACTCATACTCTCTCTTAATAGAAGAAATGTCGGAAGTTGAAGGGGATCACTCAGAAATGACAATTACAATTCTTTATATGAGAAATCCATTGCGAAGATAGCTGAAAGGGCGTGTATAAGTACGTTTCCACTTTTTACTTCCTTTTTATAGTTGTAATTATCATTACTACTCTTGGAAATCTAATCGAGGGCCTATGACCCTTCTCCACGTGGATAAATCTCAAAGTTTCTATTAAATGCTTCTAACACGTAAGCGTCACAACTTATCTTTTCATTGCAACTTTTCACATTTAACCACATTCAGCTTTATCATGATTGATCCTAGCTAACTACGGTAAATTGAAAAAGTGCATTAGACAAAAACATGCATTCTTTTAAACAGGATAAAAAAGCTCGATATATCTATTACAAAGATAAATACAAAAAGGCCTACGGAACTATGACAAGGTTGAAATATAGGGTGGTTGCGGCTTCACCTTAAGAAAATGTCAAACTACAACCTATCAGGGAACAACTCTACTTATTCCTTATTTTTATCCACCAAGGAATCCTTTTCTACATTGCACAAAGAAGTAACTTTCTCAAAACGGGAAACACACCCAGGCATTTGCCTCGGTATGACCACCACACCGAAGGTTTAAACTTGACGTCCATTGCCAACACCCTCGGATAAACCCGCATCAAGAACCTGATCACTTCCTAATATTTTTAAACCAAGTCTACCAGTATAATCTTTAGAGCCACGAGCAGTCATAGATGGGGGATCGAGGAGGTTGGTTCTTGATTGATCATCTTTAAGTTCCCCAAGACTCAGTTCTACCATACTATCTGGTCGATCATTAAGATCCTGGTTATTTTCCCTCGTCTCAGGGGCTCCAGTTGCCTCTTTATCTGAAGCATCCTGGTTACCCACAATCAAGGCCTCATTTTTCTCTTAGTCTCTATCAGCTGATTCACCATCCGAATTTACCGTAGACCCCTTCATCTTTGTCTCTTTGTAACTTCCCATGACAACTTAGGGTATTCAACCTCTTTATTGTAGTACATATCTACAAGAGACGGTATCTTCACATCGGGATTGTCATTGCCGATTATATCAATTAGCTCCGTCAAGGTATAACTTACCATAGACATAGCTAATGAATAAAACCAATTCCCACTAGCAGAAGATTCACAAAATTCTTTCGCAATTTTTTCCTTCATACTAGGAAGCACATTTCCTTCGCTATCTATCAAATCGGTAAGTTCCATAGTCATTGCTTCAATTTCCTAGTTCTTTCGAGCTGATTCCTCCTTATATTTACCCACTTCTTGACGTGTTTGAACCAACGCCTCATTTAGGCTCTGCAACTCCCCACTTTTGATGACACGCTCATCTGTCAATCGTTAATTTATTTATGTTAAGGCATCATTGGTTTCCGTCAGCTTCAAGTTCGTCCCCTCCAGATTAGAAATGTTTCTCTCCAATACCTTTACTCGGTCAATTGCAATTCCCCATTCCTAATTGCTTTGCTCCAGATTTTTCTTATAAGTGTCAGCCATCCGCTTCTCCCGCAGTCGAATTGTGTATCATCTGTTGTACAATTTGATTCAAAATATTAAAGTTCTACGACAAAATATACATATATATGTCATACAACATATTTTCCGAAGCAACGGTAAACAATATATCATAAATTGAACTTACCGCAAATTGTTCATAAGAAATTCTTCTACCATATCTTCAAGAGTCATGCCTAGCACCGCCCTCGTCTTAAAGAGTTAGCACTTGATTCTCTACGGATGATCTCTTTTCCCTGATTGGACCTCTTCCTCTTAAAATTGACCGTCCATATCGGGAAATCAATCAGATAACTCCCCGAAGTTTCTTCCTCCACTCCTACAGGCTCAAAGGAGTCTTCTTCATTTTTCCTGACCTCTGGAATTTCAACATCCTCACTTTCCAGTATCATTGGATTCTTTGGGATCAAAGGCATAATCCCCTTCTTTTTTCTTGAATCACTTATATTTTGCCTCTTTGAGGGTGGAGTTTCCACCACTTCTATTACACCAAATTCATTTGTCGGGATCACACCCCCGATAGCCGTATTAGCAACATCTGCCTTTCTTTTCCTTCTTTCTTCTTACCTCTAATCTAACAGGGCAACAGAAGGATATTCCCCTACTTCACACAATAGTTTTTGTTAATACGTTAAACACATACAAACTTACATATCAAAAAACTGCCAAACATCCATAACATCATCTCCCAAATTAGCTTTTGGGGATAGCAACTTCAATTTTGTTGTAGCTTCAGCAATGTTAAACAGCATCAATCTCCCTACAAAAATTATAGATTGGTAGATTATATTCAACTCGACATAACATTAAATAGTTAGCCAAGATTACAATCATTATTATTTAGTTAGCATCCCATCCTAATACTAACTGTTCATGAAGGTCATATTCTTCTCGGTTATAAAACCCAGCAGTCTTCATCAGATTTTCACCCCAATTCCCTTCTTTCAAAGCATCCCAAAGTCATACTCTTAGATAACTTTCATGCATTTGTCTATATAAGGATGCTTAGAATTGATAGACAGATTTGAGATCTTCTTCATCCTATTACATGGCCTTTTAAGACCATCTTTAGTAGTAAAGAACTATTGTCTCTTCCATCCATTATAGATTGTGGTAATTTCTTCACAAGTTCTATCGCACCACTTTTCCACTAAAATATGTGCCACCTGGGTTAATCTCTAACAAGTTTTACATCAAAAAACTTGGAGAACAACTCCAAGCTAGTAGGAACACCAAAACACTTACATATCAAAATAAAGGCCACGATAGTCCTTATTCCGTTAAGGGCTATTTGACCTACGTCAACTCTCCAATAACTTGTTACATCCAAAAACATGTTATGTAGGGGGAACCTCAACCCGACTTTTAGCTACTCCTGGTAGACTGTCATCCATCCTCTTGTGGTACATGGGCCTTTTCCTTGGTGCTCGGTGCACCCATCCTAAAACTATCGGGAATCACAAACTCCTTCCTTATGGCCTCAAGTTGATTATAGTGATTTTTAGAAGGATGTTTGACAGCTGGCGATTCAAAAATATGTTCTTCATCCTTAGGATTGTAAAAATAAAGCATTTTTGTAGCCCGAAAATGTTTTTCATACGATCCATAGATTCGACCTGATTACCATCAGGAAACAAAATAGAACAACCGCCGACGGAATTCACCCAGCCACCGAAACCAAGATTATTTTTGGGGCGGAAAATTCTAACTTCAAAACGAGAAGAACTACCTTATTTGGAAGTGTTAGCCTTCGAATCTTTCTTCGAAGTTGTTTTAGAGATGTTTGCCCTAGAGGTCGACATCACGATGAACTAAGGGCAAAGCTATGGAAAAAGAAGATAGATCTGTAGAGGGAAATGAAAATTGTGAGTCAAATTTGAAAACTGGAAGCTTTATATATCAATTGAAACAATGATACCTGAGCCGGTGCCAACGAGATTTCTCATCGGGAAGCGTTAGATAGTGTTTCGGCCAAATGAAGTTACGATCTAAAATCAAAGAACCATAATCCATTTATGAATTCTTTTCGGGGGGCTTATGATGGGGGCAGCCCATCAAGCTATTCCATTGAGGTTCCACCCACTTGACCCAATACTCTTTTATATTAAGAGAATGTCTTGGCCCACATGTTGAGGCACACGTTCTCTAAACCTATTTTAGGCACAAACCCTTATTTGCCCCTAGGGTTACTATCACAAGATCTCCATGACGATATCATGTAAACTTTCCTTGAACCACAAGGATATTTACCTTATGTATAAAATGTACAGTTCATAACAAATTATTACTCTCTGATTACTCTTTGATTACTCTCTCTCTCTCTCTCTCTCTCTCTCTCTCTCTCTCTCTCTCTACTCTTCCATTGCTATTTTGGTGAGAATTGATCTGATTTAAGCATCAGAGGTGAAATAGGGGTAAAGTCCCTCTCTGGTCATTCTTTTCTCCTTGTGCAGGTTAATTGGTGAAGATCAGCCTTCAGAGAACCATTAGGTTCCGTATCTTCTAATTGAGAATGACTTATAAAGCTGATTTACACTGCAAGTTAATTCATGTGAGCAGCTCGTGTGGTTTTTTAGGAAAGTTAAATGTTCGATGGTAAAAAGATCTTATTGGATTGTCATATATTGTTCTGGAGACATAATGACAAAAATAAATTTTGAAAAACATATTATATCAATCCTAAAATTTTGAAACTAAATAAGCTATTTTTCATTAAAAATATAGTGTCTTTTAGTGATTGAAGATTGAGGAGGAGAAATTTCTCTTTCCCCTTGCCTTGAGGGTTGCATTCCTTCATTTTTTACTGAAACTCCCAAGTCTTCATTCTCTTCTTCACTTTCTCTCTCTAATTTTTATTTTCTCTTAACTACTCAAATGGCCATTCCTAAGGCATGGAAGTTCTAACCCTTCACCATACATGTCCTCAATGATAATCTCTTCCATATTTTTCTTCAAATCTCCCAGTAACTATTGAGTTGGTGGTTCAACGAGGCCCTCGAAAATTTTGAGAATCGCCTTCTTCTCATCAAGTCTTGGAGTGTTGATCACATGAGTCCTCCAACAACATTGAATTAATAGCACACATTTCTGGATACACACCAATTTTCGTGAGTTAGTGCATCAACCCGAGGTTTGACTTTGCCTTGTATCTGGGTGTTTTTTGTTTAGAAATTTCGTCTTTTCTGTTATTTCTAACCAAATTAAACTATATTTTGTTATGAATCAATACCAAGGTAATTTTTTAGATTTAGTTTAATTCGATTCGGTTTCAATTAAAATTTTAAAATAAATCAAACAACCTTTTAATTGGGTCTAATTCTTTTTTCAATTTTTTCAAATATGAATGTCGTGAAATTTAGAGAGAGAAAGTGAGCTGGAATTCTAGAAAGAGAAAGTGTCGTAAATTTTAAAGAGTAAAATGAGTGTGTTTTAGAGAGAGAAAGTAAGTGTGAATTCTAGAGAGAGAATTGTCGTGAATTCTAAAGAGAGAAAGTGAGTTTGAAGTTTGAGAGAAAGTATCGTGAATTTTAGAGAGAAAGTATCGTGCCTTTTGGAGAGAGAAAGTGTCGTGAATCTTAAAGAGAGAAAATGTCATGAATTTTAAAAAGAGAATGTGTTATTGGGTTTTAGAAAGAAAGTATCTTTGAGTGTGTGAGAGAAGATGTGTATATATGATAAAACATGAATATAAAATTATATAGTTAATAATGGATGTGATGAATATGAAAATATTATACAATTGAAATTATAATTCTTATAGACGTTTGGTACAAAAGAATAATATGGAGTGGATCCTATACTACCCAGAATCTTTTCTCATCCGGAATGGAATAGAATCCTCTTCTCATTCGAAGAAAAAAGAATAATGAAATGATGATTCATTTTCTTTGTTTAGAAATAATAATTGGAATGGAACGGAATCCTCTTCTCATTTGAAGAAAAAGGAATAATGAAACAATGATTCTTTTTCTTTGTTTAAAATAATTATTATTTTATGTCAGAATAGAATGAAATTATATATAATACAACATAAATACCCTTCTACTATAAAATATTTTTTTCGTACCTAACCCACATTAAAGTTCTAAAAAAGCATTAAACATTTTATTGAAGTGTAAATATTTATATATAAAATTGAAAATAGTTATAACACAACTCATTTTAAATATCACAATAAAAGAAAGTACCATATAGAAAAATTAATTGAGTGTAATATAGGCAAGATATTGAGTATATAATAGTTCTATATTTTTTAAAATGATTCTCATTTCTCTTGAAAACAAAGCATTTTCCTAAATTTTAGTTTGAAAAGGCATTTCTAGAAAATTTTTTTTCTTGAATGGGCTTCTTCGTGGAAAAATTATTCGTACTTTTAATTTGAATATTAAATACTAGAATGAGAAGAGATGTTGGAAAAGACATTCTATTTCACTCTATCCGTACACCAAACATGGGGCTTGATTTGGACTTGGAATTAGTGAATTTTATACCAAACATAAGTTTTCATTTAGAATTCAAACATAAGTTTTCATTTAGAATTGAAATTGATGAATTTTATAAAATTGAAATTAAAAAGTATATTGACTTCTTCAGTTTTCAATTTTTTGAAAATTAAAAATAAAAAATCAGTGCAAATAGTATATATTTTTTAAAAATTATATTGAATTGAACTGAAAAACAGAAAAATCAAATCAAAATATAAAATTCACTTGGATTTCATTCAAAATTCTCCTAATCTAAGTTAGATATACTAATTATCAAGAGGTGGACTACCATTTTTGTCCTTTAGTGTCGCGTATTGCCCGGTGTTTTTTTTTTAATTCAGCTTTTGTTGAGATGAGAGAAGCTTCTAGAGGCTTCCTATTTTTTCGGAGAAATTCGTCTGTTCTCTACCGCCTTTCCTCCGTCGGCACCAATTCTTGCTGCTCTACTGCGATCCAAGACCCCTTTTCTATCTCAACAAATAAAAAACCCATTTCATTGTTGCAAAAAAACTCCTTAAAAGTAAGTTCCTTATCTTTGAGAATAGAGACATTCTTGATCATATATTTTTTGCTCTCTACGGTGGGTTTTTCTTTTGATGATAAAAGAAAATTATCTCTTGCCAAAACAGGTTCTGAATTTTAGGGTTTTATAAATTGATGGTAGATGTTAATTTGTAGTGGTGGGCAGCGGCAGAATTAGGAAAAAAAAAATTAGGTGTTAAAAAATAATAAAAATTTTATTAGAATTGTAAGATTTTTTAAATAAATTTTTTGAAAAATTTGAATATAAAAATTTCATAATTTTCAAAAATTTTTAAAATTTGTCGAGACCAACTCGCCCGAGCTACCGCTAGTTCCCTCCCAGGTGGAGGAGGCAGAAGCAGGAATAATTATATGGATAACTTATGCTGCTTCAGCGTCTAGGTAAATTTTCTTAAGCTTCTTACATTTATTTGGGGATTCTTATTTTCTATATGGTTCTCATTTTCAGTCTGTTCTTTTGGTGACCAAAGGATTTTGTTTCAAATACCTGTAATCATGCTGCTTAGTTTCAACAAAAAGATGTTTTTTTTTAAAAATTTTTTTTTTATTGTGAACTTCAATCTGTTGTTACAAGGGAAGAGGATTGGACTATACTTATTATTCCCTTTCATTGATCTCATGAACATTATTTGTCTTGTGTGTGTGTCCAGAAAGAGGGTTTATTATGGAAACGTGTTTCTTACTGTGATTGCTTCCTGACAAAAATTTAAGGTTATCAGTTTTGTCCATGTAAATTTTCTTTAAATTAAGATGTTGGTTATTCAATTGAATGAAGATTTTGCGCTCTCGAACTGCTCTTTGCAAGAAATTTATTGTATCACTGTGGCCTAAGATATGGAGGTTAAATTGATCGAGGCCTATTTATCGTTGTTGTTGACATATATGTCTGGGAGTTTACTTTCGAAGTATTTCATAACAACGGATAAGAATACATTTTCGTTTCAGTTTACAAAAAAATTATAGTTTGAATTTCATTGCGTCCTATTTTCTAATAGGCACTTGCATTTTGCAGTTCACAAAGTTAAAACTTTTTTTTGGCATTTAGTTGCCAGGAGGACGTTCTCATATGGCAATGGAAAACGAAGAAGCCATCAGGGTACAGTGAAATATGGATTTAGTCTCATTATTAAGGGAAAAGCAAATCATCCATGGAAGATTACCATGTTGCTAAATTTGTTCAGTTTCAAGGACAAGAGCTTGGATTATTTGATATTTATGATGGGCATTTTGGTGAGAATGTGCCTGCACCTATCTGCAGAAGCATTTGGTTCAAGATATCAGAAGGAGGTATACTTATTGAACATGAGTCATTCTCCAATTGCTATGCTTTATGGAGCATATTTGTTCAGTATGTGTACTAAATTATCTCCATTTGTTTTTTCTTCGAGTCTTGAATATTTCTGGTTAGGTGGATCCTTGCTATTATGCCAAAATTGCAGTCGTGGCTTTATAAAAGTAGCATTCTGATTCTCTTATTGGTGTGACTCGAGTCGGTGCTGAACTAACTTGTTTTTTTCCTTGATGATTTTGTAGTCTATCATGTCACTATTTGTTCCGACTTTTTCTTTTCGACACGTTACATGTTCCGTTCCTTTGATGCTGAAAAGTATAGATGAACAGGAAGCTCTTCTCTGCTTCTTTTGATTTGTGTCGCATACTTTTCATTTGAAATGATTCCAGGAGGAATTCTGAACAGATCCAAATCGATCCATTTTTTAAGCCTATGAAAGACAGACCAAGCAATTCTCTCACATAATCCTGATTTGGGAAGAGGTGGATCCACTGCTATTCCTATAAATGCTAGCGAGTTGTGGGTTACCAATGTTGGAGATTCACGAGCCATCTTGTCAAAGAGGGGGACGGGCGATACAAATGAAAATCGACCATGAGCCCCCGATCTTTAATGTAACGCTCCATTCAATTGGTATTTTGGGCAATATCAAGAGGACGTTTATTTTAAACGTAAAAGTCGGGATCGAACGTAATAAATTTTTAAAGAATTTATGGTGCATATTTTTTTAAATAATTTAAAATATTCGATAATTTTATATAAGGTTAAAAGTCGTATTTTCTTTTTATGAAAAAATATTAACTCTTATTAATTTTAATTTTATTATTATTTTTATTTATTTATTATTAGATTTTATGGTAGAATTTTTTTAAAAAATAAATTTTGCCATTTGTCTAGAATATTGTGTTACTTGTCATGTTGCATGCATGTTTAGAGTATGTTTATATGTGTGTTTGAGGAAGAGAAAAGGCTGCTGCCTTTCTCCTTCTTTCCCTTCCTCCTGGTGCCCACAACAGTCAGGTGAGTGTTTTTCTTTTATTTTATTATTTTTTTGTTTTGTTCTTTTTCGTGTTTTTTTTTTTTTTTCTGTCTTTCTGCTTTTTGTTCTTGCTGCCGTGACTCTTTTATTTATTTATTTATTTTTCTTTCTTTTCCTGTTTTGCTATTTTGTATATATATATATATATATATTCTCTTGCTCCTTTTTTTTCTTTTTACTAAACACATTTAATAATGGTATAATTTTGGTATAGTGTTGTGTAAATGTTGTTTTTTTAACTTCTAATAATTATGTGTATTGGCTAATATGTATAGATATATATTTTTTGTTTTTATATAAGGTTATTTTTTTAAAAAAATTGGAGTTAGCTTTATTTATTCATTTATTTGGTTTAGTTAAGTTTTAATGTATTTTTTTCTCCTCTTTGATGATGAGTTGTAGAGTTTGATTTTAGAGACTTGAGATGAAGTATTCAGGGTATAATGTGGTTTAAAGTTAGTTAATTTTTATTTTAGTTTCTCTTATTTAATTTTATATAAATTTATTTATTTAATTTTTTTTAATATAATGTTTTTGTTTAAAATGATTTTGGTAGACCTAATTTTTAGTAAATAATTTTTTTAGGTGTACTTTCTTTTATATATAATTTTAATATACGTAACTGTTTATATATATATATATTTTTTAGTATATTTTTTTAGTATATATACTTGCAAGTATAGTTTTAATATATATATTCTTAGTATATATATTTACATGTATATTTTTAGTATATATACTTACAGCTAAATATTTTAATTGTTTATGTATGTATATATATATATATTTATATGAACAGTTTGTATATGTAGTATATATTTGTGGAACATTATTGTTGTAAATAAATTTTACCATATAACTTTATACATATATATATATGTTTGTGGTATACATAGTTGTTGTGAATAATTTTAGAATATATATATATAGTTGATATATATTTTTTAGCATGTGTGGGATTTCCTTTTTATATAAAATAATTTTAGTAAATAAAGTCTTGTATATATATATATATATATATTAGTACATAACTTTGTATACATTTTTATGTACATAACTTTTATAACTAATTTTGGCATTCATAAATTTTTTGTATTTTTAGTATAAACGATTTTTGAAAATAATTTTTAACATTTATAGTTTATATATATATATATATATAATTTTAGTATAATTAACTGTCGTGACTAATCTTGATATATATACACCTAAAGTTTTGTATACGGTTTTAGCATATATATTTTTAGTATCATTGGTGGGTATGTATTATTTTTTAGTATCGATGGATTAAGAAGTTTAGACTATTTGGATTAGTATATGTGTAGTTATATACTATGTTCATAAGGAGTTATTACTTTTAATTTTCGGAGGCGAATAGAAATGTTTGGATTTATACTTAAGTGTTTATTGGTATCTTGTTTGTAGGATTATGGCACCAGAGTCACATCTAGGTGAGTCTACAAACCTTGTTTTTTAATATTTTTTTTCATTATGGGCCTTATAAAATGTATTTTTTAAATTTGTTATTAAATAGTTACTACGTTCGGCATGTCAAATTTTAGCATGTTTTTCGGAGATGTTCTCCACAATGTGTTACCTGTTTCTTAGACAATGTATAGGAGCCATACTCCATATAGGTGTGCTCTTTTCAAAACGATTGATAAATACTGTGAGGTAGGATTTGATTCTATATAGGTTTTTCTGAGAATATTTATATGTTAGAAAATGTTCTATTCTTGAAAAGCTACATCATTTTGACATGCATGTGTATAAATCTGGCATAATTGTGTAAAATTTGCATAAGGATGTAGTGAATTGGCGGATGGAGATTTTTGCTAAAAGTATTTATGATCTGATTTTGTTCCGACGACCGGGTAACGACCTTTTTGTTTACAAGTAAATATGAAAACTCCATTCTGACTAGGGTTACAATTCTACATGGACGATTACACTGTACGTGGCTAGTCTCCAATACGAGGGCCTCTTCCGATGGCGTGGACGTTTTAGACTCGGGAGAGTGGATTCACTTAAAAAGGGGTGTCGACCGCAGAGGGTGTGACATAATCGGTCTACATGGACACTGCATAATGCTCTGCGGTGGGATTCAACCGTCTAGTGGAGAGTCAGGAGGGGCTCGAAACCAAGGTTGGTCCTAGGGCAGACTTGGTAGGTGCCCCAGGAGTCTGTAGCTTGTTTTGACCAGTGATACAAGAATGCGGTTGTTTGATAGTCGAGCGTCCGTATGGTGTTTGACTGGTTTTGACCACGAAATGCCGGAACTTGATTCTAATAACCTCGTTTTGGGATCCGGACTCTGTCCGTGAAGCTCAACTGTAGCATTTCATGTCTTGTTGAATTCGGGTGTAGAAGCAACGTTGACGTGTTTTGATTAGCTCAAACGTTTCTCCTGCGCTCGAAACCCTCATGTAGTTTTAAGCAATATTATTGTTAAAATAGTAAAAGAAAATGTTTTCTCATAACATTGCATAAACTATTTTTGTGAAGCTGTATCGTCATTGTTTCTAAGAAATCTCTAAGGCCCACAAACGCACGTGGACTCACTGAGCGTTCGCGCTCACGTTTTTCATATAATGTTTTCTCTTCAAATTAACTCAGGACAGTCAGAAGCACGATAAGTCGCTGAAGTTTTGGGCTTAGAGTTTTGGAACCATTTTTTCCCTGAAAGGACATGAATTTATGTTTCGGTTCGTTTTTTCTGACTCGTGTCGGTTGTAAAGTTCCTTTGTTTATTCTTGCTGTAAGATTTTGTTGATGTAAAAATACTTTTAGTTTTGAATTAAAACGATTTAAAAAGTTTTCCTAAGTCTTGTATTTTGAGTGCACTAGTAGTAACTTGTTTACTTAAGTTTTCTGCTACGTACTTTGTGTATATACCATAAGTGTTATTCCAGGGTTGTGCGTTTATTTAGGGGCTTATAGTTTAGTGCCGAGAGGCACGCAGGTACCCTACCCAATCGCAGTTGACCTAGTGGCAGGGTTGGGGGTATCACAGTTGGTATCAGAGCTCTAGGTTCGGTACTAGGTTTGAATTGTTGGATTTTAGACAAGTTATAAGTGTCAACTACTTAAACTTTGATGTCAACTATACGATTTATTGGTTAGTACTGACCCTAAATTTTATTTTGTAGGTACATGGCACACCACCCACGTAGATGGGTTTATTAGGATGGCACATTTGTGAGCGAGTCTAGTGGGACATTACCCTCATCGTCATACTCCCTTAAGTAGATTGTCCCGGAGAGGGACCCGATTCTGCTGATTGACTTGTTTGATAGTGAGACGGTGGAGGATCTGGTAGCACAGGGGGTGGAGCCTGGGGTATTTATAGAGGAAGACCCCAACGAGGCTGAGTCTGATGCAGGGATGCTACCCGAGCTTGAGGAAGTGGCATCGGTAGCCGCTGAGGTTATAGACACCCTCGTAGCTGGTAGATCTCTATTTCCCTTACCAGTACCGCCTGTTTTTGGCTATTGCATATGGAGTGAGCTGCAGGTGGAGGCTGCTAGTCAGTAGATGACAAGGTTGAGGGAGGAGATCTCGCGGATGGATGCTTTTTACTACACAACTCGCCTTGCACACCGGCAGGCGACAGCGAGGGCAGCTATTTTAGAGTTGGAGCTAGTTCAGGTATGGGAGGCCCATGCAGCTCGAGAGAGAGAGATCCTGGAGCTGATTGGCGAGCGGGACTAGCTTAGGCGATTTATTGCCCAATTCCTTAACACTACCGGAGACGCGGTAGATATAGCATGCGCCGAGTCGGAGTCTCGGCCGGGAGGTTCTGGCAGCCGGCACCCTCAGGTGTAGTAGATTTGGGGATAAGATGCAGGGTCAGTTGTATATATAGTAGTTATTTAGGAAAGGTATAGGTGCTGTTTTGATAGATGCTTGGCATAGCAGTCATAGGATCATAGATAGGGGGGTCCTCGAGTTTTTGGAAATGTATAGCAACCCAGTCACATATTTTTGGAAGTGATAGGACCAGGATATTTTTTTTTGTATTTTGGCACTGCTTGTATCAAAAATCCTTAATTTGAAGCCTATACATATGTTTATGTTTATATGTATGTATGGATAGTGGTGCATAGGATAAGTTTATACGTATTTATTATGGAGTAGTTGCAAACTTGGAGATTAATTAGTGTTGGAATTTCCTGTTTGTTTAAAAATATATCAGATTTACGATCTTCCAATCACTTGAACAAGGCTATGTCCGAAAGTTCTTAAAGCAAACAGCCTAAACCCATAAGGGAAAACACTCCCCATCCAGAACAAGCTACGCACACGATAATTGAGAATTTCATAATTAAAATGACGGAATTGTTGGAAGTTTTGACGGCTAGTCGGAGGAATGAGCGAGTACCAGCCGAAGCAGATGAAGCACTAGAATGCTTTCTAAAGTTTCGACCCCCAGAGTTCTATGAAGAAGTCGAGCAAGAAATTAAGGATGAACTATTCCTCGAGCAGTTGAGTGATATTTATGATACCCTTAAGTACGAGGATGCTCTAAGGGTAACGTTCGCAGCTTTTCGACTCCGTGGAATGGCAAAAAATTGGTGGCTCAGAGCTTCCGAAGCTCGGGCACTAAGGAACCAACCATGGACCTAGAACGATTTTCAAGAAGAATTAAAAAAGGAGTACATACCTCGGTGGGTTCGTGAGCAACGAGAGGATGAGTTTCAGCAACTGAGTTAGGGTAATCTGACAGTTTCCTAGTATACGGCAAAGTTAAATAGGTTGGCTAAGTATTGCTTAAGATTGATAGATACTGACGAAAACAAGACGCGGCAATTTGTAAAAAGATTAAGGAGTAAGCTGCAATCGACATTTGCTCCCTTACCACCAATGGGTTTCGCAGCAGCAGTTGAAGTTGTCACAAGAATGGAGATGCAGATCGAGCAGTTATATAGAGGAAGGTAACTATTGGCTCAGCTGCAACCTCCTATAAACGTCCTGGACAAGGACCATGGAAGTTTAGAGATTCCAAAAGATCCCGTGGCGAGTAAAGGATGGAAGTGAAGGCCGGCGAACCCAAACCCTGGAGGAGTCCATAGAGTGTGTACGTACTATGGTCGAGGTGGACATACGACTGATATGTGTTAACTGAAGTTAATATTATGTTTCCAGTGCGAGAAACCAGGACATACTAAGGACCAATGTCCTGAGACGCAACAAGTACCTCCGGAGACGTCCAGAAGAGCAGGCCGATCCCCAGCTAGGAGAGGAGTCACAGAAGGAAGGAGTGTTAAGCAACAAGTGAAGGCCAAAGTTTATGCATTGGATGGATTGCCCGTATGTATTGAAGCAGAAGTAGTCGAGGGTATGATACAAATCTTTTCTCAACCAGCAAAAGTACTCATTGATCTTGGAGCTACGCATTCTTTTGTTAGTTTGCATTTTGCAAATCACATTCTTATACCTTCTATTGACATGCATTATCAGTTGTTAGTTAGCACTCCAATGGGCGTAAGTAAGATAGCTGAGTTAAGGTACCCAAATTGTGACATCTGCGTCGAAGGTATGGCCTTAGCCGGTGATTTAATTGCCTTACCCTTTGGGTGTTATGACGTGATACTTGGGATGGACTGGTTGTCTAGGCATTACCCTCAAGTAGATTTTCGACGGAAGTTGATTAAGTTTAGTAGACAGAGTATGCCAATCCTGGTATTCCAAGGGAAGTGGACGAAACGAGATAATCCCTTTTTGTCGGGCATGAAAGCCAGAAAGTTTCTTTAGAAAGGATGTCAAGGGTACTTAGCATATCTCCTCAACAAGTCTAAGGAAGAGGTGAGATTAAAAACAGTACCCGCAGTGAGGGAGCTTGGGGATGTTTTTCCTGAGGAGTTAACGATGCTACCCCCAGAACGAGAAGTGGAGCTCAGCATAAAATTTGTACCTGATGCTAAACCAATATCTCGAACTCCATATCGGATGGCGCAGGAAGTTGAAAGAATTGAAAAAGCAATTACAAGAACTGTTGCAGCAAGGATACATCCGTCCAAGTACATCTCTTTGGGGTGCACCAATTTTTTATTTGTAAAGAAGAAGGATAGAACTCTCAGAATGTGTATTGATTACAGAGGATTGAATAGTGTAACCATAAAAAACAAATAGAATCTTGACACTACGTATTCAGATACCACCTGTGATACCCGCCTATCCATGATCCTATGACTGCTACGCTAAGCATCTATCAAAACACCACCTATACCTATCCCAAATAACTATATATACAATCGACCCTACGTCCTATCCCCAAATGTACTACACCTGAGGGTGCCGGCTGCCAGAAGCTCCCGGACAAGACTCCAACTCAGCGCGGGCTCTATCTACCGCGTCTCCGGTAGTGCTAAGAAACTGGGCGATAAATCGCCTAAGCAAGTCCCGCTCGCCAATTAGCTC
Organism: Catharanthus roseus; assembly: GCA_028651295.1. Taxonomy (NCBI): domain Eukaryota; kingdom Viridiplantae; phylum Streptophyta; class Magnoliopsida; order Gentianales; family Apocynaceae; genus Catharanthus; species Catharanthus roseus. The sequence continues at coordinate 3,476,846 of JAPQWS010000165.1, read as the reverse complement.
TAGGATCTCTCTCTCTCTCTCTCTCTCTCTCTCTCTCTCTCTCTCTCTCTCTCTCTCTCGAGCTGCATAGGCCTCACGTACTTGAACTAGCTCCGACTCTAGCATAGCTGCCCTCACTATTGCCTATCGGTGTGCCTGGCAAGCCGTGTAGCAAAAAGCATACATCCGCGAGATCTTCTCCCTCAATCTCGCCATCTGCTGACTAGCAGCCTCCACCTGCTGCTCATTTCATATGCAATAGCCACAGACAGGCGGTACTTCTAAGGGGGATAGAGATCTACCCGCTACGAGGATGTCTATACCCTCAGCGGCTACTGGTGCCGCTCCCTCAAGCTCGGGTAGCATCCCTGCATCAAACTCAACCTCGCTGGGGTCTTCTTCTATAAATACCCCAAGCTCCACACCTTATGCTACCGGACCCTCTACCGTCTCACTGTTAGACAGGTCAATCAGTAGAATCGGGTCCCTCTCCGGGACAAGCTCCCTAAGGGAGTATGACGATGAGGGTGACGTCCCGCTGGACCTGCTCACAAGTGTGCCCTCCCGATAAATCCATCTCCGTGGGTGGTGTGCCCTGTAGTACCTACAAAATGAAATCTTATGGTCAGTACTAACCAATAAATTGTATAGTTGACGATAAAGTTTAAGCAGTTGACACTTATAACTTGTCTAAAATTCAACAATTCAAACTTAGTATCGAACCTAGAGCTCTGATATACCCAACCTTACCATTAGGTCAACTACAGCTGAGTAGGGTACTTGCATGCCTCTCGGCACTAAACAATAAGCTCCAAAGTAAAAGCATATCCCTAGGTTAACACTTATGGGTATACACACAAAGTAAGCAGCGGAAAACTTAAGTAAACAGGTTACTACTAGTGCGTTCAAAATACAAGACTTAAGAAAACTTCTTAAATCGTTTTAATTCAAAACTAAAACTATTTTTACATCAACAAAACCTTACGACAAAAATAAACAAAAAGAACTTTACAACTGGCACGGGTCTAAGAAAAAACAAAATATAAATACATGTCCTTTTAGGGAAAATGGGTCCAAAACTTCAAGCCCAAAACTTCAGCGGCTTATCGTGCTTCTGACTATCCTGAGTTAATTTGAGGAGAAAACATGATATGGAAGACGTGAGCGCAAACCCTCAGTGAGTCTACGTGTGTGTGTGCATCTTAGTGATTTCTTAGAAACAATGATGATGTAATTTCACGAAAATAGTTTATGCAATGTTATGAGAAAACATTTTCTTTTACTATTTTAACAATAATACTACTTGAAACTACATGAGGGTTTCGAGCGCAACTAGAAACTCTGAGCAAATCAAGACACGTTAGCATAGCTTCTACACCCGAATTCAGAAAGACCTGCAATGCCACAGTTGTACACCACAGACAGAGTCCGGATCCCAAAACGAGGTCATCGAAATCAAGTTTCGGCATCTCGTAGTCAAAACCAGTAAAACACCATACGAACGCTCGATTACCAAACAATCGCACTCCTATATCACTGGTCAATACAGGCTACAGACACCTGGGACACTTACCAGGTCTGTCTTGGGACCAACCTCAGTTTCGAGCCCCTCCTGACTATCTACTAGGCGATCGAACCCCACCGCAGAGCATGATACGGCGTCCACGTAGACTGATTCAGCCACATCCTCCGCGGTCTATGCCCCTCTTCAAGTGGATCCACTCTCCCCAGTCAGAAAAACGTCCATGCCATAGGAAGAGTCCCTCGTACGGTGGACTAGCCACTTACAGTGCAATCCTTTAACGCTTTCGAACACAAGATTATAACCAGAGTTGTAACCCTGGTCGGACTGGGGTTTTCATATGTACTTGTAAACAGAAAGGCCATTGCTCGGTCGTTGGAACAAAATTAAGTCATAAATATTTTTAGCAAAAATCTCTATCCGTCAGTTCACTGCATGCTTATACAAATTTCACACAGTTATGCCAGATTCACACACATGCATGTCAAGATGATGTAGCTTTTAAAGAATAAAACATTTTCTAACATATAAATATTCTCAGAAAAATCTGTATATAATCAAATCCTTCCTCACGGTAATTATCAACCGTTTTGAAATGACCACACCTATATGGAGCACGATTCCAATGCATTGTCCTAAAAACAGGTAACACATTGTGAAGAACATCTTCAAAAGGCATGATAAAATTTGACATGCCGAACGTAGTAACATTTAGAAAACACATTTTATAAGGCCCATAATAAAATAAAAAAAATTAGAAAACAGGGTTGTGGATTTACCTGGATGCGGCTCTTATGCTATAATTCTACAAATAGGATACCAATAAATGTTTAAGTATAAATCTAAACATTTCTATTCGCTTCCGAAAATAAAAGTAATAACTCCTTATGTACCTACTATATAACTACACATATACTAATCCAAAGAAGCTAAGTTTCTTATGCCATCTATACTAAAAAATAATACATTCCCACCGGTGATACTAAAAATATATATGCTTACGCCGTACACAGAAATTAGGTGTATATATATATATATATCAAGATTAGTCACAAAGTTAAGTATACTAGAATTATATATAAATCATAAATTGTAAAATCATTTTCTAGAATCGTTTATACTAAAAATACATATAAAATTTATGAATGCCAAAATTAGTTATAAAAGCTATGTATTTAAAAATGTATACAAATTTATGTACTAAAATATATATATATATATATGTACAAGACTTTATTTACTAAAATTATTTTATATAAAAAGGAAATCCCACACATGCTAAAAATATATATATATATATGTATATATCAACTATATACATACTAAAATTATTCACAACAATTATGTATACCACAAACATGTATGTAAATATATATATGTATAAAGCTATATAGTAGAATTCATTTACAACAATAATGTGCCCCAAATATATACTACAAACACAAACTGTTCATATAAATATATATATATATATATACATAAACAATTGAAATATTTGCCTGTAAGTATGTATACTAAAAATATACAAGTAAATATATATACTAAGAATATATATATTAAAACTATACTTGTAAGTATATATCCTAAATATATATATATATATATATATATATGAAAGTATAAACAGTTACGTATATTAAAATTATATATAAAAGAAAGTACACTAAAAAATCATTTACAAAAAATTAGGTCTACAAAAATCATTTTAGATAAAAGCATTATACCAAGAAAATTTAAATAAATAAATTTATATAAAATCAAATAATAGAAACAAAAATTAACTAACTTTAAACCACATTATATTCTAACTACTTCATCTCAAGTCTCTAAAATCAAACTCTACAACTCATCATCAAAGAGGAGAAAAAAAATACATTAAAAGTTAACTAAACCAAATAAATAAAGCTAACTCCAATTTCTTAAAAAATAACCTTATATAAAAACAATCTATATATATATATATTAGCCAACACATAATTCTTAGAACTAAAAAAAAAAAAAAAACAACCTTTACACAACACTATACCAAAATTATACTATTATTAAAGTGTTTAATAAAAAGAAAAAAAGGAGCAAGGGAAGAATATATATATATATATAAAATAGCAAAACAGGAAAAGAAAGAAAAAAAATAGATAAAAGAATCACGACAGCAAGAACAAAAAGGAAGAAAGGCAAGGGAAAAACACACAAGAAGAAGAACAGAACAAAAAAAATAAAATAAAAGAAAAAGCACTCACCTGACTGTTATGGGCGTCGAGAGGAAGGGAAAGGAAAGGAGAAAGGCAGCTGCCTTTTCTCCTCCTCAAACACATATATATATATATATATATACATACTTTAAACATACATGCTAAGTGGCACAGCATTCTAGACAAGTGGCAAAATTTATTTATTTATTTATTTATTTTTAAATCCCACCATAAAATCTAATAATAAAAAATAACATTAATAAGAGTTAATATTTTTTCATATAAAGAAAATACCACTTTTAACCCTATATAAAATTACCGAGTATTTTAAATTGTTAAAAAAAAAAAAAGCGCACCATAAATTCTTTAGAATTTATTACATTAGACCCCAACTTCTATGTTCACGATAAACGTCCTCCCGAGGTCGCTCGAAACGCCTATCGAATAGGGCATTACATTCTTCCCTCCTAAGAAAAATTTCGTCTTCGAAATTGAATAATCATATACCTAAATGTTCCGGATACTTCCTCTCCAGATATTCCTCAGTCTCCCAGGTTGCCTCCTCAATTTCATCATACCTCCACACAACTTTACACATTAGAATTTGTCTCTCACATAACTCTTTTACGCTTCGTTTTATAATTTCTGCTGGTTTTTCTTCGTACGACAAATTAGCTCGTAACTCAAGTTGGTCATCATTGAGAACATGATTCGGTGCAGGATGATATTTCTTCAACTGTGATACATGAAACATATCATGTATACCCATCAACTCACTCAGTAAAACTAACCGATATGCCACTTTACCAAACTTGTTAATAATTTCAAACGGTCCGACATATCAGGGGCTTAACTTTCCTCCCCTTGGACATCTAAGCTTTCCGCACTGTGGCGTAAGTTTCAAAGAAACTCGATCTCCCACACTAAACTCTAGGTCCCTTCTCCGGTTATTGGTATAGCTCTTCTGTTTACTTTTGGCTGCTCGAAGCCGATCTTGAATTATTCTAACTTGTTTCTGCATTTCCTCCAACTCTGGCATCAAGTTCTTTTGTTTCCAGCGAGATCGAACTCCAACCTCATCTCAATACACGGGTGTTCTACATTTCTTATCATATAATGCTTCAAACGATGCCATTTCTATCGAAGAGTAGTAGCTGTTATTATAAGCAAACTAAGCACAAGCAAGATTGTTAACCCACTTGTTCCCAAAATCCAAGGCGCAAGCTCTCAACATATCCTCCAGGGTTTGAATTGTTCTCTCGGACTGTCTATAAGTTTGGGGGTGTGCTGTGGTGCTATAGCTTAGATTGGTCCCCATAGCTGCCTGGAACTCGGGCCAAAACCTTGAGGTAAACCTCGGGTCTCTATCGGATACAATATCAACGGGCACCCCATAAAGTCGAACAATCTCATCTACGTAAATCTACACCAACTTGTCGAAAGGGTATGTCATATTAACGATAATAAAATGAGGCACTTTCGTTAAACGATCAACGAAAACCCAAATAGCTCCTTATATCCCTTGGTTCGGGACAATCCTATGACAAAGTCCATTGTCACATTATCGCATTTCTATTCGAGACCAGGTTGCGGTTATAGTAGTCCTGCTGACTTTTAATCCTCTGCCTTAACCTTTTAAAATATAAGACAGGCTGCTACATACTCCATAATCTCTTTTTTCATTCTATTCCACCAGTACTTTTTCTTTAAGTCTTTGTATATCTTATTCCCTCCAGGATGCATTGAATACTTACTTTTGTGCGCTTCCTCTAGAATCTTACGTTTAATTTCAGTGTCATTGGGTACACGTAACCGATTTAGAAAGTACAAGCCCCATCAGCTTCTAATGCTCGAAAATCCTCAAATTTCTTAGCTTCCATACTGCTTTTAAATTCTTGGAACTCCTTATTATCCTTTTGGGCACTTTTAATATCCTGGTGTAGGTGGATGTTAAGCTAAGACTTGACATCTTTACTTTTCTACTCAATGCATCTGCTACCACATTTGCCTTTCTTGGATGCTAGTTGATTGGGCATCGATATTTCTCCAACAGCTCCATCCATCAACACTGTCTCATGTTCAAGTCCTTTCGAGAAAACAAATATTTTAAGCTCTTATGATCGGTGAATATTTCATACTTGGCCCTATACAGGTAGTGTCACCACTTCTTAAGTGCAAATATAATAGCAGTTAACTCCAAATCGTGTGTTGGATAATTTCGTTCATGATCTTTTAACTTCCTCGAAATACAAGCGACAACCTTCTTATCTTGCATCAACATAACTCCTAGAGCTTTTCCTGAAATATCTGTATACCGTGAGAATTCCTTGTTCGGATCTGGTAAGGTTAACACTGGTGCCAAGGTCAGTCGATTCTTCGATTCCTGAAAACTTCTCTCACATTTTTCCGTCCATTCAAACTTGGTTGCTTTCCTAGTTAATTGTGTTAGGGGTTCAGCTATCCTAGAAAAGTTCTTTATGAATCTTCAGTAATACCCTACCATACCTAAGAAACTACGTACTTCGGTTGGTGTTTTGGGTTGCACTCAATGAGTCACTGCTTCTACCTTCGCCGGATCTACTTAGATCTCTTCCTGGGTGATAATATGTCCTAAAAAAGTTACTTTGACTCATCCAAAATTTGCATTTGCTAAACTTAGCATACAGCTTGTGCTTCTGTAAGGTTTGCAATACTTTCCGAAGATACTGCTCATGAGCTTCAGGGTTAGGTGAATAGAAAAGAATATCATCAATAAAAATCACCACAAACTTATCCAAGTAAGGACTAAAGACCCTATGCATCAAGTCCATGAAAGTCCCACGTGCATTAGTCAATCTAAACGGCATAACCACAAACTCATAATGCTCGTATTGTGTGTTGAAAGTCGTTATCGAAATATTTTTCTCTCTTATCCTAACTTGATAATACCCCTTTCTTAGGTCCAATTTAGAAAAGCATCCCGCTCCTCAGAGTTGATCAAATAACTCATCAATGAGGGATGGTGAATATTTGTTCCTAACGGTCACACTATTCAATCCTCTGTAATCAATACACATTCTGAGGGTTCCATCCTTCTTCTTTACAAATAAAATTGGTGCACCCCAAGGAGATGTACTTGGACGGATGTATCCTTGCTGCAACAGTTCTTGTAAATGCTTTTTCAATTCTTTCAACTCTTCCTGCGCCATCCGATATGAAGTTCGAGATATTGGTTTAGCATCAGGTACCAATTTTATGCTGAACTCCACTTTTCGGTATGGGGGTAGCATCGTTAACTCCTCAGGAAAAACATCCCCAAACTCCCTCACTGCGGGTACTGTTTTTAATCTCACCTCTTCTTTAGACTTGTTGAGGAGATATGCTAAGTACCCTTGACATCCTTTCCAAAAACAACTTTTTGGCTTTCATGCCAGACAAAAAGGGATTCTCTCGTTTCGTCCACTTCCCTTAGAATACCAGGATTGGCATACCCGTTCTACTAAACTTAACCAACTTTCCTCGAAAATCTACTTGAGCGTAATGCCTAGACAACCAGTCCATCCCAAGTATCACGTCATAACCCTCAAAGGGTAAGGCAATTAAATCACCGGCTAAGGCCACACCTTCGACGCAGATGTCACAATTTGGGTACCTTACCTCAGCTATCTTACTTACGCCCATTAGAGTGCTAACTAACAACTGATAATGCATGTCAATAGAAGGTATAGAAATGTGCTTTATAAAATGCAAACTCACAAAAAAATGTGTAGCTCCAGGATCAATGAGTACTTTTGCTGGCTGAGAAAAGATTTGTATCACACCTTCGACTACTTCTGCTTCAGTATTTACGGGCAATCCATCTAATGCATAAACTTTGGCCTTCACTTGTGGCTTATCACTCCTTCCTTCTGTGGCTCCTCTCTTAGCTGGGGGTCGGCCTGCTCTTCTGGACGTCTCCGGAGGTACTTGTTGCATCTTAGGGCACTAGTTCTTGGTATGTTCTGGTTTCCCGCACTGGAAACATAACCTTAACTTCCGATAACACATATCAGTCGTATGTCCACCTCGACCACAGTACGTACACACTCTATGGACTCCTCCAGGGTTTGGGTTCGCCAGCCTTCACTTCCAATCTTTTGCTTGCCACGGGATCTCTTGGAATCTCTAGACGTCCATGGTCCTTGTCCAGGACGTTTATAGGAGGTTGTAGCTGAACCAATAGCTGCATTCCACTGTGTAACCGCTCGATCTGCCATCTTCGTCCTTGTGACGGCTTCAACTGCTGCCGTAAATCCCATTGGTGGTAAGGGAGCCAATGTCCATTGCAGTTCAGCCCTTAATCTTTTTACAAATTGCCGCGTATTATTTTTATCAGTATCTATCAATCTTAAGCAATACTTAGCCAACCTATTAAACTTTGTCGTATACTGGGCAACTGTCAGATTGCCCTGTCTCAGTTGCTGAAACTCATCCTCTCGTTGCTCACGAACCCACTGAGGTATGTACTCCTTTTTGAATTCTTCTTGGAAATCATTCCAGGTCCATAGTTAGTTCTTGAGTACCCGAGCTTCGAAAACTCTAAGCTGCCAATCCTTTGCCATTCCATGGTGTTGAAAACTACGAACGTTACCCTTAGAGCATCTTCGTACTTGAAAGTATCATAAATATCACTCAGCTGCTCGAGGAACAATTCAGCCTTAATTTCTTGGTTCTATCACTTCCAAAAATATGTGATCGGATTGCTATACATTTCAAAAAACCCGGAGCCCCCTATCCATGATCCTATGACTGCTATGCCAAGAATCTATCAAAACACTACCTATACCTATCCTAAATAACTATATATACAACCAACCCAGAGTCCTATCCCCAAATCTGCTACACCTAAGGGTGTCAGCTGCAAGAACCTCCTGGCTGGGACTCCAACTCAGCGCGAGCTCTATCTACCGCGTCTCCGGTAGTGCTAAGGAACTGGGCAATAAATCGCCTAAGCTAGTCCTGCTCACCAATCAGCTTCAGGATCTCTCTCTCTCTCGGGCTGCATGGGCCTCCTGTACCTGAGCTAGCTCCGACTCTAGTATAGCTACCCTCGCTATTGCCTGCAGATGTGCCTGGCGAGCTGTGTAGCAGAAAGCATCCATCTGCGAGATCTCTTCCCTCAAACTTGCCATCTGCTGACTAGCAGCCTCCACCTACTGCTCACTCCATATGCAATAGCCACAAACAGACGGTACTGGTAAGAGGAATAGAGATCTACTCGCTACGAGGGTGTCTGTACCCTCAGCTGCTACCAGTGCTGCTCCCTCAAGCTCGGGTAGCATCCCTGCATCAGACTCAGCCTTCTTGGGGTCTTCCTTTATAGATACCCCAGGCTCCACCCCCTGTGCTATAGGACCCTCCACCGTCTCACTGTCAGACAGGTCAATCAGCGAAATCAAGTCCCTCTCTGGGACAATCTCTCTAGAGGAGTATAGCGATGAGGGTGACGTCCTGCTGGACCCGCTCACAAGTATGCCCTCCTGATAAATCCATCTACGTGGGTGTTGTACCACGTAGTACCAACAAAATAAAATTTTAGCTTCAATACTAACCAATAAATCGTATAGTTGACATCAAAGTTTAAGCAGTGAACACTTATAACTTGTCCAAAGTCCAATAATTCAAACCTAGTATCGAACCTAGAGCTATGATATCACCTGTGATACCCCAAACTCTGCCACTAGGTCAATTGTGGCTGAGCAGGGTAACTGCGTGCCTCTCGACACCAAACTATAAGCCCCAAAATAAAAGCACAACCCTAGAATAACACTTATGGGTATATACACAAAGTACGCAGCTGAAAACTTAAGTAAACAGGTGACTACTAATGTGCTCAAAGTACAAGACTTAAGAAAACTTCTTAAATCGTTTTAATTCAAAACTAAAAGTATTATTACATCAACGAAACCTTACGACAAAAATAAACAAAAAGAACTTTACAACCGGCACGAGTCTAAAACAAAACATAAATTCATGTCCTTCCAAGGAAAATGGGTTCAAAACTCCAAGTTCAAAACTTCGGTGGCTTATCGTGCTTCTAACTATCTTGAGTTAATCTGAGGAGAAAACATGATATGAAAAACGTAAGCGCGAACGCTCAGTGAGTCCCCACGTATGTGTGTGCGCCTTAGTGATTTCTTAGAAACAATGATGATGCAGTTTCACGAAAACAGTTTATCTAATGCTATGAGAAAACATTTTCTTTTACTATTTTAACAATAATACTGCTTGAAACTACACGAGGGTTTCGAGCGCAACTGGAAAGTTTGAGCGAATCAAGACACGTCAGTGCATCTTCTACACCCGAATTCAACAAGACATGCAATGCCACAGTTGGGCTCCACGGACAGAGTCCAGATCCCAAAACGAGATCATTGGAATCAAGTTCTGTTATCTCGTAGTCAAAATCAGCCAAACACCATACGAGCGCTCGATTACCAAATAACTGCTCTCCTATATCACTTGTCAAAACAAGCTACAGACTCTTGGGGAACCTACCAGGTCTGCCCTGGGACCAACCTCAATTTCAAGCCCCTCCTGACTCTCCACTAGGTGGTCGAACCCCACCGAAGAGCATGATGCGGTGTCTACGTAGACTGATTGGCCCACACCCTCCGCGGTCTACGCCCCTCTTCAAATGGATCCACTCTCCTGAGTTTGAAACATCCACGACATCGGAAGAAACCCTCGTATGGGGGACTAGCCACATATAGTGCAATCCTCTAATGCTTTCGAGCACAAGATTATAACCAGAATTGTAACCTTGGTCGGAATGGGGTTTTCATATGTACTTGTAAATAGAAAGGCCGTTGCCCGGCTGTCGGAACAAAATTAGGTCATAAATAGTTTTAGAAAAATCTCCATCCCCCAGTTCACTACATGCTTATGCAAATTTCACACAATTAGGCCAGATTCATACACATGCATGTCAAGATGATGTAGCTTTTCAAGAATAGAATATTTTCTGACATATAAATATTCTTAGAAAAACCTGTATAGAATCAAATTCTGCTTCACAGTAATTATCAACCGTTTTGAAAAGATCATACCTATATGGAGCACGACTCTAATGCATAGTTTAAGAAATAGGTAACACATTGTGGAATAAAATTCTGCCTCACAGTAATCATCAACTGTTTTGAAAAGACCATACCTATATGGAGCACGACTCCAATGCATTGTTTAAGAAATAGGTAACACATTGTGGAAAACATCTCCGAAAGACATGCTAAAATTTGACATGCCGAACGTAGTAACTATTTAGTAACAAATTTAGAAAACACATTTTATAAGGCCCATAATGAAAAAACATATTTAAAAACAGGGTTTGTGTACTCACCTGGATGCGGCTTTGGTGCTATAATCCTACAAACAGGATACCGATAAACACGTAAGTATAAATCCAAACATTTCTATTCGCCTCCGAAAATAAAAGTAATAACTCCTTATGAGCCTAGTATATAACTACACATACACTAATACAAAGAACCTAAACTTCTTAAACCATCTATACTAAAAAAAAGGACATACCCGCCGACGATACTAAAAATATATATGCTAACGCCGTATGCAAAAATTTAGGTGTATATATATCAAGATTAGTCACAAAAGTTAAGTATACTAAAATTATATATATATATATATAAAACTATAAATGTTAAAAATCATTTTCAAGAATTGTTTATACTAAAAATACATATAAAATTTATGAATGCCAAAATTAATTATAGAAGTTACGTATATAAAAATGTATACAAAGTTATGTACTAAAATATATATATATACAAGACTTTATTTACTAAAATTATTTTATATGAAAAGGAAATATCATACATGCCAAAAATATGTATATCAATTATATATATACTATAATTATTCACAACAATTATATATACCACAAACATGTATATTTGTATAAAGCTATATAGTAGAATTTATTTACAACAATAATGTGCCACAAATATATACTACATATACAAATTGTTCATATAAATATATCTATATGTATACATAAACAGTTGAAATATTTGCCAGTAAGTATGTATACTAAAAATATACATGTAAATATATATACTAAGAATATATATATTAAAACTATACTTGTAAATGTATATATACTAAAAATATATACTAATATATATGTATATATGAAAATAAATAGTTACGTGTATTAAAATTATATATAAAAGAAAGTAGAGTAAAAAATTATTTACCAAAAATTAGGTCTACCAAAATCATTTTAGATAAAAGCAATTATACCAAGAAAAATTAAATAAATAAATTTATATAAAATCAAATAACAGAAACCAAAACAAAAATTAACTAACATTAAATAGCGAAATAATCATCTCAAGTCTTTAAAATCAAACTCTACAACTCATTATCAAAGAGGAGAAAAAAATAAATTAAAACTTAACCAAACCAAATAAATAAATAAATAAAGCTAACTCCAATTCCTAAAAAAAATCACCTTATATAAAAAAAAATTATATATATTAGCCAACACACATAATTATTAGAACTAAAAAAAAACAACCTTTGCACAACACTATACCAAAATTTTACCATTATTAAAGTGTTTAATAAAACGAAAAAAAAAAGGAGCAAGAGAAGAATAAATATATATATATATACAAAATACCGAAACAGGAAAAGAAAGAAAATAAATATATAGATAAAAGAGTCACGACAGCAAGAACAAAAAGGAAGAAAGGCCAGGGAAAAGGACACAAGAAAAAGAACACAACAAAAAAAAATGAAATAAAAAAGAAAAAACACTCACATGGCTGTTGTGGGTGCCGGGAGGAAGGGAAAGGAGAAGGAGAAAGGCAGCAACCTTTTCTCCTCCTCAAACACATATATACATACTATAAACATGCATGCAACATGCCAAGTGGCACAACATTCTAGACAAGTGGCAAATTTTTTTTTTAAAAAGAATCCCACCATAAAATGTAATAATAAATAAAAATAAAAATATTAAAATTAATAAGAGTTAATATTTTTCCATAAAAAGAAAATACCACTTTTAACCCTATATAAGACTACCGAGTATTTTAAATTGCTAAAAAAATGTGCGCCATAACTTCTTTAGAATTTATTACGTTAGACCCCGACTTCTATGTTTACGACAAACGTCCTCTCTAGGTCGCCGAAATGCCTAATGTGTGGGGCGTTACATTCTTCTCTCCTAAGAAAAATTTCGTCCTCAAAATTGAATAATCATATACCTAAAAGTTTCGAATACTTTCTTTTCAAATATTCCTCAGTCTCCCAGGTTGCCTCTTCAATTCCGTGATACCTCCATATAACTTTACACATTGGAATATGTCTCCCACGTAACTCTTTTACGCTTCGTTCCATAATTTCTGCTGGTTTTTCTCAGTACAACAAATCAGTTCATAACTCCACTTGGTCATCATTGAGAACATGATCCGGTGCAGGATGATATTTATTCAATTGTGATACATAAAATACGTCATGTATACCCCTCAGCTCACTTGGTAAAGCTAACTGATATGCCACTTTACTAACCCTATTAAGAATTTCAAACGGTCCGACATATCGGGGGCTTAACTTTCCTCCCCTTGGACATCTAAGCTTTCCGCAGTGTGGTGTAAGTTTCAAGAAAACTCGATCTCCCACACTAAACTCTAGATCCCTTCTCCGATTATCGGCATTACTCTTCTGTCTACTTTTGGCTGCCCGAAGCTGATCTCGAATTATTCTAACTTGTTTCTGCATTTCCTCCAATTCTGGCATCAAGTTCTTTTGTTTCCAATGAGATCGAACTCCAACCTCATCCCAATATAGGGGTGTTCTGCATTTCTTATCATACAATGCTTCAAATGGTGCCATTCTTATTAAAGAGTGGTAGTTGTTATCATAAGCAAACTCAGGACAAGCAAGATTGTCAATGCACTTGTTTCCAAAATCCAAGGTGCAAGCTCTCAACATATCCTCCTGGGTTTGAATTGTTCTCTCGGACTGTCTATTAGTTTGGGGGTTTGTTGTAGTGCTATAACATAGATTGGTCCCTATAGCTGCCTAGATCTTGGGCCAAAACCTTAAGGTAAACCTCGGGTCTCTATCGGATACAATATCAACGGGCACACCATAAAGTCGAACAATCTCATCTACGTAAATCTGCACCAACTTGTCCAAAGGGTATGTCATTAATGGCAATAAAATGAGCTACTTTCATTAAACGATCAACGATTACCCAAGCAGTATGCTTATACCCCTTGGTCCCAGGCAATCCTGTGACAAAGTTTATTGTCACATGATCCTATTTCCATTCAGGAACAGGTAGCGGTTGTAGTAGTCCTGCTGACTTTCGATGCTCTACCTTAACCTTTTGACATGTAAGACAGGCTACTACATACTCCACAATATCTTTTCATTCCATTCCACCATTACTTTTGCTTCAAGTCTTTGTACATCTTATTCTCTCCAGGATGCATTGAATACTTACTTTTGTGGGCTTCCTCTAAGTGTCATTGGGTACACACAACCAATTCCGAAAGTACAGGCTCCCATCAGCTTCTAATGCTCGGAAATCCTCAAATTTCTTAGCTTCCATATGGCTTTTAAACTCTTGGAACTCCTTATTATCCTTTTGGGTGCTTTTACTATCCTAGTGTAGGGTGGATGTTAAGCTAAGACTGGACATCTTTGCTTTTCTACTCAATGCATCTGCTACCACATTCGCCTTTTCTGGATGGTAGTTGATTGGGCATCGATATTCCTCAAGCAGCACCATCCATCAACGCTGTCTCATGTTCAAGTCCTTCTGAGAAAACCGGTACTTTAAGCTCTTATGATCGGTTAATATTTCATACTTGGCCCGAATATTTCGTATTTCTTACTGTAATCAATACAAATTTTGAGGGTTCCATCCTTCTTCTTTACAAATAAGAGCTTAAAGTATGAAATATTCACCGATCATAAGAGCTTAAAGTACTTGCTTTCTGAGAAGGACTTGGACATGAGACAGCATCGATGGATGGAGCTACTGGAGGAATATCGATGCCCAATCAACTACCATCCAGGAAAGGCGAATGTGGTAGTAGATGCATTGAGTAGAAAAGCAAAGATGTTAAGTCTTAGCTTAACATCCACCCTACACCAGGATATTAAAAGTGCCCAAAAGGATAATAAAGAGTTCCAAGAGTTTAAAAGCTGTATGGAAGCTAAGAAATTGGAGAATTTCTGAGCATTAGAAGCTGACGGGAGCCTGTACTTTCGGAATCGGTTTGTATATCCAATGACACTGGACTTAAGCGTAAAATTCTAGAGGAAGCCCACAAAAGTAAGTATTCAATGCATCCTGGAGAGAATAAGATGTACAAAGACTTAAAGCAAAAGTACTGGTAGAATGGAATGAAAAGAGAGATTGCGGAGTATGTAGTAGCATGTCTTACATGTCAAAAGGTTAAGGCAGAGCATCGAAAGTCAGCAGGACTACTACAACAGCTACCTGTTCCCGAATGGAAATGGGATTATGTGACAATGGACTTTGTCACAGGATTGCCCGGACCAAGGGGTATAAGGATGCTATCTAGGTTGGCGTTGATCGTTTAACGAAAGTGGCTCATTTTATTGTCGTTAATATGACATACCCTTTGGACAAGTTGGCGCAGATTTGCGTAGATGAGATTGTTCGACTTCATGGGGTGCCTGTTGATATTGTATTCGATAGAGACCCGAGGTTTACCTCAAGGTTTTGGCTCAAGTTCCAGGCAGCTATGGGGACCAATCTATGTTATAGCACCACAGCACACTCCCAAACTGATGGACAGTCCGAGAGAACAATTCAAATCCTGGAGGATATGTTGAGAGCTTGCGCCTTAGATTTTGGAAACAAGTAGGTTGACAATCTTGCTTGTGCTAAATTTGCTTATAATAATAGCTACCATTCTTCGATAGGAATGGCACCATTTGAAGCATTGTATGGTAAGAAATACATAACACCCCTATATTAGGATGAGGTTGGAGTTCAATCTCATTGGAAACAAAGGAACTTGATGCGAGAATTGGAGGAAATGCAGAAATAAGTTAGAATAATTCAAGATCGGCTTCGGGCAGTCAAAAGTAGACAAAAGAGCTATGCCGATAATCGGAGAAGGGACCTAGAGTTTAGTGTGGGAGATCGAGTTTTCTTGAAACTTACGGAAAGCTTAGATGTCCAAGGGGAGGAAAGTTAAGCCCCCGATATGTCGGACTGTTTGAAATTATTAAGAGGGTTGGTAAAGTGGCATATCGGTTAGCTTTACCGAGTGAGCTGATGCACATGATGTGTTTCATGTATCACAATTGAAGAAATATCATCCTGTACCGGATCATGTTCTCAATGATGACCAACTGGAGTTACGAGCTAATTTGTCGTACGAAGAAAAACCAGCAGAAATTGTAGAACGAAACATAAAAGAGTTACGTGAGAGACAGATTCTAATGTGTAAAGTTGTATGAAGGTATAATGAAATTGAGGAGGCAACCTAGGAGACTGAGAAATATTTGAAGAGGAAGTATCCAGAACTTTTAGGTATATGATTATTCAATTTCGAGGATGAAATTTTTCTTAGGAGGAAACAATGTAACGCCCCACACGGTAGGCATTCCGGGCGACCACGAGAGGGCGTTTGTCGTGAACATAGAAGTCGGGATCTAACGTAATAAATTCTAAAGAATATATGGTGCGTATTTTTTTTATCAATTTAAAAATATTCGGTAGTCTTATACAGGGTTAAAAGTGGTATTTTCTTTTTATGAAAAAATATTAACTCTTATTAATTTTAATATTACTATTTTTTAATTTATTATTAGATTTTATAGTGGGATTTTTTAAAAAAAAATAATAATAAATTTTGCCACTTGTCTAGAACTTTGTGCCACTTGGCATGTTGCATGCATGTTTAGAGTATGTATATATATATATATGTGTGTGTTTCAGGAGGAGAAAAGGTTGCTGCCTTTCTTCTTCTCCTTTCCCTTCCTCCCGGCGCCCATAACAGTCAGGTGAGAGTTTTTTTATTTTATTTTATTATTTTTTTTGTTTCGTTCTTTTTCTTGTGTTTTTTTCCTTGCCTTTCTTCTTTTTTGTTCTTGCTGCCGTGAGTCTTTTATTTATTTATTTCTTTTCTTGTTTTGCTATTTTGTATATATATATATATATTTATATATATATGTATTCTTCTCTTGCTCCTTTTTTTCTTTTTATTAAACACTTTAATAATGGTATAATTTTGGTATAGTGTTGTGTAAAGGTTGTTTTTTTTAGTTCTAATAATTATGTGTGTTGGCTAATATATATAGATATATTTTTGTTTTTATATAAGGTTATTTTTTTTTAGAAATTGGAGTTAGCTTTATTTATTTATTTATTTGGTTTAGTTAACTTTTAATGTATTTTTTCCTCCTCTTTGATGAGGAGTTGTAGAGTTTGATTTTAGAGACTTGAGATGAAGTATTTAGGGTATAATGTGGTTTAAAGTTAGTTAATTTTGTTTTGGTTTCTCTTATTTGATTCTATATAAATTTATTTATTTAATTTTTCTTGGTATAATGCTTTTATCTAAAATGATTTTGGTAGACCTAATTTTTTGTAAATGATTTTTTTTAGTGTACTTTCTTTTATATATGATATTAATATAAGAAACTATTTATATTTTCATATATATATATATTTAGTATATATATTTAGAAGTATAGTTTTAATATATATATATATTCTTAGTATATATATTTACATATATATTTTTAGTATACATACTTACAGGCAAATATTTCAATTGTTTATCTATATATATATATATTTAGATGAACAGCTTGTATATGTAGTATATATTTGTGGCACATTATTGTTGTAAATAAATTCTACTATGTAGCTTTATACATATATATATACATGTTTGTGGTATATATAATTGTTGTGAATAATTTTAGTATATATATAGTTGATATATATTTTTTAGCATGTGTGGGATTTCCTTTTTATATAAAAGACAGGGAAGAAAAGTAGCAAAGTTTCTCGTGGTTTTATATATATAATTTTAGTATACTTAACTTTCGTGACTAATCTTGATATATATACACCTAAATTTTTGTATACGGCGTTAGCATATATAGTTTTAGTATCACCGGTGGGTATGTATTATTTTTTAGTATAGATGGATTAAGAAGTTTAGGCTCTTTGGATTAGTATATGTGTAGTTATATACTAGGTTCATAAGGAGTTATTACTTTTATTTTGGGAGGCGAATAGAATGTTTGGATTTATACTTAAGTGTTTATTGGTATCCTGTTTGTAGGATTATAGCACCAGAGCCGCATTAAATTTAGTAAATAAAGTCTTTTATATATATTTTAGTACATAACCTTGTATACATTTTTATATACATAACTTTTATAACTAATTTTGGCATTCATAAATTTTATATGTATATTTAGTATAAACGATTCTTTAAAATGATTTTTAACATTGGTCTTTTCAAAATGGTTGATAATTACTGTGAGGCAGGATTTGATTCCATACAGGTTTTTCTGATAATATTTATATGTTAGAAAATGTTCTATTCTTGATAAGCTACATCATTTTGACATGCATGTGTGTAAATCTGGCATAATTGTGTGAAATTTGCATAAACATGTAGTAAACTGGCGGATGGGAATTTTTACAAAAAATATTTATGATATGATTTTTTTACGACGGCCGGACAACGGCCTTTCTGTTTACAATTACATATGAAAACCCCATTTCGACTAGGTTACAATTCTGGTTATAATCTTGTGTTCGGAAGCATCAGAGGATTGCATTGTACGTGGCTAGTCTCCCGTACGAGGGCCTCTTCCATTAGCGTGGACAATTCAGACTCGGTAGAGTGGATCCACTTGAAGAGGAGCGTAGAACGCGGAGGATGTGGCCAAATCGGTCTACGTGGACACTCATCATGCTCTGCGGTGGGGTTCGACCTCCTAGTGGAGAGTTAGGAGGGGCTCGAAACTGAGGTTGGTCCCAAGGCAGATTTGGTAGGTGCCCTAGGATTCTTTAGCCTGTTTTGACCAGTGATGTTGGAGTACGGTTGTTTGGTAATCAAGCGCTCGTATGGTGTTTGGCTGGTTTTGACTACGAGATGCCGGAACTTGATTCTGATGACCTCATTTTGGGATCCGAACTCTGTCTGTGGAGCACAACTGTGGCATTGCATGTCTTGTTGAATTCAGGTGTAGAAGTTGTGCTAACGTGTCTTGATTTGCTCAGATTTTCTAGCTGCGCTCGAAACCCTCGTGTAGTTTCTAGCAATATTATTGTTAAAAAATAGTAAAAGAAAATGTTTTCTCATAACATTGCATAAATTGTTTTCGTGAAACTGCATCATCACTGTTTCTAAGAAATCACTAAGGTGCACACACACACGTGGACTCACTTCGCGCTCACGTTTTCCATGTCATGTTTTTTCCTCAGATTAACTCATGAAAGTCAGAAGCGCGTTAAACTGCTAAAAGTTTTGGACTTGGAGTTTTGGACCCTTTTTTTCCCTGGAAGAACATGAATTTATGTTTTATTTTGTTTTTCTTAGACCCGTGCCGGTTGTAAAGTTCTTTTTGTTTATTTTTGTTGTAAGGTTTTGTTGATCTAAACATACTTTTAGTTTTGAATTAAAATCATTTAAGAAGTTTTCTTAAGTCTTGTATTTGGAGCGCACTAGTAGTAACCTGTTTACTTAAGTTTTCTGCTGCGTACTTTTTGTATATACCCATAAGTGGTTCTGCTTTTATTTTGGAGCTTATAGTTTAGTGTCAAGAGGCATGCAAATACCCTACTCAGCCACAGTTGACCTAGTGACAGGGTTGGATGTATCACATCTAGCATAGGAATATTGAGACTAACGGAGGCTTTGTCTCAAACATGCCGGTATCTCTGATGTTTTGTAAACGTTCATTATACTTTATATTCAGAGAGCAGTATCCATAAAGGTTAGTTTGTACCTGGGTATTTAGATTGTGTTCCCTGTTTGAAAATGGAACTAATCCATTCCTTTCTCTTTATATGTTTTGTTTTCTTCTTTCTTTTTTTTTTTTTTTTTGGTGTATGTCATTTCTTAAATATGTTTGATGTTTTGTAATTGTTTATTCTGATTGTTTTCTGACTCCTGTTCATCAACGTTAAATCCATGACCATGGAATTGCAAGCAATTTGTACTTGTGTAAAAATATGGTGCACCATATTTTATTCAGTCCCTTTCTTTTGCTCATGCTTCTCTAAATTTATTTACAGTCAAAAGTTGGTGCCAGAAACTCCTTTCATGTCAGAGATGATGTAGCAGGACATAATCTGGACAAGAAAACTCATATATCCAAGGATAATGATGCTTCATCCTTAGGATACATTGGTTCTGATGTGGCCTTTGAGTAAAACAAGGAGGAGAAGTTTAAGATGGTAAGTGTGGCAAAATGTAAAAAAAAAAGATTTGATAGACGTCCCTTCTGAAGCAAACCGGCAAGGAATAGGGATGAGTACAAATGCAACTACTGCTGCTGGCTACTCTTCAGGCTATCACGAGAGGCATGAGAAATCCAAATCTGGGGAGGCACTGGTGTAAATGGTAGTAGAAGTGGCCATAGCCACAACATCCATGGTTTGTTATGTTCAAATAGTAGAGGACATTGGTTTCAAACAAAGAACATCAACCTTCTCATTAGAAACCAACGAGTGTAACACTGCTTGGTGAGAAAACAAAATCAATTACAGCTTTACTTGCTTTGAATAGCAAGTAAAAAGGAAGAATGAACAAAAAGAATGCATTTTGAGTTTATGATATTAATTTATTTAATTTTTAAATATTGATATAGTAGCAAGTATTGTATTTTTTTTTTGTATTCAAATATCTTTTTTCCTGGAAAATTTGTGTTTAAATATTCATGTAATGGTATGGTAAATAGATAAATGTGTACAATAAATAATGGGATCATTAACGGGATTCCCGCTCGGGGTTGGGTTGTAGGCTAGTTTTAAATCAAAATCAAATAGTGAACACCGAAGGTTGGAGGACTGTCGCACCTTCCAAGTTAAGTATTGGGAACTATCTCGGCCTCGGTCAATTTTTAGGAATCGTGTGTTGGTCAGAGTACAGAAGCACTTACGCTGATGTGTTCTTCTTCAGGTACCCGATTTGTGATGAATTAAGGCTCACATACAATATAAAAGTTTCCCTACTTTTTCTTTTTATTGCAATCGCTCCACCGGATGTTCTTACATGGATTATTTCCATGATTTAACTTAGATGATGTGAGCACAATTTGAATATAGTTATTAATTTGGTGGTGAATGATAGGCTAACTTAGGTTTGGTTAAAAAGTTAACAAAAACGTGTATTTCTACTTGAAGATCATTTTTTTTTTTAAATAATCTAAGATCAATATTAAGGTAATTAATTGGTCCAATTGAGGACAATTGTTGAAAAACAAAAGAAAAAGGTACACTTGCCCCCGGCTAGTATAAAGGTTTTCTGTAGGACTTACCCTTCCGCTTTCATGGAGTTTCTTTAAACTAGTATATTATTAATCTGTTTATCACTACTTTCTTATTATTTTTATTATTTTTATGGAAATTTTACTCCCACATGATGCAACCTTACTATTAACTCTTATTATTATTTTTATTATTCTTTTTTTTAACCACTTTGGTAATCTCTTTAAATACTGAATTTATTATTAATTCTTATTATTATTTCATTATTTTTTTAAAACTACTTGCTAATCTCTTCAAATACTAAATCGATGTCAAGATATATGCATCCAAGGTATAATTGTAAAGTTTTAAACTCTAAGGATATTTCGAATGGTTAAATTGTGCATTCAAATATTTTCTATATTATGGTTGTATCCTAAATATCTCTACTTTATCATCCCAAATAATTTTAATATTATGTTTGCATGCTTGGTATATTTTTAGAACATACTTAAGTTGTTTAGGGTGCAGGATGTTATACTGGTTGAAGTGAATTGATTTGAATTGACTGTGGGTAGATTTGCACATCTTCACGTCACCTAATGTTTTTATGTGAATGTCTTTATACGAACAAAATAAATTGGTTTGTAAAGTACAATTCCTTTAGCTGTTATTGTGAACTAAAAAATTCACATCTTCACATATCTCATATGTTTCCTGAAATTTAGAGTCGACATGTATTCCCAAATAGTGGATGGTGGATGCAGTTATTTGAATATCGTATGCTGCAAAAAAAATTAAGGATATGATCGGGGACAGTTGCTTTCCTAATAATAGTGTTCCTAGGTGGTGTACTGTTAATTAGTAGCAGACCTAATTAATTATGATACAGATTTGTATCTAGCAAAAAGGATAGTTGTTAAAAAATGGAAGAATGAAGCACTAGATACTATCAGTTTGAGTTAATACTATGTTAGACCTGGTTCTATTGGGATCTGAAGACAAACAGAGTCACAATATACACTAAATATGTTTGTGCGGAATTCACACATTAAGTAAAAAAAAAAGTTGATAAATGCAACTCAGAAATATACAAGGATAACTCGAAAAAGTTTCATTTTAAGCATTTCACTTTCTCTCTCTACAAATTTTCTCTCTAACTTCTCTCTAAAAAAAACATCAACTTTCAACATTAAACCTAACATTGAAGAACATATGGATCCCTTTGAAGATTTTGAACAAGAAAAT
Organism: Catharanthus roseus; assembly: GCA_028651295.1. NCBI lineage: Eukaryota > Viridiplantae > Streptophyta > Magnoliopsida > Gentianales > Apocynaceae > Catharanthus > Catharanthus roseus. Next base: position 3,454,438 of record JAPQWS010000165.1, on the reverse strand, counting down.
GTTAGTTTTGAGGTAAGAAAATGGATTAAATTTTTTTTTTTCAATTTTTCGAATACTTTCATCCAGATGGGCGAAAAAGCAAGCAAACATTTGCCCAGATGAGCGAAAATATAGTAACATTTTCGCCCAATCTGGCGAAAGTGGGCTTGTTTTTTCTCCCATCTGGGCGAAAGTGCTCGAAATTTTTTTTAAAAAAATTTTTAGGTTTAGGAATTTCTGTTTTTTTTGTATTGGTAATTTTTTTTTTTGGTACATTAACAGGGTAATGAAGATGCAAATACGTTTGAAGAAGTTTGAGAACCCGAAGAATATATTGATCATGGACATTTATTCACAACAGACCGAATTTTTAATTCGAAGGATGAGTTGGTGAACTGGGCAAAACAAATTGTGATAAAAGCCAACACATATTTGATCGTCAATCGGTATCAGAAATCAAGAACATCTAACCGTCGACCGTATGTTACATTGGCTTGCGAGCGTGGAGGTTCAGTTAGAAAAAAGACAAAACAAATAGTTGACGATGTAGAAGAAGAAGTTCCAATAATAAGGCGGGGACCTTACGGGACAAAAAAATGTCAGTGTCCATTTAAATTAAAGGGAGAGCAAATGGCTACAAGTGAGAATTGACAATTGTTCGTACACAATGAAAGGCAAAACCATAAACTAGCTGTTTACAATCACGGTCATGCTCAGGCTGCAAGACTTACGGAGGAGCAGTTGCAACAGATTGAGCAGTTCAGGAAGAATCATGTGCCGCCTCGAAACATCCTACGATTTTTCCGTGAACAAGGCGTTGGTTGTGCACTTAAGTAAGTTAGAAGGGAATTATGTTTAATAGTTTATTAATATATCTAGAATTGTTTTTAATTTTGTTAATTTCACAAATTTTATAATATATGCAGTGCACAAAAAATATATAATATTGTTGCGAAGATTAAGAAGAACAGGATGCAGGGTTGAAACACGGTAGAGGAAGTACTTTGCCTTACTGCAAAACAGGATTACACGGTCTTTTATATAAACCGTGAGAAGAGAAACATACTTAGTGATATTGTCGTTGCACACCCAACATCAATTGCAATGATTAGAAGTGGCCATATGTACTGATAATGGATACTACATATAAAACGAATAAGTTCTCTAGTGAATCATTGTGTTATTAAATCTCTTCATTATATGTTACTTTTATATTTCTTATTTATCACTTTTTTGTTTTTTATATAACTATTTGAAAACAGTTTCCGTATTATTAAATAAATTTTTCGCTTTATGAATATTATATAGGTACAATATGCCATTATTGGAAGCTGTAGAGATGTCTCTGACCGGAAAGAACTTCACAGTTGCAACCGCGTTTATGTGCAATAAACAAGCTACTACTTACAGATGGGTAGTTCAACAAATCAAGCACATATATGTTTTGTCTACTATGTCATCCGGCAACGGTGCAATTCTTAATGATGGTGAGCAATCGTTATTATTAAGGATAGGAAAAGCGGACTCATGTCTGTGATTGATGATGTGTTCAGAAACACATATCATATGTTATGCAAAAGGCACATCGATCAGAATGTGTTGGCAAAGTTAACAGAGTTGATTAAAGACGAAGATGTTGCACATCGGTTCGTGAATGGCTCGTGCTACAAATTAATAAATGAAATTAAAGAGGCTGAATACCGTAGAAAATTGGAAATTTTGAAGTCGAGGAGGAAAAACAGGCCAGATTTTTACATTACTTGTTTAACACATGGTTGAATCCACTGGCTCATAAATTTTGCAGGGTTTGGACATCTGAAGTGTTGCATTTTAGTGTTGAGACAACAAATCGTGCTGAGAGCGAACATTCAGTATTGAAGTTGTGGCTGTCAACATGTCATGGAGATTTGGACTCCGTTTTTCTTAATATTGACTCTGTCATCGAGAGCCAAATAGCTGAGATTAAAAGCTCATTGGAGATTTCCAAACTGAAAGAAAAGTATGACACAAAGATTAATCTCATATTGAAGAATTTAAGTAATCGAATCAGCCATATGGCTATGAAGAAGATATGGCTTGAGATAGAAAGAGCTAGCAAGATAAGTGATGATCCGGAGAGTAAGTGTGGACATTACTTAAGGAAATCTCACGGATTACCTTGTGCATGCGAGCTATATCATTGGTATCAGTATTTACTTCCACTGGTATCAGAAGATGTTTATATTTTTTTGGAGAAAACTAAAAATTGGTGTTGACATTCCATCTGTTCACGTGAGAGATTTGGAATCCGAAATGCGTGATCTCACCTGCTTGTTGGAGGAAATAAGTACATGTCCAATATCCAAAGTTAGGGAAGTGCATCATCTCGTGAAAGGTGGCATTAGTCCTGTTTTGCCAGATGATCCATGTGCTCATTGACTACCCCTCCCGAGATTGCTGTTACCAAGGGTCGACGGAAGACCAATACAACAAAAAGCGATAAGTCATATTGGGAACATGTGTCCATGCACATAGGAAGATAGGAAAGTCAAGCAGTTCAGGGTAGCGGTTCGAGTTCAAGGTCCGATGCTAGTCCACGTGGTAGAGGTAGACCTTCCTATTCCAGAAGGGGTAGGGGTAGAGGATGTAGTAGTAGTGGACACAACAGTTTATCTTTTGTTGTAAATCCGGATGCCACTTCAATGCCATTCTCGTTCACTGATGCATTTTCAGGGTTCTCGTACGAGTTCATTCAGAATTGGAGAATGTTGTTGATGATGGCAATTGTGTGTTTAGGGTTGTAGTCAATTTTCTATTCGGAGATGAGAACCAGTGGCCTGAAATTCGTAGAAAAATGGCATACGATTTGCACCATCATATGAATATGTATGTGTCAATTTTCGGATAGTGGAACGTGTTTATGAACTGATAAGGAAGACCATCTGGAATGAGGGTCCAGCCCCTTATGAGCACTGGTTGGATACACCAGATCATCTTTATGTCATAGCCAACACTTTCAATTTCTGCGTGGTTTTAATTGCATGTTTAGGGTCGACCACTGTCCTTTCCCTATACTCTAACATGAATTGCATAACTGGAATGCTATGTATTGGATTCATATCGGACCAACAACATTTCATACAGGTATACGATCGATTCTTGATTATAATATTATTATTAATTGTTTATTATTGTTATTATTTGTTTATTATTATTTAGGGTTTATTATTATTATATTTTTTTTTCAGCTACAAATGCGAGAAGGATGCCCGCTGCCTCCAATGCAGGAGCAATGGCAATATCATCGAGATGTAAGTATCAGTGGGTGGGCAGATCCTTATTACGAACGGTTCGAGAAGTGGGTTAGGAGGTCAAGAACAGAATATCCAACACGGGATGCTGCTCATGTTGTTATTCCCTAGTTACTTAAAATTTTGTCCATTTTTTTATTATTATTTATGGATTATATTGACACTATTATATCCGAAGGTTCATTTTTTAAATATCTGATAAGGTTGCATTCTTCCCTTTATTAATAAATAAAAAGGTAGATAAAAAAAAATAAACAACAAAAACTTGAAAATAAATGAATAGAACCAAATATTTAAAATAAAAAAAAATCCAGCTACATAACATAAAAAAAACGTTCAAGTAAAAAAGTCATACAACATACTAAGTGACACGGTAATGCCTCGACAGTAGATCGGCAATCCTATCAAACTTCTCTTCTTTCCCGACATCCTCTCTCCTAGTCTCGCTGGCTATCAAATCTAAGAGGGCCCTGTCAGGCATCGGGAGATCAACTGGAACGTGAAAGCCACGAGGAATATTCACTGGATTCTGTAGCCAAGGATAACTACAAGGAAGGAACCACTGCATAATCATTAGTGCAAGCACTGGGAGAAATAGCAGGTACACTAGTCCATGTCTCTGTCAATAGATGGGACGATGCCTCAAGTCAGAGTGCCTCCAAAAATAAGTTCCTGACAACGTACATCCTGTTGTTGGTGGGCCTGTGTGCCTTCGAGATTGGATAGGGTGTGCGGGAATACACTGCATGTACCCAAACTGTCTAACAACCCTGTCCGACATGTACGGCTCAACAACATCAAAGTATGCAATGAACCCGTGCCATGTGGATACCCAACAATCTCGAATCTCCTGCAGCCTGTACGGCGTCCATCTAACCTCTTTTGTTGACATCATATCCAGCTGCAGTTGAATGTCCAACAATTTATGCTCAGTTTTGTATCCTAACATGGGATACTGCTGGATGGAGGGCTTACAGGACTGAATGCCCTGTCTAACCGCAGGTGCGAACATAGGAAAGTACATGTAAATCCATGCCTAAATATTCAAACAAAATAATATATAAATATTTATGAAAAATATAACATGCAGCACATATGATAAAACCCTAAACCCTAAACCACTTACATTTAAAAAATATAGACAAAAACATATATAACATATAATAAAAATAATTCATTATATGTTATATGGACATAACATGTAATAAGTAATAAAAAATATAATAAATAATAAAACAATTCAAAAAAAAATATAAATATAAATACCTCTAGTAGTGACCAGCACCCAGCTAACTCCTTTGCATCCATACGTGAGGCCTGACCAAGATTTCTGTACAGATATGCTAGCATCGGATCACCCTAAGTAAACTTTCCAGCCGATCTCACATCCTTCACCAAGGACCAAAGTCTGGAAGGAACTATGTTGCCACTCTTGTCAGTGAACAAAGAGCTACCCAGCAAGTACTATAGGTAACATGCAGCTCTATCACTGCTGGACATAGTACTCCGCCTACTAGTAGCTACATGAAACAGCTCCTGCTCATTTATACCACCACCGGTGAAGGCTAATCCCAGATCACTCTGGATAACAGCAACCAACTGATTTCGTAATAAATGTAGATCCATGGCCCGGCCATAAGCAGGAACACCGAGTATCAGCTCCACATTGTGTAATGTAACCATCATCTCACCCCATAGCATGTGAAAGCTGTTCGTATCCGACTGCCACCTCTCGACAAAGGCCGATAATAAAGCCGAATTAGGGTGCTGGAACATGCACGAACGCAAGTGCATAAGACCTGTCTCGGTCACCAAGGTCACAACTTGTGGATCAGTGAGGCTCCACCCTGTAAGTGCCATGTAGCGTGACCGGCACTTCAATATACCACAATCCTAAAAAATTAAAAAACCATCAATAAATATTTTATTTATATTACATAATAATAAAAAAAATTAAATATAATGTAAGTAATTGACTAAACCATAAAAATTAATTAACAAAATAAAAAGAGTCAAAAAATACATGTTCCATGCTATATCGATCCAGCTACATGCCCCCCGTATGATGGGATCAGCTCCGGGTCAACAGGACCTCCCTCGGTTGGTCCTGTCTGCTCCTAATCTGAAGCCTTCACTCTCTTCCTCTGTGTAGAAGCTGGTACTTCTTGAGCCTTATCTGGTCTTTTATTATGAGACCTTGTAATCTTACTCATGACCGATATAAAACTGCCGGTCAACCCTTTCCTTTTCCCATGACGTGGTCGCCCATCAGATCCACTAGAATAGGCCACAAGTGCCACAGGGACGAGCTGCTCCTCATCTCCAACATCCGCCCCATCATCATCATCGTCATCATCACCATCACCATCACCATCATCCTCATCATCAACTCTCTCATGGCCCTCTAATCCAATATGCACGGAACAAACCCTGTCAGGCTCGTCGCCTAAACACCTATCAGCATCAATACCTAAATCTACTGAATGCCGCCTCCCAATAAAAGGCTCAGAAGATGAAACTCCACAATCTTCGGTAGTATAACCGTGAGTGTTGTATGAAGAGTCGGCTGGATGGCACCAACTATCTGCTCAAAAAACTCTATCCCTAACTGCCTCGTAGGACCACTAAACTCAGTCAAAGGCTCCTGAGCTCAGATCTGTATGGAATATGTGGGCATACAGTAGGAGCAGCAAGGTACAGATCATATACTGCGGACAGCGGCTGTGAATATGGATATACAGATCTGTATACCTCATAAGGTACAAGAGTGTGAGAAATGTGTAATAGGTGGGGAGGTCAAGATCTAAGAGGTACAGGCAGTGGTTGGGTAGAAGACCTGGGTGCACCTGTATCATGGTAAAAACCAGTAGGAAGAGAGGTAAGGGTAGACGGAAGGTCGGATGTACTATGTCGCCCCCTCATGGCTCTAGACGAAGCTGTGACAGTGCGACCCTAAACTCGACCTGTCCTGTCCGTGACAGGACCTAAATCATCATCTCCTCTACGGCCGCTCGGATGAACCATCTATTATTTATTCAAACACAAGAATAAAAAATTTTATACATTAGGACATTTATTTTTTCCTGTAACAATATTTTATTACTTATTCTTATTGGAAGAATGTTGGTGTTTCATTTCCACTATTTTATTTTTCAAGGTACCGTCCTAACTTGCCTTCTAGACCTTCAAACCTTAGCCAAGAAAACTCTACTTTGGACGTACGAGATTTTACTCTCTGTTCCAAAGCTTCAATTAAAAACTTCTTCCCTTATTAACTTCGGACGTCCGAACCTTAGTTCTAGACCTTTGAACCTACACTTAAAAATAGTTTTTGAAGTCTAAATTTGACAACCAATTCTAAATATTTTAAGTGATCATTCATAGACTTTCTAAATTGAAGATAAAGATAGCTAAACCTTCAATGAAGATCATCTAATCATGCACTACTCTAAATTTCAAAATCAATCATTCAATCCAAACAACTTGAAACATTTTGGTTCAAATTAAAACCTTTCTGTAAAACAAGTTTGACTCCAAAAACAAAGAATAGGTTTCGAAAAACAGTTCCTCCTTTTTTAAAACCTTTTAGACTGTGCTTTATCAATGCATGTCAATGTAAAGAGGATTAACATAAGGGTTTACAAGATATACTGATATGATCTCGGCTAAACAAATCCAAACTAAAGCAACAATTTTAATGGAGTAGTTTGAAGGACTTAAAGAAAATTAAGTTCTAAGGACTTTAGAAGGATTCTGTTCGGTGCGAATACAAGGCAAAAGATTCTAATCTTGCTTTTCTTAGAAGCTTGGATATTTTTTCTTCAAACAAATTTGACAACATTATAATCCAAGAACAAAGATGAAGCCTTCATAAACTTTGAAGAAGACATCTTGAAGATTCTGGAATGCTAAAGTTTGTTTGAATCAGAGCTCGTTTGGTACATCAAATCCTTGGAGAAACTTAGCATATCTAGATAGCATTCCTATTTTGATATGTCTTGGTAAAATGATCATAACTTGAAGAACAAATAAGCGGATTCAAGTTGCTATAGACAGAAAAGCAAATGGGACATAATTTTAATAAAGACACCAAGAGCTTAAACGGACGTTTCAAGGTCCAAAAATTGGACGCATTCTGAAAACCTAACACGGACAGTTTCTGTCCAAATTTTGTGGGATTTATTATTTTAATTTCGATTTTCTTTAATATAGAGAACATAATTAAGTGGTCTAATACTCATTATATCCTTAAGGATTTGTTTAATTTACTAGGGTTTAGGATGAGGGATTGTGTAGCCTATAAATACTACTTATTCTATTGTCTCCTACAATTAATGATGAATACATGAAAAATTGCAACCACACTTTGAGACGGTTTCTAGAGTTTCTTTTCTTCTTCTTCTTCCACCTTTCAACTAGGGTGTTTAATTATTTGTTTGGTTTTAAAATTTCTTAAATAGAATTTCAAGGACTTCTTGAATTCTCATCTCCAATTCCTTCTTTTAAGAGGTGATAGCTTTTTGGTTATTGTTGCTTGTTGTTAGGTCCTCTTTAGGTGAGGGATAGGTAGGAGCTTTTTAGCTCTTGTTGATTCTTACACAAGGAGAAGAGTTGCAACTTTTGTTAGGAGGTTTTAGTGCTCTGACTAAGATTGCCTAGAGGGGTTTCTTCTACAAAATCCTCAAGAACAAGAGAGAGATTCATGGGAAGATTTTGAGCTCAAATCCAACCACAATTGAGTTCATATCATATACCTTTCTAACACAACCGTAATCTATGTTTTCAACACTTCTTCCTTTGGCATGCTTGAATCCATCATTGACACTTTAGCTCTTGTATGAAGACTTCATCTTCCAATCCAAAAGTTCCTATCACATTAAAGATAAAACCATTAGTGCACATTAATGTTTGTCATTTAATTAAAACAAGAATTGTAACCCTTAGGCTAACAACCCTTATAATTTTTTTTGAATAAAATATTTGAATTTGATAAGGGTAAATTTTCCTAAAAGAACTAACCTATTAGATATTATCGTAACGGAATAAAAGTAAAGATTAGAAAAGGAGCTGATATAGAATAACTTAAAAGTATAGAACACTAGAGAAGAGAGAAACTTTAGATATTATTAACCTTTTTTACTACTACTAGTTTACAAGACTAAGTATTCAGAAAAAAAAAAAATTTATAAGACTAAGTGCCCCTATTTATAGAGGTTTAGGGCATAAGTAAAGAGGGAGGATAAGAATGAGATAGATAAATTACATCCTAGATGAGGCAGATGGTGATTAAGTCACCCTATCCTCTAAAAGGGATAGAGATAATTATCTCATAATAAGGATTATGATGGACATCCATAATATAATTTCATAACACTCCCCCTTGGATATCCATTACATAAAGAATATGGCTCGTTAAGACCTTACTGGATAAAAACTCAGTAGGAAAAAAATTCTAATGAAGGAAAAAGAGTACATTATTCTTTATGTCACATTATTCCACCTAATGAGATATTGCTTTAAAATTTCTTAACCCACGCATTCCAATTTCGTTCACCAATTTCTTAAATGTTACGTTAGTAATATCTTATTGAATAGGTGAACAAGATTTGCATATGATCAGATTTATTGCACATCAATATCACCTCTATTCTGGAATTCATGAGTAAAGAAAAACTTTGGTGAAATATGTTTTGTCCTATCTCCTTTTATGTATGCTCGTTTTAACTAAGTTATACAAGCGGTATTATCCTCATGCAAAAGCATTGGAATTTCATTTCCAGAGAACAAACCACAACTTTTTCGATTGTAGTGTATCATAGATCTTAACCAAACACATTCTCAATTGCTTCGTGAATGGCTATACTTTCAACAAGAACCGCCCGCTATAGATCTCCAAGATATAACAGTACCATCATATGTAATTATATAGCCTATCTAAGAATGTGCTTTTTGTGGGTCAGACAAATGATAAATATAGAAGGATCTATAACTTCTAGTTTACTAAATAATGTGTTTCAATAGCACTAATTTTTGTATAATACAAGCCAGATGATAAAAATGCTAGTTTCTCAATTATAGACCTTTTACCCAAGATAATATGAGTAATACATAAATACTCAAAGCCATTTTCCTCTATTATCTTAATATGATATCTATTTTAACGGATATCATTAAAACTTAACAAATTTATTCTGGATTTAGAGGAAAATAGTGCTTTGTTTATATTAATAATCGTTCCTCCATGTAATAATATACTAGCTCTTCCAAAGACTTCAATAAACTTTGCACTACCATTTATAGTATTTACGTCTTTCTCTCATATTTAACCAAGAAAAATATTTCTCATATTTCAAAATGATGTGCATAGACCTACTATCTATGAGACACATATCATCGTTATTTTTGAATTTAGAATAAGGAACAAGAGACATCTGAACATGAAAGACTTTGGAAGAGTTTATTGAAATTACACGAAATAAAATAGTAAACTATTACAGTACTAATAAAACAAATTACATGATATAACTAAAACATAAAAATAAAACTTATATTTACAAGATGATAGAACTAAAAACAATATTAAAATAAAATTTGTAATCCTTTTGGAAAGGACAGTGACATCACAAATAAAATTATTTACCTTTGCTTCTGCATTCTCGAAGAGATCAGTAGTGTCCAAATGAGTTATATCAACATCAACATCGTCAAGATTTGTATCATAATCACCATTATCGTGAGTTGCATGTTAACCAGTAAAATTAGCTTCAATCTTTTTGTCATTCTTTTTCAGTCATGCCTGGTAAAGTTTATCAAGGTGATTTGTCATGCCACAAGTACGAGACTAGTGATATTTTGTTCCACATCGATAACATTTATCATCATAATTTGTAAGAACTTGAACTTCCTCTTTTTCTTTTTCATTATTTTTGGCCCACTTCTGGTTCTTATCATTATTTTTCGTTCCTGATAATATATTTTGACTGCTATGATAATATAGAATATTTCTATCATAATCACGTCCCTATCCACGGCCTTCGCCACAACCTCAACCATGACCTCTTCCAGGGCCAAAATTATGGGCTCTAACTAATTCAATTCTGGGAATGGAGTAAAACCCGTTCGTAAGGCTTCATTATTTTTCATCAATAATTCTTTATTTTTTTCACCCTTAAAAATGCAGGAATTAATTCAGAGTGTTTTTAAAACTTTTTTCACGATGTTACTGTTGTAGGAGAATATTAGACGTGTGAAAGATAGAAAAAGTTTTCTCCAACATATTAGTATTAGGGATATTTTCTCCACATAATTTTAATGAATCAGATGTAATTATAATCTATTAGTGAATTATATTCACTAATGGATTTAAAATCTTATAATCGTAAATGCATCCAATTATATCGTGCTTTAAGTAAAACGATAATCTTTTTGTGATTAAACCTATTTTTTTAAATCATTCCACAAAACAAGTAGAGCTTCCACAGTTAAATATTCCGCTTTTAAATCTTCATGAAGATGACGGCGGAGGAAAATCATGTCTTTAGGGCAATTTTGTGATGATGGTGCATTTTCTTCTACAATGGTGTCTCCAATAACCATTGCATCAAGGTGAATTTGAGCATCAAGTGTCCATACTAGATAATTTTTACCAAAGATGTCAAGAGTAAAAAATCGAGTTTAGTGAGATTCGCCATGAAAAACAAAAGAGTACCTCTTTCTGTTGAATATAAACTTCCAAAACTCAGACGACAAAGTCTCTTGTTGATAATGCATTATAAATATTATCGTAACAGAGTAAAAGTAAAGATCATAAAAGGAACCAATATAGAATAACTTAAAAGTAAATAATACAAGATAAGAGAGAAACTTTAGTTATTAACAACTTTTTATATTATTACTAATTTACAAGACAAAGTGCCCCTACTTATAGAGGTTAAGGGCACGAGTAGAGAGGGAGATAAGAATGAGATAGATAAATTATATCCTAGATAAGGAAGTCACCCTACCCTCTAAAAGGGATAGAGATAATTATCTCATAATAGGATTAAGTTAGACATCCGTAATATAATTTCATAACCTAAATTATTATAATTTCATAACTTAACCTAAATTATTTAGAGATCAAAACTGACAAATCTAATTTATTTGGATAGGGGTCCACTTGGTTAGGAAATAAGGAAAATAAGAAATGGGTTTTTGGTTTCAATTCTAAATGGCGAGAAAGTATTTTTTTTTTTTTAATTCCTTTTGAAATCCAAAAGTGAACCTACTCAGTTAGGAAATAATCAAATTGTTTTAAAAGTGCACATCTGCCCATGAACCCCCAAGTGCACTTACACAGCTAACACAAACATGTCAAATCATGTCTGCTGCAGGCATTGAAAAGGAAAACAAATGGGCAAAAAAATTGTATCATTCTCGTCCCACCTTGTAGATATTTACATGGTCAACAATGCCCATTTACTATCAACATTCACTAGTTTTAGAGCCAGTTTATGACAAGATTTTTTAACATAAATTCCATGTTATTATAAAAAAAAATTCACCATTGTTATTTCAACATACAAAAACTAAAAAATTGTGTCTATGAAATTCAAGCAATATCAGTCAACATTATTCATAACGTTTCCATAAGATCATAATAAAAAGTATAACATCACAAATGATAGAAAAAGAACACAGACTCCTTAAAATAAAAACAGGAAATCTACTAATAATAGTAATAAAACTTGACATTTCTTTGAACATTCCATATTTCTCATTGTCGGTATATAAAATATAGTACTGTTTGGAAGTTTACTTTTATAGAGAAAAAAGACGAAGAGGGTCTGATAGATTTGTTGGTGTACACAACTTGCAGTAGGTACGTTCAAATTTGGATGTTGAAAATGCTAGTGGGACGATTATTAGGTTGCTGAATAAAGCATTAATTATGGTGCTCGAAAAAAATTTTGTGTACTATTCTCTGTACTATTTTCTAATTGGTATATTTTATTAATAAAACTTAATAAATAAAAATTAAACCCTAAAGTGTAAATATATTATAAAAAGAAAGTGATACATAGAGTGGTACACCGTGATACAATCAATTCTCGGCCTTAATTATGTCTATCTTATTACAAAAGGAGTGAAGGTTTCTTTAAAATGTTTACGGTTGCAATGGAAAAGGCAAAATCGGAGCCCATTTCCTTTTCATTCCAAAATGGAAATGGGTCGGTCCAAATTAATTTTAAGAATTTTCTTTTTTAAACCAATAAAAAATTGAGCTTTATTTCCAATTTAAATGGACCATAGATGGGACAATATGTCTTTTTAGGCATCGTTTAATGGTCAAGTAAAGCGATATTAGGAATCTAATTCCTATGAAAATAAATCCTCGTAATATGATTCCTGACAGATTACATTTATATGTTTAGAAGTTTCAAAATAATGTTAAGGAAAGTAATTTAAAGTTGGTTATTTATTTATTTTTAAATCTAAAAAATAAATTATAATTTTTAAAATATCTTTAAATATCTCATATATTATTTTTCATGTTAATATTTAAAAAATATACTACAATGATTAATCATATAAATATAAGGGTTTAATTATATATTTGTAAATTATACTCATTAATTTAATACCCTGTCAAATACAATAATAAATCATTTAAAAAAAAATCCATATTAACATTTGCAAGAGAGAGAGAGAGAGAGAGAGAGAGAGAGAGAGAGAGAGAGAGAGAGAGAGAGAGAGAGAGAGAGAGAGAGAGAGAGAGAGAGAGAGAGAGAATATTTATTAATAAAATTAATAATCAAACATATTATTTTCTTAAGAAAAAGGGTTATTTTATTTTTTTTGTTTGTATTATTTGGATGGGAGTCAGAAAAGAAAATATTTAAAGAGGTGTAAAGATAAACAAGTGAATAAGAAAATGATGAATAAATAGTTGATAAACATATACTATTTATTTAAAATAATATTTTATTAATTTTAATTAGAATTATTGAGAAAAAAATTACAATACTATCTCCAATCAAATATTTTCTTGGAAATTTATACTAGTTGGTAATTTATACTATATACGGTATAGTATGCCTAATCAGTAAACTACATACTTTTGATTAACTACATACTTTTGATTAAGATTTAAAGCATAATAATAATAAAGAAAGACGCGCCTCCCAGCTTCTTCTTCTTCCCGTCTCTGCTCTTCTTTCTCATCTTCTCTTCTCCTCCGAATCCACATACTTCTGCTTCTTTCCGTTGCTTCCTCCTCTCACAAGCACCAAACCACTCTTGGCTCAACTGTCTGTGCTCCGGCTTTCATCGTGAGTTTAGTACTGGTGATGGACACTGTTTCGGCTTCTGCCTATAATATCGTCATTTATCGTGAAATTTGTTTTGACTTCCAACATAAATTTTGCAGTTTCATAGTTTCTTACCCTTCCTCTTAGTATAAATTGCCCATGGGATGGGTCACATGAAACTGTCTTTCACTGATCATTTTTTTCTTTTTTTTATAATGAGTTTTAAGTTTTATTCATTGACGGATAGTCTGAATGGAGGTTTCGGGACAAACATACGGAAGTAATTACGTGAGTAAAGTGAAGATGGGAACTGAAATGCCGGTATTGGGGGGAGAGAGAATTTGGTTCATCAAGTCTATTTTCAATGGATTGTAAAGTTGGTAGATTCAATGGAAGTAATTTGATGATGAAATTTACAAACAGTAATTTGGATTACTTTGCAGCAAACTAGAATTTTGTTAGCGGTCTCAATGGACGTAGAGAGGTTTGCTAGAGATAAATTCCATTCTGATTTTCTATAATCTACACTATATATATAATATAATATGTGATGATGATGGCAAAAATAAGGTAATATCTTAATATTGTATGTAACGAAGAGGATATAATTAAATCCTAAGTACTTCTTGTATCTCTTAATTTTATATACCTCTAGTAATTAAAATGTATTGGATTATGGTTAAAATAGTTAAAAAATTTAAGCAGACAAAATTATCATTTATGAATTTTTCTTTTAGGGTTACCATAAGAAGATGTACATATTTTTATAATTAAAGTGTCTACTTTTATAACTATCAATGCCCATTTTTATAATTAAGTGTACTTACTTTTAAAAATAAGTGAACTTACTTTTATAATTATGAGTGCCACTTTTATAATTAAGAGTGCATATTTTTATAATTCTGAGTAACTACTTTTATAACTTAGAGCGCCTACTTTTATAATTGAAAATGCCTACTTTTTGAATTGTGAGTACCTACATCTAGAACTAAGTGTACTTACTTTTAAAACTAAGTGTGCCTACTTTTATAACTGTGAGTGCCAACTTTTATAACTAAGAGCGCTTAGTTTTATAACTTCGAGTGCCTACTTTTTGAACTGTGAGTGTTTACTTTTACAATTGAAAATGCCTACTTATAAAACTGTGAGTGCCTACTCTTATAACTAAGTGTGCATACTTTTATAATTTTGGGTACCTACTTTTATAATTGTTAGTGCCCATTTTTATAACTGTGAGTGCCTACTTTTATAACTGTGATTGGGGTACTTTTATAACTAAGAGTACCTACTTTTATAATTGTGAGTGACTACTTTTATAACTGAAAGTGCATACTTTTTAAACTGTGAGTGCCTACATCTAGAATAAGTATGCATACTTTTTGAACTGTGAGTGCCTACATCTAGAACTAAGTGTGCCTACTTTTTAAAACTAACTGTGCCTACTTTTATAATTGTGAGTCTGTACTTTTATAACTAAGGATATCTTGTTTTATAATTGTGAGTAATTACTTTTATAACTGTGAGTGTCTACTTTTTGAATTGTGAGTGCCTACTTTTACAATTGAAAATGTATACTTATAAAACTGTGAGTGTCTACTCTTATAACTAAGTGTGCTTACTTTTAAAAAACTTAGTGTGCCTACTTTTATAATTGTGAGTGTCCATTTTCATAACTGTAAGTGTCTACTTGTATAACTGTGAATGCTTACTTTTATAACTAAGAGCGCCTACTTTTATAACTGTGAGTGCCTACTTATATAATTGAAAATGTCTACTTTTTGAACTGTGAGTCCTTACATTTAGGATTAAGTATGCCTACTTCTTAAACTAAGTGCGCCTACTTTTATAAATGTGAGTGCTTACTTTTATAACTAAGAGTGTCTAGTTTTATAATTTTGAGTGATTACTTTTATAACTTCGAGTGCCTACTTTTTGAACTGTGAGTGCCTACTTTACAATTGAAAATACCTACTTATAAAATTATGAGTGTCTACTCTTATAACTAAGTGTACTTACTTTTAAAACTTAGTGTGTCTACTTTTATAACTATGAGTGCTTACTTTTATAATCGTGAGTGCCTATTTTTATAACTATGAGGGCCTACTTTTATAACATGAGGACCTACTATTATAACTGTAAGTGCCTACTTTTTCTAATGTGAGTGCCTACATCTAGAACTAAGTGTGCCTACTTTTAAAACTAAGTCTGGCTACTTTTATAACTGTGAGAATCTATTTTTATAATTGTGGGTGTCTATGCTGTAAAACATGCATAATGAGTTATGTAGTTGTATCTTTTTTTATAACTATGGATGCTCATTTTTACAATTAGAGGTGTCCATTTTTCATTACTAATGGTGCTTATTATATAAAACATGCACATTGGGTGATTGTAAGTAGGTGTGCATAATTTTACAACTTGGAGTGCTTACTTTTATCTTGTAAGTGCCTATGTTGTAAAACATTCAAGATGAGAGGGGTACCTAGTTTTATAATTAGGTATGCCTATTTTTATAACTAAGGATACCTATAGATAATATTATATGGGTTTCTCCCAAAAAAAAAAAAAAAAAGCACATTAAGGTCCCCCATGTATGCCCTCAACACTAGGGTTGTAAACGGGGCGGGTCTTACCCGTTTTTAGTAGGTAAGGTTTAAATTTTATACTCGCGGACCCGTACCCATACCCGTGCCTGTATTTATACTGCTATATGGGTATGGGCAGGGTATGGTGATGCCCAAACTCGTATACCCGTAGACCCGTATTAATAAAATAATAATATATTATATATATTATATTAGATGGAGGATAAATGTTCATGTGGAGGTTTGGTCGAGTGGCTAAAGAGGCAAACTTAAATATTTGATTGGCTTGCCAGCGCAAGTTCAAATCCTACTGATAGTCATATATTTGCCTTATTCTTTGTCGTTCTCTATCTTATATGCTTCTATTTAACTTATCTATTAGGCGACACCGTATTATATGTAATACAGTCGTATAGTTAAAGGGGTTTATATAATTAATATAGTTAAAGGGGAAATGTTGAGGGATGTTAATCATGTTAAAATTTTTATTTTAAGATTATACATTATTTTATATATTTTTGTTTAACAAGGAAAAAAAATATAAAAATATCATACGGGTACGGGTATACCCATACCTTACCTTGAACTCTGAAGGGTCGGGTCTGGATCCAAAATTTTATACTCTGGAGGGTATGATTCCGGGTCTATGTCCAAGTTTAACTATAAGAGTGCGGATTTGGATATGAAATATCTTGAGGATCTGGACCCATTTACAGCCCTACTCAACACATGAACATTGTCACATGTTACCCCAACCAATACAGTGCATTTTTTTGCCTCCATCAGTGAACGATAGTAGAGATTATGAAACAACTAAACTCAATACACATGTTTTCACTTTTCACATATAGCCCATACCGCCATTTCAGATATGTTATAGTTTATATTATATCTATTTTCGTAAACAAAATATCTCCATAAACCTACAAAAAAATTTTCCTCTTTCTAAATTATGCAAAATGAAGAAATGTGACTGCACTACAATATGACAAATCATATACTCTCCAATTTTAGAGCATGATAAATCAATACAAATCATTATATAGTTATTCTTGCATTGAACTAGATTATAAAAAACAAAAAAAAGCAAGAAAAATCGTGTTGCCTACCAATCTATGCCCAATTCTCGAGAGGTGAAGAGTTTATCAACATACATAATCATAGGGGAAGATGAAGAAATTTAATTCTGCATATGGATTTTGGTTGAATTCCTCTTCAAGGCATAATATGGAGAATGATTTCATCTTCCTTCAATTTCTTCAATAACTGAGCCTTTGTAGGAAGGGCATACATTCCAGTAGCCACCGCTTTCCAAATTGCCAACCATGGTACGGAGCAAAAATCTCTGAATAAGCCTTTGATGCCGGATCCTTGAGAGAATTTCCCTCTGAAGCCAAAATCTGCTCGAATAGAACTTTGGGCATGTCAATTCCGCGCTTCAATCTCAAGGAAATTCGAGTATGACTACCAGCCTTCTTCACGCAATTAGCTTCGATGTCCTTATCCATCATCGTCGGCAAACTTTGGGAGGTCTTTTGGGAGGGTTTCGGATGTATATGCCAAGGAGAGAGAGTCGTGGATGAGGAGAGGAAAAATTTTTTTCTTTTGTTATTAATAGATGCCTATAATTAGTTTTTAAGGTGAGAGTGTATTAATGAAACTACATAGTTTTACTAATTAGATATACCTTGCATGGTATGCCTAGTTATATGGAACAATAACTCGTATTCTCTTAGCTAAGGTTATGCATTTATTTTCCTAAATCCTAAGAATCAAATTCTTTTTTCATAACATAGATATTAAGACAAACATAGGAGTTTAAAATTTGGGAAAGTGAAGCCACCTTCCTGATCGAGGCCCTTTTTTTGGGGTCGATAAGGATAACTCGGAAATCTATAAGGATAACTTGAAAAAATTTCATTTAAACTTAAACTCTTTCTCTCTCTACAAACTTTCTCTCTAACATCTCTCTAAAAAAAACTTCATCTTTCAACATCAAAACAAGATTTGAAGAAAATATGGATTCCTTTGAATAATCTTTGGAAGAAAATGTTGGTTTTGAGGTAAGAAATCGATTGATTTTTTTTTTTCATTTTCTACACCATTTTTGCCCAAGGACTTTCGTCCGGATTGGCGAAAGTGATAGGTAATTTTCGCCCATCTGGGCGAAAATAGTGCAGAATTTTTTTTTTCCGATTTAGGGTTTTTTTATTTTATTTTTTATTTTTTTTTTGTGTTTTGTTAATATTTTCATTTTATATTAACAGGCTGATGAAGATCCAAGTACCTTTAAAGAATTTTTAGATCTGGAAGAATATATTGATCTTGGACATTTATTCATAACTGACCGAATATTTAGTTCGAAAAAAGAGTTGGTGCAATGGGCAAAACAAACTGCAATGAATGCGAAGACATAATTAATCATAATTCGGTATCAGAGATCAAGAACAGCTGACCAGCGACCGTATGTCACATTGGCTTGCGAGCGCGGAAGTTCAGTTAAAAAATATAAAAAAGCAATAGTTTACGGTAAGGAAGAAGAAGTTCCAAAAAAAAAAGGCGGGGACCGTATGAGACGAAAAAATGTGGGTGTCCATTTAAGCTAAAGGGAGAGCAAATGGCAACAAACGAAAGTTGGCAATTGTTCGTACACAATGGCAGGCACAACCATAAAGTAGTTTACAATCACGGTCATACTCAAGCTGCAAGACTTACGGAGGAGCAGTTGCACCAGACTGAGCAGTTCAGGAAGAGTCATGTGCCGCCTTGCAATATATTACGATTTTTCCGAGAACAAGACGTTGGCTGCGCAGTTAGGTAAGTTATAAGGGATTTTTATTTTACAACTTTATTTAAATATTAAATATTTTAGAGATTTGTTTTTATTTTGTTAATAATTAGAAATTTATGATGTATTTAGCGCCCAGAAAATTTACAATGTTGTTGCCAAGGTTAAGAGGAACCGAATGCAAGGAAGAAACACGGTAGAGGAAGTTCTCTGCCTAAGTGCAGAAAGGGGCTACACAGTTTTCTATACAAACCGTGAATAGAGCAACGTAATTAGTGATGTTGTCATTGCACACCCAACATCGATTGCAATGATTAGAACGTGGCCGTATGTACTGATAATGGATACCACGTATAAAACGAACAAGTAAGTACTATAGTGGATTAATTTTATTATTAGATATCTTTATTAATTTTTCCGCTGAAAAAATTAAACATATTATGTATGTAGTGGATATTTGATATTTTATAATATTTTTTTTAAGAAATAGTTAATAATATTTTGAAGTCCGCCTGAAATAGTTGTCAATGTTAATAATTAATTTTCCATTTAATTTTTAATTAAGGTACAACATGCCACTATTAGAAGCTGTAGGGATGACTCTGACAGGAAAGAACTTCACGGTGGCAACAACTTTTATGTGCAATGAACAGACAACAACATACAGATGGGTTCTTCAACAAATCAAGCATTTATATTTTACATCTGCTATGTCAAATGGCCAAGGTTCAATTATCAATCAAAGAGAGTCGCTAGTCATTCTTACCGATAGGAAAAGCAGACTAATGCTGGTGATTGATGATGTGTTTAGAAATTCATACTATATGTTATGTAGAAGACACATCGATCAGAATGTGTTGGCAAAGTTGACTGAGATGGTGAAAGATGAAGAGGTGGCTCAACGGTTCGTGAATGGCTTGTGGAAAAAATTAATAAATGAAATTGATGAGGTTGAATATCAGAGAAAGTTGGAGGTGTTGAAGACTAGGTGGAAAAGTAGGCCGGACATTCTGTATTACATGTTCAGCACATGGTTGAATCCATTTGCCCATAAATTTTACCGGGTTTGGATATCTCAAGTGTTGCATTTTGGTGTAGAGACAACGAACCGTGCTGAGAGCGAACATTCTATGTTGAAGGTGTAGTTATCAACGTGTCACGGTGATTTGGACACCGTGTTTCTGAATATCGACTCTCTAATCCAAGGTCAAATTGCTGAAATTAAATACACATTGGAAATTTCTAAACCTAAGGAGAACTATGGCGCTAAGAGTAATGCCATATTGAAGAATTTAAGTAATAAAGTTAGTCATTTGGCTTTGAAGAAGATAATGGATGAGTTAAAGAAAGCACGCGAGACGGTTGAAGAACCGGAAAGCAATTGCTTGCATTACTTAAGGAAGTCGCACGGTCTACCATATGCGTGTGTACTTATTCATATGTGCCAATATTTAATTCCAATCCGAGAGGAAGATGTTGGCATTTTTTGGAGAAGACTAGAAATCGATTTTGATATTCCTGAACAACACGATAGAGACATGGATTCTAAAATGTGTGATCTCACCTTACTGATACGGGAGATTAGTGTGGGTCCAATTTCTAAGGTACGGAAAGTGAGATGCCTTATCAAAGGTGTTATATCTCCTGTGTTGCCTGAAGATCCCTGTCAGCCGTTGACAACACCCCCAGATACCACAATCATGAAGAGACAACGGAAGACGAATTCTACCAAGAGGGATAAGTCTCACTGGGAATACGTCTCCGTCGCACATAGGAAGATTGGGAAGTCTAGCGGATCAAGTTCTGGATCAGGAAGCGGGTCAGGTTCTGGTCCTAGTCCACGTGAAAGAGGTAGGCTGCCTCGTAGCGGTAGGGGTAGGGGCAGGAGATGTAACAGTTGTAGGTCCAGTCTATCATCCGTTGTAAACCCGGATGCCCCATCAACGCCATTCCTCTTCAACAATGCATTTTTCGAGTTCATCTACGAATTCATACTAAACTGGAAGAATGTGGTTGGTGATGATAATTGTGGATTTAGGGTTGTATCTAATTTTTTGTTCGGGGATGAAAATCATTGGGGATGAAGAATGTGCTTTGATTTACATCACCGTATGAACGTACATGTGCAATTGTTCGGATCAGTAGAACGTGTAACTGAGTTGATAAGGTGAACCAATTGGGAAGAGGGTTCGGCGCCTGCTGACTATTGGATGGATACACCAGATCATCTTTATGTCATCGCGAACACATTCAATTTGTGCGTTGTTTTTCTTGCACGGTTAGGTTCGACCACCTCTTGTTTCTAACATAGATGGTAGTGCTGGAACACTTGTCATCGGATTCATAGAGGAACAACAGCATTTCATACAAGTATTTAGTACTGTGATTTTTTTTAAATTATTATAATTATTATTCTCATTCTTATATTTTTATCCGAAGCTTATATTTAATTTATAATAATTTATTCTGCAGTTACACTTGTGAGATGGATGCCCTTTGCCTCCACTACAGGTGCAATGAGAATATCATCAAGACGTACGAGTTAGTGGATGGGCAGTCCCATAGTGTGACCGGATTTTAGATTGGGTTGCGAGATACCGGAAAATGTATCCGTCTCATAGTCATTTGCACGTTATTAGTAACTAGGAAATTTAGCATTTTAGTGTATAATTTCTAACGTGTATGTGGTTGGTTTGTTAATAAATTATATTTTTTTAGGTTTGATTTTATAAGTATTCATTTTTTAAATAATGCACAATTATGTGATGAAATAAAATTAATGTACATAACAAAATTCACTAATAGTACATAAACAAGATCGTAAAAAAATATGTAAGAACATATTCAAATACAAAGAGATTGACTAAGGTGCGCAGTAATGCTTGCTTAGTAAATCTTGAACCGTACATCCTAACTCACTGTCCGGAAGATCCTCTCGGCTAGCCTCACATGCAATCAAATCCAACAGAGCTTGGGGTGACATAACGGGAACTACCGGTAAGTGAAAGCCACTGGGAATATTCCCTATATCCTCGGGTGACTGCGGGGGAGGTCCAACCCATGTAATCATCTGTGCAGGAACTCAATGGAATGGCTGGAACACTTGTCCAAGTATCTGTCAATAAGTGCGAAGGTGCCTCAAGCCATAGTGCCTCCACAAAAGTATTCTTCAACACGTACATCCTGTTGTTTGGCGGCCTATGTGCCTCCTGAGGCTGAAGAGGATGGGCGAGAATACACTGCCTATGCCCGAATTGTCTCAAAACATGGTCAAGCATGTACGGCTCGACCTAGTCAAAATATGCAATAAAGCCGTGTCACGTGGAAACCCAGCAAGCCCGAGTCTTCTACAACCTGTACAGTACCCACCTAACCTCATCAGCTGTCATCACATCCAGCCTTAGACGAATATCCAGTAATTTATTCTCATTCTTATACCCTAACATTAGAAATTGTTGGATGTATGACTTGCAGGCTTCAGTACCCTGTCTAACCGGTGGTGTAAACATCGCAAATACAGATATATCCACGCCTAAAATATAAAATATAAACGTAAAAAATAAAAATAAGTTGTGTAAATATGAAAACATGTTAAAATATGTTAAAATAAAAGTTATAAAATAAATATAAATTATCAAAACCATAAAATATAAAACACAATATAATTCACGTTACATTTAAAACACGTACCTCTAATAGTAACCAGCACCCAGCATGCTCCTTTGCATCAACCCTGGACGTCTGACCCAGATTCCTATACAGGTATACCCCAAGTGAGCCTCCCAACAGAACTCGTATCTTGCAGCAGTGGCATAGTTTGGCAGGGACAATGTTGCCACTCTTATCACTGAAGAGTGAGCTACCCAAGATGTACTGTAGATAGCATGCAGCCCTAACATGAGGCGACAGTTAAGTCTGTCTACTGGTGGCAACAGAATGAAGCTCCGTTGCATTAAACCCCAAACCACCAGTGAGAGCTAAACCCAGATCATCCTGAACCAGCCGTAACAACTGCTCCCTGGATAATCTCGAATCCACTACCGAACCATATGCAGGAACCCCGAGAATAAGCTCCACATCATGTAGTGTAACAGTCATCTCACCCCATGGCATGTGGAAGTTGTTTGTATTGGGCTGCCACCTCTACAAAGACCGACAACAATGCAGCGTTGGGGTGTTGAAACGTGCACGATCGTAGGTGCGTAAGACCCGACCCGGAAGCCAAGGGCCGAACATGTGCATTAGA
Source organism: Catharanthus roseus (assembly GCA_028651295.1). Lineage (NCBI taxonomy): Eukaryota > Viridiplantae > Streptophyta > Magnoliopsida > Gentianales > Apocynaceae > Catharanthus > Catharanthus roseus. The sequence continues at coordinate 3,431,261 of JAPQWS010000165.1, read as the reverse complement.
AAGTTCTCAACTTGTTAGTGCCATGTAACGTGATCGAAACTTCAATGAACCACGATCTTGAACATAAAACAAATAAATTAATACAGTTTCATTAAATTATTATAATCTATTTATAACAATAAAAATATTTTACAGATTAAAGAATAATAAAAATAATAATAATAATATGTAACTTTAACATAAAGAAATGTACCTGTCCACGCCATATCCGACCCGTGACATGTCCACCGTATTATGGGATGAGCTCCGAGTCAACAGGACCTCCCTCTGCTAGCTCTATCTACTCCCAATCTACGGCTTCACTTTCTTCCTCTTTCGTGTCGGAGCCAGAACTTCACGAGCCACTTCGGGTCTTTTGTTACGAGACCCTGCAAACTTACTCATCACTGACATAAAAGCTGTCGGTCAACCCTTTCTCTTTCCCATGACGAGGACGCCCGTCAGATCCACTAGCATGTGCCACAGGTGCCACGGGCATGGGCTGCTCCGCATCACAAGCATCATCACCCTCATCCTGATCATCATCACCACCATCACCATCACCATCATCATCATCATCATCATCATCATCATCATCACCTCTCTCATCCGCCTCTCCCTCAATATGTAGGGATTTGACTCTTTCTGGCTCCTCTCCAACCCCCTATCACCCTCCAAGCCAATATCACCCTCACATACCCTATCTGCAAGACTCGGAACATAAGGAATAGCAGATGAAACACCATACCCAGTATGAGAATCCCCATGTGTGCTGCATGAAGAATCCTGAGGGGCAGCGCCCAAACATCTGATAAAAAAACTCAGCCCCTATCTGCCTAGACTGACCAATAAACTCTAGTATAGGCTCTTGGGTGGCAGATCTATATGGTATGCGAGGTCGTATAGTCAAAGCATGTAAGTATGGATCATATACTGTGTCTGTAGTGTGTGATGATGGCTGTGCAGATCCATATGGCTCATAGGGCATAGGGGTGTGAGATTGATGGGGTTGGATGGGAGGTTGAGATCTAAAAGATATGACCGGTGGTTGGGTAGAAGACCCAGGTTCACCTGTACCATAATGAAAACTAGGTGCAAAATGGGTAGGAGTAGCGGGGAGGTTGGAGGTACTATGTCGTCCCCTTATACCTCTAGACGAAGCTGTGACAGTTTGCCCCTTAACTTGACCTGTCCTGTCTGCAGCCGCTAGGTCGAACCATCTATTATTTATTCAAACTCGTTAATAGCTGTTTATCACATATTTACTTTTAACATCTTTATTATTTTATTATTTATTATTATCCGGATCTATTATTTCATTTTTACTATTTCTTTCGTACTATTATTATTCTTTAGTAATATTCTTTAGTAATAGTTATTAATTTATATATTATTCAATCTTACCTACTAAACCCTAAACCTAAGGTCATTCATCACTAATATTCTTTAGTAATATTGTTATGTAATATTTATTAATTTATATATTATTCAATCTTACCTACTAAAGCCTAAATCTAAGGCCAAGAATAACGATAAATTCAAATTAAAATTCAAATAGTTCGGCAGTTACATAACACGTTTCCTTATTAAAAACATAATTATAAGAAAATAATTTTAAACTAGTTACATTTACTTTACATACACAAAATTTATTTCATATTATATATTCATTTATACTCATAATAACAATTAAATATTATCATGTTAAAAAAATTAAACAACTAGTCATAGTCATTCTACATATACAAAATTAATTAATAATTCAAATAATCATTTATTGAAAAAAATAATTCTAAAAAAAAACACTTTTGCCTGGGCTGCACGAAAGTGCATGGAAACTTTCGTCCAATGGGAGCGAAAGTACCATGCACTTTCACTCCATCCGGGTGAAAGTGTCCGATTCAGGCAAAAAAATTGATAATTTAAAGTTCCAATTTTTTTAATATTAAATGGATATTTTCACGATCTAAACTGATAAAATTGTAGATAAATGAGAATAGATTGAAAAACTCACATTTTTTTCCAATTTTGACCGTCGGATCTTCCAAGATTTGAGATTGAATTTAGGAGTCCTAGAGAGAGTTTAGAGAGGATAGAGGAAGTGTTTATGTGAAAATGAAATTTTTTAAATTTTTATTAGTTATCCTTATAGATTTTCGAAATTTCTGAGTTGACTTTATCCATTTTAAAAAAAAAAAAAAAAACAGAATGGGCTTTAAATTTCAAGGCTCAACATTCGGGGTAGACTACCTAAAAATCCAACCGGCCCCATGTTTGCTAAACAGGTTAAGAACCGACTCGACCCGTTTCACCTCTCTTTTCTCCTTCGCCTCTCGCCCCTGCCGCAGGCTCTCCCTCCCTCCTTCCTTCATCCAACCGCCCTTGCGTCGCGTCTCATTCTCTCCGCACTGTTTATTGAAATCGTACACGGTCAGAGGAAAATTTGGTTCATCCTTGCTTCCCCACCACAACCACAAGCTTTTGGTTTGTAAACCGCAACTTATGAAGAAGTATGAATTCTGATTCTACAGTGTCAAGTATGGCTTTTGTTGAAGGCAAAGAAGAAGAAGTGAATGAAGTTGAATTTGAAGAAGATGAGGAGGAAGAATTATCTTGGTCTTCAGAATCTGAAATTGGAGATGCTTTAGACTTTTTGGACTCGAAGGATGACTCTGAAGGAATTGATGGAGGTTTTACGCCTCAAACTAGGCGTCCTAATGCTCATGGAGGGCTTCACTCTCGCCCTAATACTTCTTCTTTTCAACCTCTCGCGAATAGGAACCAGAAGTTCACCAGTCGGATCAGAGCTTCACCATTGGAGGTACTTGTTTGCATTTCATTAGCAATTGCTAAACTCTTCCTTTTTTGTCCATATTGCTGAACCCTTTTTGCTAATGTTATTTTTGTCAGTCCACACTTATAAAGGGATTAAGAAAGGAAAGAATTTTTATTCATTGTTGACTGTATGATACGCCTTCCTCATCAATTTTTGTTGCAGATTCTTGGCTTGGTTTTCTCTTAGTAATCTGATATTTCTTGTCCTTGAATAGATTGTCTTTTAACAATGTGATAATGGTGTAGGAGTGGGAAGGAAGGCTGAATGTTGGCATGTCAAACTCAGTAACAACTGCAATTCGTGGAAGCGTCCGCGACATGGCTATTGGAAAAACTAAAACCACAGAGAAAGCAGATCGTGCAACTGTTGAACAGGTTGATCAGAGCTAAGAATGTCTTGATTCTGCATATATTCCTTGTCTTTTGGGCACTCAGAATTTGACCTAAGACTCTTTATTTTGGAGATTCAAAGAAACAGTAGTACTTATTACTGTAATTTTTTTTTTTTTTTAAATCAAGTGTGCTTGTGTGTTATTTTATATCCTGAGAATTGTTGTCGGAAAATTAAATTGACATGTATCAGGGAATTTATTTTTATTTAGTCTGGTTATATTTATCTCTTCCAGTAATTTGTTTGGCTTGTTGCTTGGTTGTTTCCTTTTTTTTAGGCAATTGACCCGAGAACACGTATGGTTTTATTCAAAATGCTGAATCGTGGTATATTTAATTATATCAATGGCTGCATTTCCACTGGAAAAGAAGTATGCAATCCACTTCCCAGCCAGAAAGTTATTTTTATTTTTTTAAACTTTTTTAGTAAATAGATTTATGCCTCCATCTTCCTCACATAGCATTTTTTGTCTTTGTTTTTCCCTCCTTACAGGCAAATGTTTATCATGCTACAAAGTCTGATGGTCAAGAACTTGCGATAAAAGTTTACAAAACTTCAGTTCTTGTATTTAAGTATGCCCATTAACCCTTTTTTTTTCTCTTTTTGAATAAGTGTACAAAGTCTTATTTTAACGAATGCTGCACCTCTTTTTTTTTTTTTGGAAATTTCACTGTCTTTCCCATATGTTTTTGTTGCCTCAGTATTTGGATTCACGTATTCATCTTTCTTCCATTTAGTAGCATGTGAACTGTAGTGCTCATGAGGAGAAAGGCAAACTATAGTGCTTGAGGTCACATTGAAGAAAAAGAAGTAATTGACCTCTAGTATACTTGAGATGTGGCCAATGGTTTTTCCTATACTCGCACATGACTTTCATTCTGATGCATCTATCTTCTATTTCATTTTCTCTGTAAGATGTGGCTTTTTTGTGTTTAATCTTTTCCAAAAGTTTTCACTGTTAGAAACCTGCGATGGACTATTTGAAATTTGTCACTTATGTAATGGAAATAAGGACTACTTTATTTTTGTGTTTCAATTATTTAAGAGGAAAGTTTTTTTTATCTGTTTTATCAATGCCAATATCCTCCTTTGTATTTGCCATTCACAACAACAGGGACAGAGACCGGTATGTCCAAGGTGACTACCGTTTCAGATATGGATACTGCAAGCACAATCCAAGAAAAATGGTTAAAACATGGGCTGAGAAAGAAATGAGGAATCTTATGAGGTATTCCTTAGTTTTTCTTTTTGATTTCGATGGATTCAAGTTTGGTTTCATGAAAATGTTTTAGATACTGAACTGTGATTTCTCTTAGAAACATTTCTTAATTTGTGAATTTTGTGACGATGCCGAAAGCTCAATCATCTAGCATTAGTTTTCAGAAATCTTATTGTTTTGATACTCATATCCGGTGTTAATAGGTCTACTTTATGATCTCTAGCAATTAGCCAATACTCTTGTTGGACTCTGAGAAAAAGGGATATGGTGGAGCATAATTAGTTTCTTTCTTATTACTTGTGGGAAGTTCTTTGTACTCTGCTCTTACCTATTGGTCATCTTTTTGAAGTAGCATACTTCACTTGTTTTCTTTGGTTAAACCATTTTGTATTTCCCCTTCAGCACTTCGACTATTCAGTTGGCATATTGCTATTACAGTTCTATTCAGCCATTTTGATGTTGTGTATTTTTGTGAAAATGATTTCCATTTTTTTTTTCTTTGAAATCCTTTTTCATGTCTCTTATCTCATTATATTTGGAATAACATGGAGAATACTGCCACTGAGATCATAAATGAATTTGCAATATTCAATTGGTGATCTCATACTAATGTTTTAGGGAAATAGGAAGATTCTCATGGCATTCCACTTCCGGTTGCCTCTTCTAGAACTCAGATCCTATTGGATCATTGTTAATAATATGGCTTGATCTGCTAGCCTACCATGATTTACATGACTTCCAAAACTACCCTAGAGATGGTTATTCACACTTCAGAGCTCTGGCAGCAGCATTCCTTCTAGGTATAAGCTGATGTTATCTTAATTTCAAATACTAGCCTAATGCTTCGGTCCAAGGGGCAGTAAAATTTTTGTGAGAATGATGTGTGAAGAGGAGAGAGGGTGACCTCAACTTGGACTAAGAGTAATATCACCGCTAGTTTGGGGTTTCTAATGGCATAGAGGGCAAGAGGGTTCGCGAAGGAGGCTGGAAGATATTCCAGTTGTGGTGTCATCATGGCAAAGTCATTCTGATTATGCTATAATCTGTACATTCTCAATCATGTTCCTCCGGATACTTCTTTGGAGTTGGTTTTTGCTATTTAAGCAATTTCCTAGGAGATGCTGTAATGTACTGCCGTGTTTACCTATCTTCCTAAAGTTGAATTACTTGTTCCATACATGTTGGAATATAAACATATTTTATCACGAGGTATCATTTGGAAGTTATGCAGGTAGAGATGGATCTTTTGTGAAATCTTGATTACTCACTATTTCACTTTGAATGTTAAGAAATCTTAGGAAACACCTTTTAAATTTATAACATTATTGTCTACCATAATCCTTCTTGTGAGTGGCCTCCCAACTGCATCTTCCTGATTCTAGTCCTGTACGGAGGGTTTTGCAGTTGTATTTTTCAGATATAAGTTACTTTATTTTCTCCTTTTGTTAAGCCTTAGATATTATTTCTTCTACAAGTGCCTATTTTCACGGGTTTTAATTATGAGGATGCTGCTTTTCATTGGGGTTTCTTCCTTGGATGTGATATATTGTGTTCTAATGATTAATTGCAGACTAAAGGCTGCTGGAATCAGGTGTCCAACCCCACTGCTTTTGAGGCTTCACGTTTTGGTTATGGAATTCATAGGTACTTTCTTTCTGGCAATCAGCCTCAAATACTATTTAATTTAGAGTTAAATGTGTTTTATCCCCTCAGACTTTCAACGGAAAGCATCTAAGTGTGTATATAGATAGGCTTTTAGTTTGAAAAAACAGAATTTTTTTCCTTGAATTTCAGGAAAATAAATTTTGTATTGAGAGGGGATGTCGGACCCAGGGAGAAAAAGGAGAAAAAAATTTGGTTTGAAGGAAAACCAAATACACCAACCCCCTTGACTTTGAATTGCTCTAGTATCCACCTCAAGATTTCATCAACTTTTGAATTGCGTGAATTTGAATACATTGAACTACCAATAACTAAAAATACTAACTGATAGAAAGCCTGTCAATTTTGAATTCCTTTTCTCTTTGCTTTTTCTCTTACCCCCCCCACTTATTGCGCCCCCCCGCCCCCCTTCTTTTATTTTTTATTTTTCATTTTTCCATTCTCCTATTTCTTTTCCCCGGTTGGTACCCCTGCACATATCTCGCTATCTGCTTCTAGTGGGGGCAGTAGTGGCATAGATTCAAATTTAAGTTGATTTTTGAACTAGTTTGAGAAGTTGAATATAACCTTTTTCAAGTAAATAGATAGAAGATTCCAGATAAGACCATCCAGTGAAGAAACAGTGACCCTCAAACTGGGACAAGATGGCTGTTTAGGACAAACCTTTAGTCCGCAGGTTGGTCAGGCGGCGGGAATGTAGCCAGTAGTATGATGGAAGATTGCCAGAAGGAAAAGCTCTTTAACTCAATAAAAGGGCCTTTTTCCTTGTGAATAATTCAACTTAATTCTATGACAGCGCTGAGAAAATAAAGCTAGCCTTTTAAATTTAGATTTTTCATTTGACCAGCTGGTTTTTTCAACCCCTGTTGGCTTAAGCCACTTATATACTGCCCCTCCTGAGGTTTTATGCTGATTTGGTGAATTTCAGAGAACAACCATGGTTGCCATGGGTCAATTTTGGTGAGACTTGCTGAAAAGTAATCTTGGACATGGATTAAGTGAAAAGTGAAGTTAAATACTATTGTAAGTTTTGACGTGAGAAGAGATGCTGGCGGCGACTTTTTGTTTGCCAGTGGGATGTAGTAAAAGACTGCTAGGGTTTTGATAATCACAAGGAAGAAAAGAAAATAGAAAATGAGAAAAAGAATATTTTGGTTAATGCTAAATATGATATTCTACCATGTTAATTTTGACTTTTCAATGTCAAGCCTCATCTGATTCCATTGAATTGAGCCAAATTGGAAAGTTCAAGGAGCCATTTAAGCAATTAAACCATTGAGGATGAAATGTATTAATTGGGGGTGGCCCATTTCAGTTCCGTGAAAGTTTTACATAGAGTATATGCCATTGTACCCTAGAATGAAAATCTTTATACTTTACATAAATTAATCAAAAAGATAAGGGTAAGGAAAAGTCCATTAACATTTCCTCAGTCAGAAGCTGAAGAAAAATGTGGCTACTTTTAATCTTGTTGTCATTAATGAATTTGTTTCATGTAACTTTTTTTTTTTTTTCTTTCTTTTTTGCTAAGTTGTTTCATGTAACTTACATGAAAAGATTATGGGAATTCTTGATGACATGATTGATATTCATGAGTGTTAGGAAGAAACTAGAACAGTTTAACTGAACAACTCAGACTAATGATATGAAAGTCATATTTAACAATTCATAAAAAAAAAGGTCATGTTAACAGACAAATTGATGTTGAATTAACTGGAGACAAGGAAAAAGGTGGTTTTTTTTGGGTAAAACAAGGAAAAAGCTTGTCAGAGCTATTGTATTGCAGTTTGGTTCAGAAAAGTCAAACCATGCACTTTTTACTCTCTTTTTTGCCCCTGATAAAGTTCCTTGGTTAGAATGGAAGTTGATGCTTTTTGATTTATTATCTTGCAATTCTAGAAGTTCATCGCTCGGCCTTCACCATTTGCAAGAAGTGTGTCCCTTTGATAAGTAATGAGACACTTTCCCTTGATGATGTTAAAGAGTGTTGAATATTTCTGTTTACAGGAAAGAGTGGCTGGGCTGCATCTCGTCTCAAAGATGCTGCTTTATCTCTGGACAAGTTACGTGAAGGTTATGTGGAGGTATGCTTATGTATTTTGTATTAGATACTTATAATTATGTCTATGGGAAATTAGCTCAATTATAATTCCTGGGACGCTTTTGGATATGACCTTTATTTTATGGTTATAACTGTAATAATACTATATTGAATGTAACCAAATATTTGCACAGGAGTTGCTAAGTATTTCATTCTAGCTAATTTCCAAATAAGATTGGGTTTAAGAAGGATCATCTTGGATTTTCTAAAACTATTCTATGTTATAGCTTTTTCTTATTCTTTCCCATTCCTGTTCTTCCTCTGAGTAGGGAAGTGTATTAACGAATTTCGATTGTAATGCTGAAATTGTTTATTGAACCAGATGATTATGGCAATGCGAACGTTGTATAAAAAATGTAAGCTAGTACATGGAGACCTCAGTGAATATAATATACTTTACTTTGAGGTAAGCCTGTACCTTATTTTATTTTGGAAAGTTTCATCCTTTATTGCAAAATGTATTTTAGAATGCGTGTTTTGCAGGGCCACTTGTATGTTATTGATGTTTCACAAGCTGTTGATCTTGACCATCCTCATGCTCTTGATTTCCTTAGAGAAGATTGTGTTCATGTTTCTGTAAGTTTCTGAATCTCCAGAATTATGATTGAAATCCAATTGAATGAAAAGGTTGCTTATGAAGTTGATAATAATAGTAGCAAGCACTTGGTACAGGATTTCTTTAAAAAGCATGGTGTAGCTGTTATGGCAATACGGGAATTATTTGATTTTATTGTGGATCCTTCTATTAATGATGAATCAGTGGACGGTTACTTGGAAGAGGTATGAAAAGATCACAGATAATTTACTATTTATCTTTCTGTTATTTGAATCTAAAGTCCCGGTTTCTATCAGGTGCAACAAAAAATTTTGGCCAGAGGGAATGTGATTTCTAGGGAGGAAGAAATTGCAGATTCTGTATTCATGCAGGTACTTGCCTCTCAGCTTTCTTTTCTTTTATTTATTTAAAGTCTTGTGGAATTGAATTTCAGTTTTGCTGGGGCAGGCATACAATAGTTTATTTTAGACCAAGCCACAATAATTTTTCCTTTTCTTTTCTACAATTCCATCTTGTGCCTTACCTGCGAATAATTGAGAAACACAATTTTAAACTTATTGCATTCCTTTTATGTGTATGTTTCAGTCGTATATTCCAAAAACACTGGATGATGTGAGGAACGCCGAGGAAGATGTGCAGCGGATAACCAGTGGCCAAGACACTGGAGACATGTACTACAAGACTATTACAGGTCTCAAGCAGGCTCTCCCCATTTCAAATCCTTCCCTTACAGAAACACGACCACAGGAACAATCTGGGGAGGAAGATTCCCCCGGTCCAGGTAACAAGCTTTCTGACCTGGATAATGCTGGAGAGGGAACTGGAAGCGATGAAGATGAAAGTGATTTAACTGACTCAGAAGGACGAGATTCGGCATCTGAAAACGAGCAGCCCTCATCTATTGATCGAAAAGCAGCTAGAAAAGAGAACAAGAAAAAGGTTAAAGAAGAGAAGCGTGAAGCTCGTAAGCATAAAGTTCCAAAAGCTGTGAAGAAGAAGAAAAAGAAGTTGGCAAAGGCCAAGAAGTACCGGTAGCTGGCCAGAGACATTGAACACTTTCCAAGAGATGTAGATTTCTGCTTACTGATAAAAATTTTGCCTTTGTCATCTGATTTGGTGTGTTATTAATTTCAAGATTTTATTTATTATTTATTTATTTATTTTTGAGCAATAACCATCCTGAATAGGGATGGGAGTGGGGGTAGGGGCATTAACCCCTGATCCTATCCTCACCTCCCTACTTTGTCTCATTTTCAATCCGTTTTCGTTTTTTAATATGAAATTCATCCCATCTTCAACTTAGCCTTCCATAATTAAGTTTCATTTTCAATCTATCCTCGTCCAATTCACGGGGAATTGGAGACCTAAGCGAGGATTACACGTATTATTTTTAACAAAATGCTAAATACAATAATAATAATAATAATATATGTACTACAAAATCAAACGAATTAAAATTTAAAAATAATATAAAAATCCTTTCGGAAAAAGGAAAAAAAAAAGTCTAACTATGTGTAACAACTAGTTCAACAATCTTTAACCTAACTAGAGACTTGAAAGTTTGAAATGTAAGAGAAATATCGAGACTGAGACTAGAGTAGTAGAGAGAGATTGACTGAATATTATGAGTAATTAGTTTAGTATTTGTATTTCGTATAAAGAAATTATTTTAGTATTTTTTATTTTTTGTCTCTTTCTTTACCATTTAACATTTCACTAAAAGTATTATATATTATATATATATTAAATGGGATGGGTGGGGATGGGAAAAACCTAATCCCTGCCTCCAACCTATCCCCAAACTTGGGTACAAAAATTCAACCCCATCCCACCCAAATTCCTAATCAAATCGGAGACAAATGGGTTGGGGACGAGAAGGTACCCGATTAGAATGCCTCGTTGACATTCCTAATCCTGAATTTCTTTTCAGAACTGAAATTAGAGTACAGGGATCGGTACAAATGAGGTGGCACCTCTTCCATCTTAACGTGTTGGGATATCAAAGACAATCTCATTTTTGCCGAGTTATTTGTTATAGTATTGGTAGATTTTCTTCTGTTTTGAGGAGAATAGCTTATAAGCGATGGCGGCACGAGTCACCGATATCAACATTCAAACACATCATCAAAGTTTTCATCTACAGTTATTTGTGACCCGATTTGCCACAAATTTCGATTAGGTTGGCTTGCCTTTCATGCAAAATTCAGCTTCTTATAACTTTGTTTCTGCTTGTGCATTTTTCTTGCTTTTTGTGGATCATATTCGAATTTTTAAAACATATTCTCACAATGACCTCTTGATTTTTTTTAACCTACAATTTTATTCAGAATAATTAAAGTAAAATATTGGGGCACATCTGAATATTAGGGAACTTTTAAAACACTAGTGCACTAGTCTATGGAAAAAAACCATTTAAGCAGGCAATAAACAATGTCGATAGTAGTAGAACTATGCATTACCGTGCAATTTTTTAAACCTAAATTACAACTAAACTAACAACTAAAAAAAAAAAAAAACTAGAAAACTCAAAACCTCTATCAAGCCCAAAAGAGGCCAAGAGTTTAGAACAAGTTGGGCCCAAAAAACTAGGGGAACAACGTTGATCAAAGATGCACCATTACAGTGCTGCCAGTGACCAAGAAAAAACCAAAAGTGGCTGAATACAACCAAACATCAAACTATATCTACTCCTCCATGAAATCGTAACTCTAATAAAGTCATCAACAGCAAGAGAAACAACCCCATATCATATAGCATAGAACCAAAAGTAGAGAAAAAGGACCGCTCTGGGTCTTCCCTGCCAGCCTACTGACAGCCAAAGTAGAAATCCATGGACCACCGCTGCTGGACAGATGACAATCCCACATCTGCGTCATCGGATACGCTGCCAAATGCTACTATATGCACCAAAGCTGATAACAATCGTTGCTATTGCCTCCAACAAGGGTCACAAACAGCCCAAGTAATGGCTCCATCAATCCTCACGGCTCCACTGACCTCCACCAACAAAATAAGCACACGAAATTTACTAACCACAACACTTAAAAACATATTTATGAACATCAAAACCCCGAATCATAAGATCAAACAAACCTTAAAATCTTTAAATCGAAACAGGGATTCGGGTCCAAATCGAACAAAGACCCTCAATTTACCAGTATCGACTAGCCCGCGCCAGAGTGAGGATGAGTAGGCGACCTGACCTTCCCGGACCGCCACAATGCCCTCTTGTTGACATTGTATTAATGATTTCTAAAAGCAAAATGTTCACTTTTTATCTTCTATCATTAGTTCATTTAAATCACGTTTTTCTCTAATAAGAGTCTTAACAAAACTTAAATAGGTATTCACATAAAAAAAATAATCTTATATTGTAATAAGATAGTAACTCAGTGATAGAAATACACCTTATTAAACCAAATGTTCTGGTTTCGAATCACATTCTTATATATTAAAAAAATATATAAATATACATTTTTTTTTTTCACTTTTTTCACTTTAGATTCCATCTTTTCTCTCACAAATAATATAACTTTATACGAAACCTATTGAAAATAAGAAACACTTCTCCCAAATTATAAACCAATCCAAATGGAGTCTTGGTTATACAAAATCCAAAACTTTTTTATTTTTCTGTTATGGATTCCACCCCTCTATAACAAATAATTCACCTTTTACGAATCCCAAAAAAAATATCTACTTATCCAAACTTAAATCCAATGCAAAGGCACTTTGGATGGACTTTCAAAAGGAAAAACAAAAATTTAGAGAGGCTCATGATAAAAATTATACATATATATATACTCACTGGGATAAGTCAGAGTTAGGGGGCCTTTGAAGGATTTTTTTTTTAAAAAAAATCAAGTTTTGTTGGACCTTAATCTTTCCATTTTTAGCATAATAAATGCAATTTTCAAAAAGGTTCGGAAGAGGGGGGAACATGGTTCTGCCACTATCCAAACACCCAAGATGGTCTATAATATTTCCTGTAATGTCTCATGTAATATTTTCTTTTATAATATATTTTCTCTGAAGGGTTTATCCTTTTCCCTTAGGGTTTATCTTTTATTTGGTATGTTTTATTTAAAAGATATACCAAATTAAGAATGTTACAATAGTGTTACAGGAGATGTTACAGATAATCTGAGTCCCTGTCCAAAGGACATAACTTGAGAATTGAACAAGGCACGTATTTGTCTGACTATATACTATAACCCCATATTTTAAACTAGCAAACTATAAAATTAACCAAAAACAAATACAAGAGAGCCAATACAAAACAAACTATATGCAAAGAAGGCCAGAAAACAAAGGCAGCAACCCAAAGCCTGAAAGCGCAACCCAGTGTAAATCCCAGGTCAAGAGGCCCACATCATCCACACTAGAGCTACATCAACAGCCCCGGCAAGCCACCAACAACTAGAAAATTTCATAAAATGTCAGTGATTTTTGAAATGCAGGCGAGATGCTAGTTCTTTTGAAAGAATCAATTTTATAAGGAGTATAAAGAATCAATTGTTGATTTTAACATTTAAAATATAAAAAGTTCTCTACTTTTACATTTTCATATATCCTTATCGTTAAGTACTAATGGATCAAAAGTATTTTTGTCAAAATATAAGGTAAGAAAATTTATCCTTATCCTTTCATATTTTTTTCTTTCTTTTGTCTCACATTTACTCCCAAATCAAACCCTACTTTCTACCCTTTCTTTCCCTCCCCTCATTTTCTCCTAATTTCGTCCAAAAAGTCATAAAAAAGTATTCCAACTCAGTTCGGCTCCCACCTTGTCTCCAACCCCAAACCTCACAAATTGAAGAATCAAGAATCGGAGATGAGTTCCATAAAAAAAAATTAAAATAAAGAGAATAGAAGATGAGTAAAATTCTTCACATCTTACATCCAATGATGGTCAATGTGGCAACCAAATCGGTTGCGTCACTACCGCAGATTAAGTTTGGAATTTCTCTAACTTCAATGTGGAGAAAACTTGAGCAATCTAACCATTAAAAAAAAAAATCATTATGAGTTATGTTTTCTACTTTGCTCATCCTATAATTCTTTTGTTTATCTTTTTCTTGCTCTTTCCCTAGAAACGCAGTTGGCTGGCAATTGAAGATACCACTGCCAATTGTCGACATTTTTTAACTCAGCAAATTTTCCTTCCATAGCCTGCTATCATCTTAAGTCAAATCCAATAAAAAGTTTAGAAACTCACCCCAAATGTTACAGATCTAAAGAGATCTTATCTTTGCTTTTCCTTTCACAACTAGATCTTATTTTTATTTTTCCTTCTATAGCACTGTTGCCCAGTTTGGAGCAATCGAGCTCCTCTTCTGTAGACTGTTGTTCTGGGGCTAGTTGGATTAGGGTGGGTTTGAAAGTGGGTTTGATTTTGCAGAAGAAGAGAAATAAAAGTGGGATTTAAGGTTTGATTCTCAAATTACTGCTCTCTTTTGGGAACCATGGGTGGAAGATTTTTTTTCTTTATTTTGACAAAAGTACCCTTGGTTCTTTTCTAGTTAACGGTCAAAATAGATGAAAGTGTTAAAGTCGAGAGTTTTTTTTAAAGTACTAAAATAGATAGTTTTTTAGTTTGAGTGCTGTTAGAGAGAAAATAGCAAAGTTCGGGTGTGTGTAACACTTTTTACCTTTTTATATAATATCTATTTTCTTTACACAAGTAAAAATATTTCTTGGTTTCAAGAAAAAAAAGTAAAAATATTTCTATTTGCATCACTTGTCCTGTTCATTAATACCTCCTCCATGTTATGAATAAAATAATATTTGTGAATTCCACAAGACATAAGGATATCTGAGATAAAATCTATCTCCTAAAGATATAGATATTCTGAAGATATAGATGTCCTGAAGAGATAGATATTATGTAAAGATATATATTATGTATAAATAAGTGATATAATTTTAACATATCTTAGTTATGATAGAATTTATCTCCTTTATTCAGCTCTATCTTTTGTATCTCCTGAGCTCTATAAATAGGGCCCTTACCTCTCTGTTGTAATGACACCTCAAAGAAAAAATAATAAAATCTTCTCTACTTTTCTCTTCTCTTCTCTCCTTTCTCCTTTATAAAATTTCTAGTTATTATTTAAATTTCTTCTTATTTATATTATTGTGCCTGCACATGTAATAATTTTCACAATACTTTATCAGCACGAGTCTCTATCATTAGAGTTTCGAAGTTTGAATTGAGAGAAGAAAAGGAGGTAACTTTCTATCCCTTTGATTTCAATGGCTAATTTTACCAAGTTAGAATTTTCGACTCTTGATATCTCCAGGAAAAACTATTTATCCTGGACATTGGATGCTCAAATCCATCTAGACGTAATGCGTCTGACAGATACCATTATTGAGAATAGTAAATCATCATTATAAGATTGCACAAAAGCCATGATCTTTCTTCGCCATTACCTTTATAAAAACTTGAAGGCGGGAGTATCTTATCGTGAGAGATCTACTAGTATTGTGGACTGATTTGAAAGAAAGGTTCGACCACCAGAAGATGGTCTTTTTGCCGAAAGCACGGTATGATTAGATGCATCTAAGGATATAAGACTTTAAATCTGTTAGTGTATACAATTCTGCAATGTTTAGAATTACTTCGCACTTAAAATTATGTGGAGAAAAATTCACTAAAGCAGACATGCTACAAAAAACCATTTCAACTTTTCATGTCCCAAATATTGTCTTGCAGCAACATATCGAGAGAAAGGTTTCAAGAAATATTCTAAATTAATATCTTGTCCTTTTGCAGCCGAGCAAAAAATGAGTTGCTCATGAAGAATCATGAAGCTCGACCAACTAGTTCTATTCCTCTCCTAGTGAATGCAGTTAGAACCAATAACTATAGCCCCAGAAGAGGTCGTGTATATGATCGAGGTCGTGAACGTGGACGTGGCCGTAATAGAAATCATCCATATAATCATGACGATCATAATAGAGGATCAAACGCGAAGAATAACGACAACCACCGGAAGTAGTAAAAAAATGATAATAAAGAGAAAGGGAAGGAAGTGATCCCAAAATATTATGAGGAAAAATGTTATCGATGTTGTATGCAAGGTCATTGGTCTCGTACCTGTCGTACGGCAAAGTACCTTGTCGAGCTTTACAAAGCACCAATCAATAAAAAGAATAAAATGCTTAAAGCAAACTTCACTTCTCGAGATTCAAATCATGATGATGCTAGTCATAATGATATCCCTGTAAATATATTTCACTTGGATATGGCTGACTTCTTAGAAGAAAAAAAGTTGATAATATGGCCAATGATGGAAGTATCCAAAAGAACTATAATTTTATTTCACTTTTATTTTTATTTATGCTTTCAGTCAATATAATAAACTTTAGTGTGTTTTTCATAGTTTCCTTTGTAATAAAACTTTTAGGTTTACTTGGAGATTTTCCAATATGTTCAGATGGCTCTTATTCCTTATTCTGAAAATGACATAAAAGATCTTTGCCCCGGAAGAGCCAGTGTGTTATTGCTTGGAAGAACAATAATTGTCATCCACAACACTATTTTTTCTTCAAAATCCCGAAGAAATTTACTAAGTTTTAGAGATATCTGCCTAAATGGGTATCATGTTGAGACAATGGAGGAAAATGATTAGGGGTATCTTTGCATTACTCAAGTGGCATTGGAAAATAAATGAATTATATAAAAATCATCATATCTATCTTATGGGCTATATTACGCAAAAATTAGTATTACTGAAGTGCATAATTTAGTAAACCAAAAGTTTACTGATCCCGCAACTTTTATTATTTGGAATGACCGTTTAGGTCAGTCGGAAAAAATCATGATGTGAAAAATAATTAGAATACTAATGCCACCTATTGAAAAATGTAAGGGTTTTCAACAAATTATCATGTGCTGCTTGTTCTCGAGGGAAGTTAGTTATTAGACTATCCCAAACAAAAGTAGCACATGAATCTCCCGCATGTCTAGAACAGAATCATGGTGACTTATATGTGTCGTATTCCGTAGGCAAAAAACAAAATAAAATAAAACTACGGAAATCCACCAACAGGATCTGCACATACTAGAAAAACCGATTAGATAGAAATTACCTCAACGTTTTGATTGTTCGTTGTGAAGGCGCTGCTTTGTACGCTTCGCCCTCTACTGGTATCCACGCGACGAACTCCTCTGCAAGCGATCGGGATGCTAGCCCCTTCTGTGTTTTGAAAAGTGTTCATAACTGATCTTGACTATCTAGTAATCGGTCGTATTTCAGAGAGAGGAGGCTAGATACTATATCGCCGTTCTAGGGTTTAGGGTTTTGTTTTTCTTTAATCAGATAAAGGACGGCCACCAAGAAAAGGTTAACATAACCTTTTATAGCTGTTAATATCAAAACCCTAACTATCATCTAATGACAGTTTAATCTCGTCCGTCTATTCTTATAATCATCCAACGGTTGGATGAGTAATATTAAGCAATCAATTTCATTCATCCGACTAAAGAAAATTAATTACTTATTAACTTACCAGAAAATATAATATGGAATCTGATTCTCCTTTTGTATACGTTCAACGAATCTGTACACAATCTAGATTCATTGAACGTGGACATTATGCTCACAAGATCGTCTATGCGTGTGACCCTATAGGTTTACTTAACGTTGGCAGTGAATGAAAAATGTCCTAGACATTTATTCACAAAACATAAGCGGCCTCTAGCAAGACATTATGCTTACCCAAGTTAAGTAAATGTAACAATAACCTAGCATCAGATTTAATATTTAGTCCTTTTGTCACACGATATCCTAATTAAGTATAAGGCATGGACCAAGTCATCCTTATAAAACTTAATTAACCATTTACTTGATCACCAGGCAGACTGTTCCAACAAATAATATTAATAACACCTTATTAATACTTGTTTGAGCATGGCCATGCATATTTTCCAGTCTTCCTTATCAAGGGGCCTATGGATATCTCTCTCTAGAAAGAGAGGGACAAATCCCTTTCACTATCTCCAATATTCAAGCCATGACAAGAAAATAAGCCAACCAATAGTCATAATGATCGCCTAATTAAAAGTGATGTTTGACTATGTCAAAACATATTTTCTCCCCATGCAAGAAACATTAGAAACATTAGGTCAAAATACACCAAATATAAAACTGAGAAGAAATACTTATAACTTAAACTCATGCAATATTTCTTCTTCACTTTGGGTCATGTCCAATAAAATATTCTCAATATGTATTTATGAATTGATTTTATATCTCATATTCATGATCAGTAAAACTTGACCATCAATCAACTTCACACTAGTTTACAAGATGTAATAAACTAGGGACAAATAAGAATAGTATTTTATTCGCTATAAGGGCTTTACTATCAAGTCACATACTTGATGACCAAGAGCATAAATACAATTAAAAAAATACATGCTTCATAAATCATAAATGTGAGTCAATTGGTCTTAGGGCATATACTAACAACCTCCCACTTGCTCTACCACTAATTTGACATGACTCTCAAACCCATTGACCTAGTATGACTCTCATGCTTAAGTTGTGGGAGTGGCTTTGTCAATGGATCTGCAGCATTGTCATTGGTGTCTACTTTGCAAATTTTAACATCTTCATACTCAATAATTTCTCGAATGAAATGGAAACGCCTGAGAATATGTTTGGATCGTTGATGAGATCTAGGTTCCTTAGCTTGTGCAATGGCTCCTGTATTATCACAATATAGGTCTACTGGGTTTAGAATGCTAGGAATTACACCTAGTTCTGTGATGAACTTTCTGATCCAAACTGCCTCCTTGGCTGCATCAGAAGCAGCCACATACTCAGCCTCTGTAGTAGAATCAGCCACGGTATCTTTCTTTGAACTCTTCCAGCTCACAACACCTCCATTCAAACAAAACACAAATCCAGATTGTGATCTAAAATCATCTACATCAGTCTGAAAGCTAGCATCTGTGTAACCATTTACAACAAGCTCTCCTTCCTGACCTCCGTAGATCAAAAACATCTCTTTAGTCCTTCTTAAGTACTTGAGAATATTTTTTACTACAGTCCAATGCGGTTCACCGGGATTTAACTGGAATTTGCTAGTCATGCTTAATGCATACGAGACATCTGGGCGAGTGCATAACATGGCGTACATGATAGATCCAATCGCGGAAGCGTAAGGAATCTTACTCATGCGTTCTGTATCCTCTCTTGTGGTAGGACTTTGAGACTTACTGAGTTTAATGCCATGTGACATTGGCAAGAATCCTCTCTTAGAATCTTGCATACTGAACCTTTTCAGTACCTTGTCAATATATCCACTCTGACTTAGGCCAATAAGGTTTTTAGATCTATCTCGATAGATCCTAATGCCTAGAATATAGGTTGCTTCGCCTAAATATTTCATTGGAAAACACTTCCCCAACCAAGTTTTTACACTTTGCAAAGTGGGGATGTCATTCCCAATTAACAAGATGTCATCGACATAGAGTACTAAGAAGACTACTGCATTTTTTGTAACCCTTTTATAGACACAAGGTTCATTATCATTCTTGATGAAATTGAATTCTTTAATTGTTTATCAAAACGAATATTCCAACTTCGAGATGCTTGCTTCAAGCCATAAATGGATCTTTGAAGTTTACACACTTTACTAGAATTTGAAGGATGAATAAAACCTTCAGGTTGTGTCATATACACATCCTCCAGTAGATTTCCATTAAGAAAAGCAGTTTTAACATCCATTTGCCATATTTCATAATCATAATATGCTGCAATGGCAAGTAGAATTCTAATTGACTTAAGCATTACAACTGGAGAAAAGGTTTCATCATATTCTATACCATGAGTTTGTCTATATCCTTTTGCTACCAATCGTGCTTTGTAAGTGTGCACATTGCCATCCATGTCAGTTTTCCTTTTGAAAACCCATTTACACCCTATGGTCTTGCAACCTTCAGGTGGATCAATCAAAGTCCAAACTTGATTATCATGCATGGATTGCATTTCTGATTTCATAGCCGCTAGCCATTTGCTAGATTCAGGACTATGAATAGCATCTTGGTAAGAATTAGGTTCACCTTGATAAGATCAATATTATGATCCTTAGTCACAAGAAATCCATATCTCTGTGGTATCTGAGAAATCCTACCAGACCTTCTTGGTCCTTGTGTCAAAGGTTCAGGCTCAGTATGAATACGTGAGTCCAATTGAGTATCCATACTCGGTTCAGAAATGGTCTGTTGTCCTTGACCTTCTTCAAGATGGATTCTACTCCCACTAACCCTTTTGGAAACGAATTCCCTTTCAAGAAAAATTCCGTTTCGAGCAACAAACACTTTGTTTTCAGATGGAAGATAAAAGTAGTATCCTTTAGTTTCCTTAGGATATCCCACAAATAGACACTAATCAGATTTGGGTGCTAGTTTTTCAAATAATGATCGCTTCACATAAGCATCACATCCCCGAATTTTGAGAAATGCTAAACTAGGTTGTTTCCCGGTCCATATCTCATATGATGTCTTTTGAACAGTTTTAGATGGAACTCTATTTAATATGAAAGCAGCAGTTTCTAGAGCATAACCCCAAAAAGAAATTGGAAGATCTGTTTGACTCATCATAGATCGAACCATATCCAATAGAGTTCGATTTCTGCGTTCAAACACACCATTCCATTGTGGTGTTCTTGGTGGAGTTAATTGTGATAATATCCCACAATGTTTTAGATGTTCGTCAAACTCTTGGCCTAAGTATTCACTACCTCGATCTGATCGAAGTAATTTGATACTCCTTCCAAGTTGATTCTTTACTTCATTTTGAAATTCCTTAAACTTTTGAAAGGAATCAGATTTATGTTTCATTAGATAGACATAACCATATCTACTGAAATCATCTGTGAATGTAATGAAATACTGAAAACCTCCTCTGGCTTGTGTGTTCATTGGCCCACATACATCAGTATGTATAAGTTCCAATAAATCGGTAGCCCTTTCACTTTGCCCTGTAAATGGACTTTTAGTCATTTTGCCCAATAAACAAGAATCACATTTTTCATAAGACTCGAGGTCGAATGAAGATAAAAGTCCATCTTGATGGAGTTTGGATATGCGTTTCTCTTTTATATGGCTCAAACGACAATGCCAGAAGTAAGTTTGATTTAAATCATTAGATTTAAATTTCTTTGTATTTATGTTATAGATGGGCTTACTAATGGAATCATGTAGGTTAAGAATGTAAAGTCCATTACATAAAGAGGCATCCCCATAGAAAATACCATTTTTATAAATAGAACTTTTATGATGTTCCAACTCATAGCAGGAACATAATAACAATCTTTAAGTTCAATTATAAGCCCAGTAGGCAAAAGTAAATCAAATGTCCCTACAGCTACAGCAGGAACTTTTGCTCCATTTGCAACTCGTAGGTCTACCTCTCCCTTTGCCAAAGATCTACTCCTTTTGAGTCCCTGCACATTTACACAAATGTGAGCTCCACATTCAGTATCTAATATCCATGAAGTAGGAGTAGACATATTAATTTCTATAACGAAAATACATGAAGCGGTAGTCTCACTGGCCTTTTGCTTCTTCTTTTCTTCCAAGTAGAGCTTGCAATTCATCTTCCAATGATCAGGTTCATTGCAGTGGAAGCAAGTCCCTTCTTTTGGTGGTTTAACCTTGGGCTTGGGCTTCTACTTGCCTTTACCCTTTTTGGCCATATCTTTTCCCTTTCCCTTTCCCTTTCCCTTGTTCTTCTTGAACTGCCCCTTCTGAACCATCAGAACATTAGGAGTAGACTTCCTAATGTTTTGTTCAGCCTGCTTGAGCATCCCGTGCAATTCATTTATGGATTTTTCCATATTATGCATATTGAAGTTCATGACAAACTGATCATAGTCAGAGGTTAAAGAGGCCAAGATCATATCAGTAGCCAAGTCATGACTTACAGGTGCTCCAAGTTTTTCAAGCTGATCAAAATACCCTTTCATCTTAAGGACATGAGCACTAACTGAAGTGCCAGGGGTCATTTTGCAGCTATTCAACGCCTTAGTGGTAAGATATCTCTCTTGACGTGCCTGCTCTTGGAACATTTCCTTGAGCTGTTTTATCATCTCATAAGCCTCAACTTCCTCGAATTGTTTTTGCAACTTAGATTCCATTGTAGCCAACATGAGACATGTCACATCGTTAGAATCATCCTTGTGCTTACTATAAGCATCCTTTTCGACTCTAGGGGCGTTATTAGCTGGTTGATTAGGGATAGGGTTCTCAAGTACATATAGCCTTTTTTCCTGATTAAGGATAATCCTTAAATTTCGTGCCCAATCAAGAAAGTTAGTCCCACTAAGCTTATTCTTTTCAAGCACGGATCGCAACGAGGTGTTTGAATTGTTTGAGGCCATTATCTACATAGAATTTGCAAAGTAAAATTAAATAAATGAAGCATGAAATTTTCCCTAAAATATTCAACACTTGATATAAATCATGGGTATAAAAATTCATTTTATTCTAATCATAAGTAAGCTTTGGCTTAACACCCATAATTAGAGAAAAATGTATTGATGTGATTTACATCTATATGTACCGGCAAAATCCCATATGATGTCCTAGGCTCAAAACTGTTTTGATAGCCTAGTTAAGTCAAACCATTCCAAGCATATGGAAATCACCATTTTCCATCTTCCCCTACTTATAACCATTTATCTCTTGCTTTGGCAATGAGACAAAATGATGATCCAAGCATGGAGAAGTGCTTATGATCATGGAAGGCATTCTACGACTTAATTTTTACATGGTTTCAAAAACCTTCTTCCTTTTATTTGTATATTATTTCACAAAACATATATCCAAAAATAAAAGGAAATAAACTAAACATCACATGCATAATATATACATCAAATAAAACGTGTCATAGCATGGCCCCAATCCTATATTGACTTCCACGAGCCTCATGGGAGTCAAAGGTCAATCTAGGTAAGTCTTCATCTCCATGAGCTTGCCTCCAATGTCTTGGCCTTCTAATCTTGTTACATAGGACAAAAAACATACATAGGAATAGGAAATAGAATTAACCTATTCTAGTAAAGCTTGATAATATTACATCAACGAAAACAACGACACGCAGGCCGTACTTAAAAACATACAACCAATTAACAAAATAAGCCAATCAATCACAAGAGGTAAAGGGCTATGCTATGCACCATGTATCTAAAGATAGAAAGAAACATGCCAAAAACAACAAGGGGGTTCCGGGGGCGAAGCACCCGAAAGAAAACGGCGGTCCCGCTGGCTGGTCAACGGGCGGGGTCAAGGGGCAGCGTCCTTGTGGGGGTTTGAGAGGGCAGCGCCCCAGGAAAGAAAAACGATTTTTCCTTTCTAACTCATTGAATGAGTTACTGCCGTCATAAACCCTAAAATCATGCTGCCAGAAATTTTGTTTAACAGTTAAACATTGAATTATGTGATTCTGTATATTAGTTGAACAATTAAATTGCACAGATTACAGACTGTACGCCAAACTATTTGGCAGTAACAACATTCTGTTTAATTAATTGCACTAATAAGTAAAACAGAATATGATATATGCGAATCCTATAATTCAATTTACTCTGACTATTACACTAATCAGAAACCTTACTATAAGGCTAATTGAAAACAACATATGTAATCAAAGTGGTAACAGATAAAATGAGTAAAACTAGTATGTACAAGGCTCTGATACCAATGTCGGATTTCGTAGGCAAAAAACAAAATAAAATAAAACTACGGAAATCCACCAACAGGATCTTCACATACTAGAAAAACCGATTAGATAGAAATTACCTCAATGTTTTTATTGTTCGTTGTGGAGGCACTGCTTTGTACGCTTCGCCCTCTACTGGTATCCACGCGACGAACTCCTCTGCAAGCGATCGGGATGCTAGGCCATGTGTTTTGAAAACTGTTCAGAACTGATCCTGACTATCTGGTAATCGGTCGTATTTCAGAGAGAGGAGGCTAGATACTATATCGCCGTTCTAGGGTTTAGGATTTTGTTTTTCTTTAATCAGATAAAGGACGGCCACCAAGAAAAGGTTAACATAACCTTTTATAGCTGTCAATATCAAAACTCTGACTGTCATCTAATAACAGTTTAATAATATTAAGTAATTAATTTCATTCATCCGATTAAAGAAAATTAATTACTTATTAACTTAACAGAAAATACAATATGGAATCTGATTCTCTTTTTATATACGTTCAATGAATCTAGACACAATCTAGATTCATTGAACGTGGACATTATGCTCACAAGATCGTCTATGCGTGTGACCCTGTAGGTTCACTTAACGTTGGTAGTGAATGAAAAATGTCCTAGACATTTATTCACAAAACATAAGCGGCCTCTAGCAAGACATTATGCTTACCCAAGTTAAGTAAATGTAACAATAACCTAGCATCAGATTTAATATTTAGTCCTTTTGTCACACGATATCCTAATTAAGTATAAGGCATGGACCAAGACATCCTTATAAAACTTAATTAACCATTTACTTGATCACCAGGCAGACTGTTCCAACAAATAATATTAATAACACCTTATTAATACTTATTTGAGCATGGCCATGCATATTTTCCAGTCTTCCTTATCAAGGGGCCCATGGATATCTCTCTCTAGAAAGAGAGGGACAAATCCCTTTCACTATCTCCAATATTCAAGCCATGACAAGAAAATAAGCCAACCAATAGTCATAATGATCACCTAATTAAAAGTGATGTTTGACTATGTCAAAACATATTTTCTCCCCATGCAAGAAACATTAGAAACATTAGGTCAAAAGACACCAAATATAAAACTGAGAAGAAATACTTATAACTTAAACACATACAATATTTCTTCTTCACTTTGGGACATGTCCAATAAAATATTCTCAATATGTATTTATGAATTGATTTTATATCTCATATTCATGATCAGTAAAACTTGACCATCAATCAACTTCACACTAGTTTACAAGATGTAATAAACTAGGGACAAATAAGAATAGTATTTTATTCGCTATAAGGGCTTTACTATCAAGTCACATACTTGATGACCAAGAGCATAAATACAATTCAAAAAATACATGCTTCATAAATCATAAATGTGAGTCAATTGGTCTTAGGGCATATACTAACAATGTGAGCCTATTCACCTACCATGTGGACAATTTAGATACTTCATAGTTTTAATTGATGCATCGACCCAAGGGTCGCATATCTGTTTATTATCAACTTGCAACCTGACGTTTGCGAGATTACTTTCCCAAATAATTGCCTAAGAGTACAATTTCCTGATCACCCTATTAAAACGATTCGTCTAGATAATACCAAGAAATATACTTTTCAAGCCTTTGATGCTTATTACATGTCAATTGGCATTACTGTTGAACATCCTGTAACTCGCGTTCACACACAAAATGGTTTAGCTGAATCTTTTATTAAAATATTACAATTGATTTCTATACCACTTTTAATGAGAGAAAATCTCCCTACTTCAATTTGGAGACATGCTATCTTGCATGTTGTAGCACTTGTGTGAATTAGGCCAACGAGTAATCATGAATTCTCCCCTTTACAATTGGCTTTTATTTTTGAGCCAAATATTTCTCATTTGAGAACTTTTGTGTGTGAAGTGTATGTTCCTATAACACCAAATCAACAAACCAAATGGGTCTCCAAAGAAGGTTGTTGGTTATGACTCTCCCTCAATAATAAGGTACCTTGAACCTTTAACTTGGGATGTATTCATTGTAAGGTTTGCTGACTGCCATTTTGATGAGGCTCTCTTCCCTAAATTATAGGGAGAAAGTAAGCCACAAGGAAAAGAGCTTGTTTTGACGACATACTTAAATTATCTTGATCCAAGCACAAGCACAAGTGAAATAGAAGTTCAAAAGATAATTCATTTGCAGAAAATAGCAAATCAATTGCTTGATGCCTTTGCCAACTCAACAAGGGTGACTAAATCGCACATTCTAGCAATAGATACTCCTATTAGGTTTGAAATCCCAAAAGAGCAAAATATAGTATCTATAGCTGTTGAGTCCAAATCAAGCTAGAGCGTGGTCGGGCTCTTGGTTCAAAAGATAAAAATCCTCGAAAAAAGGGGAGAATAAATGATCAAGGAGATCATAATGAAGACGTTGACGAAATGGACCAAGAAACAATTTGTGAAAAGATCAAGACTTTTGAAAACAATGAAAATAATACAGAAGTTTCCATCAACTATGCCACTTCTGGCAGAAGTTGGAATCGACTAGATAAAATTTGATGATTGATTTACATATAATGTAGCCCTTGAGTTTTAAGGGATCATGAGGATTTCGAGTCAACATCAATTGAAGAATGCCGACATAGAAATGATCGGCCAAAATGGAAAGAAGCGATTCAGTCAGAGTTAAATTCACTTTCAAAAAATGCAAGGTTTTTTACCTGTACTTAGAACACAAGAAGGGGTTAAGCCAATTGGATACAAATGGGTAGTTGTACGAAAGCGAAATGAGAACAATGAAATTGTGAGATATAAGGTACGCCTTGTAGCATAAGGTTTCTCACAAAGGCCAGGTATTGATTATAATGAGACATATTCACCTGTAATTGAGTTAATTACTTTTCGATACCTTATGAGTCTGGTAGTGCATGAAAAGGTTGACATGCTTATTGGATGTAGTACCTTCTTACTTCTATGGGAACGTAGATAAGGATATTTATATGAAGATCTCAGAAGGATTTAGTATGCTTGAAGTATATAAGCATGGTTCTCGTGGAAATTATTCGATTAAATTCTGAAAATCATTATATGGCTCAAAGTAGTCTGGACGCATGTGGTATAATCATCTTAGTGAAAACTTGCTAAAAGCAGGATATAAAAATGATCCAGTTTGTCCATGTGTATTCATTAAGAAATATTTTTTAGAATTTGTGATACTCGCTATATATATTGATAATATCAATCTTATTGGAACTTCAGAAGAGCTCCAAAAAGCAATCAATTACTTGAAGAAAGAATGTGAAATTAAAGATTTTGGAAAAACCAAATTCTGTCTTGGTTTACAAATTGAACATCTGGAAGATGGCATGTTCATTGATCAATCAATATATACTGTGAAAGTATTGAAAATATTTTACAAGGACAAAGCACATCCACTGAGTATTCTAATGGTCATACGGTCGCTAGATGTAAATAAAGATCTTTTTCGACTTAGGGTTATATGAAGAACTATTAGGTCCTGAAGTACCTTATCTAAGTGATATGCACTAATATACCTTGCCAATAACACAAGACCAAATGTAGCATTTGCTATAAATTTATTAGAAAGATTTAGTTCTTCCCACACATGACGATGTTGGAATGGTGTTAAGCATGTCCTCAAATATCTCCAAGGGACCATAGATCTAAGGTTATTTTATTCAAATAAAACCAGCTCAAAGTTAATTGGTTATGCAAACGCTGGTTATTTATCTGATCTACGTAAAGCATGTTCTCAAACTGGCTATGAATTTAGAAATGGTGGCACTGCCATTCAATGGCGTTCTTCGAAATAATCTATAATAGCCACTTTATCTAATCACTCTGAGATCATAGCCATTCATGGGGTAAGTTGAAAATGTGTGTGGTTAAGATCTATGATCCATTATATTCAAGAAAGTTACGGTATATCCTTTGGGGAAAGAGTCCCAACTCCTCTATATGAGGATAATGCAACTTGTATAGCTCAAAAGAGAGCATATATTAAAAGGGATAGGACAAAGCATATATCACCGAAGTTTTTCTTTACTCACGAGCTCCAGAAGAAATATGATATTAATGTGCAACTAATTAGATCATGTGATAATCTCATAGATTTATTCACTAAGACATTACCGACAGCAATATTTGAGAAATTGGTATATAAGATTTGAATGCATCGGTATAGAAATCTCAAAGGATTACCTAATCAAGGGAGTAGTATTTAACATAGAGAATGACGTACTCTTTTTCCTTCACTAGAGTTTTCACCTATTGGATTCTTATCTAGTAAGGTTTTATCGAGGCATATTCTATATGTAATGGACATCGAAGGGAAGTGTTCCGAATAAAATACTATTTGTGGATGTCCATAAGAGTTAAAGAATATCTGAGATAAAATCTATCTCCTCAAGAGATAAATATTTTTAAAATATAGATATCCTAAAGAGATAAATATTATGTATAGATAAATGATAGAATTTTAATCATACTTTAGTTATGATAGAATCTCTCTCTCTCTCTGATTTACCCCTATCTTTTGTATCCCTTAAACCATATAAATAGGCCCTTGCATCTTAATTGTCATTACATCTCAGAAAAAAAACAATAAAATCTTCTCTACTTTTCTCTTCTCTTCTATCCTTTCTCAACTATAAAATATCTAATTATTATTTAAATTTCTTCTTATTTATATTACTACTCATACGCATGCAATAATTTTCACAACACTCCCTTTAGATATGTCCTCATTTTTCTCTTAATATTTTCAAAATTTTTGTCATCTATTTGCATAAATGATTCATTTATTTTTTGAAATTGACCTTTGTCTCTGACCAACTATTTAAAGGCTTATGTTTTTTCTTAAAAAAAAAAGGCATATTTTAGAATTAAAGAAAAAAAAAAAAAGAAAACCCAGTTCCCCAACTAATCATTCAAAACATCAATCACAATAATTTGAATTTCAAACACTAACCAAACTTTTTTTTTTGGAAACCACCAAATTGTTTCAAACTAAGGGCATTCCAGATGTTCATAATAATAATAATAATAATAATAATAATAATAATAATAATAATAATAATAATAATAATAATAAACCTATATACATTTCTTTATTGTGCTTGCTTGCACTGTTTTGGTTTTTTTCTTTATTTAGCCCATATTTAAAAAATAGGTACAAAATAGGCCCAGATTTTCTTTTTTAATTTGGAAGTGGCCATAATGCACAACCATTGTGCATTATCATCTAATTAGACTTTAATCCGCTAATCAGCCGATGGGGCTAATAACGCACAATGGTTGTGCGTTATGATCAAGTAATAATGCACATTCGTTATGCGTTATCTGCACGTAATTTTTTCCTTTTTTTTTTAATTTTTAATTTTTTAATTTTTTAATTTTTAATTTTTTTAATTTTGTATTTTTTTCAATGAAAATTTCTTTACATTTTTGTGAAAACTTATAATTGTATAATTTTTTTAAAAAGACTTTGTTTATAATATTTAACTTATTTTAAGTGTATTTATAATGATAATATTTATGTCATTTTCTTGGAAAATATATTTAACTTTTAACCATTTCATCTCAAGTTATTTGAAGAAGTAATAATAAAGATATTGTAAAAATTTAGAGTAATGATGTATTAATTAACAAACTTATACATTGCTTGGTCCGGGGTTATTACAATTTTTTCTATTATGTTCCGGCATGCGACATCTGCCACATCTTGGGGGAGAATCCAAATTTCTATAATCCATTTCCCCCTAAAATCGCTTGTCCTGTTTCTTACCCCGTTCCTTTTTCATGTTTGGACGACAAAATGTTAAATTAAAAGGAACATCCCTCCAAAAGTTCTCACTCAAGACCGGATAAAAATTCGCTTGGTAAGTTCTTCTGTACGTTTGTCGCGAATATATCTTCGGCACATAAGTATCTGTTCTTGACCCATTTTCTTTACACACTGTAAGAACATGAGAACAAGGCAATGTATATGTTTGCCATTTTCTGCAACTACATGATTTATTATTTATCTGCAATGTATAGACGTTGTTGCCTGTACCAGAAACACGAATCGGAGATTTGACCATGTATATTCCTTCTCGCGGATTATAAGTTGTAAATTTGTGTTCTCTTGATTTCATTTCAATCCGCAAGAACTTGTCAAAAATTCGGGTCGGAAATGGATGCACACAATTTTCAGCCTCTTCACGGTGTTGGTGAAAGTACTTAACTAGTTTGTTGAATATTAGTTCAACCAGCTTTTAATGGTAGAACCCTAGCTTTCTTCAACACACTGTTAAGTGCTTTAGAAATGTTGGTTGTCATGATACCGTGTCAGTGACCGCCATCATGCAACAATGTCCATTTCTCTGGTTCCAACTTCATTAAGTAAATGTAAGCATCCACATTTCTTTCTTGAATCTCTTTCATTACACGGTCAAATTTCCATTGTTTTGATTCTGTTCCAACCTGCCACATCAAGCTTTTTATGTTTGTGTTCCTAAAAGTCTTGTTGAAATTTGCTCGAATGTGGCGTAAACAAAACCGATGAACTGTGGTTGCCATAAAGGTTGACTTTGAATAGCAGAGAAAATACCTTTGTGGGGATCAGAAATGAGGCATACGTGGCGATCTTTGACAATGTATTCTCGCAGGTTTTTAAGGAACCAATTCCAACTTTCGAAGGATTCCTTATCAACAACTGCAAAAGCAAGTGGGAACAAGTAATTATTTGCATCCCACGTACTTGCAATTGACAGCACGCCCTTGTATGGTCCCCTTAAGTCTGTTCTATCCACAAAAATCACCGGCCGACAATATGGAAATCCGTCTATACATGGTGAGAAACACCAGAAAACAAATTTGAAAACATAATTAGGGGGATTGCTTGTTCTATGATGCAAAAATTCGTATACGGTCCCCGGGCTTAAATCCTGTATAGCTTGTAAGTATTTGGGTAAAATATTGAAGGTGTCTCCCAGCTACTGAAAACCCTCTCCATGGCAAATTTTCTAGCATACCATACCCGCTTGTAAGTACAGCCCGTTTGAAACAATACCTACACTTCTTGAATGATGTTCAATACAGGTATCTCAGGATCGTTGGCAACTAGGCATGATATTGACATTGATATAAATTTTGAGGACAAGTTTCTGTGCTTGTTTTGTTCTATTTGAACAAGACATATGTGTTCTTTTACGAATCTGGTTATTTCCCATCGACTGTGCGTTGCTTTCTTTTTTATACGGATGTACCATGAACAGTAATTATCGTCACTGTGATGGTAACTTCTTGCGGTCCATGTATCAATTTTACTTTTCAAAACTCGGTATTCACGTTCTACACTGATGGACTACTTATTGCCTGCACTTTGTCGATGTATCTCATGCCTAATTGTATGTCAGTAATAGAGTCGTTCCAATTGAGTAATCGTACGGTACCAGATTCTACAAGGTCATCCATAGGAGAACCTGAGCCCATATCTAGGAATGTTCCAGAATGTGTGTAGTCATATCTAGCGTTGCTAAACCATTGGCTGCTCTCCCATTGTGGCACTATGTTTTCAGTTGCCGATTTTACAGAATTTATAGGGTTCAGGGGAGTTTGGAACTCTCCTTCTTCTGGGTCATTGTCATCCTCTAATTCAGATTGACTAGAAACGGCATCATCTCCGTCCGATCCGTCAACCTCATCATCGTCGTTATTGACGGTAGTGTACAATATAGACGGTTCATCAGAAACCATCTGTGTTACCGCTGTAATATATTCTGGCAAAGTTGTTGTATTTTTGTCATGTGTAATTGGAATACTTTGCTGCTGGATATGCTCGAATTCAACAATAATATGAATCCCTTTCTTCGCGAGGTGGGGTGAAATAGTCCATAGATAACGCATTTCTTCACCTGGAGGACAGGGTGCACGAAACCCAGAAACCCCGAAAGATGTAGGATGTGGTGATTGAAATGGGGAAAACCCTAAACCGGGAGGGGGAAGCATCTGCAATGTCCCAGATCCACTAGGAAGTGACTGGGAAGGTGGCGTCAAACCTAAACTAAAAGATGGTATACCTATGTTGGGGCTGTCAAATGGGTCAATAGTAGGTTGTCCACCTCCAGATCCCTCACCCCTCTCTACCTCTATATGCCCGGGGTCAACATGTTCGTGCCTGCCTGGAAAAGGCAGGACAGGAGGGCGTCCACCTCCTGCTCCACGACCTGGCTGTCTTCGAGTGCCCCTCTTAACTCCACGAGCACCCCAATCTGGTACGTGCTTTCGGGGACGGCGACGCGACGGTTGTACTGGGAATGTCTATTGGATATCGTGCTATGATGGAGTGCAGCCTAAAGTACCGCCAATAGATGCAATGCACCTCCGAATAATCGTCTGCACTTTCTTCACAAAAACGGCCATCTGTGTCGGAGATGAAGGTGGTTCTTGCATCACCATTGAAGTCATATCATCCACCTCCTGTAACATGGAACTCTAAACAATAAATAAATAAATAAAATTAAACCGTTAGGAGTCAACATAAATAATTGAAATGCATAAGAATATTTAAAAAGAAAGCAAAATTTATTTGTAGAATGTACCATCATCCGTCTGTCCACTCCAGCAGACTGGTATCACGATTAGCTGGATTGCCGATGTAAACCCGTGTGATACCCCAATACCATCTGATATACTCGTTACTGGGGTATGATAACACCTCAACAGCTAGGGCAGGGCCATCTCTAATGCGAAGTCACCACTTAACCCAGGTCTCTACATGGCTAGCATGCTGTATCTCCTAGTAAGTATGGTCATTCCCCCTAAGCTGGATCCGATGCAGGTCAAGACGAGTATCACATGCATCTGGTATATGCTGAGCCCGTACAAACTGGCGCATCACATGCTTAGGATAGTGGTACTCCACTATCTCATAACAGATGAGTGGGACCTCTGCCCAACACAGGTCAGATAGAACCAGAGCACGATCAAGATAAGCGAGCCATACAAACTGTCAAGTCAAAATGCAAAATCAATAAAAATCTAAGTGCTTAAAAAAATTTTTCTTTACTTACAAATAATACAAAATGTTTTAAAGCGAATCTGATTAGATTGCATGAAATATAACTAGTCCCTGTATGTAACGAGAGTGTGCGTAGACAGTTGGCTACAGTCAAAGGATGTACACTATATAGCCACAAGAGGAGCAACAGGGTCAGCTTGAACATCTGTAATCAGCTGAGGCCGCAATGCAAGTACTAGGACTAAGGCTTCCCCTATCTGTCGCGCATCCCCCAAAGCTGCTGTGCACAACTACCTATACAAAAATCCAAGTACGCAGCTACCCCAGCTATATGTCCTGATAGCATCAATATTCTCTAATGAAGTGAGGTAGTGCACATGAACCAAATTCCCGGAGAAGTCGGGAAGCATATGTCCGCCAAGGAGTAAAAAAATAAATCCACGAGCGCGCAGGATAAGATCATTATCGGTCTCTGATCCGGTAAACGCTCTCAGGGGCCATGATTCCAAGGGTTCCTTCTTCACTTTGTAATAGGAAAAGTGGCTAAGAGACAATCGCACACTAAGAAGTCACTCGATAAGCTCAATCCAATATTGTTTAGGGTTTACATTCCAACTTGGGTCGGTAACGGCCAAGCCGTCTATCCCTAAACCCTGTAGTGCATGTAGATCAAGTCAAGTGAAATGTGTGAGTCTCCGGTCTCCACCGCTCAACTAATGTAGTAATAAGTGCGTGGTCCAGCTCAATGTAACCACATTTGAACACTCCTTCCAACCCAGTTCTGTCAATAAGTTCCACCAACCTACGGGGAGCCGTACTATAACACTAGAATAGATTGCGCCCGAAACGCCTACACTGAAGATCAGTGAAACACGTCTCGTGGTCCCCACTCCAGATCAAACCAGACCGGTGCTCATGCTGTCTTGATAAAACATCAGGGACTATGGGACCCGGATGCACGTAGGGGACTTCTTCCATCTATATTATTTATAGTTTGAGTTACTGTCAATATCTATATATTAAAAGTAAAAATTTTTAGACAAATTCTAATTCCAAACTCTTTAAGGTGTGTTATTTATGGCACAATCATTTTAGGGTTTTAGGATTTGTATGATTTTTAACATATCAAATTTAGTGTTTTTAGGGTTTTTAGGGTTTTTTATATTTTTATAATTTACAGTTTATTATCAATAATATTAAGATTTTAGTGTTATTAGGGTTTACGGTTACAAAGTTTAGAGTTTCACGGTTTAATGTTTAAATTGTTAAGATTTTAGAGTTTTTAGGGTTTACGGTTACAAAGTTCAGAATTTTACGGTTTAATGTTTAAAATATCATTTTTAGGGTTATT
Source organism: Catharanthus roseus (assembly GCA_028651295.1). NCBI lineage: Eukaryota > Viridiplantae > Streptophyta > Magnoliopsida > Gentianales > Apocynaceae > Catharanthus > Catharanthus roseus. The sequence goes on along the minus strand of JAPQWS010000165.1, from coordinate 3,397,413 downwards.
AGGTTTTACTGTTACAAAGTTTACAATTTTATTTTTTAATGTTTAAATTGTTAAGATTTTAGAGTTTTTTGGGTTTACTGTTACAAATTTTAGGGTTTTACGGTTTAATGTTTAAAATGTCATTTTTAGGATTTACTATTTTGAAGTTTAGAGTTTTACGGTTTAATGTTTAAAATATTAAGATTTTAGAGTTTTAGGAATTACTGTTACAAAGTTTAGAGTTTTACAATTTAATGTGTAAAATGTCAATTTTATGGTTCTTGGGGTTCACTATTACAGAGTTTCTAGTTTTATTTTTTAATGTTTCAAAAATCAATTTTAGGGTTTTTAAGATTTTTCTAATATACCCTTAGGATTTTAATATTATGATTTTGGCTTTTTAAGGTTTACTGTTAAAAAGTTTATAGTTTTACGGTTTAATGTTTGATGTAAAATTTTGGATTTTAATAATAGATTTTTAAGTTTTCTATTATTTAAAGTTTAGAATTTTTAAGTTTTTTAGGGTTTTATGATATATTTTATAAGTAAGTATGTTGCTACTTGGTAAATTCACCATTACGGTTTTAGAGTTTAAATAAAAGTATTAATTACTAAACCCTAAATTTCCAAGTTTCCGTTCTATTAATTACAAAAAAAAAAAAAACAAAAGGGAAAAAAATCCAAATTACAGGTTCGCATCTATTCTACTAAAAAATTTATACGAAAGATGCAAAATAATTATCTAAATAAATAAAAAAATTCAAATAATCATAAAGTAAAGTAAAAAATAAACCCTAATTATTCAAATAAATTCATCAAAATAATTCATCACTCCAAAATTACTTTTGCAATACAAAAAATAATTATATACATAAAATCATCAAATTTGCACAAATTTATTAATAACAACAACTTTAAACATAAACTCAAACCCCACTTTCACAAAAAATGAATTAATTCAAATTAGCAAATAAAATTCATAAAAATGATTCACAACCAACAATTAACAAATCCTAACACACAATAATTAAAATTAATAAATAATACACCAAATAATTTAAATAACTAAAAACTTACCGAAAATTAAAAATGCAGCTCTAGTCTACCGTTTTCCACTTCAAATCTTTAACAACCTTCGTACTCCAAGGAAAGTCTCGCCAATTCAAACTTGAACTTCAAATATTAACTAAATTTTAACTGTAAAATTCGAAATAAAATAGAAAAGTATTAGAAAAAGAGAAGTCAAAGTATAAGAAGAAGGAAGAAAATAAAAGGAAAAGGAAAAGAACTTACCAAGTGGCGGCAGTGACAAAGCAGCGAGAGAGACTGCGTCGGAGCAGCGAGAGTGGATGAAGATAAAATGACAATTTTTGGATGAAGAGAAAATGAAATAAGGAGGTTGAAAATTTTCAAGGAGGAAATAGGAAAGAAGAAATAAGGAGGCAGAAGAAAGAGAGAAAGAAGAAGGAAGAAAGAAGAAAGGAGGCGGTGCGGCGCTAGGGTTTATAACGTGATAACGCACAGTTATTATGCGTTATCACTTATAATAACGCATAATGGACGTGTGTTATCATGAGTGATAATGCACAATGGTTGTACGTTATCGTCACATCAATGCCAAATCATCGCCACATCGTTAAGTATGCTATTTAACGCGGCTTAAGTCGGTGATTAGCGATAACGCACAACTATTGTGCGTTATCTCTAGCGATAACGTACAATAACTGTGGGTTATAGCCACTTTCGAATTTTAAAAAAAAAAAAATTTAGACTTATTTAGTACTCATTTCTTGAAATTGGGCAAAAGAAAAAAAAAACCATTGTTTTTTATTTCTGTCCACTGCCCTTTTAAAAAAGCTGGAGTCGATAGAGGGGCATGCTTTTGTCTCAAAATTCAGAGACAAAGATATCTTCTGACTTATTTTTAATCTCTTTTCACAAAAAAAAAAAAAAAAACCAAAAACAAAAAACAAAGAAAAACTAATTTACTAAAAAAGAAAAACCTAGTTTTTTTTAGGAACAGTGTATATTTCCTAAAAGAAAAACCAATTTCACATTCCAATGCACACATGAAAAACTATAAACTAATTAATAATTAATATCAGCTTGTGACAAAATGGGTAATTAAAACTACTGATTTGACAATATTTTTAAATTCAATTACAATATTACTTTCTCCGAGATTTTCCACATTTCAATAATTATTTCCAAAGCAAAAGAAAATGAGATTTGTGATCATTTACATTTTGTTATTACTATTATTTTTGTCATAAATCTTACCTCTTTAGTATACATGTATTCATATAAAACTCAACCCTACAATTTATTATATACTCTGAAAATAAATATTAATTTTGTGCAAAATAGTAAAAATTAAAAAATAAAAAGATAAAAAAAGGTGATCCACACAAAAAAACACAAGGTAAATGATTCAATAAACTACTATTTGCTAATAATTTGAGGAACTTTATACACACCGAACTCCAAACTCTGTGTTTAGTATTACTATTCTGCCCCTCAATTTGAACATTATAAAGTCATCAGCCTCTTCCTTTTGCTATTATCAAAAGTGGCACTCTTCTTTTCTTTCACTCTGTTGTTTTCCCTTTTGTAAAGTGAAAGCAAGGCAAGCAACTGCTGAAGAAGCCGCTCTCTTTCCTGCAATATGTATAATAATCAATCAATTTTGCATTTTTTACTATTATGTCCTAATTAATTAACCTATGAAATCACCATATTCAACTATCTCTAAAATAGAATTAAGAAATTACGCTATATAGCCTTAAATAAATTTTACTTTTCTATTTGTAACCATTAATTTTTATTTTAACAGTTTATATAGTCAAGAATTTTCAAAAAAAAAAAAAATTCTAGCTAAAAACTTTTACTTTTTTTTTTTTGTTTATGAACTATTTTTAATATAAAAAATTTATAACCATTTAATTGATTTTATGGTAATTCTTTACATTCTTTTGCATATTTTTATAACGATTCAATTATTTTTTTACCATTCAATCAGATTTATGTGTCAAAATGCACTGAATTTTATAATAAAATTATTAAATTGTCATACATGTGATGTTGAAATACTTCATGCATATTAAAAAATAAAATAAAATTTTATGACTATAAATAGAAAAGTAAATTTATGAATGCTTGGCTTTGAAATATTGATGTGCATTTTTGAGTCTTGCCTTAAGTAATAGAAATTACAAGTTTTGTCCATGGACAGAAGATTGAGTTAGGGCCTAAAATTTGTGTGAATTTCTCTGTTCTTTTATAAAATTACAAAGTTGAAACCATGTTAATAAAATATATGAATATAATACAAATAGTATATAGAAGACTATAATCTTGAGAAGCCTTTTGAATAATAATAATAATAATAATAATAATATATTTAACTTCAAATTGCATTTCCCGTCAACTATTGTTTTTCCTACTACTGTCCTGTCCTTTTTTCTCCTTCCTCCACTAAGATATTCCAAAAACGTTTACACATATATGTGAGCCCAACATAAATAAAAGTTTTTTTAAAAAAAAAATTAGGGTTCATAATTGTTATTTACTCCTTTCAATAAAAGCTGTAATTTTCCTTAAAAATAAAAGATATAATTATCACAGAGGCGTGAAGACTACGGATGTCAGCTACAGCAGTCATCATCAATTTCTAGTCACTGGAAAAGATTAATGAATTGGCCATCTTTCTGGAGTTGAAATCATAAATTTTACTAAACAAGAAAGAATTGAATCTTTCCAAAACCATAATAATAATAATAATAATAATAATAATAATAATAAATGTAAACAATTTATTAATTATCTATTTTGTCCTTATTGGTTCTGACATTCAAAATCCTATCATCACAGCTGTTCCTCCTTCTTCGATTTTGCTATTTTATTTCTTCATTAATTTTCTGATAATATTTAATCCAATCAGCCTAGAAGCCATCGTTTACCCGTTCAAACGTCTCTAATTTCTGCAAAATTTTCAAGTTTCAAAATGAAATCCAAAAGGGTTTTCGAAACTCCATAAAAAATTGTGTTCAATTAATTACCCAAATTTCCTTCTTCATATTTTGGTATTATTTCTTTAGTTGCTGAAGATATTCAATTCAATCAGCAGCTCAGAACCCATTGTTTGTCCAATCAAAACCTTAATTTCTGCAAAATTCCCAAGATTCAAAACCAAATCCAAAAGGGTTTTTCAAAACTTCATCAAGAATTATTCAATATTTAAGAATTAATGGCTTAAATTTCATTTAGAAATGAAATATTCGCCAACCCCCCCCGCCCACCCCCACCCCAATGAAAAAAAAAGTTAATGAATAAACGTACCTTCTTCTTCTGCTGCCGCTGTGACTATTGTTATTACTACTTCCACTGGTACCACTACTGCCAGTACTTCCACTATTATTGCTTGATGATCTGCCACTTGAATCACAATTACTCTCACTTGATGAAAATCTTTTTTTCCACCAATCTTTATCAGACATCTCTGGTTTTGGAGATACTTTTGCACATGATATTGTTGTACTATTACTACTACTAATAGTATTATTCAAATTCTTTTTCTTTTTTGATTTCAAAGAAATTGGAAATACCATTTTGAGAAATAATCCTCCATTTTCCATACTTGTACTTCTCATAACATTTTGTACTCTTGTCTCATTCTTCTTGCTTTCTTGCCTCTTAATATTGACCCTTTGATGTGCTAAAGATTGATCATATTTCTTCATCTCTTGGAGTAGACATTCTTCTTGAGTTTTTTCAACTTTAGGCTGCTCCACTAGATCTTTTAAGGAAAGTTCATAGCAAGATTCAGGCATGCTTTTAACCATTTCCATAAGTTCCCTTTGCCCTTTTGCTATAGCTTGTGTTCTTGATGCCGGTGATAAAGTCCGGTAATTGATGTTGACATGATGTAACGAATGCACTGGACTTCTAGGCGGACTAGTTGTCCATAAGGGCGGCGAATGAACGCCAGATCGATCATCTTCTGAATTTAGAGGTCTAAATTGAACTTCTTCATCATCATCATAAGCAACATCCCAATTGTTGTTTCTATATTCCTCATAGCTTTGAGCTGTTTTTCTAGCTCTAGGACCAAAATTCCAAGGACCCCCAAAAGTGGCATAACTTATATGATGATCAATATTTGTGCCACCACCTCTAAAAGGACCAAATTGTTCTTCTACATGATGATGACTATTGGCAAGTTCAGCTCTTGGATCAAGCATGGTTTTTTTTTTTTTTTTCCTTGAGGATTTTGTGGGAGGAAAGAGGAAAGAGGAAGGAAGGAAGGAAGAAAGGAGAAAATGAAGCAAAAAATTAGATGAATATGATGAGATGGTGTGTATGTGAATTGAGTTTGGTATGGTGTTGTATAGTCATCAATGAGTCTTTTGGTCCATTGTCACTTTCCTTTTAATAACAACCAAAGTTTTTATCGTTGTGGCTTCATTTGCTTTTTTACTCAAAAAAGTCAAGGATTTCTAGATGAGGGGCGTAGGGCCATCTTCCCTAAATTTCTCGTGTTTGTCTCTCTTGAGCTTTTTACTTTTGATTATTTATATGAATTAATGTCATATATCGTCACCAATATATGCTCCACCCTCAAGAATGGTTAGGGATGGTAGGATAGATTTTTTTTTTATTTTATTAGATGACTTATTAATTACATAATCGATTATGTGATTGATGATAATTTAATATTAATTTAATATTTTCTAAAGTCGATCGATATTGAAATTGATAGTTTTTAGTAAAAGAATTTTATTGACAGAAAAAATAGATACCGACTATATATATGTGTGTGAAAGAATTGTAAAGGAATATCATATGAAATAAAGCAAGCGTAGGTGAGTTTTGTTTTTGTTATAAATGGGAGAGTTTTCAATTTGGGATTGACGTTTTTTTTAGTAATCCAGTATTTGAAAATCATCGACTAATCCGATGCAAATTTTAAAGTTTAAAGGTGAGGAGTATATTTGATTTGTCACCAATGGATCATCAATACGTCCTACTCTTGACTGTTTTCGGGATGCAGTAGGATCAACATCTTGAATAACATTAATCTCTTATAGCTTTCCCGGAACTTGATTATGTTTTTGGAAATTTTTTCTTCCCAAAGAGAGGAAGGTTTTTTAATGGATTGCAATCCTTGATTATGTTTTTGTACTATGTTGTCAATGAATTCTTTCAACTGTCCCATCTTAATTGCAATTTCAATTTCTTTTTTGAGCTGGGTACAGTGTTATGTATCATGTCCATGATCCTGAAATTGACAAAATTTTGTTTTATTTCTTTTATCAGGAGGTGATAACATTTTAACAGGAGGTCATAGATGTTAGTATATACCCTAAGACCAATTGACTCACATTTATGATTTATGAAGCATGTATTTTGAATTGTATTTTATGCTCTTGGTCATCAAGTATGTGACTTGATAGTAAAACCCTTATAGCTAATAAAATACTATTCTTATTTGTCCATAGTTTTATTACATCTTGTATTATTAAACTAGTGTGAAGTCGATTGATGGTCAAGTTTTACTGATCATGAATATGAGATATAAAATCAATTCATAAATACATATTGAGAATATTGTATTGGACATGACCCATAGTGAAGAAGAAATATTGCATGGGTTTAAGTTATAAGTATTTCTTCTCAGTTTTATATTTGGTGTCCTTTGACCTAATGTTTCTAATGCTTCTTGCATGGAGAGAAAATATGTTTTGACATAGTCAAACGTCACTTTTAATTAGGTGATTATTATGATTATTTGTTGGCTTATTTTCTTGTCATGGCTTGAATATTGGAGATAGTGAAAGGAATTTGTCCCTCTCTTTTTAGAGAGAGATATCCATAGGCCCCTTGATAAGGAAGACTGAAAAATATACATGGTCATGCTCAAATAAGTATTAATAAGGTGTTATTTATATTATTTGTTGAAACAGTCTGCCTGGTGATCAAGTAAATGGCTAATTAAGTTTTATAAGGATGACTCGGTCCATGCCGTATACTTAATTAGGATATTGTGTGTCAAAAGGACTAAATATTAAATATGATGCTAGGTTATGATTGCTTTTACTTAACTTGAGTAAGCATAATGTCTTGCTAGAGGCCGCTTATATTTTGTGAATAAATGTCTAGGACATTTTTCATTCACTGCCAACGTTAAGTGAACCTACAAGGTCGCACGCATAGATGATCTTGTGAGCATAATGTCTATGTTTAATGAATCTAGATTGTGTCCAGATTCGTTGAACGTATACAAAAGGGGAATCAGATTCATATTGTATCTTCTGGTAAGTTAATAAGTAACTAATTTTATTTAATTGAATAAATGAAATTAATTTCTTAATATTACTCATCCAACCATTAGATGATTATAGAAATAGACGGACGAGATTAAACCGTCATTAGATGACAATTAGGATTTTGATATTGACAACTATAAAAGTTATGTTAACCTTTTCTCTGTGGCCGTCTTTTTATCTGATTAAAGAAAAACAAAACCCTAAAACCCTAGAACGGCGATATAGTTTATAGCCTCATCTCTCCGAAATTCCACATATTACCAGATAGTCAGATTAGTTCTGAACAGTTTTCAGAACACAGAAGGGGCTAGCATCCCGATCGCTTGCAGAGGAGTTCGTCGTGTGGATACCAGTAGAGGGCAAAGCGTAAACAACAGCGCCTCCACATCAAACAGTAAAAAAACATTGAGATAATTTCTATCCAATTAGTTTTTCTAGTATGTGTAGATCTTGTTGGTGGTTTTCCGTAGTGTTATTTTATTTATTTTTTCCTACGGCTTCCAATAGTAGAATACCTAATGACTCAACTTTGCAAAGAATCTCGGCTCGGGGGATATGCAAAGAGGTATAATCAAAATGATTTGACTCTACTCTTTGAGTACCGAAACGGTCCTGAACACTAACTCTAGTCTTGCACTAACTCTCGTCCTAGTATCCCCGAGCCTAGTCCTTTTAGCAGCTTGAGTTTCCTTTACTTCATCTCAAGTCCCACTTTCGTCTAACATAGTCATCTCCTGAATAAAAACTTTGATTATGGACAGAAGAGTACGAACATTTCTAGATTCCTTATTAGCTAACCTTCTTGAGAAGGTAGTATTACACAACCCATGCTGATATGCTTGAATAAACTCATTTTCAGAAAGATAAGGAATTCTCTAAACTACCTGATTAAATCTTGCCATGTCATCATGCACGAAGTCACGGGCTTTTGGTGAACACTAAGCAAGAAGTTAGATACGAGGGTAAAGATTGCTTGAGCAAAAAAATGCTTGGTAAAGTTTTTCCCTAACTCACTGGAGCTTGAAATACTCCGTGGTGGAAGATGAGCATACCAAGCAAGGGCTTTCCTAGCAAGAGAATTAGAAAATAAGCGACAGCAGGCAATGTTAGAAGCATTGTAAACGTTCATGGAGGAAGTAAATCTTCACATATGATGTACGAGATCCATAGAACCATCATAAGTCTCAAGTTTTAAGTGTGTAAAACGGTGCTGCAATGGTGCAGACGCATAAGCATCAATAAGAGGATTGTGATTCAACAAGTCTCACTGTGGTCTACTGCCAGGGTAGGTGTAGTGATCATCATTTGCGCAATGGCCTGATTAACCATATCGTGGATGGTAGAGCCAGTGGTAGATTATCTACGTGATGAAGCATCTCCTGATATAGCAAAGGGTGGAATAGAAGATTGAGCTAACATTGCTTGTAGAGAAGGCAACAACAATTGCAATTGAGAAATTTGGTCAGGTTGTAGAGAGACACTTGTAGAGCTAAATCTTGATGAAGAAGCTCATTGCACAAAAATCCCTTCCAGAGTAACAAGAACAGGGATTGATGTCGTTGGAACAGATACTCCAGTAGTACCAAAAGAAATGACACCCACTAGTAAAATATCCACAGGTAATGAAGTACCTTCAGAAGCCATCAGGAAAAAAAAGAAAAAATCTATTGCCTTTCCAAACAAAAAAGGAAAGTAAACCACGGTAGGTGCAAATTGATGATTTCTGACCACCAACTTGATCTTGATAGCAGCTAAGAGATCCTTCTTGAAAGACAATGAAAAATAGAGGGTGGGTTTAACCCTATTTTACTTACGATACTTAAGTCAGATGGTGAAAGTAGGAGATTAACAATATAGTAAAAGTCCACTCATCAGTAAATAGTGAACAATACATATTTATAAAGTGTCCAAGTATAGAACTTTAGTTTCCCAATCAATGTGTGATTTGGTAAATAAACTTCATAATCTTTTAACCTTGGTGATGTCATCAGGTTCATATGTGAGGTAATCAAATATGCTGACTTCCTTAAGGCATTTATTAAATAATTACGGACTTGTTGGCCCACATTCTTTAAATAAGATGGACGGTTCCTTCATGGACCATTCCTAAAAGTGAAACAAATGTTAGAGACTAAATATGACATAATTCTTTTTATATATATAAATCTTGATTACTATATACAATTTATAAGATTTATTAAACTTAAACTACTATTCATATATATATATATATATATAACTAATTCAATCACTTTAGTATTAGACCCTTCGAAATCCAAAATAGAGTTTTCAATAGAGTTTTATCTATACACAAGCCCTAGATCTGTATTCTTTTATTTTTCATTTTTGGGATGGAAGAAATGGTTTGATCCTTCCATTTTCTTGCATTCACTATTTTCTAAACTTGAGCTATCCCTTTTCACATCTTCATATGTATATTGTTGCATTTTTCTTTAATTGAGCTTTGACTTGCCCTCGTGGCTTTTATTTGAATTGGATTTTTATTTAAAAGTTTTTTATCTTACTGTTTTAGGAATAAAAGTTTTTTTCTTAACTAATTTTAAGAAAACAAACTATATTCGTTAATTTCCTCAAAAAAAAAAAAAACTATATTTGTTAACAAAGAAATAAATGAATTTCAATTTAATGTCCAAATGTAAATACTTATGGCAGGGAGATTATGTAATAAAGTTTGACGGATGGCATACAAGGGCAGGCAGAATATTCGATTAAGATAGCAAAATAATTATAATGAACTAAAATTTAGTTATGTGGGCCTCGTAGAAGTTTAATTTTCTAAATTATGGCATAAGGGGACAAAAAAAGAGATTACTTGCGGTTTTTGCTAGCCACCAAAATAGATTCTTATATAAATTAAAAATTACAAATAATGATTCATTTGCTAATCGCTATTAGAAAATAAATTTGTGTGCACGGCAATCATCAATAATTATTCATGGTGGAGAAAAGATCAAAAAGAAATTTAGTTTTCTATAATAAATGCATTATTCTCCTTATCATATGTAATATATGCTTATTCTTTGAAATATAGCACTCCAAGTATTACTGTGTAAAATATTTCATTGGTAGAGTGGGAAACTAATGTTCTAGACTTATGTTTTTAGGAAAATGATTAATTATATATATATATATATCATGTTTTCGTGTTCTAAATAGTTAAGTTCTGTGACCAAAATTCAACTTCAGAAAAATAAAATGTTACTAAAAACTTTCGTATTGATATTATTCTAATTTTTCCTTCATCAAGTTCTTTCTTTATTCACCTTTAAAAAAAATGGTTCTTCTTTTTGCTAGTTGAAGACTTGACTTATGTAGAATATTGGGAACTTTAATCATAGTCTGCTAATCATATATAAAGAGAAAAATATTCTTCAGTCAAATATATATAGAGGCAGTCCTTTCGAAAAAAAATACGTATACAAGCACTCAATTAATATATTTACAATTTTATACTCAATTTTAGATTACAGATATAATTTAATTAGTATAATTGTATTCTCTCAAATGGCCAAATTATTTATTTATTTAGTAATTATTATAGAAAGGCATAACTTATCCACAGTTTTTCTAAAATTATAGTGGGCTATTTAGTGTTGAGCTCATACTAACTAATTCATTATTAACATATTTAGCTTCCTACTGAAAACAAGACGAAAGAAAGAATCATATGATTGAAAGCTCATAAATAGCAGACTACCACTATTGTAAGAGTTTTCCCAGGGAAAAAAAAGTATTGCAAAGGGACCCAACATATTTAACATGAGATGTAATCGTATTGTTTGTTTTTGTTTGTTTTTATGATGGATTTCCTTCTCCTTCCTTTACTCTCACTAGGAGTATCTGTGAAGGTGATCTTCTCTCTCCATACTTATTCAATATATGTGTAGAAAAGCTCTCTTCTATGATTCACCACGTCGAAAGACATGCTTTAATTGCAGGATTATGCTTCTACGAGAACTCTCCCTCCATTTCACATTTCTTCTTTGCAGATGATAGTTTTATTTTTCGCAAAGCAAGTTCTGCGTATGCAACAACAATCCACAAAGTTTTCAATACTTTGCCGCCATCTCAAGACAGGAAGTAAATTTCCAGAAATCCACCTTATTTCTTTGATGACTTTATTCCTTTGTCTTTTGTTGAGAATCCCACATCGGCTAATTAAAGAATTAATGAACCTCTAATAACTTGGGCAATCCTCCTCCTCTTGAGGTATCTTTTGTGGTGAGTTAGGCCAAAATCTAAATTTTAACATGGTATTAGATCCAGGTTGTTGGCCAAAAATTTAAATGCTTACATTATCAAATCTTTAAATTTATGGTCTGGCAATTTTTCTGGAGGGATCTGAAGGTAATAAAAAAACTCTGTTGGAAATCTTGGGACAAACTCTGTAAATCTAAAGATAAGGGTACGATGGTGTTTTCAAAATTTTGAAGGTTTTAATTGCTACGCAATTTTGGCGTATCACACTTTCTCATTCATTTCTAATGGCACAATGTCTCCAGGCTAAGTACTATCTTAATGAGAATTTCTTGATTGCTTCATCGGGGATAGACCCTCTTTCCTTTGGCGAAGTCTCTTGGAAGGTCATAATCTTCTATCACTCGGTCTGAGATATCGTATTGGCAATAACCTCTCCACTATATTTGGTCTGATAAGTGGATCCCCTCCCTATCTGGGTTTACTCCACCAGTCCTTTTTCTCGCTAAAGATGGGGAAATAAAAGTGGCAGATCTCATTTATTTTAATCAATGCACCTAGAAAGAAGACACAGTTAAACATATTTTTCTCCATCATGAGGCGGAGGCGATTCTTCAAACTCCTCTAAACCCTGTATTGGCTTGATGACAAACTGATTTGGAACTGCACTTTGCATAGTATTTATACCGCTAAATTTGGGTATAAAGTAAGAATGGATTTCACAAAGGACTCTACTGAAGATTAGAAGTTTTCTACGGAAGGTTGTGTTAAATATTTGCTCAACTAGTAAAGATCTTTAGAGAAGACTTATATGAAAGAAATAATTGTGTGCATTGTGGATCTTGAGAAGAAGATGACATACATGCCCTTTTTGAGTGCTGCTTTGCGAAATAAGTATGGGAATGCATACCCAATTGAGATAAATGGTCAAGGTATAGTGTACTTAGTTTCAAGAATCTCATCTACTCCATCTCATTACACTTTGGAAAAGAAGATGTTGCGATTTTTGGGACTTGTATATGGTTCATTTGGATTTGCTAGGAATAAGCTACGTCACGAAGGCACCTCTGCACATGCAAGTTCACTTTCATTGAGGATTATACATTTCTTAGAAGAATTTTTAAGGGCTAATTAAGGCTTTCCCTCAAATCTTATTGCGATCCCTATTATGAATTCCCAAAGAACATAGAAGCCACCTTATCCCGGGATTCTTAAAGTTAATACAAATATAGGTTTCTCGGATGATAAAATTGGCATTGGTATTCTTGTACATAATCATTTGAGTGTTCCTCTTTTAGCAAAGGTTATACCTCGTATGGGGACGTTTCAAAATTAGTTACGAGGAACTACTAGCTATCATTGTCGAATATGTTACAAGATCCACTTTGGGAGAATGTATGATTATTGAAAGTGACTCTCTTCTAGCTATCAATAGTCTTACCTCCGCGGTGAAGATTTCTCAGAACTTGGTGATTTATCTTTTGATTTTTTCAATAGTATAGAGTCTCTTCTACATCTTTTTCCCACGTGTATAAAATCATAAGATACCCCATCACACCTTGCAAAGGCTGCTTTAGCCTCTAATTTTGTTCAAGAATGGATAAGGAACATACGCCATGATGTAGCTTGTGCTATCATGTTGAATTTTAATAATATATAATCATGTTTTCTTTTAAAAAAACATTGTATATTCAATTAATCAATTTATTCAAGATTAATCACCATAATTTCTAAAAAAAGAAAAAAGTTTCACTATCTTAAAAAAAAAAGAAAAATTGTGTTTTTTGATAGGGTAAGAAAAACTTATGTTATGGAATAATCTTTGTGCACGTAAAAGGTTTTTTTTTAAGATGTTATATTATGGACACTACAATTGTTCATTTTGAAAAGATATATAATTTTAAAGCATTTAATTCATAAAAAACTCGACCTATGAAGGATTGATTAAGAAAAAACTTTAGCAAATATTATATGTAAGGTTTTTTTTAATTTTTATTTCTTTTATCAAACCTGTGCAATTTCCATTCGAAGAATCAGAAGTGTTACAATGTGATACATCTGAATTTCGGGAATTCCTTAAACACTATACTAGCCTATATCAAAGGCCATACCGGATAACGAAACATTACCCGTGTTGTTAGAATATATCCAATAATCCAACATTTTTAACCTAGAATGATAACCAAACATAAACCCAAACAGAGCTAGCCCACGAAACTATAGACAAAGAGGGCCTAACAAACAAAGCTCCAATTCAACCCAAAAGCTAAATAGATAGCCCAACTTCGTGAAAAAGCCCAACCCAAGAAAGCAACACCATCACGTTAAGCTTTAGCAACCACAGCCAACAACGCCACTGTGATACTCCCAACCCTACCACTAGGTCAACTGCGGCTGAGCAGGGTATCTGCGTGACTCTTGGCACTAAACTATAGGTTTCAAAACAAGAGCACAACCCCGGGGCCACACTTAGAAGTAGATATATATAATATATAGCAGAAAATTAAGTCATCTGAATACTAATAGGGCACTTAAACTCAGGGTTCAAGAAATCTTCTTATGATCATACTAAAACAAGGATGGAAATACCTTACAAACGGCTCGAGCATAAGAGAGCAAAACAGAAACACATGTCCTTCCGGAGAGACTCGAACCAACAACTTCACGCCTAACTTTAGCGGCTGACTATACCTCTGATCGTCCTGAGTTAATTTGAGAAGAAAATATGATATGGAAAAATGTGAGCGCGGGCTCAGTGAGTCCACCTCTATGTGCGCGTTAGTGGTGTCTTTGAAACAATGGTGATGCAGTTTCATGAAACAAGTCATGCAATATTATAAAAAAATAGTTTTTTTGTTGCTTCAACACAATCGATGCTTGAACCTACATGAGGGGTTTGAGCGCAGCTGGAAAGTCTGAGCAAATCAAGACACATCAATGCAGCCTCTATACCCGAATTCAAAAGAACATGTAATGCAACAGTCGAGTTCTACGGACAAAGTCTAGATCCCAAAACATAACAAGGTCATCGGAACCAAGTTTCGGCATCTCGTAGTCCATACCAGCCAAACACCATACAAGCGCTCGATTCCCATAACCACTCTTCCCATATCACTGGTCAAAACAGGCTACAAATTCTGGGGCACCTACCAGGTCTGTCATGGACCAACCTTAGTTTCAAGCCCCTCCTGCAGAGCATGATGCGGTATCTACGTAGACCGATTGGGCCAAATCCTCCACGGTGCTACGCCTCTCTTCAAGTGGATCCACTCTCCCGAGTCTGAAACTGTCCACGCCATCGGAAGAGACCCTTTTACGGAGGACTAGCCACGTATAGTGCAATCCTCTTACGCTTCCGAATACAGGATCATAACCAGGATTGTAACCCTGGTTGGAATAAGGTTTTCATATGTTTTTATAAACCGAAAGGCCACTTGCTCGGTCGTCGGAATAGAATCAGGTCATAAATATTTGAGGTCAGCAAAAATCCCCATCCGCCAGTCATCACATGCTTGTGCAACTTTCACAATTATACCAATGTCAGGTCTATATTCATGCATGTCAAAACATGTAACTTTTCAAGACCAAAGCATTTTCTAGCTTATGCAGATTTACAAACATGTCAGATCTATATTCATGCATGCCGAATCTATAACTTTTCAAAACCTAAGCATTTTCCAACTCATAAATATTTTCAGAAAACTCGTGTACAGACTAGTTCTTTTTCACAGCAATAATAATATGTTTAAAAAAGACTATACCTATGTGGAGTACCGCTCCTATGCATTTCTACTGAACATGTAACACGTGGAGAACATCTCCAATTAAAAAAAAACATGTCAAGTTATACCGTTTCAAAAATAGTAAATATTTTATGATAAGCTTAGAGATCATATTTATATAACCCGTAACATTTGAAGTAACATAATAAGACGGGGTTTGTGGACTCACCTAGATGCAGATTTGGTGTTATAATCCTACAAATATAGTAATAAGATTACTTAGTATTAAATTAAGTACCAAACAAATAATTTTATTCCCTAAATAATATTGAGATCCTACATAATAGACTTAGGATATATATATATATCCCCTAAAGCAGATCCAAAATCTTATAGTCTCAAGAATCTTTAATTTGAGCACTTGCTTGAAGTGCCTAACTTACCTAAAATATAAAACTAAATTAATCTCACAATTAACTATATATTAAAATCTATTTAAAATATTTAAACCCTAAAAAAAAAACTTATACTATATATATAAATATAATCTACTGACAAAAGAGAGAAAAGAGAGAAAAAAAGAACAAATTACTTACCTTAGAAAACTAATACATGGCTGCTACTTTTCTTTTTTGGTTGCCAAACAAATCATCAAATAAAAAAAATAGAGGAAGTGATATATTTATATGGGTTAATGGCGGTTAGTGCCAAGAGATGGTTAAAAAAAAAAAAAACCGTGGTGATGACGGGTAGAATGTGAAGGTGGCGGAAATTCCTTAAGCTTTAATTTTTTTCTTTTTTATTTTTTTATTTTTTACTATTTTAAAACCTTATATGAGAATATCAAGTATTTAAATTTCTAAAATACACATATTAGATATTCAAAAAAAAATTTTCACTTAAAGGTACTTATAAACCCACTAATAAAAACTCAATATAATAAATGTTATTTATTTTACTCTCATTTCTAAGTATTTCCAAAGTAGTTGTTACAGCCGCCGCGTTGGCATCCATAGGAGCCACTAACAACCAGAAAAAACTTCAAATGCCGGTCTACTGCCTCCATACCCTGGTTGTTCAAGTACGCAGAAAAGACCACAGAAAGGCTTTGAGGGATGACCACAAAGTCGGCATCAACATTTCTCCACCCATGAGCAATTGAGTTCAGATGCACTACCTGGTGTTTAAAAGATCTCGGTCCAGCCAGATTCAGCCACCCACGCCAACCATAAACAGATAGAAAAAACAAGGAGAAGAGCAAAAAATCAGAAACCAAAAAAACTAAAGATAAAACACAACCTCTAAGGATCTGAAAACGAAAACTCTAAAACCACTAAAACTCTTAAAATCACAACCACAACCACAAACACAAACTAAAACTATAAAGAAGTAGAAAACAGAAATATGAAAAAGTCTATCGGAGATGGGGGCTCCAAATCAAAAGAAGACTCCTCCAATCGTCAGATCTGCTTTGTCCATGCTGAGGGGACTTGTCGGAGACGTGCCCAGAGCGGACCATGAGGATGGAGTGGCTGTGAAGAGGGAGAGAGCTCGACGATCGCCGATTGCTTAGTTTCACTGTCTTCTTTGCCTTTCCCAAAGGTTCACCTCCTTTCGCTGGAAAGTCTAAAAAGTAAATGGGACTCTAACATTGAAATATATAAGATTAAGGACATTTCCTTTAACATATGGAGGCCCAAATGCAATTTTGGAGTCATATTATTTCCAAAGAGGGTGTGTGTGTATGTTTTTTATTATTACCATATTTGATTTCATTATGTTTTGGTATGAACTTATGCCCAAATTTAAAATTTAACTTAATTTTAAAAAATGCCTAATTCTATATTCAATATTAAGCTACACGCAATGTTTGGTATACCAACTTCATGCTTCAGATGTCTATATCTAGCCATAAACATGGAGGGATGAAATATTAATCCTACATTAGGTAGCATCTCAATATATATATACATGTATATGTGTATATAGATATATATACACATATACGTGTATATATATGAATATATATACATATATATAATACGATTGAGACAATTCTTCTTTTGGAACATCTATTAGGAATGAAGTACCCAAATCTAACTAATTCATGACTAAACATGAGCGTGTATCTTACTCCATGTTATAAATGTAAGTTAGATGTAAATTTGTAATTAGAGATTTCTATCCACATCAGTGATACAATTTGTCCCTAAAATAAATGGATTGAAAACTAAATAATAGTTAAAATATATTTATCTTTTTACAAATTATTTCATTTAATTTTTTTTTAAAAATAATTCATAATAAATAATATTTACCTCACATTTTTCAGTCTAGCCAAACAAATCATGTATATCTTCCTTCACCTTTACCAAATAAATTGAAAGTAAATAAATATAAAATAAAATGTGAACCCTTCTAATCCAAACTAGGAGTTAAACTTGAATTGACATACAAAATACAAAATATATAATTAAATATCCTTTAAAAAATAAATGAATAATTAAATAATAATTTATTATCATTGATGATAATCATAATAATAATTTCATGTCTTTCCAGACAGTAAAATTCCTAAGTAAAAAAAAAAAAAGAATCACCACTGAATTCTCATTTTCACAATGGAAGAGAGAAAATTTCTGATTTCATTTTGAGAAAAAGGAGATTATTGGTATAACTGTAGCATTGCCATAACGAGCTCAGGGTCATGGCCTGATTCGAACCGTTGGCAAAGCGGACAGAGATATAAATTAAAGAAATATTAATTTGTAAAAGTGCAAATTGGATTGGGTAGGACAGTTTGAGTGCAGGGTAGTGCGGTCCCATCGGATCTTGTTTGCAGGCTGATCTTTTTTTGTAAAACAAAATTTAGGCATTAATTTTAATGTATTATACATAAATTAAAATACCATTTAGGCGTTATTTATGGGTGAGTTTTTTATTATTTAAATTTTATTATAATTTTATTATTAGTTGAATATTTTTAAGAAGATTTATTTTAATATTTTTAAAGTTAAAAATAATTTTTTTAAAAAAATTTTCATCCCGCAACAACTAACTTATTTGTCTGTAAATTAAATGCATACCAACATGAATTAGAAAAAATATTAATTCATAAAACTATATATAGAACTGAACAAATTGTTTATCCGAATGAACCATTTTGAGTGTGGTCTCATGTGGACCATTTTCCAGTGATTATTGTCATTTCATTCCATGCTAATGTAATAAGCATAACGTTGGAGTTTGATAATTAACTAGACCAACTATTTTTGGACTTTTAATTTTTAATTCTTTCAAAAGTAGGTTTGTATCTCATTTAATATTTCAAATTTAAAAATCACAATTGCTAAGCACAACCAATTACGGCTGTAAACGGGACGGGTCTTACCCGTACGGGTCTGTACCCGTTTTTAGTAGGTAAGGTTTAAATTTTATACCCGCGGATTCGGACCCGTACCCGTACCCATATTTATACTGCTATATGGGTCCGGGTAAGGTATGGTGATACCCAGATCCGTATACCCGTATACTCGTATTAATAAAATAATAATATATTTTATATATTATATTATATTAATATATAATTTATAATTTTTTTAACATATTATTTTACTCTTATCTTTAATCCTAACCTACTACCTCTACTCTACCTACCTACCAACCAACTACACTCACATCACATCACACTCACACTATGACGATTTTGTGTATATTTGAACTTTTAATTATGTGAATTAGAGATGTTAAATGATTTTATTTGTTGAAAGAAATGTTAAGGAGATTATGTTAATCATGTTAAAATTTTTATTTTTTGAATTATACATTGTTTTACATATTTTTGTTTAATAGGGAAATAAAATAGAAAAATGTCATACGGATACGGGTATACCCGTACCCTACCCTGGACCCTGGAGGGTCGGGTCTGGGTCCAGAATTTTATACCCTGTAGGGTATGGATCTGGGTCTGAGTCCAAATTTCACTATAAGGGTACAGGTCCGGGTCTAGGACTACCCTGAGGGTCTAGACCCGTTTACAGCCCTACAACCAATTGTTGCAAAATTTTATCCTTGAACAGAAAGTTTCTCTCTCTAACAAAAGAAGAAAAAAATTCTCTCCATATTTCCTGTACCCTTTTATTTGAATTAAGTAGCATGCACTTCTTTAACTTTTCCAACTTTATACTGGGAAATAGGAACTTCAGACTTTAATCATAAAATGTTTGGTAGCTTTGGAATTTGTAAGCTTTTGTTTAATTGACTTTGTTCTCAATTGCAGATATTATTGTTGTGAATGTGTGAAGAAAATGACATTTCAAGGCCAAAGCTCATCTGTGAAAAAGTAGTGGAGCTAATTTACATAACGGTCTTATCAAAATATGCCAACAACAAATTAAATAGATAATAATATGATGAAATATTTTAATTTTTTTGTACTTTCTATTTGATTGTTTAAATTTTTTTCTTGGCTGAATATGATCATTTAGAACTTGAATCCATAGGAGCCAAAGTTAATTTTTAATTTTTATACACTAACAATTTTTTTGAATATTTACTAACAATTTTGTAATATAGTTGCTATGTAACTCGTCCAACTCCTTGATTTATATTGCATTTTACTATATAATAAATATAAAAATATCATTCATATGTAAAACTTATATCATAGGGAAAAAGATTACATAACCATTTTACTTTTCAAAAAACAAAAGTAATGAAGCTTATAAGAATACTTAATCTCTGTGCAATAACATATTTTTGTATTTTATCTTTTATCTTCATACATAATGTTTTTCTTTATTTTGTTTGTTTTTTATACATTTTTAATAAAAAAATCAAAATTATAAATTAAATATTCTATCTGTAAGTTTAACTACAATCACTAAAAAATTAATAAAAAAAAAAAAAAACTACAATCGTAAATAAGCTAATTCTAATGCCCTCCAATATTTTGTATCAAACGAAAATTTGAAACCTCTCTTTGAAGTATATTACAAGAGTTTTATATTTTCATTAGTTAAAGTAATTAATATAATATTATGACAAGTGTAAGATTTTTCTAGAGACACACGTGTGGGGTTGCAATCATTTCTTGCTATAGACTTTATGGTTAAGATCTTTTTATTTATTTATTTATTATTTTTTGGAGTGCATTAGAATTAACTTATGTGGCGATTATAGTTTATTTAAACTAATCTTCCCCTAAAAAAATAAATAAAGTTTTGAACTTTTCTTTTTACAAGTAACCTTCTATCTTTTTTTATTATTAAAAAGTTGATGAAAGTAAATTTATAATTCTTAAAATACACCTATCTGACGAGAGTGCTTCTCTCAACTAGAGTCCTTCTCCTAGTCATATAGGTTTCTTTATCCGATCTTCTTCTTTGTTAGCCATAGTCTCTTTGATTGCTACTTCCTGATTTCGTAATAGATCCATTTGAACTACACTCATACCCAGTTTCTTTCATTCCCCATCACTCTCACCCTTTTATTGAAATGCCTCCGAATGATTCTCATATCCATGGCGAATGAAATTTCCTATCCTTTTCACTCAATTAAGATAAGACCTAGTGTGTTGGACTTTCTCAACCTGAGGTGTGATCGATGCATAGATTCATGTCGGTATAGCATCTTCATGGTTATTTTTGAGAGATGCTTCATTCATGCGCCTAGCTTTCAAATTGCCATGATGACACCTTGGAAATGTGAGTCTGAGTCTTTCAAGATGCACACGTTGAAAGACAACGTCTTTATCTGATTTTCCAGTTTGCATAGACCAAGAATCAAGTCTTACTCGAAGGGCAATGGAATTCCGACAAACAATTGCTGATATAAAGCCATATGTAGGCTAATTGACTAGTGTTCACACATTTTTTTTCTTAGCCCAAGTTCTTTAATCTCTGTGATGAGTTGGACTGAGCCTCACAACCTAAATAGGATGAGTTTATTTTTAACCCAAGATGCTGGGCAGGCCAGGCTGGTTAACAGCCCAATCTCCGTGAGACTTCCCAGGTGACTTGGCTGTTGCTTCTTTGAAAAAGTCTTCTAGGTAACAGGATGTTCTGTTATTGAGCGATCCTTACAGATGACTGTTCTGTTGTTTGAATAAGTCTTCCATAGAAACTCTATAAATACTCTTAACCTTTCTTGTTGTTAACAGATGAGACGTGACTATTTATTTTGTGTGAAGCCTTCTTCTTTTCTCTCTTCTTCTTCTCTGCAGATTCTTGTTTCTGTTTGTTCTCTGTGAATTCTTCTATTACTGCGCCGTTAGTCACCATTTCTGATTCACCACGTGCATGGGTAGTTTTTGAAGAAGAGAACCGAAAGTGAGAGATTAGATTATTGTTGTGTGAGGCTCATCCATTGTTGAGGGTTTGATCGAGATTCTGACATACAGAGAAAAACAGGTCATCCTTCTCATCCGTTTTGATTGTCCAAATATCTTTGTTCCCTTCTTTCACAGAAATTGGTCGTCTGTTTTCTTCTGCGTTGGCATCTGTTTTTCATAACTGGATGTCCAGTTTTGGTTTCGGTCGTTCGATTTTGTCTTGTGGCAGAAATCGGACGTCCGATTTTTGCCAAGCTCATCTTGTTTTGTTTATCTGTTTTGCAGGTATTTAAAGAAGAAATGAAAGTCGATTTTTTAGACTTCTTATCCAATTTTGAAGAGCTTTGATTAAGAGTTGTTATCCGGTTCCATCATCTAGTTTGTATAGTAGATTAGTAATTTCTTGTTCTTCCGTTTTTTTGCTGTTGTAATGGTTTTTCTGTAGAGGTTTTATGTTAATGTAACAGAACTAATAACTAGAACAACTATTCTTAACAGTGGTATCCGAGCTTAGTCTCTTCCCAACACCATGGAATATGGTAACACAAGAACCTCCTAAGGTTTTTTTATTCTACTTATATAAGTTATCAGATCTCAAGCTTACCATCCTAGTGTTACACTTTGGAGATTGGTAGGAGCTTGGCCTCTAGTCTTGAGAATAGTATCCTTCTGGAAATTTGCACAGTAAATGAAATAGGGTGGGCCAATTTTTCCTTATCCGAGCACTACTGAGGGTCCATAAACCTCTTCGGAAATGTATCTTAGTATAGATTGCGGGACTGGGTAAAGTGAAGGTTGATGTACAATATGAGAGGCTTCAAGTTACTGCTATTTCTGTGGAAGTATTGGACATATTTTTGCCCACTGTGAAGTGCTAAAGAAATACTCTTAAATGTTATAAAGCTATCTCTGGACAATTACCTTTACCTTGAATCTTTAAGTGTTTCAGATAAATCAAATATAGATTATTCCTACCATGAGAAATTGGTACCTGCCAACTTTGTTGGATTTCTCACTCCTACACGCAGAGAATTAATCACAGACATATTAGAAACACTAAAACATAAAGAAATCACTCTCGAAGCAAAGTTCACTCAGGGTTCCCATGAAAACCATTCATCCAATGGCAGTAGCTATGTAATACGGGGAAGCTGTGCAATACATAAAAAAGGATCTTTTGATACCTTACCTACAATTGGCAAAACCAGTCACTCCCCAACTGCCCAACACAGTCCAATTAAGGGTACTTGCAGCAACAATTGAAAGCACCAAAAGGATTTGCCAATTCTGCAGAGACACAAACCCAGACACCACCCATTATGATTATACCCAAGGAGGAAAAAAATTGCATCACTAAAAAACAAAGGAATTATGATACCCTACATGCAGTTAGCACAGACGCCTACATTCCAATCACGGGCACATTCGGTCAAATCATAGTTAATCATCAATCAGAAGCTAAAGGACAAGGATAGTGCTATTATGGCAATCAATGGTAAAGGTAGCTTATCTGTTCTACTACTACCAATCCCGACAGTGACATCAACTCAATCTAAGGTATGTGACTCTCCTTTTCTTTCTCTTTACTCTGAAAATCCCTATTTAATCCATGCCTCTCTTCATGTTAAATCAGAAAGTTCTTTGCTTTATTGCTCCTCTGATTGTGATTATCCTTTTCTCATGGTTTCTAAATTGCTTATGTTTGGATTGTATATGTTTACCCTGTGATATGCGACCCTTTTATTAGTAATTGTATAACCCCCATTCCCCTTTCTACTCACCTGCACCTTGTTCACACACATCCTTAATCTCTCTTAATAAACCAAATAATTCACCTTTGCAAACCTATTCTGATATTAACTGTTCTATTTCTTGCATTGCTCTTACTTCTCATTTTGTGAATTCTGATTTTGCTCATATGAATCATACTCTTTCGCCCTTAGTCCTTGACTTAATTGTTGCTGCGAATCTAAACTCCTTTGCCCCTACTGTTGGTAAATTATGTCGTCTTCCCTTCTCTACAAATTGCTAAGCCACCTGACTTGTATCCCTTCTGTTCTCAATCGACTCAAAGCATCCCCTTGGATAAGTATAAAATGCCTCTTGAACTACCCCCATCTCTGACCGTTGTTCTCCCTGAATGTGGCATCTCTAAAAACTCCCACCATCCCACGCACTAATCCCTTTCCTCTAGAACCCACTACCAATTTGAATAATCCAATAGACTTGGAAAGTTTTTACTTTTCATCCCTTCCAATAATTCCACAAGCCTGTAGAACCCACCCCAGCCCCCAAATACTTTAAGCCAAACGTTGTTGCAAGGACCATAACGAGGTGAAAGCCAAGGCCTACTAGACCAAGCAGGGCATGAAGGCTCTTTTTGCTCTTTTAGCCCAAACTACCCAGACCCCCACTCTTCTAATTCCTACTTCTTCCAAGCCCTCTTTAAACTTCGTTATCCCAGGCCTAGGTTCACCTCCCTGCCAAAGCGATAACCAAAATTTTGGCCCAATTCCTAATAACTCAAAACTCCTTTAATTTAAATCCGCCTTCTCCTAATTCAACTATAGCTTGCTCTACAAGCCTTGATAAAATCCCAACCCCACCATTAGAATCTGTAATACCCTTAAATCCCTAGTATAAACCCACTGTTTCTTTCCGTGACTTAGAATCTATTAGCCCTAAGGGCATTAATACTTATGATTTTGATTATGATTAACATATGCTTGTGTGAGTATTTTAGCTAACCTTTCATAGAACAAAAGAAGTACCTGTGAAGTCTCAAAGTCTACAAGCAAAAGATCTTGTTGATGAGGGCAAAATGGAGAAGAAGAGACCAAGCCATTCCAAGATCAAATCATTGGAGACATTGAAGACATTGAAGGCATTGTCTTTGTTAGAGTGAATTAGGTACTATCTTGTAAAACTCCCTAGTCTTACTCTTTGATTATTGATCATATATGAACCTTCTTTTACGATTTTCTCAGATATAAACTTTTGTTAAAATCTAAGTATTCTTGACTGAAGTGGTGGTATTTTTGGAAAGTTTTTCTTCTCTTTAACATGATTGTCAAAGAATACATGTTTTTGAAACAAGGAAGAAAGTTTTGTCTTAAAAAGAAACTTGGCTGAGGAAACAAAAATTCGATCATCCAGTTTTAGAACCGGTCGTCCGATTTTTTCCAAAATCAAAAGTTGGGTAGTTCGTTTTTCAGAGGATCAAGTCCGAATCTTTCTTGCAAAAATTCGGTCATCCGGTTTTTAGAATCGGTCGTCCGATTTTTCTCTAAATCAAAAATTCGGCAGTCCGTTTTTTAGTTGGACAAGTCCGAATCTTTCTGTTTTAAAGAACCGGTCGTCCGATTTTCACTTGTACTGTATAAAATATTACCGTTGCACTGAATGCAACGGTCACTTTTTTAAGACTCTATATATAGACTTTATGATCAGCCATAAAGTAGACAAGTTGTGTGGAATATTCATTGTGAACATTTAAAACTTTCAAGAGCTTCAAAAACACATTTATTGCAAACACTTTTCATTCCAAAAATAAAATCTTCTTGACCTTCATTATTGATCATCATCAAAGAAGAAGAAAGGAGGAGCTTGTAGAACAATTTCATTGAGTTGTACTTATTATTTCTCAAGCTCAAAAGTGGTAATATTGTTCTTAAACCTATCCTTTTCTTTTATTGATATCAAAGGTTTGTGTTGAAAAACCCTTTGGGTAATCCTTTGATTTACATTGTGTTGTAATTTGAGATTGTGTGCAAAACCCTTGTAGGGTGATCCTCATATTTGTAGTTGGTATATCTTTGTGTTTTAGTGGATTTGAAAAATCATTGGGTGTTGACTCAAGGTAGTGGATGTAACTCTTTGAGAGAGTGAACCACTATAACTCCTTGTGTTCTTCTTTAAGTTTCTTACTTGTCTCAACCACAAAATTTTGTTTGGTTTGGAATTTTATTAAAAGATTTTTAGAATTCTCTTTCAAACAAAATTGGAGGTTTATCTTTTAATTAACAAAGAATTTTCGATAATTAGCCAAAAACCTTATTAACCCCCCCCCCCCTCTAAGGTTTTTCAATTGGTATCAGAGCAGGGCTTCTTAAAAAAGGACTAACACCCTTGAAGCAAAAGATCTTTACTTTACTATGGCTAATAATTCTAGTTTACCATATGTAGAAGGCTCTTCTATAAATAGACCTCCTCTTTTTAATGGAACAAACTATACTTTTTGGAAGTCTCGAATTAAAATATATATTTGTTCTATTAACTTTGACTTGTGGAGCATTGTAGGGAAAGGTCCTTACATTCCCAAAATAAATGGAGTAGCCAAGAGGGTTGAAGAATTTGATGAGTTCGACTCAAGGAAGATGACTCTAAAGTTTCAAGCTATGAATATTCTTAGTTGTGCCTTGGATGCAAGCGAATATAATAGAGTGAGCGGATGTGATTCGGCTCATGAAATGTGGAAGTTACTTGAAGTTACTCACGAAGGAACAAATCAAGTAAAGGAGTCAAAGTTGGCTATGTTGGTGAGAGACTATGAGCTATTCATGATGAAACAAAATGAGAGCATTAGTGACATGCTCACAAGGTTCACTAACATCACAAACGGCCTAAAGGCATATGGGAAAGAGTACTCAAGAGGGGAAGCAAATAGAAAAATTCTTGATGCACTTCCAAAAGCTTGGCAACCAAAAACACTAGCTATTGAGGAATCAAAAGGATTTGAGACTACTTCCTATTGAAGAACTCATAGGAAAATAAAAAGATTGAATGAAATGGAAGATGAAGAAAAAGGAAGAAAAGGCATTGCACTCAAGGCAAATGAAGATGATCAAACATACTCATCAAACAATGAAGATGAGGTTGATGATGATGAGGAAATGGCATTGATAATGAGAAAATTTAAAAGATTCTACAAGAAAGGTTTCAACAATAGAGGGAAGAAACCTCCACTCAAGAAAGGAGGACAAAGCTCATCACTCTTCAAAGCTAGGTGTTTTGAATGCAATAGCACCGATCATCTTGTAGCCGATTGTCCCAAGGCCCTTGAAAAGGAAAAGGGAGCTTTAGAAGCCAAGCTTGAGGCATTGAAGAAGAAGAAGAAAGGCAAAGGCCTAATTGGAACTTAGGATCAAGACTCAAGTGAAAATGAAGAAGAAGAAAAGGCCAACATATGCTTTATGACACTAGAAAATGAGGTACAATCTTCACTTCCTAACTCTTCTAGTATCCTTGATGATGATTGTGATGTTGATCCTAGCATAATGCTTATTGAAATGTATGATGAGTGCAAAAAGGTTACTAAACGAAACAAAGATTTAAAAAGCAAAACTCAATTTTTGTTAGATGAAAATTCAAGACTCATTTGTGAAAATAAAGCCATTCTTGAATCCTTGGAAGTTTTGAAGAAAGAAAAAAGAGTGCTCAAATGATGACTTTCAAAAACTTGTTTTAGAAAACAAAAACCTTTGTGAAAAGATTTCCTTTCTTGAAAAATGTTTGATTGATTATGATGTCTTAAAGAAAAAGGTGAGTGATCTCACTCTATGTGTTGAAAAATTCACAAAAGGAAAAGAAAACTTTGAAAAACTTCTTGGCTCTCAAAGATCACCTTTTGATAAAAATGGTATTGGATATACTCATTCCAAATATTCTCTCAAAACAAACACGGTTTGTAAAGGCTTCATCATCTCACTCACACCTTTGTTGCACCTATTGTGAAAAGAGTGGTCATAAAGCCACAAAGTGTTTTATAAAGAAAAAAGATTGAAAGAGGAGTGAAAACCATTTGGAAAGTTAAAGAAAATCAAACTAACGTCCATGGACCCAAAAAGATGTGGGTACCAAAAAATCATTTCTACTTCTTCTTTTGTAGGAACACAAATCAAGGCCATCTAAGTGGTACTTGGATAGCGGATGTTCAAGGCACATGACCGGGGACTCATCACTTATGAGCAATCTCAAAGAAACCGAAAGTGGATTTGTCACTTTTGGAGATAAGAACAAAGGAAAAAATCATTGGTATAGGCAATATTGGTAACAATTCTTCCTCTCTCATTAAGGATGTTCTTCTAATTGATGGTCTTAAATTCAATTTGCTTAGTATTAGTCAATTATGTGATAGTGGAAAAAAAGGTTGTTTTTGAAAGTGATTCTTCCTCTATCATTGATAAGCATGAAAACAAAACTATTTTTTGTTGCTAAAAGAGTTGGAAACGTCTATGTCTTTCATCTTGAAGATTTTCTTTCCCAAAACTTGAAGTGTCTCTCGGTTCATGATGATGATGCATTTTTTGTGGCATAGAAGACTTGGTCACGTTAGTATGGATTTATTAAACCAACTATCTTCAAAAGAACTTGTTAGAGGCCTACCAAAACTTCACTTTGAGAAAACTAAACTTTGTGATGCTTGTCAATTTGGAAAACAAATTAAGACCTCTTTTAAACCAAAGAAAATGATTTCAACTTCAAAACCTTTGGAACTTGTTCACATGGATTTATTTGGACCAATGAGGACCACTAGTCTCGGTGGTAAGAGGTATGCTTTTGTTATTGTTGATGATTTCTCTAGATTTACTTGGACTTTGTTTTTGAGTAAAAAAGATGAAGCTTTTCATGAGTTTGTTAAACTTTTTAAAAGAGTTCAAACCTCCCTTGATTGTAAATTGATCTCTATGAGAAGTGATAATGGGAGAGAATTTAACAATCAAGATTTTACAAAACTTTGTGATGATTTTGGCATAACACACAATTTTTCGGCCGCTAAAACCCCACAACAAAATGGAGTTGTGGAGAGGAAAAATCGCACTTTACAAGAAATGGCAAGATCGATGCTTTGTGAAAACTCCCTTCCTAAATATTTTTGGGCCGAGGCCGTTAACACCGCATGCTACATTATGAATCGTGTTATCTTGAGACCTTCATTAAAGAAAACTCCCTTTGAACTCATTTTTAATAAAACCCCCTCAATTGGTTATTTTAAAGTTTTTGGATGCAAATGCTTTATTTTAAACACCAAGGACAATCTTGGAAAGTTTGATCGAAAATCCGATGAGGGAATTTTTCTTGGTTATTCTTCAAACAAAAAGGCTTTTAGAATTTTCAACAAAAGAACCTTGTGTGTTGAAGAGTCCATTCATGTTAATTTTGATGAAACTAACATTTTCGACAAGAAAGTTGATGATGATGATGACATAGATAACACTCAAAGTAACCAACCATTGTACACTCAAGCAATGGAAGAGCATGCTATGGAGGAAGAAGAGTATGAGGAAAAACAAGAAAACGATCAAGAAACTCAAAATATTCCTCAAGAGGTGATATATCCAAAGGGACACTCCAAAGATGAAATTATTGGTGATGTATCTCAAGGGGTAAGAACAAGAAGGTATTTTATCGATAACTTTGCCCTATTATCACAAATTGAACCTAAGTTTATTGAGGATGCTTTATGCGATGAGTTTTGGATTATTGCTATGCAAGAGGAGTTAAATCAATTTGAAAGAAACAAAGTTTGGACTTTAGTCCCTAGACCACATAATCACCCCACAATTGGCACAAAATGGGTTTTTCGAAATAAACTAAATGAATCTGGAGAAGTCATTAGAAACAAAGCTAGACTTGTTCCCCAAGGATTCAATCAAGAGGAGGGCATAGATTTTGATCAAACCTTTGCTCCGGTTGCTAGACTTGAATCTATTAGGATGCTTTTAGCTTTTGCTTGTTTTAAAAGGATTCAAACTTTTTCAAATGGATGTTAAAAGTGCTTTTCTAAATGGTGATATTGAGGAGGAAGTTTATGTTGAACAACCTCCCGGTTTTGTACATGAAAAATTTCCAAATTATGTTTGCAGACTCTCAAAAGCACTCTATGGTTTAAAACAAGCTCCAAGGGCTTGGTATGAAAAGTTAAGTGGTTTTCTTCTTTCAAATAACTTTTCAAGGGGTGTAGTGGACACTACTCTTTTTACAAAAACCTCTTGTAACAATGATCTTCTTCTTGTCCAAATATATGTTGATGACATCATTTTTGGTGCTACTAATGTCTCTTTATGTGAAGAATTTGCCTCACTTATGCAAAAAGAATTTGAAATGAGCATGATGGGAGAATTGACGTACTTTCTCGGCCTCCAAATCAAGCAAACAAAAGAAGGAATCTTCATCAATCAAGAGAAGTACACCAAAGAACTTCTCAAAAGATTTGGGATGAGCAATGCAAAAAGTATCGGTACTCCTATGAGCTCGTCATTGAAGCTTGACAAAGATGAAAAGGTAAAATTGTTGATGAAAAGACATATAGAGGTATGATCGGTAGTTTACTTTATTTAACGGCTAGTAGGCCGGATATCATGTTTGCTGTATGTCTGTGTGCTAGATTCCAAGCTTGCCCCAAGGAATCTCATTTAATAGCTGTAAAACGTATTTTGAGATACTTAATTTCATCATATGATTATGGCTTGTGGTACTCTAAACAATCTTATTTTGATCTTATTGCCTACATTGATGCGGACTACGCCGGATGTAAGGTAGAAAGGAAGAGTACAAGTGGAAATTGCCAATTCTTGGGAGGATGCTTAGTATCTTGGTACAGCAAGAAATAATCGTGCGTGTCCCTATCAACCGCCGAAGTGGAATACATCGCAGCCGTTGTTGCTGTGCTCAGGTACTTTGGATGAAACATACATTAATCGATTTTGGTGTTTCCTTTAAGTGCATAACTATCATGTGTGATAACACTAGTGCCATAAACATTTCCATAAATCCTGTGCAGCATTCAAAAACAAAACATATTAAAATCAAACATCACTTTATTAGAGATCATGTTGCTAAAGGTGATGTATCTTTAGAATATATTTGCACAGAAGATCAAATTGCCGATATTTTTACAAAACCTCTTTCAGAAGATCGCTTTTGCTATTTAAGAAAATTACTTGGTATCGGGAAATTAAATGAGTAATGTGTGTTGCTTGTATTATTTGTTTCTTCCTTATTTCTGCCTTGATGATATTTTTCAAAAATTCGGAGGCCTTTTTTAAAATTAGGACGTCCGGTTTTAAAACCGGACTCATACTTTACCTTTCAAAAAAATTCCAGAGATATTCGGACTTTCAAACCGGACGTCTGCACAAAAACTCGGACGTTCGAATTCTTCAAAAATCCAAAACCGGAAGACCGATTTTAACAAACGGTCGACCGAATTCATAAATTAGGGTCGGGTCTGCGGTTTAAAATCAGATTTTTTCTCAAAACTCCTCACATTTTTCTCTCAACTCTCTCTCTCTCTCTCTCTCTCTCTCTCTCTCTCTCTCTCTCTCTCTCTCTCTCTCTCTCTCTCTCTCGACCGAAAACCCCCTCCTCACAAGACCCGTCCGATTTCTTGTTCCGATTTTTAATTTTCTTCTTCTTTTTCTTCAAATTCATCTCTTATCACAGCAAAGAAGCTATTTTTCTCTCTGATTACTATCTACCATTCTCAAAACTCTTCATCTCCTCTCAAAACCCTACCCAAGAAATTCTTCAAAATGGTTAAAACAAAGAATGCTCAAGTTGGTCAAGGGCAAAATCTCGAAGAAGGAGGCACCGAGAGAGGGAAAGGAAAGGGAAAAAAGAGTACCTTCCGGAACCGGGGCTTCAGCTGCTAGGGTTTCTAGAGTTTCAGAAAGGTTTATTTCAGTAAAAGAAGCTGCCAGGTTTGAAGAATGGACTAGAAATCGACGAAAAATTGCTCCGGGTCATAGGGTGGACTTACATGATATGTAAGGTATGGAGGCTATTCCTCATCTTTTTAAAATGATCAGTTGGATACCTCTGTTGATTGTAAATGAACTTTATTATGTGGATATGATATATGAATTTTATGCTAATCTCCACAAAGGAAGAATTGAAAAAGTGGATAATGTCTCACATCAATGGATTGTGACTAGAATTGGGGGAAGGGATATTGTATTTGATGATAGACTGTTGAATGAAATTTTGGATACCCGTCAAGATGGTATAAGATTTTACACCAAGAACAAAAAATGCTATGATCCATATTTATACAGTGAAAAACGATTTGCAGAAATTTTCACTAAGGGAGAGGTTTTAAAAAGGCATGATGATAGAAATGTTAACAAACTGGATGCTTATGGGAGAGTGCTCCATCACATGATATCTAACATCATCATTCCAAATGTTGGGCATAAATCATCTATCACCAACATGCACGCATTTGTGATGCTAGCCTTGCATGAGCATAGGAGAATGAATTTTGGATTTATGGCTATAGAACATATGCTAGCTGCACAATCTTCCCAAATGAAATGCTTGCCGTATGGTTGCTTTATCACAAAAAT
The DNA here is from genome assembly GCA_028651295.1 of Catharanthus roseus. Taxonomy (NCBI): domain Eukaryota; kingdom Viridiplantae; phylum Streptophyta; class Magnoliopsida; order Gentianales; family Apocynaceae; genus Catharanthus; species Catharanthus roseus. Next base: position 3,365,492 of record JAPQWS010000165.1, on the reverse strand, counting down.
CCTCCAACACTTTGTGATCAATTTGGTTGGGATGGGTAATCACATTGGACCTGGCAAGATATACACTCAGCAAACCTTCAAAAGAATGAGGTTTGAGAAAGGTGAAGATGGGACATTCATCCGAGGTGGACAAGATGTTGATGACAGTGATGAGGAAGATGATGATGACGATCAAGAGGACATGGATATTGAAGAAGAGGACAGTGATGAAGAAACAGAGGTTGAAATACAAAGAAGAGAAACAAGACAAAAGAAACGACAAGAAAGAACAGAGGAAGGCTCATCTTCGGGGAGCATGAGTCATCTGATGGATATGATAGCCTCTCTCCAAACATCAATGAACACCCGGTTTGATGCATTCGACGGTCTCTTTGAGGCTTTGGATGGGAAAGTCTCCAACATTCAAGAAAGGCTTGATATATTGGACCAAAATATGACCGATACACAAGAACGGGTTAAGAGACTCGAGCAAGGAGGAGGAGATAGAGATGATTGAGATTTATCTTATAAAACCTTTTCTTTCTCTTTCTTGTTTTGTCTGTAACTCTTTTCAAACACCTGTTTTCATTCTCTTAATGATATGATTTTTAACTTGCTTATTTCTAATCTTAATTTGCTTTTGTTATGCTAAGTGATCTGTTTGTTGCTTTTTTTTCTTTGTTGATTGGCCTTTCTTGTTATGGACTTCATGATGATACTTTAATGTTGAAAGTCCTACTGCTACCTCTTCTATGATCCCTTGGAACTTCTCTCCCAAAACTTTTTGATTTATGACAAAAGGGGGAGAAAATAGTGCAAGATGTAAGGGGGAGAAATCTTGATAATATGGTGTTTATATTGATTATTGATGGTGTTTTTGCAGCTTATGCCTTGTGATGTTATGATACTAAGGGCTTTTTGGTTTAGTTTGATCTTGTAATATTCTTTAGCCATATTTGACATAAAAGCATGTGTTTAGGGAGAGTTATCTCTTTTTTTGGTGATTGTTGTGCTTTGCTCTTACTATTGATTTTTTGAAGCATCACCATACTTTACTCCTGCTCTTTTGTTCTTCTTGCATATGTGTTTGTCATAATCAAAAAGGGGGAGATTGTTAGCCCTAAGGGCATTAATACTTATGATTTTGATTATGATTAACATATGCTTGTGTGAGCATTTTAGCGAACCTTTCATAGAATAAAAGAAGTACCTGTGAAGCCTCAAAGTCTACAAGCAAAAGATCTTGTTGATGAGGGCAAAATGGAGAAGAAGAGACAAAGCCATTCCAAGATCAAATCATTGGAGACATTGAAGACATTGAAGGCATTGTCTTTGTTAGAGTGAATTAGGTACTATCTTGTAAAACTCCCTAGTCTTACTCTTTGATTATTGATTATATATGAACCTCCTTTTACGATTTTCTCAGATATAAACTTTTGTTAAAATCTAAGTATTCTTGACTGAAGTGGTGGTGTTTTTGGAAAGTTTTTCTTCTCTTTAACATGATTGTCAAAGAATACATGTTTTTGAAACAAGGAAGAAAGTTTTTGTCTCAAAAAGAAACTTGGCTGAGGAAACAAAAATTCGGTAATCCGGTTTTAGAACCGGTCGTCCGGTTTTTTCCAAAATCAAAAATTCGGCAGTCCATTTTTCAGAGGATCAAGTCCGAATCTTTCTGTCCAAAAATTCGGTCATCCGGTTTTTAGAATCGGTCGTCCGATTTTTCTCTAAATCAAAAATTTGGCAGTCCGTTTTCTAGTTGGACAAGTCCGAATCTTTCTGTTTTAAAGAACCGGTCGTCCGATTTTCACTTGTATTGTATAAAATATTACCGTTGCACTGAATGCAACGGTCACTTTTTTAAGACTCTATATATAGACTTTATGATCAGCCATAAAGTAGACAAGTTGTGTGGAATATTCATTGTGAACATTTAAAAATTTCAAGAGCTTTAAAAGCACATTTATTGCAAACACTTTTCATTCCAAAAACAAAATCTTCTTGACCTTCATTATTGATCATCATCAAAGAAGAAGAAAGGAGGAGCTTGTAGAACAATTTCATTGAGTTGTACTTATTATTTCTCAAGCTCAAAAGTGGTAATATTGTTCTTAAACCTATCCTTCTCTTTTATTGATATCAAAGGTTTGTGTTGAAAAACCCTTTGGGTAATCCTTTGATTTACATTGTGTTGTGATTTGAGGTTGTGTGCAAAACCCTTGTAGGGTGATCCTCATATTTGTAGTTGGTATATCTTTGTGTTTTAGTGGATTTGAAAAATCCTTGGGTGTTGACTCAAGGTAGTGGATATAACTCTTTGAGAGAGTGAACCACTATAACTCCTTGTGTTCTTCTTTAAGTTTCTTACTTGTCTCAACCACAAAATTTTGTTTGGTTTGGAATTTTATTAAAAGATTTTTAGAATTCTCTTTCAAACAAAATTGGAGGTTTTTCTTTTAATTAACAAAGAATTTTCGATAATTAGCCAAAAACCTTATTCACCCCCCCCCCCCCCCTAAGGTTTTTCAGAATCTTTAGGTGAAACTGGTATCGCTTGCATGACTAATTATTGTAAAAAATTGCATGAATCTTGCGCTTTATTTTATGATGATAGCACCCCTTATATTTTTTATATCTCTATTTTTGATGATCCAGTCCCTCCTACATTAGAGCATGATTTTACTTTCGTTGATACTTCATCTTCTAACCTCTCTCATTTGAAACAAAAGCTTCTCATGAATTCTGCAGATTCTGTGAATAAAGAAAAGCAGGGCGTGGACAAGGAAAATGCCATAGTCATTTATAAGCCCCAAAACAAAAAAAGCTTCCACTTTCAAGAGAATGGCTAGGCTTTTAGTCAAAGAGGCAATTACACATACTAGGTCTCCACTACAGTTGATTACAAGCTCTGAGTAGATAGTAGAAAGCATCTCCCAAAAGAGGGCACTAGACGATTCTTCAGTTAATGAGGGCAACCAGCCAGTGAAGTGACCAAAGGCTTCTGGCACTGACATTTCTTCTAGACTACAGGTGGGAGCTGATGATCAGGCTCGCTGAGGCCAATGAGTATTTTAGGCTAGCATTCTTATGGGCTTAACAGTTCACGCACCATTAGAGCTCTTCGTAGTCTAGTTATGATTGCAAAATCTTTAATATTTTTTTTTAAAACTAAATGTTTAAAAAATAAGATGGACTTTGTCAAACACTCTTTAGGATTTGATTATGGTTTTTATTTGGACATGATTGGACTTGCTAGAGGTCTTGGTATTTTTTGAAATAAAAATACTGCAGCGAATTTGTTGGGAATCTTTTGGTCACATTGATGTTTTTAGTTTTTGAAATAATTTTTTTACTTTTCATTTTCCTCGCGCTTTTATGGTAATCCCAAAGTCAAACTTAGGCGGTTTTCTTGGGATCAGCTTAGACGTCTACTGATATATATGATTTTACACTAGAAAAATAAGCTTTAATTGATGTGTATTCTATGTTAATTCTAGCGAAAATTAGGTTTAAATCAATAAATAACTCCTTTTATACTTATTTAGATTTTTATGGATGAAATTAGAAGAAAAATAAAGTTAGAGGACCAAAAAGTAGAGAAATAAGAAGAAAATTTGTTCTAGCCACAAACCCAGACTGAACCAGCGCTGGATTTGGCTAAAACGACACTAGTTTGTGAATATTGTAAGAAGAAACCCGGTTCCAGAGAGTTTTTGGTTTAATAAAGTGGCTCCGATTACGTCTTTAATGGTTCAACGGAAGGAACCACTGTTGGATTTATCAAAATTGGCGCCAGATTTGTTTCGGCGAGATTCTTCTCCAAATTCGAAAGTGCAACCTCCAATTTTGACCACTTTGGTCAATTTTGAATTCTTAATTATTATTATTTCTAGTATTTTTATTATTTATACTTTAGTCTTTTTCTTAAGTAAACTTCCTTTTTAATTATGATTGTCTGTTCATTAGTTTCTTTTAAGTAAACTTTTAATTCCTCTTCAATAATCCTCTATAAATAGAGGACTCAGGCAGCCATTAGGAAAGCAAGTCTTAGAATATAAGAGTCAGAGTTTATTCCTAATATTATTTTCGAGTTTTATAATTTTCAAGACAAAGATTCAAGCTTTCATCGTTGTGTTTTGGAGATTATTTACAACTCGAAGTATTCAATATTTAATTAAAACAGCGATGTTTTTCTATTATCATCTTCTTTACTTTATTGTTGTTAATTATTTTCATTATGTGATAATTTATTTTTCTAAGGCCATGATGTATTTAGTTAATTTGTTATATTATTTCTTTGATTTTATTATTTGAGAGTGTTATAGAATGAATGTATATTACCGTTCGTTATGCTTTTGAGTGCCTGATCACCATTCAAATTGAACTAATATTAATTAAGTAAGCTTCACTGAGAGGAACTTAATTAAAATAGAGTATATAATTTGGTAATAAATTGCATGCAAGATAGAGATATACTTGTATGTTTTGTGCGATCTTTGTGGCATCATAAATGTGATGAGTGTGAAATCACCAATAAATAAATAAATATTAACTCAAAATTTTGTAGAACAATGGTGAACATCCGGTCGAACCCAACGGAAGCTATAACTCCTTTATAATAAACTGAAATAAAAAGAAAAATGATGAGATGTTTCAAAAATAATTAAATGGGGTAAAGTGTCTTTAAACCGAAGATTAAATTCAATTCTTTACCTTTTAGGAATGTAGAAGTCTTTTCCTATTCTAAAACAAATAAACAGATTCAACTACCTTCAAAGCTAAAGAAATCAAACGCTCAAAGCCACGAATAATTGGAGAACCTAGATAATCCAAGATATCAAGCAAACTCAATTGAAAAGCAATTACCATTTACTTGATATTGTCTCGATATGATTGTAAAACCTGTAACTAAACAATTGCTAATAAGCTATAACAATTGACTTAGCCCTACTTCCTCATAGCAAATTAAACTTGCAACAGAAGACTATTTAGGCAATTACTAGCAAACTAACCTTGCAATAGAAAACTATTTAGGCAGTTCACTTTGCTTCTATACCAACTTCTCTTCACAATCAAGTGTGTAAAAGAAGCTAGAAAGAAAATGTACAATTATTCTTAATTCAACAAGCGAGAATAAAAATAGAAGAACATAGATGAAAACATGAAAGAAGTAAGTATTTTATTGAATGAAAATAACTTCTACAAATCTTCAAATAGCAAGAATCTAATAAGCATTTTGTTCCTTAAACACTCCACACCTTCAATGAGGTTTGGTATCCTCTATTTATAGAGGAGAAAGAAGGGTAGGAAAGGATCCTAATCAGTTGAACAAAATCAAATCTATACAAGTTTAACAAAACAATAAGATCCTATTTGAACTAAGCTAACTAAGAAAATTTGCCAACTTCGAATTCTTGATAGCACGTGCCTACGTCTTATCTAGCTCTTAAGTCTTTTTTAGAATCTCCATCAATTTGTTAACAATTTTCCTCATTTTTCTCCAAAGATGACTTTTTCTACATAAAATCCAAATAAGAATAAAAATAAACTAATTTAAACAATTCAATCAAATAAACATGTGAAAATTAACTAAAACACTATACTAAACTAGGTCGTATCGGAATGCGTACTTGTAAATTAAAATCAACATAGAGATATAGTTGGTTTGTTTATAGGGATAGGTTTAGTAAGCTTTGAGAAAATTTATTGAACAATTTTGGTTGTCGATCGATTAATGATATTCACTCTAGAATAATGAATCATTAGGATAATATAACAATTAACTAGTGAACTCATGCGCCTTAGACCTTTTGAAATATAATCTTTGTTAGGAAAGTAATGACCTGTAGTTTAATTTCTTAGTTTAATTAATTAAAACTCACCCAATTATTGATTTTATTTGCTTTATTCGACTAAGTTAATTTTGGATTCATAATTAAAGTAGTTTTAATCTTATTCTCCATGGGACAACCTTGTTTATTCTATTACGATCTAGTATACTTACTAGTGTACTCGATTTTGAGTATAAAGTTTTTGGCGCCATTGCCTAGGAATTTGATTTAATTTGTATTTTGATTGTGAATTTAATTTTAATTTATTCTTTTTCTTTATTTTTAATTATTATTTTCTTTTTTGGTCGTATTTAGTAGTGCAAGTCAAGATATCGTTCAACTGAATATGTGCCTTTTGATCCAGAGATTGAAAAAACTTACAGGAGGAATAACGCTCAAAGAAGGAGAAACCAACCTCTTTTTATTTATAAATAAGGAGACACCAACCCAACATGGCGGGCAATGTACCTATGAATGACAACGATGCTCTGAATAACAATATTAATCTACAACAACAAGCAATTGTTTTCCCACCAGTTCCTCATTTACGAGATCTTCAGATACCTAAGATAGATACTAATCCGTCATGTATCAGGTTATCTAATGTAGCGAGAAATTATCAACTTAAAAATTTTCAACTTCATATTCTCCCTACTTTCAACAGTCTAATAACTGAGGATGCTTTAGGATTCTTGCAAAATTTTATACCACAATTCAATCATTTCCTTTAAATGGTTTGAGTGAGGAAGAATTGAGGTTAAGATGTTTCTCATATTGTTTAAAGGAGTATGCTAGACAATGGCTACTAGGTTTACCAGAAAATTCTTCGGGCTTTTTGGATGAGGTTTATGAGGCTTTAATGTTTAAATATTATCCCTTCAAAAAAAAAAAAAATGGACTATAGGGAAAAAATTAGTTCGTTCAAACAGAAAGAGGGAGAGTCATTCCATGAAGTTTTGGATAGATTAGACTTGTACTTACTTAATGCCCACATTATGGTTTTTCTCTTTTATTAATGACTCAGTTTTTCTATGGACTAACCCCTATATGTCAAACATTATAGTAGATATTGCTACAAGTGAGTATCTTGGAGAAAAGAACTCCAAAGAGCTCCAAGCAATTTACGAGAATTTATCTAAAATTCTCAACAAAAGGATGTTCGAGGAAAGAGGGCCAGCATCTATGAGATCAATTCTCAATTGGATTTTGCTCTTAAAACTAACAGAGTCAACAAGTCAAGTTAGCATGTTGAGGAGTAGAAATGGCAGAAACACTTCAGAGGTATGTGCATCTTGTGATTTATTTGGTCATAATACTAACTACTATTGTTTGAATGGAGCTTGTACTCTATCTTAACTCCATGAAGTGAACTATATAGGTGCCGAAAGAAAAGGGAATCAAAGAAACGATCCCTTCTCCAATGCGTACGATCAAAATTGGAGAAATCATCCAAATTTTGGATGGAGGGATCAAGGTCTTCAACAATAGAGGGCACCCTACCAACAGCAATCTACTAATGTTCCATCACAATCTCTTCCTTTGCAAGAAAAAGCCACAATTCGAGGAGGCTTTGATGGGTTATTTGACCAAGTTGGATGCAAAAGTTGACCAAATTGCCCAAAATAGCCAAAATGCCCAAAATTTGGCTCAAACAATCAAGCGGCTATACGTAACTTAGAGGTCCAATTAGGTCAATTAGCAAGTGTAGTAAAAGAGAACGCTATCGGAAAGCTCCCAAGCAACACTGAAAGGAATCCAAAGGATCAAGTACATGCTGTGACCCTGAGTAGTGGTAAGCAGCTCCCAGAAGTTGAGAAAGCTAACACTGATGAAAAGGAGAACAAGGAGGATAATGAACTTCAATCGAAAACAGAGGACAGTCTGAAAAAGTGAGACTCTAAACCTTATATTCTCTCTGAACATTATGTTCCCCCTATTCCCTTTCCTCAAAGACTTAAAAAGTAAAATTTAGATAAATAATTTTTTTAGTTTCTTGAGGTTTTTAGGAAACTGCACATTAACACCAAGGCTTTGGAGAAGATGCCGAGTTGTGCCAAGTTCATGAAAGAGATCCTCTCTCACAAGTGTAAGTTCGATGAATTCAAAAAATTCCCCTGAATTTAAAAGACCCAGGGATTTTCTCCAGCCTATGTTCAAGCATCCGCCCATTCCTCCTTGTACTATTGGGAAGTTAAATTTTGATGAGGCATCATGTGATTTAGCTACAACTATTAATTTAATGCCTCTCTCTGTCTTCAATAAATTGGGTATTGGAAATGTGTAACCTACTAACATGACATTGCAACTAGTAAATAGATCTATAGTTTATCCATGGGGTGTAATTGAAGACTTATTAGTAAAAGTAGATAAATTTATTTCCCTGATGATTTTGCTGTAATGGATAAAAATTAAGACAGAGATATGCCCTTGATTCTAGGTAGACCTTTCTTAGCAACTGGGCAAACCTTGATAGATGTTAAACAAGGAAAGATCTTAGATTTCAAGATGAGGAAGTTGTTTTTAATGTTTATAAGGCCCTGGCATGTTCTGTGGAAAGTGATACTTGTTATTTGATTAAAACTCATTCTTTTACGCAGGATTTTGCCAAGGAAAAATACTTTCATAGTCATCTTGAACATTTTGTGCATGAAGGAAATGCAAAAGTAAAGATGAGAAAAAAGGCAAAAGAACGCATTCATCACTTGGAGCAATAACCCACTCATCTGCCCAACAAGAATTGTGGAACAGGAACAGTGGCCTTAGAATTTAAACACCCTCCTTGAATGAAGAAGGTTATGTATCTTTAAATAAATAGTGGATGACGCTACTCCACAAGGAAGGTTCTTAATCCTTTCTTGGCTTGCCACCCACAGTACGTGTCACAATCTACTTTAAAAGAGCATTTTATGTCTTTTTATCTCTTTATTTTTTTCTTTTTCTGTTTAATTTTTTGTGTTTAGTCTTGTTTTTAACAGCGGTGGAATCCCCTTAAGAACCTGGGGTGCATTGTACGGACAAATTTGGCTCTACACTTTTCCAAAAGGGGAGTAAGAGTTTCTTTGTTTATTTTTTTGCTTCCATAAACATTGCAGACAATGTTTAATTTAAGTGTGGGGGAGATACTACTATTTTTTGTTATTTTGTTTTATTTTTCTCATCTTTTTTTTTAAAAAAAATTGATTTTTTACAATATTTTGAAAAAAATTAAAAATTAAAAGATATACGATTTTACTTGAAGAAGGGTTCTCGTTGAGTGCTTTTCAAAAATGTCTTGAATTAGTTGAGAAAAAAGTGCTTTACTTCTTGTTCTTTTACTTGGGTAATGAACTTATGTTCTATATCTGTTATAACTTTTGCATGACTTTCACTTGAGCACATAGGCCATGTTAGTGTTTAATAAACTCTTTACATTATCTTTGAGTTGAATAAAATTGATGAGTCTCTTTCCTACATTCTAGAATTTACTTGAATATCTCTTAAGGTGAAATAGAAAGGTTTCCTTTATTTGGTTTAGAAACGACGATCATAGGCCTTATTTGAATCGTTTGTGCCTTTCAAGCCTACCAAATCTCATGATTTTCACCTTCGTACCCCTTTGAGCCTTAACTGTTATTTTCTTTCTTTCAACTACTAAAATATTGACCCTTAATCTTGTAGAGAGCTTAAGGACAGATTCTAACGTGTGTTTCACCGCTGTTAGGTTGATGTTTTGAAGATATGGAAGGAAGATAAGTTATCTTAAAAAAGGGAAAGAAGCAAAAGGAAAAAATTATGAGTTTTTGTGTAGGAAAAAAATGACTCATTGAGCTAAAAAAGAAAAAGAAAAAGAAAGAAAAGTTGATACATTATTGTTATAAGTCAGAAGGTGCAAACAAAATAATTGGAATTGTGAATGTTAAGGGAAAAAATGGCCTCAAATGATAAAATCTTGATGCAAGGAGGGAAGTGGTCGTTAGAAGTGTTTAATTGAAAAAAATAGAGTAAAAAACAAAGAAAGTTTGTTGAACTTGAAAGTATCCATCCTCTTTGCGAGAGTTTCTTTGATTTTGAATTATTTACCTTCGTTTGATAACCAACCTCCTAGCCTTATATTACAAGCTTTAACATCATACCTAATTTGAGTTGAATTTGGAAACCTAGATTAGTGGAGAAAAGGTACAAAAAGTTGAGCTTATGGAATGAAAAGTTGATGAGATTGTCTTCTATGTGTAATTTGAGAATTTTTTTAGTGTTTATTTTACACTATCTTATGGCCATGATTGCATCTCACACAGGTATTGCTTTAGTTATGGAGATAACTGAATATTTTTGTTTGTTAACTTGAGTTTAAAACTAAGAGGAAGAGTTCTTTGTCTTGATATATATGACCTTTTTTGATGAAGGGTACTCGATATGAATTATTCTATATCTTTTATTAAAATCGTGCTTGAGGACAAGCAAATCCTTAAGTCTGGGGGAGTTTGATATATATGATTTTACACTAGAAATAAGCTTTAATTGATGTGTATTATATGTTAATTCTAGTGAAATTCGGGTTTAGAATGAATAAAAATAAATCCTTTTATTCTTATTTGGATTTGTAGGGATGAAATTAGAAGAAATGAAATTGGAGGACCAAAAAGTAATGCAAACAAAGGCCAAACCCGTGTCGGATTTGGCTAGACCGATGCCACTTTATGAAAATTGTAAGAAGCAATCGGTTCTGGAGAGTTTTCAGTTCAAGAAACCAGCCCTAGTTACGTCTTTAATACTTCAGTGAGAAGGAACCGGCGTCGAATTTAACAAAAACCAGCGTTTGATTAGTTTCAGCGAAATTCTTCTCTATTTTGAAAGTGCAACCTTCAATTTTGACCACTTTGGTCAATTTTGACTTCTTTATTTCTATTATTTTTAGTATTTTTATTATTTATACTTTAGTCCTTTTCTTTAAATAAACTTCCTTTTTAATTATGATTTCTTTTTTTTTAGTTTCTTTTAAGTAAACTTCTAAATCCTCTTCAGTAAACCTCTATAAATAGAGGATTCTAACAGCCATTTGGGAAGCTAGTCTTAGAATATAAGAGTTAGGGTATATTCTTAATATTATTTTCGAGTTTTTTAATTTTCAAGACAAAGATTCAAGCTTTTATCGTTGCGTTTTGGAAATTATTTACAACTCGGAGTATTCAAGATTTAATTAAAATAGTGATGTTTTCTTTTATCCTCTTCTTTATTTTATTGCTGTTAATTATTTTCATTATGTGCTACTTTATTTTTCTTAGGTCATGATGTAGTTAGTTAATTTGTTATATTATTTCTTTTGATTTTATTATTTGAGAGTGTTATGGAATTAGTGTGTATTACTGTTCTTAATGCTTTTGAGTGCCTGATTACCATTCAAATTGAACTAACATTAATTAAGTAAACTTAACCGAGAGGAACTTAATTAAATTAGACTAAATAATTTGCCCATAAATTGCATGCAAATAGAGATATACTTGTATGGTTTGTGCGATCTTTGTGACGTCATAATCGAATGCGTTCTTACATATTAAATCAACATAGAGATATGGTTGGTTTGTTTATACGGGTAGGTTTGGTAAGCTTTGAGAAAAGTTATTGAACAATTTTAGATATTGATCGATTAATGATATTCACTCGAGAATAAGGAATCATTATAGTAATATAATGGTTTTAACTAGTGAACTCATGCGCCTTAGACCTTTTGAAATATAATCTTTGTAAACAAAGTTACGACCTTTAGTTTAATTATTTAAAACTCACTCAATCATTGGTTTTATTTGCTTTCTTCGAATAAGTTAATTTTAGGTTCATAATTAAAGTAATTTTAATCTAATTCTCTGTGGGACGACCTTGTTTATTCTATTATGATTTGGCATACTTGCCAGTGTGCTCGATTTTGAGTGCCATCTACAGTCTTCTTCTGACCTTCCTTGGCTTGTTGTAGGTGATTCTAGTGAGATATTATCTTCAGATGAAAAAATAGGCAGAGATCAGAATAATTGGAAAATTGAAAATTTTCGAAATGCCATATCAGATGCTTGTTCCTTTGACATTGGATTCGAGGGCCCAAAATTTACTTGGAAAGGCCCAAAGCATGGAAATAATTTCTTTGGGCTCGTTTAGATAGGGCCCTTGCTTCACTTAGTTTTACCCAGGTATTTACTTCATGTACTATCCAGAACACATCAGTAAGTCATTCGGATAATTTTGCTTTGATTCTCCATCTTTACCAAAGAACTAACTCTCCTCAAAGAAAATCATGTAGGGTCAAAAGGTTTGAATTGTATTGGACGAAAGATGATGATTGTTCTGATTTCTTTGAAAGACTTTGGCAATCGGAATTTCATCCCACTTCAGAACATGTTAGGAATAATATTGGGTCTATCTTGGATCACCTCTTGGATTGGAACTAACGAAAATATGGTGCTTTACCTACTCGTATTAAGAAGCTAAAGAAAAAACTTAGTGAGCAAAGAGCTGAACCTGACTGGAGTTCATTGGAATAAGCTAATCTTGAGCTTGAACTTGATCACCTCCTTATCTTAAAAGAGGACTATTGGAAAAAATGATCACGAACAGACTAAACCATAGAAGGAGATAGGAATACAACCTATTTCCATAGAAAGGCATCTCAAAGACAGGAAAGGAATTCCATTGAAGTCCTTAAGGATGACAATGGGATTGATGTAAGGGATGTAACAGGGGTGGAAAATCTTATCATTGAATACTTAAAAATATTTATACCTCAAATAACTCTTTTTGTCTTGCAGGAAGGTATAATTGAAAAAGCCTTGTCTGATGGTGAAATCAACTCACTTTCAAAGCCCTTCACTCAAGAAGAGGTCCTAGAACCCTAAAGCACATCAGAGGATGAAAACCGTCCTGTCCTAATGGACTACAAGCTTGTTTTTTTAAAGAAATATTGGCATATATTGGTGTTAAAGGTACCACACATTGGGAGTTTCTAAATAAATACGATGATATTCATGCTATTAATGATACCCATATTTCATTAGTCCTTAAAATAAAAAATCTTGAAGTTGTTATGGTCTTTCAATCCATAAGTCTTTGTAATGCTGTGTACAAGCTTGCTTCTAAGGTCATTGTTAATAGGCTTAGAGGTTGCATGTTTTCTATTATACATGAGAGTTAGAGTGCTTCTTTTGAAGAAAGACTTATTACAGATAATTTTGTAATTTCTTTTTGAGGCTTTTCATTCCATGCAGAATGGGAAGATTAATAATACTAATCACTTTGCATTTAAGCTTGATCTTAATAAAGCTTTTGATGGAATATAATGGAATTACCTTGAGGTGATTATGATTTCCATGCGTATGCCTTCAAATCTAGTTGAGAGAATTATGCCTTGTGTTCGTACAGTGAGGTATTCAGTTCTTATTAATGGCTCGCCATCTGCCACTTTTTCTCCCAAAAGAGGAATCCGACAGGGAGATCCTCTTTCTCTTTACTTGTTAATTATTTATGCAGAGGGTCTTTCTACTATGATCCACCATGCAGAAAGGCAACATTTTTTTCTAGATTATGTTTTACTAATACATGTCTCTTAGTCTCGCATTTGTTTTTTGCAGATGATAGTGTTCTATTTACTAAGGCTAATACTCAATGTTAAAGCCATCAGAAAGGTCTTATAGGAGTATTCAGCTCTTTTCGATAAAGAGGTGAATTACAAGGAATCATCTCTTTACTTTGATAAACAGGTAACCCGTCATGTACCTAACTCTATTACCTCCATTCTAGGGATTAATAATAAAGAGGGACAAGGAACCTATCTTGGATTACCCTGCCTTATAGGTATGTCCAAAAAAGATATCTTCCAATTTGTTAAGGATAGAGTGTGGAAAAAATTAATGGTGGAAGGAAAAAGCGCTCTTTCAAGCAAGGAAGGAGATTCTCATTAAAAAATGTTGTCCAAGCCATCCCTACTTATGCCATGTCCTACTTTCTTCTTCCATCAAACAGTATTAGGTCTCTTAATTTTATGGTCCGTCAAAAATTTTTAGCAAGTAAATGCAAAGTTAAAAACCTCAAAGTCCCTAAAGAACCCCCCTTGCATCTTTAGTTTAGATAAATCGCCCTAGGCTTTCCTATACAAAAGACATGATTCCTCCTGAATATAGAATTTTAAAGATGAATACTGATGCTGCCTTTACAAATGGAAAAATTGTTGTATGTATTATCATTTAGAATTCTCTCAGTATTCTCATTCTGGCTAAAGTGGATCCTCAGCAAGGAAGTTTTTTAGTGTACTATGGAGAGCTTCTTGGCATTAGGTCTCTTAATTTTATGGTCCGTCAAACATTGTTTGGCGAGTAATACAAAGTTAAAAACCTCAAAGTCCCTAAAACCCAACCCCCTTGCATCTTTAGTTTAGATAAATCGCCCTAGGCTTTCCTATACAGAAGACAAGATTCCTCCTAAATATGGAATTTTAAGGATTAATACTGATGTTGCCTTTTCAAATGGAAAAATTGTTATATGCATTCTCATCAGGAATTCTCTCGATATTCTCATTCTGGCTAAAGTGGATCCTCGGCAAGGAAGTTTTTTAGTGTACTATAGAGAGTTTCTTGGCATTATTGTAGGATATTTATCAGGACTAGCATTTTCTGAAAAACTGAATATTGAAAGCGACTCGCTTCTAGCTGTAAAGAATCTTGCCAATTCTTCTATTAATATTTTAGAGTTGAGTGCTTTGGCTACTGGTTTTTTGAGTGAGATAGATAGGACTTCAACCTCTTTCTCTCATGTTAAAAGAGAAGGTAATATACATGCTCATTTTCTAGCTAGGAATGCTATAGATTTTGATGCACCTTTAGAATGGACAAGGGCATCCCTTTTGATGTATCCCAAGCTATCTTGTTTGATCTTCATAAAAGATAGTCTAGTTTTCCCCTAAAACAAATTCCTTAAATACCCTCTAATAGAAAGAAAAACTTCAGAGAATTAAATTCAAAAGCTCCTTAAAAATAAAGGTTTGTAAATAAACTTTCTTTTTGAATAATTATGACATTGGTTGACAATTCAAATTTAAACCCCTAAAATTTTTCACTTCATTAAAAGGTGGTTTAGGAATTATAGACTTACATTAATTTTTTTAATAATATGAAAAGGTTGGTTGATTGCTTATCCATACCCCTCCCTAACTTTGGAATTTTTTAACTTAAACCAATATTTTAAACTAAAACCAATCCAAGATTCTCACCATCTTCAAACTTCATCTTCAAGATTATATCTAAGAAGAAACTTTCTTGACGCACAATTTGGCCAAGACCTCGTTTGTTAAAAGTGAAAACTAAAGTATCTGAATTGTTTAAATTTTGAATTTTGAATTTTAAGTCTGAACACTTAAAATGAAAACTGAAGTTTGAATTTGAACACTAAATTAACAAATAAGTGGTAATTATATTCGAAAAAGTATTATAATTGTGTCACAAAATATATTTTCAGAGCTTAGAAAAAAAAATTTTACTTAAAAGTTATAACTACAGTTAAGTACATCTTAAGTAATTAAGTGATTCACGAAAAATTATTATCAAGCGCACTTAAAATATTAAGAGATTAAAAATAATTTTTTTATTAAACACACTTAATTCAATAAGTTCATAACTAGTTAATTTTAAGAGGTAAACTAATTTATCAGACAAGGCCCTAGTTGAATTAAATTTTCTTTTTTTGGATAAATTTATTTTTCTTTAAATATATGTGTGTATATATATACATATACATATATATATATATATATACATGTATATATATAAATACATATATACTTAAAAACACATATATGTGTGTATGTATGTATATACTGAAGGTTATAGAGGGACAACGAAAGACAAAAAGAAAGATTAAAAAAAGAATCTTATACCTTTGGAACACGCCTTAACTGGTTGTCATCCAGAAATTGGTTGCACGACTTATTTTTGTGCACTGCTCAGTTCTGCTTCTTTTTTGAATAGGGAAGTCGATGGTGACTGTCCAGCAAGCCTCTTACTTCTTTTCATCAAATACACAGGCTTCTAAGGCCTTCTTGAGTATTGAGATGTCTATTTTTACCCTATTGAGTATTGTTGTTTTCATTGGTTTGTTAGTTTAATTGCGTATAAAATGGACTCATCTAGCCCCGTTTCTTCTCTTATTTTTAAAGATATCTTCGGAATAAAGATATGTTGAAAACAAGTCAAAACAAAGACCTTTGGAGCAAAAACGAAGCAAAAAAGAAGAAGAAATAACAAGCTGCCCAAAACAGTGTCTATGGCCAAGGAAAGCTGCTTCCGGTGGGTGTTTGACCTCTTTAATAACCTTAATTGAATATATGTCCTCCCTAAGATTTTACAGGACCTCATGAAGTTTCTGTAAAGCTAAAGTTTGTCTCAATAGGATTTCATTTGTTCATCCAAAGTATAATACAAACATCCACTTGCTCACATGATGTTCCAGTTTGACACCTTTCGACAAAACAATCATAATTAGAGGTATACAACTCCACTCAATATGATTCAAGATGTTTTGAAATGCTATGAGATTTATCTACAAATCATATAAAGACTACAAGACCTGATCGTCCATTAAAGTGCTCAAAAGACTCAAGAATTGCAACATACTTACATGATCCAGAAAACAGAACAAAGCAAGGTATTTTTGGGCAGTAGCTTTTCGAGTCTAGAAAATAGCTTTACTAATCTTGAAATTTGGGAAGAGGGACTAAAATGCAATTTTTTGTGTTTTCTATTTAAACTCTCATTCCTTTCTCTTTTGTAATTTGATTCCAAACCTTTCTAGGATAGGTTTAGGACAAAATTAGCCAAAAATTTCTCTATTTAAACATCGCATTAGCAATATTAATCTTGAGTTAGGGTTTTAGATTCAATTCCATATTTTGTAAGAAGACTTTGAAGACTCAAGTTTTAGAAGTTCTTCGGGTGCCTCAAGAGACATGCTCGGACATTCATTGGAACCGCGAAATCTTCAAGACTTCCCCTAAGCCCCCCTAAACTCTTCTATTTCATAAATTTGTCTATGAGTTTATGTTTTAGAATTATATTTAGTGGCTAATTCTTCTTATTTTTGAATGGGCATGACCCCTAGAATTCTTGGTTATGTTTTATATGAATTTCTTGTTTTAATTATTTAATTCCGGTTTGGTTGTTATTCAATTGTTGTGCTTATTTACCGATTTTTCAGAAATTGGTGATTTTCCAAGATTAATTGGAATTGAGAAAGGAACGTTAATCTAGGGCATTAATTAATAATAGGAATTGGTAGTTGAGTAGACATACTGATAACGTTTCTTACATCATTAATTAAATAATCACTATAATCTATAATTCGTTCATAATCGGGTGAGGGTTAGAAGACATTCTACTCTAAATGGTTAAGTTGAATAGGAGGGTCTTCGCCTAGACATAAGGATTATCCGATATTAGAGTGAGATCCAACCAACGAGTTTTAATAGTTAATTATAACGATTTTCTTTATAAAACTAACTTAAGGTTCTAGGAGGATTCTACCATTTAAACACACTTTTTCCAAACTAAATTTTAAAACCTTTTTAATCATTTTTCTTAGTTGTTAATTGTTATTTTATTGTTTTTTTACTTTTAAAAATCTTTTCAAATGGTTTTATCAAATAGTAGAGGACATAGGTAGTACTAGTGCTTGGTCGTCCCGATAGTTCGATAATCCGGGGACTTTCCACGCTATATTATATTGATAGGTACGCTTGCCTAAAAGTAGAATTTTAATAGGATAGTAACCACATAACAAGTTTTTGGCATCGTTGCCGAGGACGGTAACATTAGGAACGCTATTTATTTGCTTATTTAATTCTTTATGTTTTTAATTTGTTTTTATTTCTCTGTTGGATTGTAGCTTATGTTTGGATTCTTTTCTCTTCTCTTTCTATTCTCTTAACTTCACCAATTTCGTAATTTTGCTTTGTTGTAGGTTCTTTTCACCTAGTTTTTTCCCCTTTACAACCAGGGTAAATTGCTTGAGTACGATCTCGAAATTGAGAGAACACTATGGAAAGCCCGCCGCGCTATCAGTTTCAATACGACGGACAAAATGGCGTTGATAGTTGTAGATAAGGCGAAAGAAAAGAAAGACCTAAGGGATCTACCACCGCCACAACCAATGGCAGAAAATACTATGGCGGATTATGCTAGGTCGTCCATCACTGAGACAAGGCCGAGCATAACAAGACCATTCATAGACGCCAATAATTTGAAATCAACCCCAACATCATTCATATGGTACAAAACGATTTGCAATTCGACGAGCTACAAGATGAAGATCCCAATGCACATAACGCCAATTTCTTGAAGATGTGTGATACTTTCAAGATCAATGGAGCATCGGAGGATGCAATAAAACTTCGCCTATTCCCATTCTCCTTAGAGATAAGGCGAAATCATGGCTCACATTACCTCTAGGTTCCATTACAACGTGGGAGTCTTTGGCAAAAGAATTTCTTGGAAGGTACTTTTCCTCGAGCCATACGCAAAATTGCAGAATGAAATCCTCTCATTCTAATAAGTCGATGGGGAAAGTCTCAATGAAGCTTGGGAAAGGTGGAAAGAATTGATAAGTAAGTGCCCTTACCATGGTTTGTTGGGAATCCAAATCTAATCTTTTTTTAATGGTGTCAGCTTTGGAGCTAGACAACTCATAGATGATTCTGCCGGTGGATTTACCGATAACAAGACACTCAAACAAGTATATGACTTGATCGAGTAAATTGCTTTAAATAGTTATACTTAGGGAGGGAGGGGGGGGAGGGGGGGCAAGACCTAGTGCGAAAATGGAAGGAGTACATAGCGTAGATACACTAACACATTTGGAGTCAAAGTTAGCTGCCATGACAAACAAAAAATTTGAAAAAATAAATATAGTATCAACGAGCTCAAAACAAGTAATATTTTGTGACTTTTGCAATTGAGGGCACCCTAATCTTGAGTGCCCAAGTATGGATCCTTCTACGGCTCAAGTTGATATTATCTAAGGAAATAGGCAATGGAATAATCCTTATTCCAATAACTATAACCCTGGATGGCGCAACCACCCAAATTTCTCTTGGAGCAATCAAGGGCAACAAAGGCCTCAAAATCCTTCGGGATTCCAGAATCACGGATAGACATAATTGTTGACCTATAATACATTTCCTTTGAATCAACCACCAAAGTCTAATCTGGAAGACATGCTCATCAAATTCATGATGCAACTGAGGCAAGAATGCAAAATCAAGATCCCTCCATTTGGAATTTGGAAAACCCAAATTGGTCGTCGGTAAGCTAGTCTCAAAGAGACCTCAAGGAACTCTTCCGAGCAATATAGAGGTAAACTTGGGAGAGCATATAAATGCTATCTCGATAATCTACAGTGAAGCAATCCCTCAAGAGGAGACATGGTGACTAAAGAAACAAACTCCAAGGAAGAAGAGATTACGACACTTGATATTACAACATCCCAAGAAGACCAAGTAACGAGTACTAATGAAAATGAAACATACAAGCCTAATATCACTTATTAGCAAAGACGAGATGAGGAAGTTTATTGATATCTTTAAGCAATTAAAAATTAACTTACCTCTTTGTGATTTGCTTCTACAGGTATCCAAACACACAAAATATCTTAAGAAGATGCTTTCAAAGAAAAGGAGATTACACAAAGCATCAACATACACTTTGGATGAAGAATGTTTAGCAATACTAATCAACGAGGAAAAACTGCCACAGAAATTAAATGACGAGGGAGTTTTTCTTTCCCTTGCATGATAGGCAATTTTTCTATTAATAAAGCATTAGCCAACCTAGGAACTAGCATAAACATTATGTCTTATAATGTGGTTAAAAAGATAAGTCTAGGAGACCCAACACCCACTAGAATATCCATAAATTTAGTAGATAAAAGTACAAGACATCCTAGAGGGGTTATAGAAGACGTTTTGGTTAAAATTAAAGACTTTTTTTTTTTTCCCGTAGACTTTGTGATCCTCGACATGGAAGAGGGTCTTGATTCCATTTTAATATTAGGATGACATTTCTTATATACTTCAAAAGCTTTAATCGATATGGACAAAGGAAAACCAAGCATGAGGTTTGGAGAGGAGGAAGTAGTTTTTAAATTCCCGATAACTCCAACCTTCTCTTCTAATGATAACGACTCATTATTTCTTATAGATTATATTAATCATAAGTGCCACGTTCATTTCAGGAAAACAAGCCTACCCAATATGAAAGACCAAAGAACTTAAAAGGCGAGGAGAAGAGTGCTTTTCCTAAAGCAAAGAAGAAGGGTTTAATATGTAGGTGCCAATTCGGCGAAAAGGAAAAGGCAGAGGCAAAATATCTGTAGATTCTCATGATCTGGAAGGTGCCGACGGCACCTAAGAGGGAGTAACATTAAAACTCTTTTGTATATTTTTATACTTTAATTGTTACATAGTTCAAATTTTCTTTTTGTTGCTTCGCCTTTTAATTTTTTGTTTTTGTAAAAGTCGTCAAAGTGAGTAGGAGAGTTATTCCCTAAAATTACGTTTACTAAGCTTTTTATTCTAAAAATAACTCGGACGAAAACGGCTGAATAGTAGAGAATTGAAGTCAAGACGGAAAGCTCCTAACCGGATCCGGAAAGAGGAGCAACCTTCTAGAATTTTCAAGCCGGATCAAGATAGTGCTGCTATCCTGGTCTAGAAAGCCGAGAATGTGGTAGGTTGGTCGGTCTTCTATGCTGATTGACCCTCTAGGGAGTTGTCTTTTCTGCTACTCACTTGTCTTTATTTATTTTTTGTTTTGTGTGTTTTCTTTTCTTTTTGTTTGTTTGTTTTTCTTTTCTTTTATCTCTTTGCTTTCGTTTTGTTCTCCCCATACTGAGGATAATGTGGTTCTAAGTGTGGGGGAGTTTTAGTTTTTTTAAGTTTTTTTTTATATTATTTTCGTTTTATAGTGTTTGTTTCTATAAAAATACCAAAAACATTGAAAAATCTCAATAACTCCAAAAACATTGAAAATTTTGAAAAATCTAAAACAAATTTTATTTTGTTTTAAAGTCTGTTTTTGTTTTTGTCATTCTTAAGAAAAAACCAAAAAGATTTTTTTTTTTCTTTTTGTCACTAGAAAAGCATGAAAAGAGGTGCGATTAACCTGCTGGAACTTTGAATAAGCATAACATGTAGTTAACTTCTCATCCTTTTTTTGTTTATGCCTTGTAAATTGATGGCTTTATGCACAATGCTTTGTTATAGGAGTAGAATTATGCTTTAAGAATCTTGTGAAACTGTCTTATATAATTTATTTTAAAGCATTATTCTAGAATTTATTTTTCCACAGCTTGAAACAAAGAGTGTAGTTTTTATTAATCCTAGAGATGATGGTCTTAGCCCTTCTTTGATCCGTTTGAGCCTTTCTTGCCTACCGTTTTAACATTTTCTCCTTAGTACCCTTTTTGAGCTTCATGCATTTCGGATTCGTACCTTTTTTTTAAAAACTCACATTTAAATATAAAATCCTCAATCGATGAGCTAGTGATTCTATACCTTTGAGTCGGTTTGAGTGAGCATCACAGATAAGTATGGGGGGAAAATAATGAGAAAAGAAAAATATGAGAGAAATGGGTATTTTGGAAATTTTTGTGAGAAGGCAATCAAACAAGAGAAAAGGAACAAAGGAGTGCTTTGTTATTCAAAGAAACATATTGAGAAAAGGAATCCTTTATGAGAAAGCTTGTTTTTATCAATCATTTGCTGAAGAAAAAAAATGAGGAAGATGAAAAAAATAGTGAAAAGAAAAAGAGAGGAAATAATGAAAAGAAATAAAGAAAGAGGGAGAAAAAATATGAGTTCATCAAAGAAAAATTATAAGCTATTATCCCTCTTAAAAATGTCTTATATTCCTTTTTCCTCACATATAAAGTTCCTATGATTTGAATGGTTGATGACTGTTGGAAACTATTGTGGGATTTATGGGATTTGATGGTAGGGTAAAGTGTTTTGTGAGAATTAAGTGAAAGTGGCTTAAAAGTTATAGGTACATTGACTTTGTTTTTCTTTCAGTTGCATTAGCTCGTATTCTCATTCTTCTTGTTTTTCCTTTATCTTTGTCTGATAGCCACTTATGTTCCTAACCTAACATTACAAACTTGAAAGTCATACCTAATATGGGAATGACTTTAGCTAGAACTTGGGGTAGAAGGGTGTTGGAAAAGTCAAGCATGTAGAGTATAGCTTAATAAAGTGAATCATACGGTTAATTTCTTGAAATTCTTTTTGCATATTGTTATAACTAAACAAGATTAATGCACACACACACCATTGATTCATATGTGCTAAGAGGGAATGTTGGATGTGTTAGTTGGGTTATGAAGTATGCCTTGATAAGTTTTAGCGGTTTTGTACTCATGGTTATGTTTGAAACTGGCGATATCTTATTCTTTTCTAGTTTTAGTTTTTCTAAATTTTGTTCTATAAATTTTTTAGTATTTTTTTTGTGTGACTTTGTGGGTATGTTGTCTGCAAACCTTCATGAGACCTTACTCGTCCTCTTTGGTAACTTAGAGGGTTTAAAGGGCGTATTACACGTGCTAAGTACAATCGTGAGTCCTATGAAAGTGGTTAGTTAGTTTGTATTTTTATTTTTGTTTTACCTTTGTTGTTTTTATCCCTTTGCTCGAGGACGATCAAAGCTTTTAAGTGTGGGGAGTTTGATATGTCTATTTTTACCCTCTTTGAGTGTTGTTGTTTTTATCGGTTTTTTAGTTTACTTGCTTATAAAATGGACTAATTGAACCTGTTTCTTCTCTTGTTAAAGATATCTTTGGAATGAAGATATGTTGAAAACAAATAAAAAAGGAGGCCTTTGGAGCAAAAATGAAGCAAAAGAGAAGAAGATATAACAAGCTACCCAAAACAGTGTCCATGGCCAAGCAAAGCTTCTTCCGGTAGGTTTTTTGCCTCTTTAATGACCTTAATTGAACACATGTCCTTCTTGAATATTTTATAGGAACTCTTAGGGTTTGCATAAAGCTAACTTTTGTCTCAATCGGACTTGCTCACATGACATTTCAGTTTGATACCTTTCGGTAAAATAATCATAACTCGAGGTATACACCTCAAATTGATATGGTTCAAGATGTTTCAGAAAGCTAAGAGATTTATCTACAAATCATATGAAGACTATAAGACCTTCATCGTACATTAAAAGGCTCAAACAGACTCAAGAATTGCAACATACTTACTTTATCCGGAAAACATAACAAAGCAAGGTATTTTTGGGCAGTAGCTTTTCAGATCCAAAAAGTAGCTTCCCTGATCTGGAAAGTCGCAAAGAGGGAATAAAATGCAATTTTTTTGTGTAGACTCTTATTCATTTCCCTTTTGTAATTTGATTCTAAACCTTTCTAGGATAGGTTTAGGATTAAATTAACTGAAAATTTCTCTATTTAAACATCTCATTAGCAACATTAATCTTGAGCTAGAGTTTTAGATTCAACTCCGTAGTTAAAGAAGAGTTTGAAGATTCAAATTTCGAAAGTTCTTCAGGCGACTCAAGCGACATGGTCGGACGTTTAGCGGAACCGTAAAATCTTTAAGACTTCCCCAAAGCTCCCCTAAACTTTCTATTTCATAAATTTGTGTATGAGTTTATGTTTTAGAATTATGTTTATCGGCTAAGTCTTCTTATGTTTGAATGGGGATGAACCCTAGAATTCTTGGTTATGTTTTATATGAATTTCTTGTTTTAATTATTTACTTCTTGTTTGTTTGTTATTCAATTCTTGTGTTTGTTTACCGATTTTCCAGGAATTGGAAACTTTGAAAGATTAATTGGAATTGAAAAGGAAAGGTTAATCTAGGGTATTAATTGAATAATAGGAATCAATAGTTGAGTAGACATACTGATTACGGTTCTTAGATCATTAATTAATTAATCACTATAATCAATAATTCGTTCATAATCGGGTTAGAGTTAGAAGATATTCTTCTCTAAATGGTTAAGTTGAATAGGAGGGTCTTTGCCTAGACATAGGGATTATCCGACATTAGAGTGAGATCCATTCAACAAGTTCTTTCAAAAATTCCCAAAATACCCCTTGTTCACTATTCCTCTTCTTTCAATCAAATTCCCCCACACTTATCAGTTATTGTCACTCAAAAGCGACTAGAAAGTTAAAGATCATTAGCTCAAGTGATTTAGGGTTTTATATTAAGTTTAGGTTTAAATGACAAAGAAAGTAAGGGATCAAATCCCTTGGCATGTAGGCACAAAAAGGGTACTAAGGATGACTTTTAACATGGTAGGCACGCAAGGCACAAACAGGTCAATGAAGGCCTAAGACCATTGTTAGGAGCTAACCGCAATCATTGATTATAATTTACAACCAAATCGAAGACAAAGAACAATAAATAAACCTATCTATTAAAAAATCGAAATAGATCTAAATAGTAAAAATTACAAATAATAGAGAAGTTACAATAATCTTTTAGATCTGATGTGAATATATATATTATATATACACACATATATTATATACATATACATATATATTATATATACATATATATATATATATATATTTATTCAGTGAAAGGAAAAATAAATCAAAGAACATGAAGAAATTGCCCTCAGGAATTGGACCTAAAAACTTTCCCAAAGGTAACCTCCAATAAATCTCTCAAACAATCACTTAAGTCCCAATGGTTCTCTTGGAAATTGGTTAAAGCATAGAGCCAACAAGATTCCAGAAATGCTTAACAGCTGTGCAGGAGAACCTCGGAGGGACGAGAATGAAGAAGGCAGAAAGCTCAACGAAGAGGCGGCCAAAATAGAGAGAGAATAGAGGAAGAGGTTAGATTATTAGGGTTTGAGAAAAGATTGATATTTATTGTGGTCCCAAGAAGAGACAAAGAGGCTCTCTCATTTAAGAGAGGGAGAAGACCAAGAGGTGGTCAAAGAAAGAAATAAATGAGGTGGTTGGTTGATATGGGTAACCAGGGCCGAGACCAATTTGACCCGCCTGGCATCCCAAAACCAGCTCAGGCCCAGAGAGTATTTTGAGGCCCAATTTAAATCTTTATTGGGAAAAAATAACACAATAACAAAGGCCCAAAGTTGTGGGCACAAAATCAACAAACTCCACCTTGCACACAACTCTAACCTTCATCAATATGAAGAAGATCCCTAGAAAGAACAAATTTGTCAATGGTAATAACCTTAGTACCGAAAAGAAATCCATATGATTATCCTTTGTGTTAATTTTTATTCTGTCAATAATGTCATTAGTGACCTTTTCCATAATGAAAGGTTTTCTTCGGAGCAATTTCCAGACTTCTCGGGCAATTCGAGAGAAGAGTTTGGACAATATTCTGGGACTATGGATTCTTCAATCTTACTTCTTATGCTTCTTAACTGATCTTTTATTATGAATTCTCATATGGATTTTATGATTATGCTGATGTTTAGAGGCTAGGTTTCTTTGTGTTTAAATGGGGTTGACCCTAGATGATTTTGGTTTAATTTCTTTGTATATTATGGAATGAGTTGTTGATTTGAAGTTGATTGTTGTTCAATTGTGTTGTTTGTGTTGCTAAGTTTAACGGTAGTTGGTACATTCACATAAGCTGTTTGGAAGCAAGAAAAGAAGAACAATCTAGGGCTATAATTGAACAAAAGGAATTTGGTATTAATTAGAGATAATGGCTACGATTTCTAGGTCATTACTAATCACTATTATACTTTAATCATTTATAATTGATTTAGGGAGAGAAGAGATTCTTCTCTAATCAATTAGGGGAATATTGATTTTTGCCTAGAGATAGGTTTAATCCTAATAAATGAGTGAGATCCATAGACAATTCAACTATTTTTCCAAAGTTTCCAATGAATTAGTTAAGGGATTCTAGGGGG
The DNA here is from genome assembly GCA_028651295.1 of Catharanthus roseus. Taxonomy (NCBI): domain Eukaryota; kingdom Viridiplantae; phylum Streptophyta; class Magnoliopsida; order Gentianales; family Apocynaceae; genus Catharanthus; species Catharanthus roseus. Next base: position 3,339,760 of record JAPQWS010000165.1, on the reverse strand, counting down.
CTTCTACCGTTTAAACATATTCTTTCTAAAACTTGATTTCAATTACTTTTAGATTGTTTTTAAAGTGTTTTAATTTTTTTAGTTAAAAGTTCCTTTCAACTCATTTTATTTTGATTAAACCTTAGAGAGACGGTCATTATTATAACTTCTTAGTTCCCCAATTTCGACAACCCAAGAGGTTTCCTAGTACTACATTGATAGGTTCACTTGTCTGTTATGTATTAATTTTAGAGTAGTCCCTTTCTAAACAACAATCATATACTTATTAAGGGGTTCTACTGTCTGTGCATCCACCCTCAAAATCGTCTCAATTGCCTGGCTAAAGAAGATACTCTGTTGTAGAAGGACTGAATCTAAATACCTAAATCTAAGCCATGATGAGGGCACTTTCTTAATAGTTCCTTCCATCATTCCCAAGATTCATAAAGGCTCTCCCCATCAACTTGATTGAAGATAGTATATGTTTCTCAAATTATTGCGTTATTTGTCGTTTCAGACCTTAAGGTGCGGCGAAGTTTTTGCAGCGTGCATTTGATTTCTGGGTTGTATGAAACTGAAACTTTAGGGACGGTTAAGCAATGATATTAACTATGTCTCTGATGTTTAATCAATCTAAAAGGTTTGGAAAGGTTTTTAAACTAAGAAAACAATAAAATACTTGGAATTAAAGCTAAAGGTAGTTCTGAAATCAAGTTAATAAAGAATGTTTGAACACTAGAATCCTCTTAATGTTTTTAAATACTCCAATTAGGAAATTTTAGAAAAGAATATTGAGACATGTTGGTTAGGTCTCACTCACAAGCATCAGGAAATCCCTATCTCTAGGCGAAGTCCACCCTATTCAACTAACCGTTAGAGAAGCATCTCTTCTCTCTTTAACCAATTATGAATTCCTTAGAGTTAAAAGTGACTTAATTACCTAGGCGAAGTCCACCCTATTCAACTAACCGTTAGAGAAGCATCTCTTCTCTCTTTAACCAATTATGAATTCCTTAGAGTTAAAAGTGACTTAATTACCTAAAATTGTAATTTGTATCTCTACTCAATTATCAACTTCCACTGTTCAATTAATTGCCTTAGATTAACATTCCTTTGTCAATTCCAATTAAACCTTGTGAATTAAACAATTCCCCAAAAATTGAATAAGAAAAAAGCACAATTGAACAACAACCAATTGATAAATAACATTCAATTCATAAAAAGCCCCAATTAGAAAATGTTGCATTCGACACTTAGGGTTCATACCCATTCAAACAATAATAAACCTAGCAACTAATCATTGTTCTAAAACACAAATCAATAAAGAAATTCATGAAATGACAAAGTTTAGAAGGCTTAGGATTGTAATAGATGACTTCACGATTCCGAGGCATTTCCAAGCTCGTCTCTCAATTCGCATGAAGAGCCTGAAATTACTCCCAAGGATTGTCTTCAATTACTTCTTCAAAACCCAAATTGAAACTCTAAACCATAACACCGAACTAAGAGAGGTTTTGGGTAGAAATTAAGATAAGTTTTTCGGCCACAAAGAACCACCTCTTCCCTAGAATGAAGTTCTTAAAATGACCCAAATATTCTACTAAAAATACCCAAAAACTGTAGTCAAACTTGGTCTAGATGGGACCTAACGTCTAGACAGTAGGATATCTACTGCTCACTGTAGGCTGCTGCCCGAGGTGTGCCGAAGTTTCCTTCTTCTCCTTTTTCACTCCAATTTAGATAATTTTTTCTCTAGTTTATGCTTGTATTAATAAAAATCTCTTTCAAGAAGTACCTAAGTTAATAGGAGAAGGAAATTGGGGTAAGTTAAATGCTTTACAGACAAAAAACATCAAAATCTGACATAATTAACATATAAAAACAATGGCAATTATGAACATATCAATTGTCGAACGGAACAGAGGCTATGGCAACACAGCAAGGTAGTGTATCTTTGGGTTCAAATTCATTGTTCATAATGTTTTGTTCATTCCAAAATTAAAGCGCAATTTCATATCTTTAGCTCAATTAATAAGGAAAGCTAATTACTTTGTTACAATGTATGTTGAATTATGTATTACACAGGACTATATCTCGAGGATGCTAGTTAGAGTGAGTGCGTAGAAGAGTGGGACTGTTTTCTACAAACCGTTGTGATTATCGTCCTTATATACTTGTTATACAAAGTCTTTGGTCTCTAGTGATTTGTGGCACTCTTGTTTGGGTCATCCATCACATAGTACGGTGAATAAAGTTTTTGGAAAGTCTTCTTCCGTTAAGGTTAAAAAATCATGTTATTTGTCTACGTGCTAAGCAAACTCGGGATATTTTTTCTTCAAGTTTAAATAATTCATCTGCCATATTTGATTTGATTCATTGTGATTTATGGGGTCCGTATTTTACTCTATCTTCCTTTGGTGCTTTGTACTTTCTTACAATTTCGGATGACCATTCTAGATTTGTGCGGATATATTTACTTGCCGAAAAACAAGAAGCTGACGATATTATGAAAAAGTTTTTTGTTATGGTACAAACCTAATTTAATAAAAATGTTAAGGTTATGAGAACTGATAATGGATAGAGTTTGTTTTTCTTAAAAATTATTTTGAGGAAAAAGGAATTTTACATCAAAAAACAGTGGCAGAAACTCTGCAACAAAAGGAAAGAGTGGAACGTAAGCATCATCAAATTCTCAATATGGCGCGTGCATTACAGTTTCAAGTAAATTTATTGGTGAAATTTTGGGACGAATATGTTTTAATTGCGGGATATCTTATAAATAGGACACCTTCTCCTGTGATATGTGATAAGTCTCCTTACGAATTGTTACATGGGAAAATTACACCATTTCTCACTTACAGATGTTTGGTTGCTTAGTATTTGTTCATGATCACAACTTGCCAAAGAGTAAATTTCGTGAGCAAAGCAGACCGTGTGTTTTAAAGAGATATCTATTTGGAAAGAAAGAGAGGAGCCTTTATGATTATCAAGCTAATCAGGCTAAGAAATTTCTAATATCTAGAGATGCCATTTTTTATGAAAACACTTGTCCTTATATGTCTGGTCTGGGCGAATTTGATGAACAATTGGACAAAATCTCTACCACTAATTTTCATGAAAAATATGACTCTGGAGAAATTATGTCTATTTCTGGGAGGCCTTTCAAAAGGGGGAGCCAAGTTGCACCAGCCTCGGCCCATAATCCAATGCTCCAAGCCCATACCCAAATTTCTGCCACTTCACTAGAGCTAGACACGTTGGATATGCCGGCCCAGATCTCTACTGGTACACTGGATTCGCTAGCACAGGCAGGGCCGCCTTCACCTAGGCCCTCACTCGGTCTACCACCTTTTAATGTGCAGCCTGGGCGAGCTTCTCTTAGACCAAACACAATGCCTCCGCTAGACCAATCTGTTGCACCTCCAGATGTTGGACTTGAGGGAACAACTTCATTGGATGCCATTATGGATCCAGTTCAGCTAGCCCATGCTAACTTAGTACCAAAAGGCGAAATCCCTCACCTACAGTGCCCCCACCAAACTGCTCAATGCCCAGGTGGAGGATGTAAATCATCGTGACTCAGTGGCTCATGCTGACTTAGATAGGGCTACTCAAGGACAAAGAAGAAATATATGGCCGAGAATAATTCAAGCAAAACTTGTGGACTGTATTTGCAATGCGGTTTGGTCTTCTCTAACATCCTATTCTTTATCCTCTGCTCGTCCTACATCCACAAAGGCCTCAGGTAGGGTGTAAACGGGTCCAGACCCTTTGGGTACTCCTAGTCCCAGACCTATACTGTTATAATGAAACTTGGACCTAGACCCAAACCCATACCCTCCAATTATAAAATTTATGGACCCAAACTCGACCCTCCAGGGTCCAGGATAGGGTCTGGGTATACCTGTACCCTTATGACATTTTTCTATTTTTTTCCTATTAAAGAAACATATATAAAACAACGTATAATCCTAAAATAAAAATTTTAACATGATTAACATAATTTCCTCAACATCCCTTTCAACAAATACAATCATTTAACATCTCTAATTCAAATGATTAAAAGTTCAAATACACAAAATCTTCATAGTACATTAATCTAATAAAAACAAAATTAATTTAATACAATATATTAATCAAAGCATTTGGAGACCGCTTGCTCCTATTTGTCTCCTACAAAAGAAACATAGAAGTGAAGATATATTACAACTGTATGTAAATAGAGATAATTATGAATATGTAGCTAAAGATAAAAAACTCACATCAATGTTCCTCTGTAAATGCAACTGAAGGGATTGAAGAACTCTCAACAATATCATCGTCATCACACTCTAGAAACAAAATAGAATAGTTACCTAATATAGGAGGGAGAAAAACAAAATTAGAATAACAAAAAAAGAAACTTACTTTTATTTGGTGAAAGCTTAATCCAATTCGCTGTAGTTACCAATACCTCAACCATTTCGGGAAGCAATGATGCACGTGTCTCATCAACCACTCTTGTCCCAACGCTAAATGCTGACTCCGATGTAACATTAATAGCTGGAATAGCAAAAATATCAAGTGCCATCTTTCTTGTGATTGGATGCTTTGGAGAGTTTTCTCTCCACCAATTCAAAATATTAAACCTCTCATTTCTAGGAAATACAGGCTCTTCTAAATATTTCACTATTTTGGTATATACGAAAGTAGTAGATTTATTTGTCTTATACAATTCATCAAAAGCAGAATAATCATCTTCCAATGTTCCTCTACTAGATGTGGGAGAGGGATAATTACTTACATAACTTACTTGCCCATCTTATTCAATGTACAAATCTTGAAACACATTCCTAACTCTTTCAACATAACGATAAGCATCATTACCATAGATGGCATTATAGTAAAACTCCACAAAATTCATTTTAAACCTGGGATCAAGCACAACAATAATTCCTAAAACCAGACATGATTCCTCCTAATATTTTTCAAACTTTTGCTTCATAGGACCAATCATGACCTTAAGAAAATCATATTGAAGACTATTTTCCCATTCCCTCAACTTAAGTTAGATTTTACACACATTAGGGAAGAAGAAATTTGAAGTTGGAAAATTTCTACCACTAAAATCATTAGTACACTCATAAAATACCTTCAAACATCCATGAATTATATCATCTACTGTCCATTCATCCTCAGTTGGACAAAACTTATAATTGCTCTCAATTTGTATAAGACGGTTAAATGCTTCTTTAACAGGTATGCAAACTCAAGCATCAAATATGCAGACTTATTTGAAATTACTAAGTTCAATGTTACCTGTCACAATACTTTTTGAATGTTGAATTTGTTGCTGTCCTTTGCACCGAAGTTTTCTAGCAATATAAACTTTCAAATGTTTTGTTAAATGAGTAGTCCCCGCTTTGCTACCGCTAGCATTTTTTTGCACCAATTACAATGAGCTTTATACATCCATTAGGATCCGTCAACCTTAACATTTCTTTCCATACATCCGAGGTTAATTCTTTTTTTGCCTTTGAGGGATCCATTTGGTCTTCTAGGTTTTCTTTGATATTCAACTCAACCAACTCATTGTAATTAGTTATTTTCATATCATCATAAGCAGTAGATGCCTTAGAACTTTCAGTTGGTATTGTACTAGACATCCTAAATAAAACATATAAAAAAACATGTAATCCGTCAATAGATAATTTACTCCAATTTCCCGAGTAAAGTTTATGAAAAATTCTTCTTACTCTTTGAATTGAAATATATGTTCCATATATGCACAAATCACATAAAATAAAATACAAATCACACAAAATGAAAAATAGAGCTAATCATTCAACAAAGAAAATAATAAAGCTAATATCAGTTATCAAATGAAGAAAGAAACAACAATATTACAAAATGAACATGCTAATATTGCACAAAATTTTTCTTACTCTTTAACAACAAAAAGAACATAAAATGAAACATCTAAAGCATAAAACAAAGATCACAACTAATGCCACCATAAAAAATGACAATACCAACCCCAACAAAATAACAACTGGAATAGCAAAAACAAGAATCAAAGTTTAGAAATAGAACATTTATTGAAACAGGACCGAATCCATGCCCCAAACAAGCATAAGCTACACATTCAATAAGTCTACTTGGCTACGTAGTTAAAGCTACGAAGTGTAACTAGAAGAACTAATGCATAGAGAGAGTAATAACAACCAATTCAACAAGCATAAAATGGAAAAAAATTCGAAGATTATAAGGTAGAATATATAAACAAAATAGAAACCCAATTCTGTTTCAGATTTCATGATTTCTTGATATAGTTTCTAAATTTAGAGCTTAGAATCTGAGAACAAAATCACTCAGCCTCAAATATTAAACAAGAAAAGATAAAAAAAATCATTTCCATGATGAATCTAAAAGATCCAAAACTTAATTTCCCAATAAAAAAGAAATTGTGAGCCAACATTTTCTGATATTTAAGTATCCCATCATCAACTAAGGGAGAAAAAGATGGCAAGACAGTAACAAAACTGGTAATGAAATAAAGAGACATTTTATGGAATTACTATTATAGAAAAGATTTAATCTTGAGGGATTTCAACATCACCATCAGTAATCTCCTGCTGTAGATCCTTAGGCAAGATAAATAAACTTCTTTAACAACAAAAAGAACACAAAATGAAACATCTAAAGCATAAAACAAAGATCACAACTAATGCTACCATCAAAATGACAATTCCAACCCCAACAATATAACAACTGGAGCAGCAAAAACATCCATTGAAACAGAACAAGCATTCTTGAACAGAACATACATTAAAACAGTGATTGAAACAGAACATACATTGAAACAGTGATTACTTGTCAGGACTTAGGAGGAAGATTGAAGAACAGAGTTTGGGAGATAGCAGAGGGCAGCAGCTGGACCGGTGGTGTAGACAGTTGGCGGCGGTGGCGGGCATGTCTTCAACTTCAAAGATGTCCTGAGCAAGTGAAGAAGAAGAGTGAGGTGAGAGAGAGAAGCAGCAGGAAACGATGGTGACTCTAGTGTTGTTGACAGACGGCAGCGGCAGCGGTGGCGGTAGGGCTTTAGCAGGAGGGAGTGAAATGAAACTGAAGAACAGAAGACTAGAGTGAGAGTGAGTAGAGATGTGAGAAATAATATGTTTTAAAATTTATAAATTATATATTAATATAATGTAATATATAATATAATATGTATAAATATATATTATTATTTTATTAGTACGGGTATACGGGTCTGAGTATCACCATACCCTGTCCAGACCCATATTATAGAATATACATAGGGGTACGGGTACGGGTACGGTCCATGGGTACAAATTTTAAACCTTATCTACTATAAACGGGTATAGACCTGCGGAGGTACAGGTAATACTCGCCCTGTTTACAGCCCTAGCCTCAGGTAAGTCCTTGTATCTTCTTACTCATTATGTGACTTGTAACAAATTTTTTTATCAACATAAAAAAAATTTAGCATTCGTTTCCGCAATCTCTGAGCCTATTCAGTTTTATAGTTCCGATCCCAAGTTTTCACATTAAACATTCTCAACAGGTTTTGTCTCTTGAAGAAGTCCTTGACCTTCAATAGGCGACCTTTGTTGGTTTTCTAAGTTAAATAGTGCTCTTCGGAAATGTGATTTTCTGTGATCTTATGTTGATCAATCTCTCTTCACTTATTATGTTGGCAATGTTTTCTTTGAGCGTCCTCATCGCTATGTAAATGATTTTTGTTCACCACTGGAAATTCAATTTCTTCTATTGCTAAGTTTAAGAAATATTTGAGTTCCAGTTTTCATTTGAAGACTTGGAAACTTTTGAAATACTCCTTGAGCCTTGAAGTAGCATAGAATTTCACTGGCTTTTATCTTTATCAATTGGCTAAGGTGTCCGAACCTTCTTTTGATATGCCTGACCGCTATCGTCGTTTTGTTGTAAATTAACATCCTTACTCTTACTCGACCTGAACTAACTTATATAGTGCACAATTTTTGCCACAGTTTATGCAACCACTTAGTGGCTCCATTGGGATACTGCTCTTAGGGTCGTTCGTTATGTCCATGGTCAAGTCACACTTCTTTGTTTTGATTCTCCACTCTTCTTACGCTTATTGTGATTGCAACTAGGCTAGTTGCCCCATTACTAGGCAATCTGTTACTGGATATTTTATCTTCTTGGGTGGATCTCCTATTTCCTAGAAGATCAAGAAACATCATACTATTTCCCGATCCGCTCATGAAGCTTAAGTATTCTTCATGGCGATTCATTATGTGAAGACAAGTTGCTTGGTCAACTACTGCATCATCTTCGCGTCTCTATTCCACGTCCCATTCCTCTTCACTGCAACAGTCAAGCCATTATTTATATTGCTGCAAATTCGGTCTTTCATGAACGGACAAATCATATTGAAATTAACTGTCATTTCGTGCAGGATAGCTTTCAGTTCGGTATTATTTATCCATGATATATTCGAAGTGAGCTCTAGCCTGCAGATATATTCTCCAAAGCTCTTAAATCGTCTTATGTTAACACGCAAGTTGGACATTAATGATCTCCATACTATAACTTAAGGAAAAATATTAACCAAGAATATTTAAGAATATCTCAAATATTCTCCTTATCATACTTACCTTATGTTGTACATTGTATATCTGATATTGTGCCATGATTATTGTATTAGATAACTTCTACATATTTCCTAATTTATCTAGTCTTAGGAATCCTTTGTATCGTGTAAATATTATTGGTGATTGACTCAATGAAAATTAGAAAAATTATGTTATGTTTTCTTATTAAAAATTTATATATATATATATGTTTGTTTGTTTGTTTTTGCTGCCTTTCCAAGTAATGATTCACTAATGAACTCAAATCAAATCTTGGTGTTGACATAAAGAAAAAAGCATCTCTTGATCGGTTATTGTACATTAAAAAAGATGGTAAATATTTAATGGTCACTACAAGAATATATTGGGCACCTAATAATGTTACAAATTTGATACATATGATCAATATTAATAAATAAATAAATGAGAAATGGTATTATGTTATGAAAATAATTAAATAGTTGGATGTCTTTAAAAGGTAATTAAATATTTTAAATAAAGATAAATTCTATCTTGTGAAAAGATAGATATTTTAAAAATATAGAAATCTTGATAAGATAAATATTTAGTAGGGATAAATATCATGAAGAAATAAGTGATAGAATTTAATTCGATCCTAGTAAAAATAGAATCTATATCTTTGATTTACCCCTAACTCTTGTATCATTTGAGCCCTATAAATTGGGCGGTTAGCCCTCAATTATAAACACGCCTCAAAAAAATTAATAAGAATCATCTACTTTTCTCTTCTATATCTTCTTTTATTCTTGGGGATCGATAAACTGAACTCGAGAATCTATATGTATAGCGCAAAAAAATTCATTATTTTCCATCCTCTTCCCTACTCTTTCTCTCTCTACAAAATTTCTCTCTACTCTCTCTCTACTCTAAAACTATAACCTTTAACATTGAACTTGTATTGGAAGTAGATATGCATCATTATGAAGAATTTGTGGAAGAAAATGTGGATTTTGAGGTAAGGAAAGCTCAAAATTTTTTTTGGAACTGGGGTTCGAATCGCCCGGACCGGCGAACTGGAGCTGAGCGGTTCGCCCATTCATGCAGTCTATTCTCAGCGATGGTCGCCCAGATGAGTGACCCACTTAGGTTCGGCTCGCTTGCCTGGGCGACCCGAGCCGCCAATATTTTTTTTTAGTATATGAAATTTGATTTTTTTTTAAAGGTTAGTATATGATTTTATTTTTGTATTTTTTTAATATGTTAGTAAATTAAATTTTTGTTTATTACACTGCTTTTAACAATTTTACTTTTTAATATGAAATATGTTCATATTTTAATTGTTTCGTACTATATTGTAATAGAACGACGTAGATCCAAATACATTTAAAGATTTTTTGGAACCGGAAGAATACGTGGATCACGGACATTTATTTGCAACTGATCGAATCTTTAATTTGAAAGTAGAGTTGGTGAACTGGGCAAAAGAAACAACTATGAAAGTGAACACTTATTTGATTTTCACTCGGTATTTAAGTTCAAGAACATCTCCCGATCGTATGTTACATTGGGTTGCGAGCGTGGAGGTGCAAATAAACAGAGAACAAAGCCCGTAGTTGACGATGAAGAAGAAGAAATTCAAGTAAAAAGACGGGGTCCTTACGGGACTAAAAAGTGTGGTTGTCCCTTCAAATAAAAGGCGAGCAAATGGCGATGTGTGAGAATTGGCAAGTATTCGTACACGATGGGAGGCACAACCATGCAATAGGTATATATACTCACGGTCATGCTCGAGCAACAAATTGACGGAGGAGCAGCTGATTAAGACTGAGCAATTCAGGAAGAGTCATGTGCCATCCTGTAATATCTTACGATTTTTCCGGGAACAAAACGTGGATTGTGCTGTCAGTTATGTTCCATTAACTGTAATGCATCCTGGTTTTATGTTTAGGGTTTAAATTAAGGTTCTAATATTATGATTTGGATGATTTTTTGTAGTATCCAGAAAATATATAATGTTGTTGCAAAGATTAAGAGGAATAGGATGCAGGGGCAAAATACGGTTGAAGAAGTTCTATGCCTAAGTGCTAAATAGGGTTACACGGTCTTCTATAGAAACTGTAAGGACAGCAACGTACTCAGTGACATTGTCGTTGCACACCTGACATCAATTGAAATGATGAGAACGTGGTCATATATACTTATAACGGATACGACATATAAAATAAACAAGTAAGTTGTATTAAATTTTTTTGTATTAATTGTACATTTAGGTGTTATTTGCAAATTGACTGTTTAAAGTTATATTATAAGTACAGTCTAGGATTAACCCTACATATTTAAGTTAATATTTGATGAATACTTGAATGAAATATGTCATATTTAATCGGTTTTAGTTTAAGTTTACTGGATTTTATGTTTAGTTTCTAAGTAAGTTATCTGTTTTATGTGTTTTTTAAAAAAAGATACAATATGCCACTGTTGGAAGTCATAGGGATGACCCTAACTGGTAGGAATTTAACTATGGCCATTGCTTTTATGTGAAATGAGTAGGCTATGACTTATAGATGGATTCTTCAACAGATTAAAACATCTATACTTTTCAAATGCTATGTCAATAGAGAATCAAGAAGATGTTTGTGTTCACGAGCCGAAGGTAATTATTACAGACAGGGAAAGCGATTTAATGCCCGTGATCGGCGATGTGTATCGTACAGTGTACCATACACTATGTAGAAGGCACATCGATCAGAACGTGTTAGCCAAATTAACTGAGTTGACAAAAAATGAAGGGGTTGCGTCACGGTTTGTAAATTGGTCATGGAAGAAATTGTTGAATGAAATCGCTGAGCAGGAATACTTAAGGAAATTGGAGGCTTTGAAGACGAAGTGGAAGAGCAGGCCGGACTTTCTACACTGTTTGTTCAACACTTGGTTGATTCCCTTTGCTCATAAATTCGTGAGATGTTGGACTAAGAGTGTAATGCATTTTGGGATAGAGACCACCAACCAAGCTGAGAGTGAACATTCAGTGTTGAAGCTATAGCTTTCAACATGCCATAGTGATTTGGATACAGTGTTCCTTAATATTGACTCACTTATTAAAGGTCAAATAGCCGACATTAAGGCCTCATTATAGTTTTCCAAGACTAAAGAAAAGTTTAATGCGAAGAGTAATCAGATACTAAGAATGGTAAGTAATAAAATTAGTCACTTAGCCTTGAAAAAGATATAGAATGAGATATCGAAAGCTATCGAGATATTTAATGATCCCGATAAAAGGACATCACACGGCCTCCCTTGTTCTTGCGAGCTGATTACATAGTACGATTACACACTCCCTATCCAGTTTGTTAATATTGAGGCCTTTAGAAGACTATAGAAATTGGCAGTTGTCATCTTTTAGCCTGGTAGTAGGACATGGATTCTGAGATACGTTCTGTCACTGACCTCTTACATCAGATAAGTACAGGACCCGTATCCAAAGTTAGAGAGATGCATCATCTTGCGAAAGGGGTATTGAGTTCGGGTTTGCCTAAAGATTCGGGTGTGGCATTGACATCACCTCCCGAGGTAGCAGTCACTAGAGGGAGGAAGAAAACGAACTCAACAAAAAGAGACAAGTCACATTGGGAGCACGGGTCAATTGCTCATCAAAAGATACAAAAGTCAAGCGGATCTAGTTCTGGTTCTGGTTCTGGCTCTGGATCTGATTCAGGTTCGGGATCCCGCAGGAGAGGGAGACTGCCACGAGCTCCTAGGGGAAGGGGCAAAGGGCGCGCCCGTGGACGAAGTAGTTTATCTTCTGTTGTAGATCCATATCCGTGTTCCATATTCCCTTACACAAATGCTTTCCCTGCTTTCATTTATCCTTTCATCAGCAATTGGAAGAACATAGTTGGTGATGGAAATTGTGGTTATCGGGTTGTGGCAGATTTTGTGTTTGGTGATGAACATTAATGGCCAGAGGTTCGCAGACAAATGCTTTATGAATTGGAGCATGCGACGAAAATGTATCTTTCATTATTGGGTTCAGCGGAACGTGTTCATGAGCTTGTTCATAGGACACAATGGTAGGATGGACCTGTGCCGTTAGAGCATTGGTTGGAAACACCTGATTCGTTTTATATCATAGCAAATGCATCCAATTTGTGTGTGGTACTAATTGCACAACTTGGTTCTACAATTGTGTTACCTTTGTATTCATATTCGGATCGTCCAGGAGGTACATTGGTTATTGGTCTCTTGACAGAATAGCAACACTTTATTCAAGTAAGTGTCGAATATCAACAGGGTTTCTACGTTGTTTTGTATTATATTTTTTTTGGTTCACGGTTTTACTGAAATTTATATTTTTCTCCTTGTTTAACACAGCTACAGATACATGATGAGTGTCTAATACCTCCTTTACACGTTCAATGAATTTATCATCGTAGCGAACGAGTCAACAATTGGGCAGATTCGTATTATGAGAGGATTGAAGATTGGAACGCGAGAAAGGCTAGAAATATAAATTAAATATGAATTTAATTTTTATTAAAAAAATTATAGGTACGAACGTTTTATTGTTCATTATCTTTATTTTGATGTGTTTTGAGTTAAGGGTGCTTTATATTTTTTATACTATAATTGTAAAAATTTTGAATGCATAAAAAAAATTCCATCAACCAAGTAACAACAACACTAAAAACGCAATAAGTACACTACAAAATAAGTCATACATTACAAAATAAGTCACACACTACAAAATACGTCGTACACTACAATAAGTCAAAATCCTAAAACAACAAACTAACGTCGAGGCTGATTATACTTCTTGATCATGTAAATCCTACCAATCTTCGGAGCATCATCAATATCGTCACGGTTCACCTCAGGAAGATATCATATCCACTAGAACCTGTGGTGTAATGGGAGTTTCCGTCTATAATTGTACGCCGCGGGAGAGCCTTTTCGGATTCTGAATCCCTACCCAACCCAGCATCAAATGAGGGATTGCCATAATTAGTGGCTTCATAGTCAGCACTGCTGTAAGATGACTAGGACAGATGCCACAAGGTGCTCGAAAAATTGGGTACCTAACTGCAACCCTGGACCATTGACCTCATTTAATGGAATCTAAGTTTTAGAAAAAAACTGTTGCTGATCATGGCCAGGCATACAGAGAGGCAGAGAAGGAGCATGTGCATATGGATCATATGATGTAAGTGGTGGCTGAGAATATCCATAATGGTCATAGGGTATGGGGGTGTACGGATAGTGTGATGTGGTAGGAGGACGGGTCCTAAACGGTATAGGAGGTGGCTGAGTGGAAGACCCCGGTGCACCAGAGTCATAATATATCCCCGGTCCAAGAGGTGCAGGAGTGGACGATATTTCTGAGGTATTGGGGCGTCTCCTCACACCATAGGATGATGCAGTCACTGCACGAACTTCAACCCGATTGGTCATGTCTGTCACATGATCTAAATCATCATCCCCCATACGTGCTTTGGGCAAACCATCTAAACAAATTATAAAACATTTTCCTCAATGACATTTCATCATATTTGTCTAATTCATCTCTTATATTATTTAAATATTTTTTGTACGCTACAAGTAATGCATTTTTCTTTATCTTTATATTATTAAGTTAAAGTCGTGCATTAAGCTAAATTGATTATAGTTATATTTATTACCTCATTTCAACATTTCACACTTTTTTATTAGATTGTGTAAACCCTAAACACATAAAATCTTTCAATATATAACCTGAAAAACCTTAAACCCTAAATCCTAATTTATGCAATGTGTTTATAACATTTGTTTATAAAGTCGTATTATTCATATAAACCCTAAACTCTAAATAAATAAAATTATAAAGTCAGTCAGTTCCACAAGCACCCTAATAAACATAAACAAATTAAATAACATAATATAACTTCTAAATTAAACAAATAAACATAAATGTAATAATAATTTTTAAAAAATAACATAATCATTAATTATAATAACATAACCATAAACAAATCCTAAAAAAATTAAACAAATTAAATAACATAATCTAAACTCTAAATTAAACAAATAAATATAAACATAATATAACTTTAAAAAAATAACATAATCAATAATTATAATAACATAATCATAAACAAATGTAAAAAAAAAAGAAAAAAATAAATTAAAGAACATAATATAAACTCCAAATTAAACAAATAAACATAAATGTAATCATAATTTTAAAAAAATTAACATCATCATTAATTATAATAACATAATCATAAACAAATGTTAAAAAAAATAAAATATTAAACAATTAAATAACATAATATAAACTCTAAATTAAACAAATAGACATAAACGAAATCATAACTTTAAAAATATAAACTAATCCTTAAAAAAAATATATCGAACTAGTCCGACCGCATGAACCGGCGGCCGCAAAAGAATAGGATCGCTGGACAAGGCGGTCGGTTATTAGCCCAAACACTGGACCCAGCGGTCAACCTACAAGCCCGATCGCTGGACCATGCAACCCGCAACAGATCTAGTCGCCAGTCCAGGCGACCCGGCGTACTTTTGCCAGAAAAAAAAAATTCAATCCAACGGTAATTTTGAAATTTTCAACTCCTAAAAATGTAAATAAATAAGTAAGGATCGAAGTACTAACCTTTTTTTCAGATTACAACGGTCGGATCTTCCAAAATCTATAGTTGAAATTTGTGGTTTTAGAGAGTTTAGAGGATTTTGTGAAGTTGTAGAAATTTTAGGTTCAAAATGAATTTTTATAAATTTTTTTTGCGCTATACATATAGATTCCCGATTTGGTTTATTGACCACCTTCTACCTTATATATATTCTTCTTATAATTTTTTATGCTTATCGTTATATTATCTCTCTTTATGTCTTTATATCTTTATATTTTAAATCGATTATCCTATTGTATCGATGATGTTGGGCTAACAAATTTCAAAAGATATCACTATCGTTTTCACGGTCAATAAAACAAACTCTAGAATCTAAAAGTTCGGCGCGAAAAAATTTAAAAATTTTCATTTTTACCAAAAAAATTCTCTCTTTACCTCCTATTATCTCTATCTTATCTCTAACTCCAACTCCTTCAATCTCAGATCTATGCAAATCCGGTCATTGAAAATTAAAAAAAAAATTAGTACATCAATCTATACTCATTTATTTACAATTCTATTAATTTAAAATTCAAAAAAGAGCACCGAACTTTAGCCAAGTCGAGTGAAATTCAACAAAGAATTTCGCCAATGTGGGTGTTTTATTTATTTATTTTTTTAATTTCAGTTAGTTATGTTTAAATTTATATATATTTGTTTATTTTATTTAGTTTTGTGTTTACAAATATTTAAGATTATGTTTATTTGTTTATGTTATTTAGTTTTTTATTTATAATACTTTAATTCTTAACTCTGCGATCGGAGTCCGTTTAACGCATATGACCACTCGTTTCGATGGTTCTTGTAAAGATAACGCAACATCATCTCCGAAAAAGTAATTTTTATGCATTTTGGGGCAAAAATTTGTCCCGTAAAGTCGAAAACTTTGATGGGTATAACTTTGCCCTCAAACATCCGATCGAGGTGATTCTTGTGGGCATTTCGTGTATTTTTTTAAGATCTACACGATGGAAACAGCCTATGACAACTTTCATTAACTGTTTCCACAAAAACGTCATATTTTCATTTTAATTTAGATTTTTAGAATTTTCTAATACTTTTCCTTTTATTAACTAAAACAATACATCACTAATTTTAAAGTTAAACAGAGGAGCAATTTTTTTCTCTAATTAAAATTTTAAATGATTGAAGTTGGTAAATATTAGAATTTGAAAATACTTTATTATTAAATAAAAATCTCATACACTTATTATTATAAAGTTTTATGTTTGGTGTTTTGGTAACTCTTCTATGTTACATTTCATGAGGTTAATCATTCAAATCTCACAAGACTATTTTTTTTTTTTTAAATCACAAGAAGACTAGTTACTTACACTACTGTATGTTTGTTTTCTTCTTTCTTCATATGACTCTAATTATAGTACTTTTTAACTCATATTAATTGATAATTCATAATTAAATGTAACAAATAATTATAAATAAATTAAACAACTAACATAGGGTTACATGTATTATAAACAAAAAACTAATAACATAAACAAATAAACATAAATTTAAACATCTATAAACAAAAAACTAAACAAATAAACATAACTTTAAACATTTATAAACACAACTAAATAACATAAATAGATAAACATAAATTTAAAACTAACTAACAAAAATTATTTTAAAAAAAAAAAACCGAAACGTCCAGGCCTGGCGAAATTCGCCAGGTTCGGCGAAATTCAAAAAAATTTCAGTCAACATTATTTTTTCAATCTGGTGCATTTTTTTTAATTTTAAAAACTGATAAAATTATAAATAAATGGGTATAAATCGATGTACTAATCTTTTTTTTTTTTTAATTTTTAACAGTCAGATATATAGATTTGAGATTCAAAGAGCTAGAATTAGAGAAAAGGTAGAGAGAACAGGTATTAGAGAGAGAAAGTTTATGCTGAAAATAAAATTTTTTGAATTCATTTCTACTAGAATTTTAAATTTTCGGGTTGATTTTATTAATTTAAGGGTACGAAGAGTTCTGATTTGGGAAGGTCTTTTCTATTTTCTTTTTCACCCAATCAATTAAGTTCAAGGTTTCTTTTGATGACTAATTTTTTTCTTTTATTAAGAAAGAAAAAATTCAAAAGTTTTACTATACGTGTTGGCTAGAAGTACCGACAAAACATTATTATAAAATAGAGGATATATATAAATATGAATTTAATGTTTCTTAATATATTATATACAGGGACGGAACTACAGGGGGCTCGGGTGACCTCGAGCCCCCCCTCCCCGGTAATTTTATTTTTTTTAAAAAAAAAATTTAGGGTTTTTACATTTAAGCCCTCCTAGTTTTTTTTTTCAATTTAGCCTCCCAAAACTTAGGGATTGATTTATAATTATAAAAAATAAAAAAAAATAAAAACAATGCCTGTGAACCCTCACCCCTCGGTAGCAGCTGCCAGCAGGAAAAAAAAACAAAGAGCCTCTCTCTCTCTCTCTCTCTCTCTCTCTCTCTCTCTCTCTCTCTCTCTCTCTCTCTCTCTCTTTGATCTGCTCATCCCCCTCCGCGCAAACTGAAATCGTCTTTCTCGGACTTCGACTCTTCGAGCTCAGCGGCGGCGCAACATAAGCAAGATAGCACGGGTGGTGTCGTGTCGACGGCGGAGCCTCAACCGTAGACACAGACAGGCAGCAGCGCTAGCGCGGCAGCGACAGGCTGGCAGCAATCAGGCAGGAAGGAGACGGACGGCGGCAGCACGGCGGCTTCGCTTCCCTATTCTTCAAACTTTGAAGAAGAAAAAATTAAGTTTTCTAAATTAATTTATGTAGAAACATTTTTTATTTTTTATTTTGGTAAATAGATTTTTGAGTGCTAAAATTTTGATTTTGTTAGTGAAAAAATTTCTAGGGTTTTTTTGGTAAAAATATGATTATTATGTAATTTATGTTCTAATTAATTATTATGTTATAAATGAAATGTGTTGAATTGTGAATTTAAAATATTTGAATATTATATGGGATTTTACTATGGAAAAATATTTTGAAAAGTGGAAGAAGGGTCCTAAACTGGTTGAAGAAATATCAGTTAATAAAGGAAATGTTAATAATGAAGATCGTGAAAAAAAGCCTCTGGTAGGGGTAGAGTTTTCGAATTTTGAAATTATTGGTAATCCAGGATTGCATAAACCAATTGATAGTTATCCTTATGAAATTAGAGATGAATTAAGGAGACGGTATGTGGCTAAAGGCCCAACTCAACCATGTGATCATAAATTTTTGCAAACTGATTTTGGTGCAATTAGAAGATCGTTTAAGAAGATATGGTTTAAAGATTTTACTTGGTTAGAGTACAGTGTACATAAAGATGCAGTATTTTGTTTCTATTGTTATTTGTTTGCTAAAGGTCAAAATCACAAACATGGTGATGATATGTTTACAGAAGTCGGTTTTAAAAATTAGAAACGTGCTAAAGAAAAATTTAGAAACCATGAAGGATCTCCAAATAGTCCTCACTCTGGTGCTGTAATTCAGTTGTTGGGTTTCAAAAATCAAAGACATAATGTGGAATATATTTTAGCAAAACAAAGTAGTCAAACTGAGATTGACTACCGTGCACGGCTAAATGCTGTTGTAAAAGTGATTCGATTTTTATTAAGTTAGGGTGTAGCTTTCCGTGGAAATGATGAGTCGATAAATTCAATCCGATGAGGTAATTTTCTTGAATTAACAAAATGGTATTGTGAGGAATCGGAAGAAGTAAATAAGGTCATGAACTTGAATGCTCCGGGAAATAATCAGTTGACTTCTCCTAAAATTCAAAAAGAAATTGTTAATGCTTGTGCAACAGAAGTGAAACAAGCTATTGTCAATGAGATTGGTGACAAGGTTTTTTCTCTTTTGGTTGATGAGGCTCGAGATAGCTCCGTGAAGGAGCAATTGTCTATAGTTCTGAGATTTGTTAATGATAATGGAGAAGTGGTCGAGTGTTTTCTTGGAGTAGTACACGTGAGTGACACTTCTGCACGGACGTTGAAAAATAGTATTGATGATTTCTTTGCAATAAATGGATTATCAATTTCACAGCTCAGAGGTCGAGGTTACGATGGGGCGTCTAATATGCGTGGCGAGCTTAATGGATTGAAACAAAAAAATTTAGATGAAAATAAGTACGCATATTATATTCATTGCTTTGCTCACCAACTTCGATTAGTGCTTGTGGCTACTTCAAAGAAAAATGCTCACGTGTGTAGTTTTTTTGAGTACCTTGCTAAGATTGTAAACATTGTTGAAGCTTCAAGTAAAAGAAAGGATGCTCTTATGCAAAAGCACTATGATGATCTTGTAAAACGTCTAGAAAGTGGAGAAGTTGCTACAGGAAAGGGCAAGAATTAGGAAACAAGTTTAGCTCGGCCAGGTGACACTTGTTGGGGCTCTCACTTCAAAACAATAACTCAGATTTTGTATATGCGGGATGCAGTGACAAATGTGCTTGAAACTATATATGAAGACGCTGTTGAGGTCAATAGTCGAGGCATTGCCCGAGGTTTGATTGATTAAATGTGGTAGTATGAATTTGTATTCATTACTTAATTAATGGTAAATTTATTGGCAAAAACAAATACATTGTCAATGTGCTTGCAACAAAGGATTCAAAACATAGTCACTGCTGTCCGGATGAATCAGACGATAAAGGAAGATTTGAAGAAGTACAGAAATGATGATAATTATTGGGAGGAGTTATTGGGTGTTGTTACTATATTTTGTATCAAAAATGATATTTTCGTGTCGAACATGCAAGATCCTTTACCAGGCCGAGCTAGATTATACAGGAGTGTTGATGGGCAGCCAAAGACTTACTACCAATTTTTTCGTCGAGACATCTTTTTTGAGGTAATTAATTTTTTTTAAACTTATTACCTAATACTCAATTATTTTTAATATTACAAATTATTAACCGTTCTTTTCTCTATTTAATGTTAGGTACTTGATTTTATAGCCAAAGAAATAGATGATCGTTTTACGGAGTCAACTTCAGAGCTACTTATTTGCATATCATGCCTCGATCCCAGAGATTCCTTTGTGAATTTTGACCGGAATCAGTTACTTCGTCTATCTGAGTTCTATTCAGATGATTTTTCTATCTCTGATAAGTTTGAGCTTAAAGCGCAACTTGATACATATATCTCTTACATGAGATCAAGTGATGGGGCAGCTTTCTCTGGCCTTACTGACATTGGAGATCTCGCAAAGAAGATGGTTGAGACGAATACTCACAAGTTTTTTACTTTAGTTTATCGACTAATTGAGTTGGCTTTAGTCTTGCTTGTTACTTCAGCGACCGTTGAAAGATCATTTTCTGCTATGAGAATGATTAAGAATGATTTACGCAATAGGATGGGAGATGAGTTTCTCAATGACAGTTTGGTTTATTATGTGGAGCAAGAGATTTTTATGAGTATTGAAAATGAAGACATCTTGCAGCGGTTTCAGAATATTCAAACTCGAAGAATAAAATTGTCATCTTAATCATTTCGTTCATATGTAAAACTCTATTTTTGATCATTTTTCAGTAGTAATTTCTTTTTCATTCTTAATATTTGTATGAATGTTATTTGTTTTCATATTAATCTTCTAATCATTCTAAATCAATTGCAGGTCATATTGGATTTCGTCTTCTGATCGTGCTCATCTCATCTGTTATCTCAAGATTCTGATCAAGATTCTCAACTTTGATAGAGGTATTTATCCCGTGAGTGATGTGTAATCATTCCTCGTGAGTGATGAGTGATCACTACTCATTGGTAATGGGCGATTACGTATTTTTTGCTATTTTATTTGTAAATTTAGAATTGTAATGCTTATCTCGTGAGTGATGGGTAATCATTCCTCGTGAATGATGAATGATCACTCCTCATTGGTAATGGGCGATTATCTATTCTTTTGCTATATTATATATAAGTTTAGAATTTTTCGAATGTCTTTTGTACATGGAATGCATCATTTTATAGACGAAATTCTGGTAAAATTTGTTTTTCTCCAGACCCCCAACCATTTTGTTCTGGTTCCGTCCCTGGCAGGGGCAACGGGAAGGCAAGGAGAAGCAAAAGAAGAGAGAGAGAGAGAGAGAGAGAGAGAGAGAGAGAGAGAGAGAGAGAGAGAGAGAGAGAGAGAGAGAGAGAGAGAGAGAGAGGCCATCTTGGATGGCCAAGGACTAAGAAGGAAGAAAAAAGAGAGAAAAATATACCTGCAGTGGTGAAGGAGGAAGCGCAATCGCGGCATTCGATGGTGGAGGAGAGAAAGAGGGGCAGTTGGCTGGGGAAGGGAGAAGAAAAAGAAAAACTCAGAACCCCAAGCCTTTCAGCTTAAAAGAAGGGATTGTACATGCCGGGATATAAAATATATGTGTGAAAAATTTATAAAAAAAAAAAAAAATTTCTTCCTTAATTTTTTTCTCTTCCCAACTCTCTCTCTCTCTCTCTCTCTCTCTCTCTCTCTCTCTTCTTTACAATCTTATTGAAAAATTTTAAAATTTTCTTCACGATTTTGAAAAATTCAAATAAAATATGAATGATTTTGAAGATTTTATTGAAGAAATCATTGATTTAAAGGTGAAATCGATCAAATTGTTAGAAAAATTGCATAATTTCGAGTCAATTGGTTGAAATTAGGGATTTCTATTTTTATATTTTTAATAGTTATGAATTTATAATTTTTGTTAGCTATTGGTATCATATTTTGAGATATTTGGTAACATTGATTTTGGCAATGTATTTTATATATATATATATATCAATCAAATCTCATATTGATTTTCATTGTAATTAATTGGTATAGTATAGTTAGTTTCCTTATGTTGATTTTGACAATATATTTTATATGTAATTAATCAAATTACATAGTGATTCTCATTGTAATTAAATGGCATGCTCTAATATAGTTAGTTTCTTTATGAGCTTAATTTCTAATAAAACTTATAAAATTCATTAAGAAAATGAAAATAGAGACTTTCGGCCCGTTGGACTGAAAATATCCAATAATTTCGGCCCAATCAAAATTATTGAAGATTTTCGACCCACCTAACTGAAAGTCTTTATTTTTTATTTTTCCACCAATTTATGAGATTTTAATATTAAAATTGATGTTTTTTCAATAAAATCTTCAAAATCATATATGTTTTTTTAAAAATATTTAAGGAATTTTTAAAGAGAGGAGAGAGAACGAGTTGGGGTAGAGAGAATGTGAGAAAAAAATTTTTTTTTTGAGTTTTTTACACATTTTTTATATTCTCATGTGTAGCTTCTTATTCGTCTCCATTTCTAACCTTGGTGATGTGAGTCCAAAACATTATCCCGCTAAATTAAATTGGCTGACGGTGACATTTATCGTTCAATTGTGAATTGCAAAGATTAGATATTTAAATGACAATAGTTTAAACATAGGAGTATCTTTTTTACTGTAATCCTAATTTATATCATTTCTAGAGTTTTTATGAAGGATAAAAGAGAAAAGCAATGATGAGGATGCATATTTGGTGATGACTAGTTTAATTCTCATAATTATTGTGTGGAATTTAATGAACCGAACTACTTCTTCAACTCATCATACTATAAATTTTATTGATGTATTTTTAAGGGTTTTTTGTAAGAGTGATACTAAATGGATTAACTTAATCCACAATATTGTGGATCAATGCGGACATTTACGTAAATTTATTAAAAATCCGCATATGTTCTTCCTTAAATACCCTTCTAGTAATTTTTAAAGAGAAATTATAATAAGACCGAAGAAATAAATGTAAAATGAAACATTTAATTACTTTTAATTTTCAAGACCTTGATTTGTACTCCAATGTTTAGTGTATACTTCTTGGAAGGTCCAGTGACCTTGCAAGTTGGCCTTGATGATAATGGTACAGTTTTTTTTTTTTTTTTTATATGACTAATTATTAATTGACGGTAATTCTGTTAGAATTTGATATTTACTTGATAGATTTTAGTAAAAGAGTTTCCTGACAGAAAAAATTGATACCGATACATAATGTTGTATTTCATTATCTTTGTATTATAATAAAAAAATATTATATTTAATTTGTTTTGGAATTTATGTACTTTTATTTGAATTTTTGTTATTTTTTGTAATTATTTGTGTACTCGCATTTAAATTTGTTATTTTTGTTATTTAAATAATTAGGTGTAATTTGTGACCTTTTTAGATTTTTTGTGGCATTTTTAGAATTTAATTTTAGTTTTAAAAATAAAAAATAAAAAATTTAATTTTTTAATCGGTAACCGTTACCAATTATCGAATAATTCCTATATTGATGACAAGAAAAATTATCAATTAATAAATTATGTAAAATTAGTAATCGATCAAATAAATAGTAACAATAATGACTAATTGATCGATTACTGTACCGATTACTGTACCGATGTCATTCCGACTTTCGCCGAATCTCGCCTAGCTGCCGCACAAGGTCACAACTGGTTTTTTTTCCTTCCGTTTACAGACTCTCATTTTTTCTTTTCAAAATTTACAGGTTCATATTTCTTTTTCTTTTTACTGGATGCACATTCAATTTTTATTTCTTTATATTTTTTTTGCTGGATTTATTTTTTTAGAGTTAAATCTTAAAAAATTGCCTTGTAAGGGTCATATTAACTAGACACTTGAATTTTAATTATTCCAATTAGATACGTCTTAAATTAAGATAATTAAAAATTTATTAATATAGAAAATATTCATAAAATTTAAAATCATTATCAATTAAATACATACATTTTATGTTTAGATAATTAATTATTTGATTTATAATTTGTTTTAACTTTTTTTTTAACAGTTGTATAGATTACTTTAATGTCTTTTGCAATTCTTTTGCCATAATAACTATTTTTTAAAAAACACATTAAAAATCATATTTAAAAAAAACATTATAAGTTCAAAAGAAATTATTCTAAAAGATTTCTATAATCAAAATTTCCCTAAAAAAACCTTTAAAAAATCAGTTTTTATGAAAATAAAGAGGTTAAAGAGAGATAGTGAAAGGAGAGAATTTCTTTAAAAAATCATAAACTTTTTAAAATATTAAAAAGGAGAAAAATTTAAAATTTTTAGAACTTTTATAAAAGTAAAAAATGACATTAAACAGGAAGGTATTACTAATGTAATCAACTCTTTATAAAATTAAAGTCTTATTTTTTTTCTCTCACTCCCCCCTTTTCTTACAAAAATATTGTTAGACATTTTAAAAGAAAATTTAGATGAATTGTTAATGATAATTATAAAATTTTTAAAAATAATTTAACATGTAATGTTTTATATATTTATGATTAGTGAAAATATTTATGATTAATTTGAAAGACATACCAGTGTCTGAAGTTATTGTCAATTAGATAGCATATCCTTAATTTCATTTGGATAATTGAGTACTCAAATAAAGTTTTTGTCTAAATTGAGTTATTTGGTTTTATAAAATAACGTTATATTTTAAGAATTTTTGTCTTTAATATTAAAAGATAAACAAAATTCCTCGGATTTTTAATGTTGACATGTGAAACTAAAGAGTTTTCAACGTTATTTAAAGAAAAAAATTTAATTTGAGTATCAAATTATCGAAATTAAACGATAAAGTATCTAATTGACATTGATCCCGTACTTTGGAGGAGTTAGTCTTATTCATACTTTATCCCAAGTTTTGAGGTTAAGGTAAGATCTCATTTTTAGTCCATAATGACATTTTTATTGATTTTAACAATTGGATCTATCAAAGAAGAGGCAGATGCAAATATGGTACCGTAAAATCCAAGTTGATATGATTTTTTCCTAATGGATAGATATTTTACCGGAAAATGTTTAAGGCTCTAATGAAAGATGTTTATGTAAATTAACCCAAATATTTAAATATATTCTAATATTTTTATTTTAGAAAATAATTGTTGTATCATAAGAATTGGAAGGGTATTCAAATAATTTATATAACTATTAAAAATAGTTGAACCACAACATAATTAAGTATTCAATTATTAAAATATAAAGCTCATATACTTAATTGATAATGGTTTCAAACTTTAGGGTGTTTTATAAATTAACAAATTTGTAATTGTTTTAATTAAAATAAAAGCGTCTAATTGTCACAATTAAAAAGTTCAGATGTCTAATTAATATTAAAGGAACTTCAAAATAATTTATTTTGTCTAAAGAACCTTAAGATTTTGTAAATATTCTTCAAATTTTGGAACTCACATGTTCTATTCATAATTTTTAAAGACTATCTATACTATTTTAACATACTAATTTACTAGTATATATTAATTTCATCATGATTATCCTAACTAAAATTTTGTGCACTCAAAATATTTTTAAATTTTTTTTGGAAAAGACAGAGTATATAAATATATACCAAAAGTCGAGCATTCAATTCCTACATTGTGCAAGTTATTGCTGCCTTTTATAAGATTTATACGTCTTTAATTGAATTGTGGTGCTTAGTTTGATAATGTTATTGTAATTTTCACTAATAATGTGACACTTCTTGTACTAAAAGAAACTATATTAAATAAATTAATATATCCACCAATAGGGAATACCTGTACACGTCAAGTGTACTTAATAATTGTACGGACTTTACATATTTTTTCATGCGAATTTTATATTCTATTTTGTTAAATATCTCTATAATATTTGAATCTCGAGTCTGCCGACTTTAATTCAAGATCTTCATTTTATTAAATAACATGCACATAAATATTGTCGACGTTTGTGCTATTTTTTATGATTCTATCTATTTTATATCATCACATGATACAATAAGATCTCATAATTATTATGACTTTAGGTACTTGTATTTCTTCTGGAAATAATCATAAAGTCATGTCATGAAAAATTTGGCTAGAATTTTCATTTCCTCGACTTAACTACATAGGACCATCTTAAATTATTGTTCCTTTACATATATGAGGATTTTGTCGGAACCAATTTATTCTATCACATTTAAATGTGTCTCAAAATCATGTAGTGATAGATTATCCTTCAGGAACATTAAGTAACAAGAGCTTTCTTTGTCGGATTTTTCTTTGTCAATAAATATGCCTGGTTATTCATCTTTTGAATCAAAATGAGACACATAACTTATCTTTATTCGACTATATAATTTTCTCATCTTTTCAATACTCATCTTAAATATATGGTAGTAGAATAGTATATTTCTATAGCGCATATTTAATGCTAAGATGGCAAAATATTTGGGTTCTCACGATGAACCAATTACAATAAGGAGAACAAAAATAATATTTTTGCAAAATATGAATAAGTACTACTACAAACTATACATAAATAAATTTTAAGGCACTTATAATTTTATAAAACCATTTACTAAGTTTATGATCATGTTCTGCAGGAACGATCAATCTCTATGCAAATAGTGCAACATCATCAATAATATTAGGAGAAACTATGTTAATGGAAGAATCTAAAATATGAGCTCATTATCAAAATTGCAAAGTTCAGTTTACAAGTCAGCATTATATCGTGACCATTGATCGATGCATCGATAATATATTCAACCCTAATATAATGATTGTACCCATAAAATTATTTTGCTTTGAAAAATAGTAATACAAATAAATTTGTGATCAGAAACTTCTAGTTCCATAAAAATATTACCACAAATTCTATGATAATTCGTATTTTAATAATTCGGGATGATAAAACAGGTCATGCGAATATATTTAATACATTTTGAATAAATAAACTTCATATTTACTCAATGATGCATTAAATTGCATCAACTTTAGCGAATTACAAATTACGATGGGAAAATATGATAGTGTATGTAATTCACATTTATTCTATAAGTCATGATAATATAGCATAATTATCATGTGACCTCCTAAGTCAATTTACTCTTCTAGAGTAAATATCTTCTAAATATTATAGATATGTTCTTAATTAAATATCTTCTAAATATTACAGATATTTAGTTCTCATGGAGATTTTTAAAATATTATCTCTTTTGAAATCTTTTATTGATTAGCTCTTGGGAAGCTTTAATTTCGATGTATTAGCTCTTCTGGAGCTTTCTATTAATTAACTCTTATGGAGTTCTAATTTATACTAATATTCATTCTCCAAATATATAATTTTTTCAATATTCTTGAATATATGATAAATCAAAGGGCATATATATAATATGCAAAAACTCATTTAAAATCACCAATAAAAAGTAATTTTTTTCTACATTAACAAGTCTATATATCAAGACATGATTAATATCTGAGATCAATAATAACATAATATAGGGAGTAAAAAAAACTCCAATATGTTATATTTCTTTTCTAATCAATACTTATCAGATATTCAAAATTTGGCATACTAAAAGTACACTACAAACTTTCTATTATATTACATCAATAATATTTATTTAGGATTATATGTTCCCTTTTCCTTTCGCATTATTATTATTTCTTGTGATAATTTAGATATTAGGTTCATAAGTCATAATAACTACAAATTCTTATAAATAATTATAATCACGAATATAACATATTATAGAAATAAAATTTCTAATTGCATTTGCTTCAGAGAATGACATAAAATTATTAGGAATATCATAATATTCCATCAATAATGACTCAATCCTTTATTCAGTCTCAATAAAGTTCTACGGGACTAGTCATCCGCAGGTGGGCCAACAATTTGGCTCCTATACAATTTAACAGTGGCGGAGCAAGACAAGAATACAAGGGGGCCGAACTGCTTTAAATTTTTTTTGATAGAATCTCATTTATGTAATGGACATTTT
Source organism: Catharanthus roseus (assembly GCA_028651295.1). NCBI lineage: Eukaryota > Viridiplantae > Streptophyta > Magnoliopsida > Gentianales > Apocynaceae > Catharanthus > Catharanthus roseus. Next base: position 3,311,795 of record JAPQWS010000165.1, on the reverse strand, counting down.
CTAAGCACAAAAATCGCTCAAATAATTCAAAAGTGAACAGAAATATTACATATAGAAATTAGTTATATATATACCTATAAACTATTGTTGTTCTCCTATTTATAACAAAAAATTTTTTTTTCAAACTTTTATACACATAAACTATTTAAAGTCTTGCTAGTATGACAAATTATGTACAATGTGGTAGTTTTCTGTACATTTCAGGCATTTACTTTGCACGTGAGCCATTTTAAAAGTTATTTTGGTTCTTAAAGTGGTGAATTATGGAAAAAAACTTTAGTTGATTTGTAATAGAAGATGATGTAGATTTGTATTTGTTTTAATGTGTTTTTTTAGTTTTAGTTGTGTAGCCATGGCTTAATAAAGAGATCATGTGTACGACACATGCTAGAATGTGCTGAAACCCACTGTTAAGTATAATTTATTATACTTGTAAGATTGTAAATAGTTTATAGGTATAAAATTTGAAAAAAAAAAATATTTGGGTATGAATATAAAGCGACAATAGTTTATGTATACATAACTAATTCTCATATTACATGTAAATCATTTTTCAACATTCTTTACTTTTGATTGGAGTTTTTTTTAATTGAAAATCACCTCTAAAGCTTTGGGGTTATTTGAAAATAAAATTCTGGGAGAGCTTGAATTAAAAGTTTGAATAAATAACAAATGTTGAAGAAAATTCCCAAAGGGGATCGAGCTCCTCCAGGCCCATGTGTGGTTCTACTAATAAATGTTAAGAAATTTAGAGCATATAGAAAATAAGCTATAATTATTCAATGCCTCTCGTTCTTCTATATTTGATCCACTTACATAGTACGAAAGTATCTTGATTTTTCCTAGCAAAAAAAGTATCATAATCTGAATCAATATAAGAGTCCTAATCAAACTAACAATAGAAGTACATAATTAAATCCTAATCAGCAATTGAACAAGAATGCTGCTATAAGACTACTACTCAATTACTACTAATAAAATATAGAATTTAAGATAATATCTCGTAGAATCTAAGATAATCTTGAAGAATCACATATTAGAGATGTGATATCTCTAACACATGTATTCCAGCTGTAGTACAATGTATTCAAGTACACAATCAATATGTACCCAGTGTTAAAAGTACATCGTTTTAATTAAACTCCACAATTGGACAAAAAATCAAGTTCACTCTCATACCATGCAATTGTAATACACGTTTCCCTCAAAGCCTTTTCACCTGCACATGCAAAATCCACCCAAAAATTTCACAGAGAACTTCTGATTTCTTAGGCAATTTCAAGCTTCTAAAATTCAGATTCTTCTCTTTCTCTTCAATTCCTTTGTTTCGTGCTTTAATTTTCTGATTGTTTCTTCAATTTTGCAATAACAAATCATTGAGAATGAATTCCTCAAGTAACGATTATTCAAGCAATAGCAGGTAATAATTCTTCAAAAACTAACATGGATTTATAGTTTTGAACTAAAAAAATAGTTTATCGAAGTAGTTCCCATATTATATATAGAATTAGGTATATATGTATATCTATATTTAGGTTTTTTGTGCTGTATATTTGTGTTTTAGTGTTGGAAACTGTATATTTGTATTTTGGTGTCTACTCTCCATGATTTTCAAGTTTAAGACACATGAATTTTGTGTTTTATTGTGCATTAAGTGTTTTTTTCATATTTTTTTGACATTATTTCACAATAACCGTGCCTCTGTATAAAAGTTGTTGCATGGCTTTTTTTGGTGATTTATATGATATAAAGTATGCACAAATAATTCATAAATTAGGCACTTTCTACCGTAAAATTAGGCACAGAAGTTTAAGAAACAGGCACATTACTTTTTGTACACCATTTCTCATGTTTGGTGTCACATTTACTATTGTATATGCAACAATTGTACACCCTGCACATAAAAGTAGGCTCAAACAGTTGGAAAAAAGGGCACAAATACATAATTTAATTTAACTTGTGTGTGATATAATGTAGGCACAAATGGTTTAAAAAGTAAGTACAATCAATTTCAGAATTAGGCATACAAGTGTACAAAACTAGGCACATTATCTTCAGTGAACCATTTTGCATATTTGATGCCATATTCACCCTTGTATATGCAACAAATGTACCCCCTGCACATAAAAATGAGCACAAAGAGTTTTCAAAAAGGGCACAAATGCATGAAGTAATTCAACCTGAGTTTGATGTAATGTAAATATAAATAGTTTACAAAATAGGCACACACAATTAAAAAATTAGGCACAAACTGTTGTAAAAAAGAGCACAAATGCATAATGTAATTCAATCTTTGTGTGATATAAAGTAGTCACAAATAGTTTAGAAATTAGATACACTCAACTGTAAAATTAGGCACACAAGTATAAAATAATAGGCACATTACTTTCTGTACACTATTTCTCATGTTTGGTGTCATATTCACCCTTGTATTGCAGCAATTGTGCACCTTGCCATAAAATTAGGCACAAACTATTGCCAAAAAGGGCACAAATACATAATGTAGTTCAACTTGTGTGTGATATAACGTAGGCATATATGGTTTAAAATGTATGTACAATTAACTTTAGAATTAGACACACAGGTATACAAAATTAGGCACATTATCTTCAGTGGACTATTTTGCATGTTTGATGCCATATTCACCCTTGGATATGCAATAATTGTATCTCTTGCATATAAAAATAAGCACAAATGGTTATAAAGAAGGGCACAAATGCATAAAGTAATTCAACTCGAGTCCGATGTAATGTAGGCACAAATAGTTTACAAAATAGGCATACATAAATATAAAATTAGGCACAAACTATTATAAAAAAGTAGGCACACTCTGCACTGGACCACTGAACTTCAAAAATACGTAAATATAATCGATATAAGTTTAAAACACACAACATGCTTTACATTAAAACAAAAAAATATATAAAACATAGAAACATACCAAAATTTCAATATTCCATGTATATATAAAAGTAGGCACACTCTGGTCCAAAAGTAGGCACACGTAATTAAAAAAATAGGCAAAAATTTGATTATAAAAGAAGGCACACTAACCACTGAAGTTCAAATACATAATACAAAATAAATTAAACAATCACAACTATAATAAAATTAACATAAGTTTGAAAGCACAACAAACATTACATTACAACCAACAAAAAAGTCTAAAAATAGAAACAAAACAAAAACTGTGCACATCTAAAATACGTAATAAAATCAATAAAAGGTTAAAATACAAAACAAAACTTTACATTAAAAAAAATATAAAAACATAGAAACATCCAACATTTCAATATTCTCCTTATATATAAAAGTAGGCACACTCTGTTTCAATTTTCAACCTTAAGGAGTTTTTGTATTTAAATTCTTAAAAATTCTCTCTTTTAAAAAGTATTTTAAAGATTATAGACTAACTTTCATCAATTTTAAATAGTAAGAGACTGCTAGGAATTTTAAATAGTAAGAGACTGCTAGGAGTTACTTGTAAAAAAAAAACGTAAATAAAATTTCAATTGACCACACCCCTGACTTAGTCTTTACTTAACCCACAATTTGTTATGGTACTTAGAAAGATTTTCCCTTTTGTTTTTTTAATGTAAAAGTACTTGGAAGAATATTTCAGTTTATTTTTGTTGATCACCGATGTACATCATCAAATATCAAATTAACATGATAACATACGTAATATAACTTTTACGGAACATACAACTGAAAGTATAATATTTTCTGTAGAAAGAATTGATAAAATTATCCTTACCTCAACGTAATAATAAAATTTGTTTTTTTTGGCAACTTTCTTCCATAAAATCTTTACAACAATTCCATTCAATTTAGACTAGAAATTTGAGAACGAGCAAGTCCTCATCACTGCTTAGCTAAAAGAGGTCATCATCATCACATGAAATTTTCCTATGGCGTCGGTCACATTATATTCACCAATACAATGTATAGAGTACAATTACCACATTTCATTTCAGAAGTCACAAAGACAAGATCGTTTCAAAGTTGGACCATCCTGAGAAAACAAGCAAATGTGCCACTGGCTCACTTCCAAATATCTTTCTTCCAATCATCAATGGCTTTTATCAGACTTACTGTAACACCTTGTGATATAAATTGGAACTTTCCACTGCAGAAACTTGAAAGATTGTCAAATTCTTGCTGCTCCAGAAGTGGCAAGTTTCAAGAAATATTCCCTGTTAGATGACGAGAAACAAAGCTATAATTTTCGAGGATATACAATCTTGATTATCCAAATGGCCAATTGAATTCATATCTATTTTTTTTAACGGTACTGCACATAGGAAAAACCGGGTAAATAGGAAATCTTAACTTAGAACGCAATAGATATATATATAATTGATAAGTATGCAGAGCCCAAAGAGAAGGAACCATAAACCATAAAACTATAACTAAACCTAGCCATCTATTTCTTGGAAATGTGAACAGGGTCATCAAGAGTTTAGTATTTTAATGCATTTAGAGGTAATCATTCTCAGGCCTTTATTCTTCACCAAGAACTTTTAACTTTCATGAAATCCAACATAAAAAAAAACTCACTTTTTTCAATCTAAAAACCAATCCAAATAAACCCTAAGTCCGGTTGCATGGTATGCGGGAACCAGGTAGAAAAAGTAAAACAAATTGAAGAGTAAAAAAGCAATCTAAATATACCGTTATTCTTGATTATCATCATACTTAACTTTTTACGCCAAGAAAGAACATGAAACTTTGAAGAGCTATTCATCATCAGTAGATAAAGAAGAGAAACAAGTTGAAAGAACAGTTCAGACAACATGACTGTAGAACTGATGGGTAAATTCATACAACATAGGGAACATAAGTAGTGAGAAGACCTTATCTGTTCCCAATAATTCCAGAAATGCATGCATAAAATTAAAAAGAACATAACTTTGTTACTCCTGCTATTTAGTATATAAACGGTGCACAATCTGCAGTAACTTCTAATCAGAAAGTATCATAACAAAAGAAGAATCTTCTATATTTTTAAGACGGTCTTTTCTCCAAGAATATTATGACATCTAACAGAAAATGGCAAGAGAATACAGATAAATGAGCTTATAACTACTTACTTCTATGAGCTGATAGTTTGCTGTAACAAATCAAAAGAAGATGACTTATTACCCAATTTAGATGCAGCAAGTTTCCTAGACTCAAAAACTTTAACTCACCCAAAAAAATAAGTCATCTTGAAAAGGGAGTTGGAAACCTTTTCACCATCTCCTCCAAATTTTCCCCATAAAAAAAGGGAGCGGTGTAGGAGTATCTACATTATCGAACAGTCACAAGTTTTCAAGTTCATTGATTTGGGACCTGAATGCCACACGATCATTGATAGACACAATCAGAATCTGGCAAAGACCACAATAAATCTGGCAAAGACCACTTCACCCTTGAGTCCTTTACAAGAGAAGTTTCTACATTCCACAGATTAACTACTGATGATTAGTTGATTTGATATAATACTGCTAAACCGGACAACAAATTCTAGTCCAGTGGAAAAGACCTGCACTCATAGATGTTTTTCAAAACCAGAATACTAATTGCTTTAAGATTATGAAGAGTGAGCGAAAGGTGACAGGGATTTCTTGTGTCTATGTTATAAGCGGGAAAAAGAATAGATTAACAGACAGGCCACAAAGCTTTAACGTAATAAAAATGTTTTCTTTAGGACAAATGCAGACTGATACTACTCGTATGTAAAGTGTTACAGTAATATGAATAATCAGAACCAAAACTAAATAAAAAATCAGCAGCAAGAAGTTCACACTACCCATCTATGAGTTGCAAAAAGTTTCCTTCTACAGCCTTCTGTAACAGCTGATGGATCCGACATTTCTTTCTCTTGGAAACAATTACCAAACTTCTACAACTAGATATGACAAGTATGCCACTACAGTATCCTCTAACTTCTTAGAGTCGGTTTGAGTTCAAATCCTACTGCATCAAGGCCATAACGGTTTTCTCTGATTTTCTTTGTTCTCTGGAGATGCCCCAAATTAGAGACAGCATAATTTCAGGTGATCTGATAAATGCCTGTAACTAAACTCTAATATGCATGCACTCCCTTTTGGATCAGAAACAATGTCAAAGCTTAGACTTTTAGAAACTGGTTTCCAACAATCAAGTTTCTTCTCAGTACTTCCAAAGCAGTCCAGCTATCACAACAGCAAGAGGTAATATTCCTATACAACTCTTTGAAACTACTTTGCCAACTTCCACGAATGCTTCCGGTCTGCACTCTTGCAGAATAGTGTTCATCTCTAGCAATTCAAAACTACCATCATGAGAAGGAGACATTCATTAACTACTGAGGCTCCTAGGCAAAAGTAGCATGGTGAAGCCAAGTGATAAATAAAAGCCTATCTCCTCATTTTTAGATATCCCAATTCATACATAACAATGAGGTACTAATTCCCTTTCAGACACCTATAAACAATTCATCTTAGCCAGTGATTTTTATAGATTGTATCAGTGAGCTCAACACTCTCACCAAAAATACCCAGCAGCAACTATATCTTCTGATAAACCTGAAATATGCAACACCCACTCAAACATAGATGTAAAAGGTAACTGAAGGATCATTGTATTCCTTCTTGGTCAAAGAGCCCGTACTTAGTCAGGCTTTCCTGGCATGGATATCATATCCATCCGTGCCGGCCCCCCTGTGAGTCTGCCAATTATTTACTTTACCCCATTACCAAAGCCAACAAGAACTTTATCAAACATTGGGCTGCTAGTCCATGATGGCACGTAATTGGAAGTCTTGGTTAAGACTTCTTCACCAAACCTATAGGAATAAACAATATAAGAAAGGGACAACTGTGCTAATAACTTTGAAATATAATATATCTAAATAGCACCTTGTGTGCTACAAGGCATGTCCTTTGCAGAACAACTCCCTCCATTCCGCACGTAGTAAAAACTCTGTAGTCATCCTGCAATGTTCCATGGATCAATTTTATTTTTAAAAACAAAAACTGAGAAGATTCCAACTTTACTAAAATGAGACATTAATTTGGACTCAAACCAATTCAACTAAGAGTGTATTTGGATAAAAATTTCAATCCAAACTTTTTTCCCTAGGGCCCCACACTCCCTCTCACATAAATTCAAACTTTCACAAGCTCCAAGAAAAAAACTCATTTTTTTCATTTCAAACTACAATCCAAATACACCCCAAGCTGGGTTGAGGATATCCACAGCCAACACATGTCAGAATCAGAATTGCACTCACATGAGGTTGGGAATTTAACTTGGGGAGCCAAGTCATAGGCCTCAACTTTGAACTACTGAGTAACAGCAGTAAAGGAAAATAGATTGAAGGAAAGTTCATATTGATGGAGATTTTATCGACTAACAGACAAATTTAGTGTACCTTGAGTTGATCTTCAGAAAAAAGGTGCAAAACTAGGAAAGAGGTAAACTTAAATAATGTAGTAAAAATTGGATATATAAAATGACATGGAAAATTATGTGTACATGCATGCATAGCACAACCCTCAATTTTGAAGGTAATCGGAAATTATCTTCTTGCAATTCAATTGCTAGAAAAGAAATTTAGTAACAATCAGAATCATCAAAGATGAGAGTGATTAAGAAGTTATGCATCATTCAATGTAACCATAAACTCCATCATAATAGACAGAAAATGAAATCAAAATTTCCACCAATAAATTTGAGTAGCCTAAAGCAATGTAACAGTAAAGGAAACATTTTTCTACTAAGGCATACTAGTAAAGGACAGCTCTGTAGAATTCGAACTTACCTACTTCGCAACTGAAGTAGCATTAAGATTTCATTGGTTCCCTTTTCTCTAAGTACCTGAAGTTTGATGACGAAAACAAACAAAGATTGTCATATCCAATTTGTATCCATTTTATCAACTATTAGTTGGAAACGAAAAGGAAAATGGAGTTCAAGAAAAGAAAATAATAAATCATGTCAAATCGACTTCCTCAAATATATTTTGGGGGAGGGGAATCTTCTATTATATCATCAATCAAAATATACATAACAGCCAGCTGGGCTTCAAAAAACAACCCCAGCTGAGGGGTGTGCATTACAGCAATCCTTGTGTCTGGCTATGTTAGTTTGATCAGCTAATTCTATGAGCCTAGCATTATACAAATATCCTCCACAAAAACATGTGTGGCAGGTGGTTCTTGATCAACAAAATAGAGCATTCGGTTTCTACAATGCTAAATCTTGTTAGCAGCTTCCCTGAAGAGAAATTTACCGCATTCCAAAGTCATTTCTAACATTCATATCCACCCATTGAGGTGGGTCATTTGCAGAAAAGTTGTTCCAGTGACGGGACATATTTAACCTATGCTATCTATTTAAGATTCAAATAACCTGAAAATTTTAAAATTACATGTACATTAGAACTTTCCTGAAAAAGAAAAATATTACCAATGTCTTAGTTCTTGCACATGTATTTGAAGTGGACGGCTTAAAGATTTATCTATTATGGTGATCAGCTACCCATTGTCTCAACCTTAAGTGCCCATGTTCCTGGCAAAACTCCAAAACTCTGGTCAACATTACATCAGTGGGTTCAAATGGCATCTTTTTCATGAAATCCTCAAGTTGATCCAAAAATCCGTGGCGTCCATATAGCTCAATCATTGATTGATAATGCTCTAACCTTGGAATTACATAATACTTAGAACTCATTGAATCAAAGTACTGCCTTCCCAACTCAATGCAACCCTCAGAGATGCAAGAGAGAAGGAGGCCTTGGAATGTAACATGGTCTGGCCTCACACCTTCCTTCTCCATCAACTCAAACAATTCAAGTACTTTGGCAGATCTTCTATTATGAACACATCCCAGTATCATAGTGTTCCAGAGAATAACATCTGATGAATTAGCCTCTCTAAAAACTCTAAGAGCATAATTAATACAGCGGCACTTAGAGTACATATCCACCAAGGCTCCAATGATTACTGTGTCCAGGAGATAACTATTTCTCATCATAAACGCATGAATTTGTTTACCTGGTTCAATTGCAAATATATTTGCACAAGCAGCCAAAAGGGTTGCAAAAGTATAGCTGCTTGGAATTGTCTCCCCTAGCATCTCCCAAAAAAATTCCATGGCTTGCTCACTCAATCTGTGCCTTGTATGGCTTGTCAAGAGAGCATTCCAGGAAACCTCATCCCGCAAATGACTCATTTGAAGAAACCAATCTCTAGAATATTTTATATTACCACATTTTCCATACATGTCAAGAAGTGCATTACCAACAAATAGATTGGAGAAGAAACCATGCCTGTAGGCATATCCGTGCACTTGTTTCCCAAATTCAACATCTGAGAGGGCAGAACATGCATTCAGTATTAATCCAAGAGTTACATTATCAAGCTCTCTGGTTTCTTTGCACATTAAAACAATAAAATCCATTGCTTCATCCCACTGTGAGCTACGAGCGTAGCCAGCCAACATCGCATTCCACGAGACAATGTTCCTTTCCTGCATTGCATCAAAAAGCTGCCTTGCATCTCTGATTTTTCCGCTCCTTGCATAACCAAATACCATGGATGTCCAATTAATTAGATTTTTTGAAGAAGGCAGTTCAAAAATCAAAGAAGCACTTTCAATATCTCCACATTTAGTATACATACTAATGAGAGAACTTAATACGACCTCATCTGCTGAAAAGTTAATCTTGATAGCATATCCATGAATTTGACCTCCCTCTTTGAGTCCACCCATAGCCGAACAAGCAACAAGAGCATTGGAAACTGTAAAAGTCAATGGCCTCAAATTGGTCCTAACCATCATACAGAACATCAAAACTGCTTCCTTGCTGTCATTGACCTCCAGATATCTTCTAATAATGACATTCCATGAAACATCATTTGGATTCTCAATTTCATCAAACATCTTCCTTGTCTCTCTCATCACCCTGCATTTTCCATACACGTCCACCAAAGAACTCTCTAGTATCACGTTCCCAGAAAAGCCATACTTTATAATAAGCCCGTGTACTTGCCTGGATAACCAGAGTGCCAAAACTGAAGAGCACGAACCAAGAACACCGGCAAAGGTGACCTCGTTCGAGTATATCCCAGAGCTATTCATAGAATGGAATAAGCCTAGAGCTTTGTCAGGGCACCCGTTTTGCGAATATGCAGTAATCATCGCATTCCATGATCCTCCATCTCTTTGAGGCATTTCATCAAACAGTTCTCTTGCATCGGCCAAACATCCACACTTTCCATAAGTTTCAATTGCTCTGTTGAGCAAAAATATCGGTGGTTTAGGAGTAAAGCTGATTAGATGTGATTCCACCTTCCGGGCTTCTACAATGGCTTTATTACAGGCACAAATTTGGAAGAGCTTAGCGTACAGTGAGAAGTCAAAGGCAACAGGGGAAGAAAAAAGAACCGCAACTGCTTTCGTTAGCCTTCCAAAGTGAAGATGATTGAGGATTCTGATTGCTAAACCCTTAGCATCCCTTGGTTTAGGTTTCGGCTGTTTCTCATGTAAGCTGGCGGAGAAAGAGGGATTGATGGTGCTGCAGAGGATGTGGTTGATGAAAGACGCCGCATTCATCAATAATAAAGCTCGTAACTTGTGTGCAGAAGTTTACATAAAAGAATTGTTTCCTTTGTTCTTGGATAGTATGGCTATGCATCCAATAAGTGGGTGGGGAACAGTTTTTAATCCGCATGCATAAATATGGCAGAAGTTGTAGTCTCTACAACCTTATGATCCTTTGATGCAGTGATTTCTCTGCAATCCGCTGAAAATTATCATTTGAATTATATGTTATGTTAGGATTTAAAACAAGTATATTGTCTTATAAAAGGATAAATATATTGGATTACCCTTTTGTAGCTATTAGTAGTACTTATGAGAACTTCTAAGCATTTATTAGATTGCACAATCTCAAAAAGAAAAAAAAAAAAAAAAAAACTCAACACTATTCCAGCACTTTAATTGGATGCTTAAAGTATTTGTAGGTGACACTAATATTGCCATGGATAGTAATAACTTTGTTATCCTAAATAAGATTGCATAGCAAAATTGATATTTGATTAACTAATAGATAACAGGAGTAATTTGGGAAAAAAGTAGTCCGATACTCTTTTGATTTTCTAAAGTGACACATAATTAGAAATAGAACATCATATTCAAATGACAAATAATATCAAATGAAGAGAAGGAATCTTCACCATTCATGCTGTGTACTCCATAGTTTTGTTGCTTCAAAATTATTGTCCACTATTTACTGCCTTTAATTCTGTTTCATTGTTTATTCCACTATATTGAATTTTAACAGGACAGTTGTTTTCTTTTCAAATAGAAAATGTTCAATTTGCAAGTGTGTGCAACTTGTACAGTATTGAACAAGAAGAACTAAGAACTATCCTTCTTAAAATCCTTTTCCTATATCCTCCCTTTCTCTTCCTATATTCCCCCGCCCCCGCCCCCCTCCTCCCCTCCCCCTCCTTTTTAGGATCAAAACCAGCATCATTCTCATTAAGAGCAAATTAGCACTGTCAAACAGGTCAGCTAAGTCCGACCCGCAAGTGGCTGGCCTGTTACTTGACGAATAGAAACCCATATATGTCCGCATGTAGCCTGCAGTTATACGCCAGCCTTTTTTTATTTGTTCTTAAATGCTGCAAATACAACTAATAGCTTTCCAACATTTAAAATGGCATTACACATAAATAAATAAAATATATCTTAATAACATTTTTCAGCACAACACTAATGACCAATAAACTCAATATCACACATTTCCTAAAAGAAATTAAAATTGGAAGTAGACTAATAATAAACATTTAACATATTCGACAGAAGGATAACAAAGAATACAAACAAAAATAAAAATAAAAACCTCCAAGTAACGATAACAGTTACAAATAACATATAAATAATAGTTCCAAATAACAATCACAAATCACTCAAATCATACATAACAATTCCAAATTGATGATCATCCATTACAGGTTTCCCCTACCACAATATTGAAATTAATAGCTTTCCAACATTTAAAATGGCATTACACATAAATAAATAAAATATATCTTAATAACATTTTTCAGCACAACACTAATGACCAATAAACTCAATATCACACATTTCCTAAAAGAAATTAAAATTGGAAGTAGACTAATAATAAACATTTAACATATTCGACAGAAGGATAACAAAGAATACAAACAAAAATAAAAATAAAAACCTCCAAGTAACGATAACAGTTACAAATAACATATAAATAATAGTTCCAAATAACAATCACAAATCACTCAAATCATACATAACAATTCCAAATTGATGATCATCCATTACAGGTTTCCCCTACCACAATATTGAAATTTTAATTTCGCAATTCATTAGGCTCGCTGTCAAGGTCAACAACATCTCTAGGGCTTCCCATTCTGCAATGTCTCAACAGTCAAAAACTCAAACAGGAATGCCAAAATATAATAACCCATGCAAAACTTAAGAGAACACAAAATTATAACCACCAGTACGTCACAAGTCAGCAAAAAAATCAATTTACGAAATGATCATAAAAATTGACTTGATCATAAACAGTTAGTTATCTTCTTCAGATCAGTTAAATACATAACAGAAAGAACCCAATATATATATAGATATATATATATATGAGCAGCAGTTTTGATGCTAGAAAATTCTTAACAAAAGTGATGCACGACCACAGACCGGGTGATGCGGAACGCAAAAGGGTCCAAGATCTGGAAAGTTGTAATTCAAGCAATTACTTTACAATTTATCTTTAATCCTAATTTAATTAGGTTCAAGTCTTCTATTATATGTTCTTTTCTGAGAAACATTAGGATTTGGAATAGCTAATTTGAGATCCTAGTATTAGAGTCTATTTTAGAAAGTCTATTTGGTTTAGAATTGCAGTATTTTATTTCCTAAATTCTATATTGCAGTATTTTATTTCCTAAATTCTAGTTTGACTAGAATTTACAGTTATGGTAGGATTAGAGTTTCTAAAGTGTCTTTCCTAGATAGTTTAGGATATGGTTTTTGAGTCTATCAATGGAGGATTTCTCTATTATATTATGTATGCTTTGATAATGAAATAAAAGAGTCTACAGAAGTTTATGTAAAACTTGGTTGTGTGACCAATTCTAACGCCTAAGGTGCGACGCCTTACGGTTCCCGGGTGTGACGCCTAGGGTTTCTTCTCTTAGTGTGATGCTAAGGGGTTTCTTTATCATTCTTCTTAATATTTTTCTCGTTTCCAGCATTAACTTCAGACTGTTCTGCCTCCTAAAGCTGGCAGATTTTTGTAATTTTCTTGCTGGGCAAATTTTGTTTGTTTTTGTCCTACATCACCAGGCATCCTAATTTTGTCGGAGACTAGGGTGCCGTGTTCGAGGGCTAGGTGCATTCTCAGAGCAGGCCGTTGTGACGGCTTTACGAGTTCGGCCGCAAGGGGATTCTCTGGCGGTATTTGGTGCATGTGGAAGACAAGTTGTACAAATGGAGGTGTTGGCAACAAATGATCAAGTAAATCTCACTTGCCCTTACCAATGGGAGTTAGGTAACCATGATCCTTTCTGCTATTTATGCCTCTCCAAAGGAAAATTTCACAAGGAGTTCTGGGATTATTTATGTAAACTAGGTGACTGTATTTCCTCCCCTTGACTCTTATTGGGGGATTTCCATCAAGTCCTTACTGATGGAGATAAGGTGGGAGGCACAGAGCGTTGGAGAAGCAAAGTTCAATTTCGGAATGTGGTTGACTATTGCAAGTTGTTGGACTTGGGTTTCTCTGGTCCCAAACCTACATGGACCAATTCAAGGGTGGGAGATGCTAATATCTTGGAGTGAATTGATAGAGGATGGTGCAACAAGAAGTGGAGTAATCTGTTCCAAAATGCTACATTACAACACCTTCCCAAATCCCATTCGGACCATCACCTCCTCTTAGTTGATCTTCTTGGGGCTACTGGTAGGAAGAGGAACAACAAACCCTTCCTTTTTTTTTGGTAGCTTGGCAGGAGCATCGGATGTTGGGATGTTGAAAGACTTCCTGAGACAAATATGGACTAACTATAGCGGAAATTTGTAGAACAAAATTGTGCATTTTACAGAAAAAGTTTCAATTTGGAATGTCAAAATTCTTGGTAAGATACTCCATAGGAGGGAGAGATGCTCGGCAAGGATTGCAGGAGTACAATCTACGCTTACTCAAAACCGGGATGACTATCTTATTGCTCTAGAAGAGTCTCTCTTACTTGAGTACAACAATATTCTCAAGCAAGAGGAACTCTTCTGGTTGCAAAAGTCAAGAATTAGATGGCTTACTGAAGGAGAAGGAAATACCAAGTTCTTCCATGCCACAAATACTATAAGAAGAAGAAAAAATGTGGTGTCTAGAATGTTGAGTGCTAAGGGGTGTGGACTGATAACAAGGCTGAACTTAAAACCATGGCTAGGGAATTCTATATATTTTTGTATGCTGCGTAACCTGTGCAAAATTTTGAGACTAAAGATATTAACTTCCCACAGCAATCACACAGTAACATAATGGGGATTAATAGCTCAGTTTCAGAAGGTGAGATTAAACTGGCCCTGTCATAAATGGCACCTCTGAAGGCCCCATGTCCTGATGGACTTCCCCTGAGTTTCTATCAGAAAAATTAGGATGTTACGGGACCATCAGTAGTGAAATTCATCAAACAAGCCTTCACTACAAGTAGCTTGCCGATTAGTATGAATGAGACATTAATCACTGTCAAACCAAAGATAGAAGGACAATAAAATGTCCCAATTCCGCCCCATAACCTTGTGTAATGTGGTGGTTAAATTAGTTATAAAGGTGATTGTCAACAGACTTAAACCTCTCATGGGGCAGCTTGCGGGAGCATGTCAATCAAGCTTCATTCCAGGCTGCCAATCAGAGGACAACTTGGTCATCATGCAAGAAGACATTCATAACATGAAGAGCAAGAAAGGAAAGAAAGGGTGTGTAGCAATTGAAGTAGACCTTGAGAAGGCCTATGATAGAGTGAATTGGGACTTCTTGGAGAAGATATTATGGGCTGCAAGTTTCGGTTTAACCCTTACTCAGCTTATTATGTTTTGTATTAGATCTACAAAATTGTCTCTATAAAGGAATGGAGAAAAATTAGAAGCCTTCTATCCATAAAGAGGACTAAGGCAAAAGGACCCCTTATCCCCCTACCTTTTCGTTGTCTACAAGGAGATATTGAGCCAAAAGATTCAAAAGGCGATTAAGTCAGAACAGTAGAAGGCGGCAAATCTCTCAAGGAATGGTCCGGGGGTATCTCATATCTTTTTTTTGCAGATGGCCCATACTCTTTAGTGAAGCATCCATCCTCCAGACTCAAACTACACTGCATATTTTATCTTCTTTTTACGATGTGAGCAAGCAAAAGGTAAATATTGCTAATCCAAGATGTTTTTGAGCAAGGATGCAGAGCAGCATATGGGGTTGATCCCACACCAGAAATTTGGGATTCCTTTAACTTCGAACTTAGAGTTATACTTGCGCATGCCAATTATCATGGTAGATCTTCTCAAAAACTTTGAGTTCATTATCTCTAAAGTAAGGGTGAAGGAAAATTCTCTCAAGAGCAGCCCGGTATATTTTGATCCAATCAATCACATCTCGCATATCCTACCATGCTATGCAGATCATCAAATTGTCGGGAGGAGTTCTTGAGGATCTTGGGGAATTAAACAGGAGCTTCTTTTTGTGGGGGGGTGGGGGTGATGAAACAGGAAGGAAGATGCATACCATATCTTGGGATAAAATATGCACAAGCAAAGAATAAGGTGGTCTGGGGCTGCAAAATTTGAAGGTAATGAACTTAGCTAGCCTTGCTAAACTCACTTGGAGGATGTTATCTCAACCAAACCAGCTTTGCTCTAAAGATACTGTGCACAAATATGGGTCCCCTTTGATAAGTAAAGCAATGGACAAGAGAAGTTGTCGGTCACAAATGATGCTTCAAAAGTAGATAGAAAATGGAGACGCATTTGGAAGCTAAAGGGGCCACTATGCCTTAACTTGCTGCTATGGTTCTTGAAACATTACAGACTCCACTGCACTGAGTTTCTCTTCCAGAGAAAAGTATCAGCAGCCTGGTGCTAGCATGTCACCAATAGGGGCTGTAAACGGGGCGGGTCTTACCCGTACCCGAACAGGTCTATACCTGTTTATAGCATCTATGGTTCAAAATTTATACCCGCAGACTCGGACCCATATAACTTCAATTAAATGGGTCTGGGTAGGATATTCTGATACCCAGACCCTTTTACACGTATACCTGTTGTAATAAAATAATAATATATTTATATATATTATATTATTTTTATATTTTTTTATGAATACATAATTTATATTGTATTGAACTAGAAGTTTTGTTTTTATTGGATTAATGGGTGAGGATTTTGCATGTACTTGAAGTTTTAATCACTTGAATTAAAATGTCTTTTTAAAATTTTAGAGATGTTTAAAAGTTCTATTTGTTGATAGAGATGTTAAAGAAATTATGTTAATCAAGTTATAATTTTCGTTTTAGGGATATATCGTTTTATATATATTTTTATTTAATAAGAAAAAAAAAAAAAAAGAAAAAGAGCAGACAGATACGAGTATACCTGGACCCTACTCGACACCCTTGAAGGTAGGGTCTGCGTCCATAAATTTTATACTCGACATCTGGGTTTGGGTTTATATTTCACTATAAGGGTCTGGGTCTAATATAGAGAGTACCATAACCATCTGGATCCGTGTACAGCCCTAGTTCACCAAGAAGAGGAATCAGCACTACATGCCTTGAGTGACTGTAAATGGGTCTCAAAAGTGTGGGATTGGCTGGTTATGAAGTCCATGAGATGGAATTTGACTCCTTCAACAATGTAGAAGCATGGGTGGATGCAAATTTACAATATGCATGGGACATAGGTTTTACTCCCCTTCAGTGGCGAAGAACTTTCGGAGAAGCAGTGAACTCTTTTTTATTCTGGCGAAACAGAAGGATATTTTGAGTAGGTCCAGATGATGCTAACTTCTGTGTATAGAAATAGAGAACAGAATGTGGATAATACTACTGATCCTATACCGCGTTAGGCTGCTCTAATGGCCTGGTGCCACTTTTTGTACATGTTCCCTTTGGTCTTTAATGAGATGGATACCTTTTCAGACCAAAAAAAATTCTTAACATAAGTAAATCAATAAATAAGAGAAAATCTGAATTTATCATATTGCCAACCGTTCTGCATATCTAGGAAGAGGAAATCTGAATTTTTCATATTGCCTACGGTTCTGCATATCTAGGAAGAGGAAACCTGAATTTTTCATATTCCCTACTGTTCTGCATATTTAGGAAGAGAAAAAGGATGGTTTCAAGAACAAGAATTTTTGCAGATTCTTCCCAACTCAAGTCAAGAAACAAACATGCAAAAAATGTTAGGGAAAATCTTTCTAATCAAGTTTTTTCATGTGACAAAACCCCTAAATATGCAACAAAACATTCACAACCAAAGAAGAGAAAAAAAAAATAAATCAGGTAAGCATCAAAGTACAGAAGAAGTGACTTCCAAAACCAAACTATACGTAGACTAACCTATTTCAAACAGATAATAGAGTTAGCTATCTGTAAACAATGAAGAAAGGAAAAAAATAATGGTAAGAGCCAGAACCTCACCAGTCATTAGTCACCGCAGCAGTCAGTAGTAGAGGAGTCACGGAGGCGGCGGCAACACGCCTTCTGTCCCGGAGGAGTGCTGGAGCTTGGAGTTGGCTGCTAGCAAGAAAGAGGAGAGAGGAAAGGGGCCTGGCGGCAAGCAAGGAGGACAGGAGAAGATAAGAGTAAAACTGGAAAAGAAAGAGATGGGGAGGGAGGGGGCAGGCGGCGACGGCGGCGACGACAAGGAGAAGGAAAGGGGCCGGCCGCGAAAAGGGAGCAGAGGCCCGGCCAGGTATTACTAACACCCTGTTTTTTAAAGAGAAAAAGGGTAAAAATCCTCACTAACCCTTCATCTTTGTCAAATTTTGAATTTTGGCGTCCAACTTAAAAATGGCAAATTCGCAACTTCAAACTTTCAAAACGTGGCAAAGTTTGCCCTTTCCGTCCATTTTTACACAAATACTAAGTTTGGTTCATAATATTTATTTGTAAGGATCTATTTTTAAATCATGCAAAAATATAGGGATTTAAATATAAATTAATTAAAAACATCTCCTTCTCCTAGAGTCTTCCTTCTTCTCCAACCCCCTTCTTCTCTATATGCAGCGGGAGGGCGTAGGCCAATCGCCGTTTTAGTAACATCTACTATATTTTTGTTTATTTTTTTCACCTACATTTCGTTTCCTTATATGTTCATTTTTCTGCTACTAATTCATAAATCAACATATATACGTCACTCCTCTCAAATTTTTTTGGATGTGAAGAAATTTACAACCAAGATATTTTTATGTTCTTTTATTTGGATTTTAGATTAAATCACTCGGGTCACTTTTACATCTCTATAGAATCGAAAAGAAATGAAAATTATAAGCTTCTTTGGTCAATATATATAACTATGATTTTAACTAATAATGATAAAAAAAAAGTGGACCAATCTTCTTCGTTAATTTTTAAACTCTATATTAGCTTCTTCATTGGATGTGAGGAGTAAAGGGGAGAGAGATTCTACTGCTCTCAAGCATCCGTAGTTGCAGCAAAAAAATTTGGCAAAGAGCTATAGCAAAAAAAAATTTTTTTGAGAGGAGTAATGTATTTGCGTTAATTTGTGAATTAATTGCAAGAAGAAGAAGGAATAAACATGGGAGGGAGATGTAGGTGAAAAAAGAAACAAAAATATAGTAGAGGTCACCAATGGCGATTGCCCAAAACCATCGGACACAAAGAAGGAGAAGAAGGTCGCCGGAGAAGAAAGAGGAATCCAGGAGAATGAGACTTCTTTTATTAATTTGTATTTCAGTTCCTATACTTTTTGAATAATTTAAAATTGATTCTTACAAATAAATATTTAAAATATGGACCAAATTTTTATGCTTAGTTATAAAAATGGGCAGAAGGGCAAACTTTGCCACTTTTTGAAAGTTTGAGGTTACGAATTTGCCATTTTTAAGTTGGAGGCCAAAATCTAAAATTGGACAAAGTTCAAGGGTTATTAAGGCTTTCATCATTGAACCAATGCATTCCAAATTTCAATTCTCAAATAATATAGTCGGTAATGTCTTAGTGAATAGATTTTCTGATCATCATATTTGATTGAAGTCATACACATCAACTTCACCATTCTTACAAGAAGAAAATATGGTAAAATATATTTTATAGTCTCCTTTAATATATATATATATATATATCATTGAATTTTATTAGTAAAATAATTAGAATCTCTAGGATTTCAACTATCTTGGATATTTTTCAATTGCTGATTTTGATAGTACACTTTCAAAACAACCACTTGAACTATTACTTCAACATAGCATATAAAAAGTGGTTGCTATAAATATCTCTACTACAAAATTCTATCTAATATATAATACATGGGGATCTTACTTCATAAAATCCATCTCAATTTGAGTTGGATATTCTTAATAATCTAAAATAAATAATTGTAAGGATATTTGTAACTATCTGGACAAAGTTTCAATCATTTCAAAATCATCAGATTGTAGAAAAATTATATGAAGTATTTACTTGCATCCAACATTCAAGTATATTATTGTTCCTATTGCACAAGCTTATAGTATTTCAGGACATAAATTCTTCAATATTCTTTATTATATGAATAAAAAAATCATTATAAATTCTTAAATATCCGAACGATTATTTTCGCACGTAATGATGTGTCATGTCTATGTAAAACATCTTCTAGATATTTAATTAGTGCATCAAGACAACTTGATTTTTCTGAAACATTTAATCACAGCGTTTGCCTTGCCTTCAATAATTACATGCCTTAAGAAAACTTTTCAAGAGCATTATCTTGATCACTATTTCCTTTTAAGATATTTCTCTTTCTAAGATGGTATTCACGCTTCAAGCGTTCTTAAAAGTAGAAGTTATAAAACTCAAATTTTGCCCTAAAGAGACTTTCAAAAATGGAGAATATAGAACTCAAAAATTTTGATTAACTTATGTGGAGTTAACAGAAAACATTAGACTACTAATATGCAATTCTCATAAAATAGCCAAACTTGTGAACTTCTAGTTTACTAATGCCTTTCTCAAATAATATAGTGATCATATTTTCCTAGATTGTAATGTCCTTTCTCTATTGTTTGATTGTCTCTGTCTGATATGGAAAACATTAGTTCATGATCAAAATAATAATAAGTAGTCATGCAACAATGACTATTAATAAATGGATAATCATAAGTGGCAAGTATAATAAAATTATATACTGATTTTTATATACATAGACATATTTTGATGTTTTAAAATCATTATTTTAGTATCACTAAGACAACGGTACCATATTCTTTAGGAATGATTATTCATATACTTTATGTAGATCTGTAAATGGGGCGGGTCTTACCTGTACCCGTACAGGTCTATACTCATTTATAGCGGGTAAGGTTAAAATTTTATACCCGCAGACCATACCCTTACCCATACCCATATAAATTCTATTAAATGGGCCTGGGTAAGGTATGATGATATCCAGACCCGTATACCCGTATACTCGTTATAATAAAATAATAATATATATCTATATATTATATTATTTTATATTTTTTATTAATACATAATTTATACATTTATAATATTGAGTGGTTTATTTTCTTAGTTTAGAGAAGGAAGAGAAATTTTCTTCATAATTTAAAGAAGTGAAATTTTCTTCAAGATTTCTTCTTCTTCGAGACATCAATACTACTGTTTTCTCTATTAGATGTTTCTTGTGGACTTGTTTCTCCCATTCAAAATTTTATGCCAATGGTTATTTGTTCCAAAGACAAATAATAGAGTCATGATTTTTTAAGATTACACTTTCTGAAAATTTTTTAATATATATTTTGTTTAACAAGAAAAGAAATAGAAAAATGTCATACGGGTATGGGTATACCCAGACCCTACCCTAGACCTTGAAGGGTTGTGTTTGGGCCCATAAATTTTATACCAAGAGGATCTGAATCTGGGTCCATGTTTCACTATAAGAGTATGGGTTTGAGTGTGGGAGTACCCAAAGGGTCTGGACCCGTTTACATCCCTAGTTTTATGCGTCTTGAGTTCTTCTAAGACTTCAAATAGATACTAAAAGTATTTTACACAGTAAATTAAATATATTTGTGTCCACCAATAAAAAATTGTATTCTTCGTAATTAATGTTAGGCTTTACGAAGAATATCATTTCACAATAATTTGTATACTTCATGGTTCACTCTCGAATTTCAAGTCTGTAGACCTTTTTTTTAGATCCTCATTTAGATTTACAATAATATGCACATAAATACCATCAACATCTTGTACTATTTAGCGCTTCCATATTAATTTATAATCAAGACATGACATATTGAGATCTCATTATCGCATCTTTTAGGTGCCTAAATGTCTTCTAGAAGTAAAACATGTCATGTTTAAAAAAATTCTACTTGAATTTTTTTCTCCTTGATTTTACATATGCAACCATCTTAATTATTTGCTCATTTCATATGTGAGGAATACATTTTGTTAAAACCAACTTATCTACTACTCTTTTAATTGTATCTCAAATTTATTTGTAGTGGTAGTTTTTTCTTCAGGGACATCACGTAGGAGCATTATTATATTCCGACGTTGGTCAGTGAATTGCCTCGCTACATAAATTATTTTTGTGGACTTGTAAAAATATTCTTCTGTGAGGATCAAGAATAGGAGACACAAATTAATATTATTATATTCCAACGTTGGTCAGTGAATTACCTCGCTGCATAAATTATTTTTATGGACTTCAAATGTAAAAATATTCTTCTGTGAGGATCAAGAATAGGAGACACAAATTAATATTATATTCATCCGGTTTTATTTTCATATCATACCTTTTTTTTGTTGGGAAACATATTCAAAAACATCAAAATGCAAATCTTCCACTTCAGATTTGCTCCCAATGTTTTTTCTTATAATCTTTCTTGAGGCCCATCTCATTACTTTTATGGCGGAACAATGAAATATAAAAAATAATATTTTATCTATAGATAAAAAATATTAGTTCCTGACCACAAACCAATATAAAGAGGAGAAGTCATATAATTTGTTGGAAAAAAACGAACAGGTACTATTAAGATTTACTTCAATTATTTCAAAGCATCTATGATTCTTCAAAACCATTTGGTGTATGAACTTATTCTTCATGATGTTCATATAATACTGGCAGTATTCATGAGACAAATTATGTTGGTACAAGAAATTTAAATATGAGCACTCATAATCAAGAAGAAGCAAACATTTTGCTTGTAAACAAATATATATGTGACAATATTGTCAATGCGTTGACTATATTTCTTTGTATATATATTCCTTATACATTCTATGATACCCCCAACCCTGCCACTAGGTCAACTGCTGCTGAGTAGGGTATCTGCGTGCCTCTCAGCACTAGACTATAAGTTCCAAAACGAGAGCCCAATCTCGGGGCAACACTTATAGGTATATATACAAAGTACGGAACAAAAAACTTAAGTAAACTGGTATTACTAGTGTGCCCAAAACAAGATTTAAGAAAACTTCTTAAAAACTGTTTCAATATATAAATAAAAGTAACCTCACCAACAAAACCTTACGACAGCATAACAAGAAGAACTTTACAACTGACCCCGGTCTAAGAAACACAAAACGTAAAACAAGTTCTTCTAAGGAAGCTTGATCCAAAACTCCATGCCCAACACTTTTCAGCGGCTTATCGTACCTCTGTTTATCCTGAGTTGATCTAAGGAGAAAACATGAAATGGAAAACATGAGTGCGAACGCTTAGTGAGTCCACGTGTGTGTGTGTGTGTGTGCGTTCTTGGTGATTTCCTTGAAACAATGTTGATGCAGTTTCACGAAACCAGTTCATACAATGTAATAAGAAAACACTTTTTTCTGTCATTTTAACAAAACTGATACTTGAACCATCATGAGGGTTTCGCATGCAGCTGGGAAGTCTGAGCAAATCAAGACGCATTAGTCTATACAAATTAACTAGCACACATAATCGTTAGAACCTCAAGAAATCTCTACACTCCACCGTATAAAAAATCACACCATTACTAAAATGACCAAAAAAGAAAAAGAGGGAGCAAGATAAAAATAACCAAAACAACAAAAAGAAAAAAAAAACGAAAAAGAAAACAGCAGAAGGAACAAGAAGGAAAAAGAGAACAAGAAAGAAAAGAAAAATAAAAAATAAAATAAAAATAAAAAAAATTTTACCTAGTGCTGCATGTTGAAGCCGAGAGAAAGGGAAAAAAATTGAAGGCGTCAGCCTCTCTCTCCCCTTAATACACACACACACACACACACACACACACACACACACACACACACACACATATATATATATATATACTATCCTTCCTCATGCATGCATGGCCCTCTCAAGACAAGTGGCTTGGCTTTTTTTTTTTTACAAACCATAATACTCTAAAATATATATAAGAATAATAATACTAATAATAATATAAAAATAAAAGATAAAATCCTTTCATAAAAAAATACCACTTTAATCCTACGTGGGACTACCGAGTATTTTAAACCGCTAAAAAGTACGTACCATAAATTGCTAGATCCCGACTACTATGTTAACGTCAATTTCCCTCTCAAGATCGCCCGAGTTGCTTACCGAGTGGGGCGTTACACATTCTATCCCAAATAATACTATAACATTCATATAATTATATTACCTTGAAAATAAGTAGCATATGAGAATTTGTTGGAATAGGAAAACTTCTGGTCCCATAACTTTTTTAATAAATAAGTTTTTGTATTTTCGTGACTCGGACGGGATGGTCCAACCGGTCATGCCAACAGATAAATCATTTGAATTAGTAAGATTCAGGCTATTTAATAAATATCTCATGTCCATAAATTTTAGATGAGATTTAGAAGGAAAATGGCAGTTTATATAATATAGATTTGTTCATATAGAACAAAAATAGCAAGACATATATACTTATTTCATCCACTTTCTCGAGATCATCTTTCTTTTGAAGAATATTATTAAATAAAAAAAATACTTTTAACAATTCTTTAGTCGATGTAGTATATTTCATATCTACTAAATACTTAAGGTAATAATAAATTTTTTAGAGCTGCAATTAATTGGCTCTTCTAGAGCTTACACTTAACTAGTTCTTCTAGAACTAGACTACTATTTCCACTTTGATAGTTATTTTTAAACATGAGTACAATAGATATGACACATACCATATTTTCCACTCATGAATAGAAATGAAACTAATGATAAAATAATATGGAAATTTAAATTACATAGTATCTAACTTGAAATTTTTTTAAAAAAATTATAACTTGATCAGAAAGCAAATAATAATTCAATTACTTTGACAAATTTTATCAACAGTTAAAATTATGTCAAAATTCTCTTATAGAGATTTAGAGAAGTTGGTTACATCTGCATATACTATATTAAAGTGAATCATTAATATTGATATAATTAGTAGTATAATTTTAGGGGAAGTAAAATAAACTTTTTTTTTATTTCTTAATCGATGCTAGCAATATAGGATGTAAAATGCACGACAGGTACATGACAAATATTTATTCATATTTACATCGATATCCTCATAATGTAATAAATCATAATTCTCATTTTATATCTCATAATTTTCTCACTTTAGGTGAATATATATATATATATATATATGTGTGTGTATATATATATACCCACATCCATAACATGATCACTTTAACAAATAAATTACAAGATATAGTTATATTAACTTCAGAGAATGATGTAGAATTATTGGCCAAGTAATATTGATATCATTACTATCAGTAATATAATTTTAGGGTTAATGAAATAATACTTTTTTAATTTCTTAATCGATGCTAGCAATATAGGATATAAAATGCATGGTAGGTACATGAAAAATATTTATTCATATTTGTATCGATATTCCCATAATGTAATAAATCGTAGTTCTCATTTTTTATCTCATAATTTTCTCAATTTAGGTGAATATATGTATGTATATATATACCCATATCCATAACATGATCACTTTAACAAATAAATTACAAGATATAATCATATTAACTTCAGGGAATGATAAAGATTTGCCAAGTATTGCAATACTTCATCTATGACTCATTTTCTCATTCAAACTCAAATACGCATGAGATCAATTCAAAACAATTTTAAAAAAAATATTTCTCTCGATATAGCTACCACAGGAGAATATTTGAGATATAAAAGAAAGGAGAAATTTATGTATCACATCTACTAATAATATTCCTTTCACATGAATTGATTGAAGAGGAGTTATCTCATGCAATAGATATATTTTTTTAAACTAAAAAACATAACTCATTATAACAATGTTTATACCATCTTCTGGTGGTTGTATATATTCCCTCTAAAATATATTACCAACAACCCAATAATTTTGATTCTATATAATTATTTTTCTTATAGTTTCTTCAAGATCTACTATACATAAATATAGTTAAGTATCAAATATTCATAATCGATAAATAATTTTTCTTAGAATAAATAAAGTCACAAACTCAAAATGAACAAAAT
The DNA here is from genome assembly GCA_028651295.1 of Catharanthus roseus. NCBI lineage: Eukaryota > Viridiplantae > Streptophyta > Magnoliopsida > Gentianales > Apocynaceae > Catharanthus > Catharanthus roseus. The sequence goes on along the minus strand of JAPQWS010000165.1, from coordinate 3,286,067 downwards.
TTATCATGACAATAGAAATTTGTGATAGGGAGAACAAACCTTAAAGAATATCTTCACAAGATACGTAAAGCATGACAACCTTTCAAAACTTCTTCTGATACAACTTCAAATTGCACTTGGTAGAGACTCGTGCTGATAACGTGTTATAAAATTGTTGAAAATCTTAAAAGAATAACAATATATATAAACTAAAATATAAACTAAATGAAAAGAGACAAGAGAGTGGAGAGAAAATCATAGTAATTCTTATTCATTTTCTCATATATTTAAATCTCCCATAGTCTCTATTTATAGGCATATGATAAGGGAAGCTTAGGAGGATATGAGCTTTTTAAATAGGTAGATAGATATTACATAAATCTAAACTTGTTTAAGATAAGATGACCAATTAACTTTATCCTTTAGGGGTGTTTTGATGAACATCCACGTAATTCAATAATTTCACATCAAATAGGGATTATGCGAAATTTTGAGGTTCTTCTTCAGTTTCAAATATCTCTTTTTGTTTAGTCCAGTATCTAATAAATCTTTATATTTCTAATCCTTCCCTCACAATTTTCTTATTCTTCCCTTTATATCCCGGATGTCTTTATGAAGCTTTGATTTGACCTTTGGTATTTCACCTTCTTAGCCATTTTGTAAGATAAATTGTTATTAAATAGCCTTGAAGGCTCATAAACTATTTAGGTTTTTCAATTAAGAATCTTTAAACTTTATTGTCAACCAGCATGCACCCTCAACTATTTTAGATTAGCCTGAAGAGTCCTCACAACCACTTCAATGACAGAAGCTAGCAAATATTGATCACGTGTCTAACACATGACATAACTAGTAGGGAAATTTGGTAGTTAATAAATATTTTGTTATGAAATTAATGTATACATGGTGGATGTCCAAATACGTTCCCTGAAGAGAACTAAACTCCCATAATACTAATCCTATTTGGATTCATGGTATCCCCATTGATTTAGTTAAATCCTTTTAGGATTCTGTAATATTTTGTATCTTAAGCCTATAAATAGGCTATATGAAAACATATTAATAAAATAATTTAGACTTGAATCTTGAGTTCTACCCTTCTCTCTCTCTCTCTCTCTCTCTCTCTCTCTCTCTCTCTCTCTCTCTCTCTCTCTCTCTCTCTCTCTCTCTCTCTCTCTCTCTCCCCCTCCTCTGTTGTACTTTTCTTTCTCTATATTCTTCCTCTTTATGTTATATTATTATTCTGAGCGATTTGTCGTATCGTGAACATCAAATTCATAACACGTGCTTGAAGAACGGACTTTGAAGTTAAGTCCAATCCCTAGAAATAAAGAGGTAAAAGATTCTTGAAGTTTCTTGAGGTAAGGAATATCGATTTTTTTCTTTGTTTTTATTTAAAGTTTTGTATATGACTTTGATGTCATAAAAAGATCAAACTTTTATTATGGAATCTTGTAGAAATCCATATTTATATAATCAATCCTGAAGACGTATGTAAAAGAGAAATCATGATTATAAAGATTTCTTTTCTCATTAAATTTATGAGGCTCTAAAGGTCAAATAATTTATTTAGAAAATATTTTAGCAAAATCTAAAACAAAGATAACCACCAGAAGGTGGTTCATTATGCCAATACATATTTATGGCTACAATATTTTTTAGTATATCAATATGTCAAATTATATCATATCTATATCCTTTCTCAATTGAAATAAAATAATCTAGAAAAAGGTTCCTTTTTCTCATGTCTCTAATGCGCTTATATAGTAGCAATATTGAGAGAAAAATATCTCAAGATTATTGATTATCTTTTGAGAGTAAACAAAAAAATGAATTATTGTTTACAGAATATTATAATATTCCTACTAAATCTAAGTCATTTCCGAAAGCGAATGCAATTATAATTTTGATTGTAAAATATGTTATACTCGTGATTATAATTTCTTATAATCATGATAATATATGATAACTCATTTAACCTAATATTTAGATTATAACCAGAAGTGATAATAATTAATAATGAGAAAGGAAAAAGGAATTTATAATCCCAAAGAAATATTATTGATACAATATAAAAGAGAATTTACAACGTACCTATAGTACGTATATAGACTTGTTAATGTAACCAATTCTTTGAAATAATTAGAGGAAAGAAATTACTTTTTGATTGTGATCTTATATGAGTCTGCATATTATATATTCACCTTGATTTATTATATATTCAAAAATAGCAAAAAATATATATTGGGAGAATATATGGTACTATAAATTAGAACTCTAGAAAAATTAATTAATAAAAAGTTCCAGAAGAGCTAATAGATTGAAATTAAAGCTCCCCAAGAGCTAATCAATAAAAGACTTTAGAAGAGCTAATACTTCAAAATCTCCAGAGAGCTACATATCTAGAAGATATCTATAATATTTAAAAGAAATTTAATTAAAACTCTAGAAGAACCTATTTACTAAAGACTTAAAAGAGTTAGTTAATAGAAAGTTCTAGAAGAACTAATTATTTGAAGACTCTAGAAGAGTAAATTGACCTAGGAGGTCACGTGATAATTATGCTATTATCATAACATATAGAATAAATCTGAATTACATACACTACCATGTTCTCCCTTTATAAATTGTAATTCGCCACCGTTGATGCAATTTAATGCATCATTGAGCAAACCTATAGTTTACTTATTAAAAAATATTAAATATTGACATGACCGGTTGGACTATCCCGGATCATTAAAATACGAATTATCATAAAAAATTTGTAACAATATTTTGATAGAACTAGAAGTTTTTTATCACAAATTTATTTGTATTACTATTTTTTAAGACAAAATAACTTCATGAACACCATCAATATATTAGGGTTGAATGTGTTTTGAGATGAATATATAGTCGATGCATCAACCTAGGGTCACATATATTGTTGATTTGCAAGCTGAACTTTGCAATTTTAATGAGCTCATATTTTAGATTCTCCCATTAACACAATTTTGTCCTAATAATATTGTTGACGATTCTATATTTGTGTGTGTGTGTGTGTGTGTATATGTTGAATATTCCTACATAACATGTTCATAGACCTAGTAAATGGTTTTATAGAACCATAAGCACCTTGAATTGATTTATGATAGTTTTTAGTACTTATTCGTATTTCGCCAACATATTATTTTGAGTTCTCCTCATTATAATTGGTTCATTGTGAGGAACCAAATATTTTCCATCTAATATTTATATATATGCACTATATAAATATATTATTCCACCGTAATGTATTTAAGATGAGTATTGAAAAGAGGAAAAAATTATATAATCGGATAAAGATAAGTTATGTGACTCATTTTGATCCTCATATAAAGATAATTTGAACCAAAAGTTCAAAGCATTAATAGTTAGTCATATTTATTGATAAAAGAAAATCCGACATAGAATGCTCCTATTATTTAATGTCCCGAAGACACCATACCACTCTTGAATTTTGAGGCACATGAAAAATGTGGTAGGATAAATTGGTTCAAATAAAATTCTCGCGTATGTAAAGGAGTAATAATTTGAGATGGTCCTATGTGGTTAAGTCGAGGAGATGAAAATTAGAGCAGAATTTCATGACATAACTTTATTAATGTTTCCAAATGAAATTTAAGTACCTGAAAGTCGTGATAATTATGATAATTATAAGATATCATTGGATTTTGTCATTATACGATAGATGGAACAACAAAATAGAAAAAAGTCGATGATATTTATGTGCATGTGATATATTAGAATGAGGATCTTGTATTAAAGTCTGCAGACTCGAGATTTAATACTTTAGAGATATTTGGCCAAAATAGAATATAAGTTCGCATAAGAAAATATGCAAAGTCCAAATAATTATTAAGTTCACTTGGAAGTGTACATGTATTCCCTGAAGAAATCATACACCTGAAATTTAATCCTAAAAGGATAAGAATTAATAAATATAATGCGAACTTAAATTAAATATTTGTAACAAGTCATAAAATTAGACTTTTCATAAAGACCTGGCAATATAGATTACGAAGAAATAATATTTATATGGTGGATTGAGTTTAGGTATTAGCACACTAAACTCCAAGAATTTATATAAAATCCTTTAGGGACTCGATAGGCATGCCTGAAGCATGTAAATGAATTATTCCTAAAGAACATAACATCATTATTATCTTAGTGATTTTTATTTAAAGAATGATATAATAATCGAATATATCTAGGAAACTTTTCTTAAAATTTGTTATGCTCGCTACTTATGGTTCTTCATCTATTTTTAATGTTCTCCTAATTAGGGGAAAAAATTAGAATCATAAAATGTCATTGAAGCATCTTGATCCATGTGTAAGTATTTGTAAATTAGAAGTTCTTCATATTATTTATTTGCAAAAGAATTGCAAATTTACTTGTTATTTTGTTAAATCTAGAAGAGTTACAAAATTGGATTTGTAGATGCTTCTGTAGATGTTCCAATACAACAAAATGTAAGTCTTGTAACTAGCAATGCTAAGTCATGCCTGAAGCATGATGATTATTTATTTATTTTTTTTTGGTTATAGAGATTCTTGAAAGAAAGAATTAAGTACTTGAAGCATTCATCCTGAAGAGTTTATAATAGGCAAGCAAATATTGGAAGTGGAAGTAAGTATTTCAAGTTTTGACTTGATTTATAAATCAAACATGACAAAGATGGAATTCTTTATTTATTCATAAAAGGTTTATATGGATATAGTATATTGCACATGATTATCCAATAGTCATTTGATTATAAGATGTTGGTAAATACTACATATTTGTGAGAAAGTAATAAGTACGTTTTGGTCCTAAAGTACTATAACTCTGCACAATTGGTGCATTAATTCTTCTATAGATGATTTTTGGAATAACATTATGCTGTCCTACAATATCTTGCAAGGATGATTAATCTTGGATTACAGAGAAAATCGAACTCCTGATGAGATGGATAAAGTAACAAGTTATTTATATGATTCACAAAATATACATTCTCAAACAAACATGTTTTGTGATGATGATATATATTTATATATCAACCACTTCTTCAAATATGTTAAGTTCTAAATTGTTATGCGGATTGATGAAAATAGGTGTAATCATTATTGATAATTAATTCTGAGATATTTATATTATATCATTTAAGAATAAATTTACAACCATATTTTTAGGTTGTGAAATTTGAGGACATGCTTAGAGAGATATAACAAAATAAATTTCACCAAAATTTCTTTATAAGAAAGTTGAAATTAATGTGCAATAATTTCGATCAAATGTGATACATAATCCTAAAGATTTATTCACTAAGACATATCAATGTATTGAATATAATGACGTTTAAACAGGGGGAGTATATAAAACATAAATGAATAATGTACTCTTTTTACTTCATTAGACGTTTTTTTCCACAGGGTCTTTTCTCTAGTAAGGTTTTAACGAGACATATTCTTTATGTTATGGACATCCAAGAGGGAATGTTATGAAATTAATATATACATAATGGATGTACAAATACGTTCCCTAAAGAAAACTAAACTCCCAGAATGCTAATCCTATTTGGATTCATGATATCCCGTTGATTTAGTTAGATCCTTTTAGGATTTTGTAATCTCTTGTATCTTGAGCCTATGAATAGGCCATATGAATAAATAAGATAATTTAGACTTCATTCTTGAGTTCTACTTTCTCTCTCTCTCTCTCTCTCTCTCTCTCTCTCTCTCTCTCTCTCTCTCTCTCTCTCTCTTTCTCTCTCTCTCTCTCTCTCTTGTATTTTTCTTTATGTATATTCTTCCTCTTTATATTATATTATTTTTCTGAGCAATTCGTCGTATCGCAACCATCAAAATTCATAACATATTTTTATTTTTGTTGCCCCATACCTTTTCTTTTCTTCTTCTTCCTCTCTCTCTCTTTCTCTCTCTCTCTCTCTCTCTCTCTCTCTCTCTCTGAGTTCTCTCCTATGTTCTACAGACTACCGCCATTCTCTCTCCCCCTTTCCCCTCCATTCAATGTTCTCTCTCATTCCCTTATGCTCTTCCCTCCTCCTCTCTCTCCTTCAAATCCCCAAATATCTCATTCGAATTACTCAGAAAATGCATCAAAGCAATCCCAAAAAATCCCCAAATGAACTGGTTGAAATAAAAAATTAGATTCGATAGTTGGCAATCTGATAATTTTAAGGGCTATTTCCTAGCGTTATAAAGATATATATATATATATATAAAATTTCACAAGATTTTGCAGTTAGGAAATTTTTGAATTTCTTTTCTTACAATGGAGAATGAATTGGGTCAGTGGGTTTAAAAAGGAGGAAATGGTTTAGTAGGATAATGGGTTCTCTGGGTGTGTTTTTGATGTCTTAAATGGGGTATACCTATCATTGTAGTAACAGAGATACACCCGAGTTTTCGAACTCAGGAAACAGATAAGCTCAATTACTAATCGTTTTACCTAATGTCTAGTCTAACAAAATTTCTTTGAGAAATTATTTTAAAACTACTAAGAAAAAATTGTGAAAGAAATAGTTTAAAAAGGTATAAATTTGAGAAAAAGAGTTTGAATGATGGAACCCCCTAACTTTTATCAACTATTTAAATTGGGAAAATCATAAAACGATGTTTGAGAAAACTAAAGTTGCGATATCACATGAAAGTCGAGCAATCCCTATCTCTAGGTGAAGTCCACTCTACTCACTCACCTTTAGAGGAGTATCTCTTCTCTCTCTAACAGATTATGAATCCAATTAGATTAGGTGATCTAATAAACTAAAAGTGCAATGAATATCTCTATTCAATTGTCAACTTTTATTATCCAATTAGTTGCCCTAGATTGATTTTCCTTTTTCAGTTCCAACTAATCTTGCAAAATAATCGATTCCGCAAATCAATTATCATAAAAACATAATTGGACAATAACCCAAAGTAAAACAAACATCAATTGTATAACATCCAATCAAAAAATCACATCATCCAAAAGTTAGAGTCCAACCCTCATTCAAACAATAAAATTTAGCCACTAAACATCCTAACAAAAATCAAACTAATAATTGTATTCACAAATAACAAGAGAAGTGAGAGCTTAGGATGAAGAAGATTCGACACAATTCCGAAAGCCACCCGAGCTCGTCTCTCGATTTGCTTCATAAAATCTGAAATTGCTCCATAAAACATCTTCAATCTTCCCCAAAAAGTTTCAATTTAATGTTAATTTATGAAAAACTCTTTAATTGAATAAGAATTGGAAGGTGTTTTATTGCTAAGTTTCGCCCCCAATACTTCCTCCCTAAACCTAAACTGGAGAAGGTCCCAAAAGAGGGGAAAAAATTACATAAAATAAGCAGAAAAATGCATTTTCTGTGTTGTAATCAGGGCCTACCACGTGCGATAGGCCAAGCCCTACTGTCCGCAGTAGGGTTCTATCCAAAATCTCTTGAAAACTCGGGACCTACTGCGTGCGGTAGGTCTAGCCTACCGTCTGCGGTAGGCTTCTGTTTTTCTTCTTTTTTTTTACTTCAATACCTACCGCATGTGGTAGGTTGGCCTATCGTCGGCGGTAGATCATCTTCCTTGGTGCCCGCAGCTTCCTTTCTCTCCATTTTTGCCCACTTTCACTTTTATTCTCCGTCTTCTTCATCGGGAAGAACCTAAGATATAATAGAGGTAAATTGTTTAAATTATATATTTTATACATTAAAAACATTGTAAAAACGACAAAAATAATATATATATATAAGTAATACTATATCGAATAATATCAAATACCCTCATACTTATCTGTCGCTTGCCTTCAAGCAACACAAAACTAGGCAAAAACTGGAAAGCATAATAAGAGGAGTGCACGGAGTTTTATCCATAGGAAACAATGCACTAAAGAAAAACATAACTGACTAAAGAAGCACAATACTATACAAATGAAAAGATCAAAAGCCAAACAAAAACAAAAATGAATAAAAACGTCACTTCAATAGGAGATAGAACTACTCAATCACATAAGGACCTTTCAAGGACGAATCACAAGAATCGACAGTACTACTGCTATCTTACTAACATCCTTACTAACCAACAGTGTGAGTGTGTGAATTGCTCATGTCACCTTTCATAGTAAACAAGGAATATGTGATTATGTTAAAAAAAACTTTCACATAAAATAGAGGTAAATTTACACCATTTACCTAAGATAGAATAGAGGTAAATGGTGTAAATTATACATTAAAAACATTGTAAAAATGATGAAAATAATAAATATAGATGTCAAACGATATGGCACAATATCAAATACCCTCACACTTATCTGTTGATTGCTTTCAAGCAACACAAAACTAGGCAAAAACTGAAAAACATAATCAGAGAAGTACATAGAGTTTTATCCATAGGAAACGATGCACAGAAGAATAACATAACCGAGTAAAGAAGCACAAGACTATACAAATGAAAGGATAAAAAGCAAAACAAAAGAAAAAATGAATAAAAACTTCACTTCAATGGGAGATATAACTACTCAATTGCTTAAGGACCTTTTAAGGACGAATCACAAGAATCGACAATCCTACCGCTATCTTACTAACATCCTTACTGATCAATAGTGTGAGTGTGTGAATTGCCCATGCCGCCTTTCACAGTAAACAGGGAATATCTGATTATGTGAAAAACTTTATTGGAAAATGCACAACATAGCTCATGTTTCCTAACACCTTTCTACTCTGAGTTCTTTTCTAAGTCGTTCTCGAATTAGGTAGGACTTTTCAGCTTGTAATGTTAGGCTCGGGACATAAAGAGTGTCAAACGAAGGGAAAGGAAAAATAAAAGCAATTGAGATAGGGCTAATGCAACAGAAAGGAAAGATATAAAAAATTATGAACAACTTTCTAGCCGTTTTTCACTCATTCCCATTTACCCTTGATTCATTCGAATAACGTACAATCCACCTAACAATTCTCTATTTCTCATGAATCACATATTTTCAAGTACATGAGAAACATCAACTCAAGATTTTTGAGAGATAAGATGAAGAAATATTCAAGTACTCTTTTTTTTTTTTTCTTTGATTTCTTTTCAAAAACAAACTTGGCTTTCTCTCTTTTCACGGCTGCATATATCTTGCTTACAAAGATTTCCCAAAATACCCTTTTCATACAAAAATCCTTTTCTTTACTCAACAACCCCCACACTTATCCATTTTCCTCACTCAAAATAGCTAAAAGGTCATCATTCATTAGCTCAACGAATTGAGGTTTTATATAGTGTGAGTTTAAAATGTAAAGAATGGAAGGAATTAAAACCCTTGGCTTGAAGGCGCAAAAGGGGAACTAGTGTTTGATTTTTATAAGATATTGGCAAGAAAGGCACAAACGGTACAATGAAGGCCTGTGACCATCATTTCTGAGACCAACCTAGACTAAATCTTATCACTTTAAGGCAAAGAAAAACACAAGGGTGAAGGCAAAGACTCGAAAAATATTCACTATACTAATCCCCTAAGATTCTAAGGATTATATTACTAACCGACACTTACAAGTGCAAAAAAACCATTGATTTTGTAAGAATAAAAAGTAAGTACGATTTTCAATTAGATCAAGTCAAGTGCCTTTTTAAAATCCTAACGGTTATTCAGTCAAGACTCCCACTGAATGTGACCAAAATAAAATTATTTTGGATTCTGTTGACTGTACAGAGATGAAAAAGGGAAAAGAAGGAAATTTTTTTTGGGTTTTTCCAAATTATCTAATTTTTTTTGGATTTTTAAGATGTGAATAAGAGAAACATGACTTCATAGACTATAACAAAAACTAAATATAAACAGAGCTCAAAACACAAAAAGAAACAGTCAAAAGAAAACAATTAAAAGACACAAACACCCCCACACTTAAAACTATGTAATCCTCAATGTTGGGGCCAAAACAAAATGTAAATACAAGTAAGGCACATACATGGGAAGCTATCCCCTAAATATAAAGCATGTAAGCATATCGGGAAGTAATCCCCACGAAAAGTAAGCATAAAAGAAAAATAAGAAAACATAAAAAGAAGCATAAACAAATGAAAAAAGGCAAATAAGAAAAACTAAAAAATACAAAAGGAAGAGAAAAGAAAAAACTCCCTCATTGCGGAGTAAAGTCCGCGCCGCCGCCTCTACTGCTGTCCTGATTGGGTAAGAATCGACTACACAGCCAGGCCAGCATCACCTCCTAGCGGTGTATGGATGCCCTCTGATGTGCTAACTCATCCGCATAATGGCGAGAAGACTCCACTATCTTTGCCAATTGGGCTCTATGGACTTCTTGTATGAGGCGGAGTTGCACAAAAGCAGCCTGCATCTCGACCTAAAAAGCGTCCATGGGGATGGTGGGAGGTGCATTGTCAACTGAGAGGTCATATGACCTGTCGTTATCGGACTTGTCATCCTCACTCTCATCATCGCAGGCTGGGATGAGGATGCTCCAATGCCTGTTTTTGTGGTTTTCTTGATTTTTTAAAAACCGGTAATATTGCGTTTCTCTCATCCAATCCTCTTCGGTTGGAGATATCCATATCTTCTGGGCTTCATCCCAAGCGCAGCTGCAGTTGTTGAAAGTAGTGAATTTGATAATCCGCGGTTGCCCAATCATCGCTCTCTATTCACCAGTGAAATCAACATTGAAAATAACAAAGACATGTGAAAGAATCACAGGGTAACGGAACACACATGTACAAGTAGTAACACAACTTGTGTTGCGTATTTCGTGTATGTTAAGGGACGCTACGAAAAAGGGGACTGTTTTCGAAGTTTATCGATCATGTAAAGATCAAGAATCCTAACATCACTCCACCTCTTTCTTGAACCAAGTGTGGCCAAAGAAATAGGTGTGGACACGGGATAAGAGTTAGGGAAAATCACTCCCGTGAAGAATGCGTCGTCGTGGGCGGATCTCGAGGCAATCGCAAGTTGCCTCATAGTTCCATTCTGGATCCTCATGGATGGATTTTTTTATTGGAATTGATGGTGATAGTGTTTCCCTCGTCCCTAATCCCCAGAATAGAAGCTAGACGCTCTCTATATAAAACAGTCCTCACTCTCTTGACCGTGGAAATAATTGTGGAAAGGTCCTTGACCTTTTTATGAAACATGTTTGCGTAAAACTCATGGACAAGCTTAGGATAATAATTTCAAGAAATGTGCAAAAGGGTTTCCCACACTAAACTACCAAAAAGAGCATTCAGACCTAAGTTTTCTACGACAGGAGCATCAAAGGGTTTTTCTACGAGTAGCTTAAGGTGTTCTCTATGTGTTATCCATTTTCGAATTGCTACAGAAAGGCACTTCGGATAAGGGGGAATGACAGAATTGGTGGGGTCGGGCATGGAATCATCAACCCGAGCCCTTTTGGAAGTGTTGGTTCGTTTTGAGGAGGAGGCGGTGGACTTTTTGGGTGCCATGAAGGAGGTAAACAAAAGACAAGATACAAAAAAGTACAAAGACCCCAACTCAACATGAATGAATTGCTAAAATAAATAACATACAAAAAAGATATATCAAAACTAACTAGCCCGTATGTGTTCAAGTGTTCTAGATGTTGCCCGTATGTGATGAAGTATAACACAATATAACGGGCATAAAATGAGTAAAACGACGGAAGTGAACACTAACAGTCGAAACACAACCAAAACACAACTCACACAACAAACTAAAAACGAACATAATTGACAATTAAAAATAACTAGACAAAAGTGAAGCAAAGGGTGTGAGAATTAGCCTTGGTTTTTTTGAACAAACAAATTGTCACCGCAATGCCACTGAAGCGTGCACTTTGCCTCGAATGGTGTGCTACCGGAGCTCCACTGAAGTTGTCGGAATGTCGCGGAATCTTCGCAGAAAAATTTTTCTTTGAATTTTCTGCAAATTTTTGTTAGTAAAACAAAGAAAAACGATAACACAACTAAGTGTTACGAAAGGAAGAAATATAAGAAGAAGAAAAAGAAAGAAAAGAGGCAGAGAGAAACGGGGCAGATAGGGGGAAACGTGGTGAACGTTGAGGTAGGAGGGAGAAGGGAGGATTTTGGTCGAGTGGAAAGAGATGGAAGAACGGAAGATGGTGATGGTAGGTGGTGTGAGAAAGAATGGAAGAAGAAGAAGAAGAAGAAGAAGAAGAAGAAGAAGAAGAAGAAGAAGAAGAAAGGAAGAAAAGAAAAGAGAAAAGAGAGAAGAAGAAGAAGAAGAAGAAGAAGAAGAAGAATGAGGGAAAGATGACTGACTAGTAGGTTGTGAGGGAGATGCCTGATTGGCGGTGATCATTTGAGTTGCAGGGTAATGGTAGTAGTGGTGAGAGTGAGAGGACCAAGAAAAAGCCGAAAGAGAGGAGGAGAAGAGAAAGAGAGGTGAAGGAGTTAGGAATTTGAGAGAGATAAATTTGAGGAAAATAGCAGAAATTTGGTAAAAAAGGTAGAGATTGATTTGAATTTAGATCGATATGACTTGTTTACCCTTTACCCACAAAACGATCTAACCTGCGACTGAAAAACCACCCTACCGCCCGCAGTAAGCTTCTATTTGTGCTGGAATGTTTGCGTCTACACCTACCGTCGGCTGTAGGTTAGACCTACCGTTCGTGGTAGGTTTTTGTTCTTCCAAGGAAAAATCACCATGACCTTACCGGGCTCCTTACAGGGCTCTACCGTCCACAGTAGGGTTATGCCCAAACTCTGAATTGTCTTCGTTTTGTGAATTTTCAACCCCGTTTCATGCCCGATAAAAATGTATATTTGTTTTAAGCTCATAATTAGTATATAGCAGGCATTCATCTCTTCAAAACACCATACAACAACACAAACGAGAAAAAGATCAAAGCGGAAAGTGAGAGAAATCCATAAGTATACAATTATATAATATAACATTCAAAAGAGGACTAAGCTCACACATTTTGGAGAAGGATTCCCACATCCTCTCCAAAGAACGGCTTTAAACGATTCCTATTTACTTTAAATGTACCCTGTGTAGGATGTGTTATCTCGATTGTACCGTAAGGAAAGTCCTTACTTATTGTAAAGGGTCCAGACCACCAAGACTTGAGCTTCCCAAGAAATAGACGAAGACAAGAGTTGTAGAGGAGTACGAAATCCCCTATCTTAAACTCCTTGTTGATCAAGTGCTTGTCATGCCCCTTCTTCGTCTTTTCCTTACACATGCTCAAGTACTCGTATGCTTGCAATCGCCATTTGTCAAGCTCGTTGAGTTGGAGTAGCCGTGTATTTACCTGCACGAACATAATCAAAGTTAACCAATTGAATCGCCCCAATGAGATTTATGCTCAACTTCGACAGGCAAATTACAAGACTTTCCATACAAAAGACGAAACAGAGTAAAACCTATGAGGTTCTTGTAAGCTATTTCATAGGCCCAAAGAGCATCATCTAACTTAATGCTCCAGTCCTTTTGGGTATTATCAACAATTTTTAAACAGAGTCGGCCAATAAAAACCCGACTCGAGTACCTTTTGAACAATCCCATTTACTTGATAATGTCCATCGGTGGGACCCTTATGACAATGGCATAAGACATCTTCCGTTTTAGGGTATGTCACTTATCTCCGGATGATTTGATCAACACATTGATGGAAAATGTACAGGTCTTCCAAAAAATAGTACTTAAGGTTAGCAAAGAACTTCTTTTTTTTTCAGTGTTACCTGCAGACACAACATTAGCAACCAAATAATTAGCTATATCGTTATACCAAGGTGAGTTATCAGTAATAGCTTTACAAAAAAGAAGTTGTTTATTAGGGAATTTTTCATCAATTTGCTCCTCATCTAGTGGTTCCAAGCTAGAATTCTCCAATCGAGAGAGGTGATTGACCGCCAGATTTTTCATCTCCCTTCTTATCCTTGATCTCCAAATCAAATTCCTGCAACAAATTCACCCATCTAATTAGTCTAAGCTTAGCATCATTGTTAGAAGGAAGGTACTTCAGAATAGAATGATTAGTGTAAACTATGACTTTAGAAAGAATTAAGGCAAAAGTTTATCAAACACGAAAAATATTGCAAGAAACTCCTTCTCGTTGTTGTTTAATTCACTTGGGTGTCTGTGAGAGTTTTGCTCGCATAGTATATCGGTTGGAAAAACTTACCCTTCATTTGGCCCAAAACTGCACCTATGGCATAGTCACTAGCATCACACATAAGTTCAAAAGGGAGTGACCAATCTAGAGAGACTAAAATTGGAGAATTGGTTAGCTTTTCCTAAGCAAAGTAAAAGAAAACAAGCAATTAAAAACAAAACTAAAATGCACATATTTCTCAAGCAAAGCTAAAGAGGTTTATTAATCTTTGAAAAATCTTTTATAAATCTCCTATAAAAAAACCGCATGCCCTAAGAAATTCCTCATGCCTTAACAGAGAAGGGGAGGTAACCTTTCAATCGCCTCTATCTTAGCTCTATCAACCTTAATTCCCTTTTCAGAAATCTTATGGCCAAGAATTATTCCCTCATGGACCATAAAATGACACTTTTCCCAGTTTAAAACAAGGTGAGTTTCCTCACATCTTTTCAAAACTCTTTCATGATTAGAGAGGCAAGCATAAAAAAAGTTCCCAAAAATAGAAAAATCATCCACAATATCCCCCAGCAACCCCTCAAAAATAGCAATCATGCAATGTTGAAATATAGCAGGAGTATTGCACAAACCCAAAAGTATACGTCTATATGCAAATATACTGTATGGGTAGGTGAAGGTGGTCTTCTCCTAATCTACCGGAGAAATGGGAATCTGAAAGTAGCCTGAAAACCCGTCTAGGAAGCAATAGAAAGAGTGGCCCGCTAGTTTCTCAAGCATTTGATCGATGAATGGGAGAGGAAAATGGTCTTTTCTTGTCACCTTATTCAAACGTCTGTAGTCAATACATACCATCCATCTGGTGATTATTCGTGTCGAGATTAGCTCGTTCTTCTCGTTCAGAACCACTGTCATACTACCTTTCTTCGATACTATTTGTACCGGACTTACCTAGATGTTGTCTAATATTGGATATGTGATCTCGACATCTAAGAGTTTGATCACCTCTTTCTTCACCACTTCTTGCATATTCGGATTCAATCGCCTTTGAGGTTGAATCACAGGCTTAGAATCCTCCTCAAGTAAAATCTTGTGGATGCAGAAGGATGGACTTATTCCTTGAATATCCGCTATCTTCCATGCGATAGCCTTCTTGTATTTTTGCAAAGTCCGAAGCAAGGCTCGTTTTTTGGGACAGCTCAGCTTGGAGGAAATAATGATCAAGAGTATTGAATTTTTCCCAAGTAAGGCATACTCCAAGTGATCCGGAAATGGTTTCAGCTCCAACTCCGGAGGTTTTTCAAGTGAGGACTTAAAAGAAGGCCTAGGGGGCACCTTTAAGTCCTATTTTACAGCAGTTTTCTTCTCCACTCTAGTTCATGCAATTTATCCACCAGTGCTCAAACCTCCTCACAATCTATCTTGTCATGGTCATCCTATTGTAGAGCTACCAATAGGGGATCTCCTTCAACAAATTCCTGCACATAAACTTGTAAGAGAATCAATTCTTGAAATTAAACGGAAAGCCTTTATGTAGGGATACTAGATATGATTTGCTTCCCGTGTTCAAGCTTGTGTATAGTAACAAATTGAGTAAATCATATGGATCGATCCCGTACAAAATTGTATGCCCCTCCTTGAAACATAGATATGTTAGGTATGGCATGATCCCTAATAAATAGAGATAAGCACCGAAGTTGTTCCTTGTATGCACTTATATCGCAAAAGGATGATGTTATGAAATCTGCATCGATGCCTTGGATCAGATTTTTTGCTATAATATTTTTGTCAGTTAGGAACTGGATCTTTCCCCATGGTTTTTGTATTTAAATTCATTGAGGGTGATTTTGCTAGCATTTGCAAAGACGGACCGATCTTTTACTATTAGGCATGCCTTTGCGGAGTCGCCTTTATGAGGAAACAAACCAGTTCCCATATAGAGCGTTTGCTCTCACAGGAATTAGATGTGTCACGCCAATAGCACTTTGTCATTGTATGTCGAAGAGACGTTTGAGATTTGTTAGTTGATGTGTTTGGCATATTTTTGTATCAAAGCTCTGGAATAACATATAATTTGTAGGCTTCACACATGAATGTTAAGCTTTTACTATGAATCCTGATTTCAAGGGTTGATTTGGGAGGCTGTTCCTTGCCAAATAATATTTTCTCTAAATGACCATCCTGATTAGCTAGGATGATTGAGTCCTTATCTCGAGATGCCTTGAAAATTTTTAATGGAGGTAATATGTTATGTATAGATATACCCCTCTTCGAAAACGATGGAGAATTGTTGATCTTGTGAGACTCGATTGAGTAAAGAAACTGGTCAATTAACCTTTTAATAAGAATAGCTGAGCTTTTTAAAGAATCTTGTATGTTTCAAGTTGTGCTAGAATCGAGATCCCGATCGGTGGCAAATGACTTCAATACTTTTGATTTGTTGTTGAAAATTACATCCTTGATTATTCGTATCAGACGCTGCATACTTCATACCTCTTCTTTAATGGAACTTGATCAATTCAGAGTGTCCTTGCTTCAATTCAATTGATAAATAGAGCTCTAGTAACATATATCCAAAATAAAACCGGAATAAAAATATAAACAGTCTAAAAGATAGACTCGCAAATTGATTTCACAAATATAGTAAGAACATCGCTACTGTTCTAATGATTACTCATATCAACTGCAAGAAACTATTATGATTTCATCAAAATATGAAGAATATATCAACCAAGTCAAGTTCACATATACATTTGAATATGTAAGAAAGATGAGAGGGTCAAACCTGCGGCTGGCGTGGTATTTCAAATGTTGAGAATGTTTCCATCCCCAATAAAGCGAACCAGTAACTAGAGTTAGTCCGTATGGAATGATATGTAGAAGTATGAGCATATCTGCTTAAGCAAATGATGTATCTTATCGGGTGCTGTCGTATTGATTAGTCATAAATAGCGAATCCCTTGGACCATCAATTTCGGTGGGAGATGTGAGATAAGAAATATTAAGCCCAGAAGAGGGATACTTCTTTTTTAGTAGAGATAGACGGCACAATAGTAGAAGCGGTGAGAGCAGATGGCGCTGGACTGGTGGTGGTAGAGTTAATTAGAGCTTGGTCGGCAGCAGATACTTAGTGTTGAATCAGCAGCGAATGGAGCACTGCGAGAAGAGTAGCAATGAATAAAGGAGCATCCATGTCTTAGTTCAATCTAAAACCTAATTGTGATAAAGGTATGAATGGCTTTTTGGTTAAGAAGATTGTATCAAGCTGGAAGCTTAATGTATGCTTAAGATATTAGATTTGTGATATTTGATCCCAATTTTTAGGATTAGATATGACTGAATATACAAACTCATCAAATGAAGTTTTGCTTATATACTCTATGTTAGTCAAGTACTATGAGGGGAAAACTTGAGCAATTTGGACTTTATAAAATTATAGAGCCTCCTGTGAGTTGCAAACATGGTCCACCATTTCTGATACAAGAACTCGGTTATAGTTTTTCCCGACAATGAGTGACTTGATTATATGAGAATATTTCCCTCTTCAAAAAATCCTTCACAAAATAAAATAACGCTACCTTAAAAAATATTTTCCTGGCTCAGGGTCCCTACTTAAGGGAGTTTCAGAGAAGAAAATCTCGATATGAGAATATTTCCTGAGGAAAAAAGCCCCGATTTAAAAATTTTTTTGATTAAATAATCTCATGTTTAAGAAAAATTAACCCGTAAAAATTTTTTTGATTAAATAATCTCATGTTTAAGAAAAATTAACCCGAATAAAATTCAGAATAGGAGAATATGTCCCAAGAATAAAATCCCAACGTGAGAAAGTTTCTTGAATATGGGCAATACCATAATAATATACTATAAAGGGATTTGAAAATTTTCCGAGAAGAAGGAATAGCTTGAGAATGTAATAAAAGAATGAGAATTATTTGATAATATGAACTTAATTCTGGAACATCTCCGAGAAAGGATATCCCGAGTTGTCTTTTGCTTTGTTGCTGGCTTGATATAAAATATTAAACATTTGTTATCGGGTAATTACCGGACTGACCTTGATGAGCTTTTCTCCAATGTGATTAAGAGTAGCACATTACCCATTGTTGATTGGAGAGTAAACCCTTTGTGATAAAGAAACTTGTTATATTGAGACAGTGACCTATATGTGCTTGTCCCGTATAATTGAATTTTTTCAGTTATGATGAGAATAACATGGGATTCAGAGATGGCCCAAGTGATTGCATAGGAAAGTTAGCCCAACTTTGTCATCTCGGGACTGCATTCACCTATTCAAATCTAAGACAAAGACAGATTTGGGTTTGTGATTTAAAGCATACACTTAATATCAAATAAAGCTATTTCGGTTTCCAAAGTCATCCCATCCTAAAAATATTTCCCGAATAAGGATTCTGATTACATAATGCCGAATAAAAATGACATGATTTCGAATATAAAGAATATAAATTCCAAATATAAAGAACGGATTGACGTCTTGAATAATGAATCCCTCCCAGAATAAGAGAAATTATCTAAACAAAGAGATAACAATTGATTTCGATATTCCGAATTGCATGCGGGATTTGCATGAAAAGAGAGAACATGAATATCATTATATAATGATCACAAGTAATTAGAAAGGAAATGTACTAAGGTTACAAAGATTTGTAGTCAATACGGAATTGACTTTTGGTGGTTGATTCAAAAGGAGGTGTAGTCGGATTGGCAATTTGAATCAATGTGTTGATCTCGGGGTTTTGATTAATGAAACTATGTAATAAATCCAAGTTACATGCGGGATTGAGAAACAAAAACCATCCCATACTATTGCATAATGAGGTTCCATTACCAATGGAATTTGCAAACAAAATCTACTTAGGCTATAGTGTGTAAATGAGTTTAACTTTCCTGAATTGATGATCCCGGATACATAACCAGAGTTGACTTCAGAATTTGCATGAGAAAAGAGAACCATGAGTAATGAGTTATCCCGAGTAGGAAATGTTTCTCGAATAGGAGAAACCGACTTGAAAATGATCCCAAATAGAAGAGATTGCTAGAAGAAATAATGACTCATCCAAAATTGAGAATGTCTTCCGAAAAGAAAATTCCATCAAGAGAAACTTTCTCGAATAAAGGGATCCCGAATATAAGCAATACCATGATAATGATACATATATGGTAAAGGGGATTTGGGAAATATTATCACGAAAAGTTAATCCCTAGCTTGAGGATATGCCCGACAAGAGATCCTTTTTCTTAATATTTACTGAGAAGGATATCCTGTCCCGTCTTTATGATATCTCCCATGAAGAGAGTATCTTGAAGATATAATAGAAAGAATGAAAACTTTCCCCGTTAAGAAAAGTGACCCTGTGTAGACAAAGGTCTGTCTTTTTAATTGAAGAGCCAAATACTAAAATGTATGTATGAGTTGTTCCCATATATATACCAGTTCTTCATAGAAATTGCAATTGAGCATGTAGCCAAAGATTTGAAATTCTACGGATTGTATGAGAAGAGAAGAGTATAAATGATTGTAAAAGGAACTGCACCTGAGCTGTGAGGCATCTCGTATCTGTTATCCCGAGGCCAATTTCAAGCTATAAATGGAATTTCAAATTTGCACAGAGAGTCTAAGCCCCATTTTGAAGATAAAAAATTTACTCGGGATCGCCATCCCGAGAAGGTTATTCAAACACGATGACCTCGAAAGAGAATAAAGGTATAATTTTTTCTTGTTGACCAAGAAAGAGAATTTAAGGACCAATTTGAACAACATGAATTTTTAATTGCTGTCGATTTTGATGGGGTGTGTGTGATATGTACCACGTTCCGGTTCAATGAGAAAAAGGAATTTACGATGGGCGCTAATGGATAATTTCCTACTCCATGGTGGGCCTCGGGACTCTGATGCTTAAGTCAGTCCCGATACTTATAAGAGATAATCAAGGAATAAAGACAGGTAACTATTCAAGGGTATAATGGTAAAAGCCTAGAGTCAAGAAGTCAAGATCCTTTATTACGTGGAAAGTTTAACTTATTCATAGAGAGATAATCCCCAAAGGAAGTTATGACTTTTCTATGTGGAACTCCAAAGAGCCTTCCTAAGGGATAAAATGCCATATTCTATCACTCATCAAAGTAGAAATATCTCTGATAGAGCGGATAACTGGGAAATTTTGTAAGGAAATCTACTTGGTGGAAAATTTGTTGCCACTCACGAGGGATTAAAATTTATGATAACACTTTCTATCTTTGAAGATAAGACCTCTAAAAATAGCAAAATTTCTTCTCACAGTTTGCAAAACTGGCCTAGGAGGTAACCAGTTTCATTTCCTCAATTATTGTATACCGTAGTTCAGGACATATCACAATTAAAATTAATCTTGCACTGATTTTGTTTCACGAAAAGATTAAGCTTTTAAAGTTAGAGGTGTATTTAATGGAGCTACAAAACTAAAATTCCAACTGGTTCTTGCCAATAAAGGATGAAATTGAAATGCTTAGCCAAGGCTTGGCTTTCTTGAGGACATATCTTAAAGATAAAGACATAGAAGACCAAACAGAGGAAGGACAATTGTTCTTGGCATATCTTCTAGCAGCAACTACTGACTCATCATCCCTCATCTCCTAAAGTTGCCTTAATGAATTCAGAGAAGAGAGTTTCCATGAGTTCATTCTTAAACTTCTCAAGTGCGTTGATAGGATTATCTCCTCAATTTGCCTTAATGAATTAAGAGAAAAGAAGGTCCATGAGATCAGACTTCAACTTCTCAAGTTAGTTAAAAAGATTAAGGTTAAGCTTATCGAGGTAAAAGTAGTTTTGGCATAGCTTCTAAATTATGAGACAAGTGCACTAGCTCATATGAAGGATCAAATCCAAAATTTGTAAGAGGATTTAAGATACTTCAAGATTTTCTCATGGATCTGCCAAGTGAGTACAAGGAAGATGTGAAGCTTCACCTTGTAGAAAATTTGAAGCTACAGCCCACAAAGAAGCAACATTAATTTCCTCATTTTGGAAAGAAGACAATATTGTGCATATTGATACTTCACTTTCTGACCTGCTAAAAAAGTTTAAAGGTTTAAAGAGATCAAAAATCAGTTCATCAAGTTTCGCAATCATTTCAGCCTAAACACCAAAGAACTGATGGATTGGGCTTCGTTAGTTCCCTCTTACTCAATCTGAAAGAGTTACTAAACAATAAGGCAAACTCAATTTCCTTCTAGAAGCACCAAATTGAGATGTTAGTTGAGAAGTTAGATGTCCTCAAATTTTTCCTCATTGACATTGTAAAGCATCAGGAGGAGTAGGACGAACTTAAATATCTTTTGATACGCATTACAAATATTACATATGAGGGAAAAAATGTGATTGACGTAATTTTGATCAAAGCAGGACAGTTATAGTATTGTATGTTACAGATTACTTTTCTCATCGAAGAGATTAATGTTATCAAAGCTAAGATCATGGGGATAATTGGCAAAACCATATTTCATAAAGGAGCTCATGACAATACCTAGACTTCCAATGACATGCCATTAAAGACGAGCGGTGCAATGAATGATGAAATTGTAGTAGGTTATAGCTATGAGGTAGAGAACATAATTAACAAACTTATTAGAGGATCAATAGAGATGTATATTGTTCCCATTATTAGAATCCCTAGGATAGGAGGGACAACTTTAGCAAAAAAGGAATACAATGACCCTTCAGTCACCTTTCACTTCCATATTCTTGTATGGTACTGTCTCTCAGGTTTATCGCAGAAGAAATTGTTGCTGGATATTCATTATGATATTGTTGAACTAACAAATGGGAATCCATGAAATGGGAGATGAAAGTATGGTCGAAGAGTTGTATTGATGTTTGAAAGGTAGAAGATACCTCATTGTTATGGGAGATCTATGGGATACTGCATCCTGGAAAGGTTTAAGACTATCATTTCCAAATGATAGCAGTGGAAGCAAAATTTTATTTACTTACCAACTCCTTAATGTGGCTTTGCAAGCTAAAACAAATTGTGAAGCTCACATACACCTCCTTTCTAATGATGAAAGTTGGTAGTTTTTGCAGGAAAAAGGTATTCCACAAAGATAGCTACCCTGACGTACTAGTGGAAGTTGGCAAGTTAATAGCTAGAAACTGTCAAGGCCTACCTCTTGTAGTGTTCGTGATTGATAGTCTTCTGGGAAGAACAGAAAAGAAACTTGGTCAGTGGAAACAAGTTTCTCAAATTTTAAGCTTTCAAATTTTCGCAGATCCAGAAAGACAATGTGTCAACATAGTTAAGTTACAAGCATCTACCAGACCACCTGAAGTCGGGCTTTCTTTACTTTGGAGCATCTCCAAACCATAAAGAAATTCGTGTCTCTAAGTTGCTATAGTTTCGGGCTACTGAAGGATTTTCCCGGACTTCTAACTTAAAGAGCTTAGAGGATTTAGCAGAAGAATGTTTGCTAGATCTAATTGCTAGAAGTTTAGTTACTATTGTGAAAAGGGGATCAGATGGTTGGGTTAAGGTGTGTTGCATTCTTTATCTATTTTGGGTTCTGCCTGTGCAAAAAGCCAAAGAAGAAAACTTTTTAGAACTCATAGACGATGGCTTTGATAGTTGCCCCTCTTATTCTTTAATTTATGAGCAACGTGGACTGTGTATTTGCACCAAAAGAGAGTATTTCACCACATTGAAGCTTCAAGGCCCTTGTGTTGTTGTCTGCTATTCTTTGTCGTTAATGATACAAACCAAAAAAATCCTATGATCTCTCATTCATTTGTCACAAGCATCAATATTGGTTCTTCTTTTCCTGAAGGACTAGAACAACTTGTTCGATTAAGATATTTAGCTGTTAGAGGTGAGGTAACATCTATTCCATCATGGGTAGCCTCCATGTGGAACTTATAGACTCTTCTTTTAAAGGGACTTAGGGGTGAAGTCATGTTACCAAGTTAATTTTGGAGTATGGGAAGCTTGAGGCATATGCATATAAATGATCGTGATCCCTTCAGTACCGAATTCAACGAGCTTGAATACTTTTCCTTGTTTGATAATGTAGATACGCTTTCCACACATGTGCTTCATACTGGGAACATGGACTAAGATGACGATGAGAAAATTCCCCAGACTTCGGAAGCTTAAATACATATATCTTGAATAATGGGATTATTACAAGAAATGCTACAAGTTTCCAGTACTGGACTTTTTATCCAACCTTGAGCCACAACAGGTACATTATTATGGTAAGGTTTGTTAGCCTGGTAACTCAAGTTACCCTTGAATATAAAAAACCTCACTCTTTCAAAGTTGCACCTACCATGGAGTGAATATCAACCATTGGGAAATTACCTCTACAAGTTTCCTGTACTGGACTTTTTATCCAACCTTGAGCCACTCAAGATACATTATTATGGTAAGGTTTGTTAGCCTGGTAACTCAAGTTACCCTTGAATATAAAAAACCTCACTCTTTCAAAGTTGCACCTACCATGGAGTGAAATATCAACCATTGGGAAATTACCTAACCTTGAGGTTCTAAAGCTACTTTTTAGAGCCTTTAAGGGAGAGATAGTACATGAGAGATGGAGAGTTCCCTAAACTCAAATTCTTGAAACTGGAGGGACTAGATATTGTTCATTGGAATGCTTTTGTTCACCAAGTTAGAGGAGAAGGATTATGGCGAAGTGAGTTTTGGAGATAATAGTAAAGGAAAAAGTGTTGGAAGAGTTCCAATTAGAACTAATCCCAGAATAGATGGTGTCACTTATCAAAGGGTTGAAGTTAATTTGATTAGTCTTAGTCAATTATGTGATAAGGGAATGGATGTGAACCTTAGAAGAACAGAATGCAAGATTTTAAGAGATGAGGAAGTGATATTGAAGAGAAGAGAGTTGAGAGTGTGTATATTTTGGAAATTGACAAGTTGAGTAGAGCTAGTAATGTTTACTCAGCTTCTGTAACCAATGAAAACTGGCTGTGGCACGGAAGATTAGGACATGCTAGTATGGGAATCTTGGATAAAATGAGCAGAAAAAAGTTAGTAGATAGTCTACCAAATCTTAGATTTGAAAAGAATGGTGTATGTGAAGCTTGTCAAGAGGGAAAGTAGAACAGAACATCATTCAAGGTAAAAGGAATAGTTTCAACCAGAAGACCGCTTGAACTAATTCATTTTGGTTTATTTGGTCCTATGAGTTCACAGAGTCTAGGAAGAAAAACTTATTGTTTTGTAATTGTAGATGACTATTCAAGGTTTACATGGACACTGTTCTTAGCTCACAAGGATGAGGCTTCTGAAAAGTGTTTGATATTTTCTAAAAGAGTACAAAATGCAAAATAATGCTCTATCAGAGATATTAGAAGTGATCATAGAAAGGATTTTGAAAAATAGGAAATTTCAAGTGTGCTTTGAAGGAAATGGAATTGAGCACAATTCTCTCCTCCTAGAACTCCATAACAAAATAGAGTTGTTGCAAGGAAGAATAGAACTCTTCAAGAAATGGCTCGAACTATGATTCCTGAAAGAAAGCTTCCCAAATACTCTTAAGCTGAAGCTATCAGTACTGCAAGATATATCTTGAATAGAGCACTTGTGTGATAGATTCTCAAGAAAACTCAATATGAACTTTTGAAAGGAAGAAAGCCAAACATAGGATAATTCAAAGTATTTGGTTGTAAATGTTTCATTCTGAATGATAAAGAATATTTGGGAAAGTTTGATGGGAAATACAATGAAACTATTTTCTTAGGATATTCATAAGTTAGCAAAGCATATCGTGTATTTAACAAAAGGAGTCAAACTGTTGAAGAATCAATTCATGTGGTATTTGATGAGAATCAAGAAGAAAAGATTGGTCATGAAGACGCAAAAGAAGAGAGTGCAAGATGATCTCAAGTGCTAATACGATACAAACTCAAGAAGCGAGTGAAGCTAATATCGGACCTAATAATGGAGCTACTCAAGAAAATACAGCAACTGAGAGTGATTTACCAAGAGAATGGATGTATCATAGAAATCATCCAAGGAAGACATGTTGACAGCAGGTATGGTAACAAGAAGTAGCTTAAGGAAAATGATTGGAAATGTAGCTTTTGTGCCATAGATTAAGCCAAAGGTTTTTGAAGAAGATCAAGATGATGAAAACTGGATGTTAGCAACGCAAGAGGAGCTAAATAAATTTGAAAGGAACAACATATAGAAATTTGTACCTAGACCGATTACATAGTCAGTCATTGGGACTGAATGTGTGTTCAGAAATAAGTCAGATGAAGAAGGAAACATCATAAGGAGCAGGACTTGTGGCTCAAGAATATAATTAGGAAGAATGAATAGATTTTTATGAGACCTTTGCTCCAGTAGCTTGATTAGAGTCTATTCGCATGCTTTGTGCTTTTGCTTGCTACAAAGGTTTTATCAATTTCAAATAGTAGTAAAAAGTGTTGTTTTAAATGGTCTCTTAAAGGAAGAAGTCTATGTGGAGCAATCACCTGGTTTTGAAAGTTTTGAAAAATCAAACCATTTTTTCAAGTTAATAAAAGCCTTAACATTGAAGCAAGACTATCAATAGCTGAGTTGGTATTTTGTGGAGACCAATGAATATTTTTCCTTACTAACTACAGTTAGGATCGTTCCAATTGTCATGCAGTGAAAAGCTTAATGTTGCAGCTTGGGGATCAAGTATTGGACACTTGGCAAGCTTATCCAGTGGTCCCCGAGTGCTAATTTCTTCTATTGGCTAAACATTGTATTACTAATTTTTGTATGTGTGTGCAAAAATGACCACGATAGTAACAGATTTGATGAGGAAATTACAAGGAAGGCTACAATTGAGAGAGAGAAGAAAGATGAAAGTATTTAAGGAACAATTTAACAAGAAATGGGTATGCAATCTGAGAGGAGTTTTTCATATAGCAAATAGCAAGTATTTAAAGATAGAGTGCACCTGAGAAAGAGTTTATAAAGTTTGTTTTCAAAAATGAGAAAGATTAGAATAGTTTGAGGGTTTGTTATGTTTTAAGCTTTTCATTTGCTAATTAGTTTGATAAGATTCATATTGGTTTACATTTTCAGTTTTCAAGTTTCTGGAGAAAAACTTGAGTATGATTTTATAAGATTCAATACAAAACTTGTAGGTTTACTTTTCCTGGGATAGAGAAATGATTAGTTGCTAAACTAGGATAAAACTAGCTGTTTTGTAAAGGTTCTCTCACTTTGATTCAGAGTGTTTTAGGGAAATCCTTAAAATTTTGATCTTGAGGAAAATGGATGTAGGCATTTAGGTTAACCACTATAAAAATTTCTGGCGTTCTTTATTTTCTGCATTTTACTTACTGCTATATCTTCTGTTCTATTAAGATTATAATTTTGCAGTCAAATGGCTAACAAAATTGAATGATCTTTTAGTTTATCTCTAATATTTCTTGTCAAGCTAGTCTACGGAATAGTTTATAAGTTTTTACCTTTGTAGAAAGTTCGATTCACCTCCTCTTGGACTATTTTGGGACTTACAAATATACAAATATAAAAAATATTTTGGGGCCTAACTTAAGTTGGGGGGCTCAAGCAAACGCTTTACCTGACTTATGCTTTAGCTTTAGCTGACCCTACGGTGGATGGTATTAGAAAACAGTACAAAAGATCCTGGGTGACCTATTTCTATTAAGCGAAATTGAATTAAGTGATATAAAGAACTTCCATTTTTTTTAACAAGATTCCTTGATAATTATTTTATCATGCATTTTACTTTTCAATATGTGATGCAACTATTTCTTCAATTTGAATTTAACTAATGAGAAATTGACTATATAATTATAAATTATTTTTATTTTTTTTACAGGCACAAACTTTAATTTTATATTTTTCTAGTTATGATTATTTTATTGTTCTATTTATAGCCATAAACTTTGATTATATCTTTTCTAGTTATGAACTATTTTTTTATTAACTACCCATGAACTATCTTTTACCTTTCAGATATAACGATTTATTAAAATTAGTTCATGATTATATTTGAGATGTCAAAAATAATTTATGACTATTTTTAAAGAAATATGACTTACAGTTATAAAAAGATAAAATCATATTTTTGACTATAAACAAAAATAAAAAATAGTTCATGTCTAAAAAAAAGAAAAAATTAAAGTTTATAACTATAAAAAAAATAGTTTATGACAATAAATATCTAATTTCTCTTAACTATTCCTAAAAATTTCCTTAGTTTATTTTTCAATATTTTCTATATACTTTCAAAAGGAAATTTTACTTTTTAGCATTTTCTGTATACTTAATCAAGAGAGGAGTTTGTGTAGGGTTTTTCTTAAACTAGCCCTCCTTTTAAAAAAGATTGACAGTTTTGTCCATATTTTGTGGGTAAGGTTTTGTTTTGGCATATTTTGTGGTACTGTTTTGGCGGCGTCTTGCCTTAGGTCTACTCAAGTTGTTAATCTTACCAAAGACAATGTGTAATTCCATTGTGGGATGTCTAGAAAAAAAAAAAGTAATTCCACTTTGGGACTTTTACTTTTGGGCAAGTGCACACCCAACGTAATTATAGAAATAAAAATAAATAAATAAATAACTAATCACATGACAAACCCATAAGATGTTAGTGTACATACAATTATTAAAGAAAAAAAGGTATCAAAGGGGGTAGGGAACCGAGTCTCTCTAATACTCCCAAAATTATTTTTTTGATCTATTGGTATTTTTTTCTTTAAATTAGTTCAATATTTTAAAAAAAATTCTTACAAAAATTATCATCTCGAAATTAAAGACTCGATATCTTCTATATATCATAGACAAAATTTTGACGATGTACCTTATTAAGGATTGCAGAATTATAATAGGAGTATTATTCTTATTATATTAGTTCATGTATAATTATAATTAAGTTTCCTAGTCATAATTAAATTAACTTCCCCAATTATAGTTTGTTTAGGATTTGTCAATACTTGATATCTATATAATGTAAACTATTTTGCAATAATACACAGAAAATATTGGATTGTTTTCCCTACTGGAAACTTTCATGGTATCAGAGCCTTTGTCTAAATTCTCATAATGAATAATGACAGAGAAGATGCCGGTAATATTGATAACAACATGGTAGAAGAAAGCCATGTTCGTAGAATGAAGAAAGATGCTTACTTTGTAGCATCTTCAGACGGTCTCGGGCTGATCATCACGATAGTCCAATTGAAAGAAAACGACAAAGACAATAATTATGCTGAGCGGAAAAAAGTTATACGCTTAGCCTTACGTACAAAGAAAAATTTGAGATTTGTAGATGGAACAATTCCCATTCCAAAAGACAATCCAGACAAAGAGGAAGAATAGTGGAAATTAACACCACGGTAAATTCGTGGATCCTCAACAATATAGAGCCTTCACTCAGATCTTCCATAAATTACTCTGAAAGGGCTGATGAATTATGGTCCGATTTAAAGGCAAGATTTTTAGTTGGAAATGAACCACGAAAATATGAATTAAAAACTGCTTTAGCAAACTGCAAATAAGGAGGAGATTCGATTAACGTGTATTACTCACGTTTGAAAAAATTATGGGACAAGCTAAAAAACTACTCTTAACTTTCTTC
Organism: Catharanthus roseus; assembly: GCA_028651295.1. Classification (NCBI taxonomy): domain Eukaryota; kingdom Viridiplantae; phylum Streptophyta; class Magnoliopsida; order Gentianales; family Apocynaceae; genus Catharanthus; species Catharanthus roseus. The sequence continues at coordinate 3,257,449 of JAPQWS010000165.1, read as the reverse complement.
CTCCACGGATACATGACTTTTAATAGCAATTACAAATGAAAGAGAAGAGGAAAAAAATTTTTAATTTTTAATGGGATTAAATAGTACAATTTATGGCACCATTCATTCCCATTTAATTCAACAAGAACCAATGCCGAAGATAAAAACAGTTCTCACTCATATCTGTAAAGAAGAACAACATCGGAATCTAGCATGAGCGGAGGAACACAGCAGCGACAGCGTCGCCTTCGCAGTTGCAAGAATGGGCCAGAATCACCTCACCGCTGCCGTTGCAAGACCATATAAGTCCTCTTCTTCCATGGCGCAAGCTCATTGCATCCATTGTAATTGAAGCGGCCACAACATTGTCGGCTGCTTCTAGCTAATAGGCTACCCCAACTAGTGGCAAAAAACGAACAGTGGTGACAGAAACAAAGGAGGAAGAGGCAGCTTGCTTATCGGAAACAATGGAGGTCACGGCGGCACTGCAGCAGGAGGATCGGGACTCCGAGTCAGGGGGAGCTACGGTCGAGGTCACGCCGGCCGTATGAATGCTGGGCAGCAACAAATTGGAGACGCCAGCTCCGGTTAGGCAAACGCAGCGACTTCCTCTTTGTCGGTGTTGATTGGCAGAAGCGGTAATGGAATACCGGCAGCCGACTTTCATGAAAGGCATGTGATCAATTTCCCACATCTCCATAAAGAGCAGTGGTCCACACTTTTGACTATAATCAACAATTCAAATCATGGTCAAAGTGATAAATTATCTGGTATGGAAAACTTATAGATTTTGGATTCAGGATGTTTACATCACATGACTGGTATGAAGGATTTTTTAACCAATTTAAAACCTATCTATCCTTATACAGTTGGTTTGCCTAATGGTAACAAGGCAATTGCACTACAAGAAGGATTGGTTTCTTTAAATCCTCCCATTAAACTTTTTAGTGTGTTTTATATTCCTGAGCTTAACTGCAATTTGATTTCTTTAGCTCAATTGGCACGTGACTCAAAGTGTTTTATCACTTTGCATGATAATTTTTGCGTGATATAGGACCATACCTTGATGAGGCGGTTTGGAGTAGGTGAGCAGCAGAATGGGATATTTTTCAACAAACATTTGGAGTTATCATCTCTATATGCTTTTTCTAACATTATTTTGGACTCAAGCACATTATGGCATATACAGTTGGGTCATCCGTCAGATTTTTTGGTCAACAAATTTTTAGGCAATTCTGCAAAAACTAGAAATAGGAATGCTCCTTGCAATATTTGTTTGCGTGCCAAACAAACTCGTGACTATTTCCCTTTAAGTATAAATAAAGCTTTTACAATTTTTGATTCAATTTATTGTGACTTATGGCGCCCATACAAAACTGTTTCCACTATAGGAACTTCATGTTTTCTTACTATAGTGGATGACTATTCAAGAGCAGTATGGATATATTTAATTTTTGAGAAAAGTGAAGTCGCCTCAGTTTTAAAAGAGTATTTTGCAATGATCAAACCCAATTCCACAAAACAATTGAAGTCATTCAAAGCGATAATGGAACAGAATTTGTTTGTCTAAAATCGTATTTTGTAGCACATAGTATGATACATCAAACAAACATCTCTTGCACCATTATGTAGATTCTCACGTGCGGATTCTCACAGTCCTATGCGAATTATTCCCTCCTTACTTATTCTAGGAATGATATTTTTCTGTGCGTTCTCATATACGTCGATGATTTATTACTTACTGGCAATTCCCTGCCTTCTATTAACAAGTCTAAAGATTCCTTGCATAAGTTGGTTCATATGAAGGAATTGGTTCCCCTGAAATATTTCTTAGGGATTGAAATTATTAGAAACCCTTCCGAATTATTTTTGTGCCAACGCAAATACATCTTGGAGATTCTTTCTGAAACTGCCTTGCTAGGGACTAAACCAGTTTCCACTCCTATCGAACCGAATCATTAATTGGCTAAATCTTCTAGTCCATATTATGATGCACCAGATTGCTATAGCCGACTCATTGGTAAGTTGATATATCTTACTCTCACCCGTCCTGAACTTGTCTATGCCGTTCATATTCTTGCTCAGTTTATGCACGCTCCTCGACGTGATCACTGGGCTGCTACTCTTCAAGTGGTTCACTATCTTAAAGGAAGTCCCGCCCGTGGTATTTTCCTACGATTAGATTCTCCTCTATTGCTAACCGTATACTGGGTGACTCTGATTGGGCTACTAGTCCAGTTACTCGCCGTTCTACCACTGGTTATTTTATTTCTCTATGTGGTTCCCCTATCTCTTGGAAAACAAAGAAGCAACATAATGTTTCTCGTTCTTCTGCTGAAGTTGAATATCGCTCTATGGCTATGGCTCAGTGTGAATTAAAGTGGTTGTCTGGCTTACTCCGTGACTTCATGTACCCATCACTCACCCCATTCTATTGCATTGTGATAATCAGGCAGCTTTTCATATTGTAGCTAATCCAGTTTTTCATGAACGCACTAAGCACATTGAAGTTGACTATAATTTTGTGCAGGATGCATGTCCAACCAAATTTATATCTCCCTTTTACATGCGAAGTGAGTTCCAGCCTGCTGATATTCTCACCAAAGCTCTTCATCCTACTTTTTTTCATGAGTTAGCTTGCAAGTTGGGAATTTCATACCTTCATGCTCTAACTTGAGGGAGAGTGTTAAGGATTGTAGAATTATAATAGGATTATTATTCTTATTATAGTAGTTCATGTATAAATATAATTAAGTTTCCTAGTCATAATTAAATTAACTTTCCCAATTATAGTTTGTTTAGGATTTGTCAAAACTTGACATCTATATAATGTAAACTATTTTGCAATAATACACAGAAAACATTGGATTGTTTTTCTCACTGGAAACTTTCACACCTCTACAAAATATTCCAAATTCAATAGGCCTGTTTAATTATTTTTTAAAAAAATAATAAATATTTAGTTGTTTTTCTATCTTACTTAATGGGTAATTAATGGACTAAAGGTTTGACCAGTTTTGGTTAGTTGGTTGAAGATTCTCAGGAAGAGAGTGGTCCCAGCCTTCTGCCAAAATTGTGAAGTTGAACGGAATGGAAGGCGCAAAGACAAAGTGTGTCTTTGGTTTCATTTGACTTTACAATTAATAGCAAGTCTAAGAAGCCTTAATACAAGGCTCGATGAATGATGCGTCTTCCTTACAGAAGGTGTAAGCTCAATACTAGTCTTGGCAAAAATAGAACCATCCCAACAAAATATGGCTAAACGTCACCAAATATTCAAAAATGGTTCATTTAAAAAAATATATATATGTTTTCTAAGAATTTTTTTTCTATTTTCTCATTAAAAGTTTCATAACAAACACGCCCTTAGAGTTCAAAGAAAATTAATATTTCATTACATTGCTTTTCTTTTTCTTTTTTTTTAATGAGAATATTTCATTACAATGTTGAATAATGTTGAACCTAAAATAGATAAACGAGATAACATAGAAAAATAATAATAAAAGTAATAAAGAGAAGACATAGAATTTACGTGGTTCGGTCAATTGACCTACGTCCACGAGCGAAGAAGAAGCAAATTCACTAACTCAATCTGGAGAATATAAAATAGAAAATACTCTCTCAAATCCACAAAGCCCAAAACCCAACTATATCTACTTTTCAAATTAACAAACTTATGCTAAAGCCCAAAAGTTATATACATGGCAAAAGCCCAAGTATTTCTCATACCCTAAAAGGCTTAACCCAAGCCCTTTTATATAGGGACTCATACAAGAGTAACTTTTGTGGGAAAGTAATGTGGGATTAATATCAATACTCCTATAAAAAAGTTCTCTAATCCTAATAAACATTAATTAGGAATCCAAGTAAATCTCTAAAAACTCTTCAACTTGAATTAGGAATCCAAGTCAAACTCTAAGAAATCTCCACCTTGACTTATATTCCGAAGAACACTCAAATAAGTTCTGACTTGATCTACCTTTTCCAAATAAACCTAAATGGTGTTAACCATTTAGAACATCAACCAAATCCAAACATTGTTTGGATTTGGAAATCGAAATTGGCTTCGTCAACATATCAGCTAAATTGTCTTTCGTACAAATCTTTTCAATAGCCACGTTGCCATGCAAAACGCAGTCTCGCATAAAGTGAAATCTCACATCAATGTGCTTGGTCTTTTCATGATATATTTGGTTCTTAGATAAGTTAATACGCTTTGACTATCACAGAATATCAAAGTCTGATCTTCCAAACCCAACCTACTAACCAAGTCTCTCATCCATAAATCTTTTTTGACAACTCTAGATGTTGCCATATACTTAGCTTCAGTTTTAGATAAAGCAATAGTAGATTGCAACACAGCCCTCCAACTAATGACACATCCAAATAAGGTAAAGATATATCTAGTGATAGATCGTCTTTTATCTAAATCACCAACATAATCAAAATTCACGAACCAGTGATTCCATCTTGAGTACATGAATTTCCATCATAAGTCAGACCCAAGTCTGCAGTACCTTTGAGATACTGTAGAATCCACTTAACAGTTTGCCAATGCTCCTTTCCAAGATTAGCCATGTATCAGCTAACAACACTTACTGAATGAGGAATATCAGGACGTGTACAGACCATAGCATACATCAAACTTCGAACAAATTGAGCATCAGGAACACGAGACATATATTCATCTTCCTCCTTGGTCTTTGGTGATAACTTACCTAACATTTTGAAGTGTGCTGCTAGTGGCGTACTTACTAGTTTTTCCTTTCTCCATGCCACAATGTTGAAGAATTTTCTTGATGTATTGACTTTGAGACAAGCGTAGCTTTCTTGCTTGTTGATCTCTATTAATCACCATGCCTAAATTCTCTTCGCAGCTCCTAAATCCTTCATCTCAAATTCACTGCTCAATCAAGCCTTCAACTTGTTCACTTCATCAATGTTTTTTCCAGCGATCAACATATCATCAACATAAAGTAACAAGTACATGAAGGAACCATACTAATATTTCCAATAACATATGAAAGCATCATAATCATTTTTTTTGAAATCGATCTTGGTCATAAAGCCATAAAAAATGCTTGTACCACTGCCTTGGAGACTGTTTGAGTCCATAAAGGGACCTCTTCAATAAGCATACATGATCTTTCTTTCTAGGAACCTCAAAACCTTCAGGTTATTTCATGTAGATGGTCTCCTCAAGCTCTCTATGAAGAAAAGACGTTTTCACATCAAGTTGCTCAAGTTCAAGATTATACTTAGCAAATAAACCCAATAACACTCGAATCGAGCTATGCTTAAAAACTAGTGAAAGTACTTCATTAAAGTCCACTCCATATCTCTGAGTGTAGCCTTTTGAAACAAGTCTTGCCTTGTATCTTACAAATTTATTCTCCACAGCTTAAGTCTTTTTCTTGAAAACCCACTTGCAACAAACAATCTTTTGACCTACTGGAGGTTTCACCAACTCCCAAGCATTATTCTTATGCAAGGACTTCATTTCTTTAGCCATGGCGGCGATCCATTTTTCTGCTTGAGTTGATTCCATGGCTTCATCAAATGTTGCAAGTTCATCATTGAAGCAAGTATCTTCAGCAACATTTAATGGGTATACAACAAAGTCTGGATCGGCATATCTCTATGGAAGTTTGGTTTGTCTTTTCAAACAATGTCTAGCAATAGAATATTCCTCTTCCTTTTCTCCATTGTCTTTATCATGAATTAGACTTTTTTTATTCGAACAAATCACTTGTGGTTGGCTCTGAATCTCAATCTCTACCTTTCTAGATGTCTCTTCAATATTTGTATGGTTTGGTCTTGAGTTCTCATCCTGTGGATTCACAATACTCATCTCATCAAATATAACACCCTACAGTTGACTACTTCGGATGTTTTGGGACACTGCAGCCTAAATCCCTTAACTCCTGAAGAATATCCCAAGAAGATGCATTTTTTTTTTTTAATTTATTTAGGCTCTTATTTCCCTTCATTCACCTGAGAATATGCAGGACATTCAAAAATCTTCAACTTTGAATAGTTTGAGGATTTTTCAAACTATACTTCTTCTAGAGTCTTCAACTCAATCAATATAGAGGAGATCGATTCACCAAATAAGCTGTTGTTGAAGTTGCTTCTACCCAAAATTTCTTTAAAAGTCTAGCATTTGAAAGAAAACATTTTGCTTTCTCAATCAAAGTATGGTTCATATGTTCAACTACTCCATTCTGCTGAGGTGTATCAACAACTATTAGATGTCGCACAATGCCTTGTTTCTTACAAAAGACATCAAATTCACCAGAACAAAACTCTAACCCGTTGTCAGTTCGCAACTGCTTGATGTGTTTACCAGTTTGCTTCTCAATCATTGGTTTCCAATGCTTGAAGGTTTCGAACACATCATCCTTGTGCTTTAGGAAAAACACCCAGAACTTCCTTGAGAAATCATCGATGAAGGTTAACATGTATCGTGCTCCACCTAATGAAGAAACTCTTGAAGGACACTAAAGATCTGAATGAATGTAGCCTAATGTTCCTTTAGTTCTATGAACACCTTTGTTGAAGGCAACTCTTCTTTGCTTCCCAAAAACTCAGTGTTCGCAGAAGTCTATGTTGGTTATAGTTTGACCACAGAGAAGACCTCTTTTACTTAAGATTGTCAACTATTGTTGAGCCTTCCAAAATATAGAGATTGCCACCAACTTTTCTTCCTTTAGTTGCTACTAAAGCTCCTTTGCTAGCATTGAGGACTCCTCCAACACCATTGAAGTGATATCCTTTAGCATCAAGTGCGCCATAGAGATTAAATTCTTCTTTAAGTATGGAACATATCTAATGTTTGTCAAAGTTCTGATAACGTCGTCATGCATCTTCATCTTGATCTTTCCTCTTCTAGCAACCTTGCATGATATGTTGTTGTCCATCAGTAAGTTGAAAACCAATCTCTATTAGGGCACATGTGAAAAGAGAAGTTAGAGTCAAGAACCCATCGTCAGAAGATCATTTGTTTATCAGACCTCACTGATAAGATACTTCCATCACTTTCTTCATATGCAACATCAGCTTCTGCAGAGTCTTCTTTCTGCGCGTGTTGGTTCTTTGCTCTGACTTCTCTATCTCAACTTGTAGCATTGCCTCTTGATGTGGTCTCTTTCTTGCAACAATGCAAACGACGTCTATGTATCTTGATTTTCACCTCGATCATTGCTTGTTGTCGTCAAAATTTTTGTTGGCATTTCTGCCACAAGCTACAAGGCTATCTCCTTGATTTTCTGAAGTAGAGCCGCTGATGTCACCATCAATTGATTCTTTGCTTAACAATTACTTCTTGAACATTTTCTAATTTGATGGTATCACGACCGTAGAGCAATGTGTCTCTGAAGTGCTTATATTGAAAAGATAACAAAGATAACAACAGGAGGAGAGCCAAGTCTTCTTTTTCATACTTCACATCTAACTTTTTCAAATATGCAACAATGGAATTGAACCCGTCAATAAGTGATTGCATAGATTTTTCTTCCTTTAGATTGAAGGAGTAAAGTCGTTACTTCAGGCGAAGTTTGATGGTGAGATTCTTCTTCAAGAACTTTTCTTCCAACTACTGCCATAAAGTTATTGCAGATGTTTTTGTGAGAAAGTCTTGCAGAATCTTGTTGGAGAGATATAGTAAGATCTGGCTAACTGTTTTGTTGTTCTTCCTCTCTTTCTCATCTTTGGACATGCTTGCTGGCATTTTATCAACTCCAAACAGCGTATCCTGAAGATCCATCTGCTTCAGGATTGCTTTAATCCTCCTTTGCCAAAGAAGAAACCTCTTGAATTACGATCAAGTTTCTCAATGCCGTGCTTGACATTAACTGTAGCCATCTCATCTGGAACCAACATTAAACCTAAAACAAATAAATGAGATAACAAAGAAAAATAATAATGAAAGCAATAAAGAGAAGACATGGAATTTACGTGGTTCGGTAAATTAACCTACGTCCATGGATAGAGGAGAAGCAAATCCGCTAACTCAATATGGAGAATACAAAATAGAGAATACTCTCTCAAATTCACAAAACCCAAAGCCCAACTACAACTACTGTTCCGAAATAACTAACTTAGGCTAAAGCCCAAAAGTTATATATGGCTAAAGCCCAACTATTTCTCACATCCTAAAAGGCTTAACCCAAGCCCCCTTATATAGGGACTCATCCAAGAGTAACTTTTATGAGAAAGTAATGTGGGATTAATATCAATACTCCTATACATAAGTTCTCTAATTCTAATCAACATTAATTAGGAATCCAAGTAAATCTCTAATAAATGTTCCACTTAAATTAGGAATCCAAGTCAAACTCTAACAAATAACATTTTTTTCTAAAGAAATATATAATAAGTTCATTTTTTTTATTGTGACAATGATAGGCACAGTATTTAATGTTATAATAAGCCCTTTTTTTTGTGAAAAAGTTATACTTCCTCCGTTTCATAATATAAGGTTATTAGTTATTTCACATAGATTAAGAAAAAATCTAAAATTTATGTGTTTGTTAGAGTAAAATATATCTAATATCCTTGTATTATTTTTATAAACTCTCTATTTCAAAACTTTATCTTCTATCTCCTCTCTCTTCTCTCCATATTTCAAGTTTTTATCAGATATAAATGGGTTTAGGTTTTGGAAATTACTAGGTAGTGATGCAGTAATTAAATAGGAGTATATCTTGGGAAAAAATATTTATAAAGGGAAATCACCTTATAATATGAAACTCAAAATATGGTAATTTATTATAATATAAAAAAGAGGTAATAATAGTTACTCGATACTTATTTAACTAGCAAAACAAAAAAATGTCATGAATTCTAGAGAGGGTGTGTCATGAATTTTAGTGAGAGAAAGTGTCGTGAGTTTTAGAGAGAGACAGTGTCGTAATTTTAGAAAGAGAAAGTGTCGTAAATTCTATAAAGAGAAAGTGTCGCATGTGAATTCTTGTGAGAGAAAGTGACGCACGTGAATTCTTGTGAGAGAAAATATCATGAGTTTAGAGAGAGAAAGTGTCATGAATTATAGCGAGAGCAAGTGTCGTGACTTCTAATGAAAGAAAATGTCATGAATTTTAGAGAGAGAAAGTGTTGTGAGTTTTAGGAAGAGAAAGTGAGTATGAATTCTAGAGAGAGAAAGCATCGAAAATTTTAGTGAGAGATAATGTCTTGAATTTTAGAGAGAGAAAGTGTGTGTGAGTGTGTGAAAAAATATGAATATAAAATTGTATAATTAATAATAGAAATGATAAATATGAAATCTTGTAGAATTAGAATTGTAATTCTAAGGTTTTGATTTCGAATTAGAATTGATGATTTTGTAGGATTAAAATCGGAATTTAATTCTAATTCCATAATTAATTGTTTAACCAAACAAAATAATTAGAATTAGAATTCCAGTTCTAATTCTAAGCCTCCAATTCACTGGTACAAAACATACCTAGGTTTTGTTTAGTTCCTAGAATTGGATTGGAATTAGAATTAAAATTCTATTAGAATTCTAATTGTAATTCCAATTTCTTTTTTTGGTAAGACTATAGAATTGTCGTGGAATTCATTTTCTGATTCTAATTCCTTTGTTTGGTAAAACTATAGAATTGTTTCATTTTCTAATTCCAATTCCTTTGTTTGCAAACTATAGAATTGTTGTGGAATTCAATTTCTAATTTCTAATTCCTTTGTTTGGAAGTCCAAAAAAATTATAGAATTAGAATTCAAAATGTAAATATATATTTACTCAAAAAATATATATATATATATATATATGTATAATAGTGAGAAAGTGTGAGTATGATTGTTAGAGAGAAAATTATTGTGAATTCTAGAGAGAGATAATGTCGTAATTTTTAGAGAGAGAAAGTGTCGTGAATTATATAGAGAGATAGTACCGTTTTAGAGAGAGATAGTGTCGTGATTTTTAGACAGAGATAGTGTTACGATTTTTAGAGAGAGAAACTATCGTGATTTTAGAGACAGAACGCCCCAACGTCGATTCTTGTCTATCGATTTGGGTAGACAACGCCCCAATATTTCTTTCAATGTTTCCCATTTGTTGTTGCAAGGACCTCAAAGCACTAACAACCTTTTGCATAAGAGGATCACTAGGTCCCTCATTATAGTTTCGGTTTTGTTCCTCTGCAAGAGACATATTCAAGATTGATAGGTCACAAAGGTACCTACAAAATGAGCAAACAAGTAATAGAAAACAAGGACCTCGCCGCTCCCTAAGTGTTTCGCTCAATGGTAATTGCTCTTAACCCTCGTGTTTTGCTCTCACTCTCTATGTCTTTTATATCAATGTGCTCACCCTCTTGCCTTTTACCCTTTTTTTTCCCCTTACCATTAGAGTTACCTAGTGATTTCTAAAGCTTCCAAGTTATAAAACATTTCCAAAGAAAAAATCATGAAAGCAACTCTTGATAGACAAGAACAAGGATTTCAAATAGAAATTTTGTCGAGCATGTGGAAGCATAGAATGTCAAAGAAAAATTCAAGAGTATGAGTCGAGGAATGAGTCTAATTTCCACTAAAGATCAGCAAAAAACTTATTATTATATCCAAAAGAATTTGCAATTTCAAAAGTAAGAAAATTGGTTCAAAAATCAAAGGATATGTAGAGTACTAGAAATCAATTCCAGAAAGCAGAGCATGAAAACTAGCTATAGTAATCTCAACATAAATCCTTCAATTCTCAACCAAATAGGCTGAAATTTGTTGCAATATCTTCACAATCTAATAAGCTTTCAATCAAGAGTAATTTGATGAATTCGGAGTTCATTTATTATACTGTTCAAATCAATCTTCACTCATCACTTTTTATAGATTGTTTGCCTTTTCTCAAGTACTTTCAATGGCTTTTTCTTAAACACAAATTCAACAATTAAACATATAAAGCTTCACATCAGAGAGAGCTTATCTCTGATACCATATGGTATGATCCTTCCAAGCTTCCTTTGAAAATCAATTACTCCAAAGATGGACTCCCTTCTAGAGGTTCCCTTTGATGGATGTTTTTGGAGAATTTGAAGAACACAAAAACACAATTGCAGGAATAACTAATAAGAATATAACAACTAAACCTTCTTATATGAAAGAGAGAATCAACAAGGCTTGAAGAAAGCCTCACCTATTCTTCACACTCTAAGAAGCACCAAAGACCCAAGCAACACCAACTAGAAAGTTGGCCCCTCAGGGATTAATAGGATTTGGAAGTAGACTTGAACTTTTGAATTTGAAGATTCAAGAAGTCTCTTGTCAAGAAATTATACAATAGAAATCCTTAACTTACAAGGAAGAAAAAGAAATCTCAATAAACCTACTTTTCTCTCTTGTGATTTTTCAATATATAAGGCTTGCCCTCAATGGCTACAAAATAAGAGTATATATAGTGGTCTTTACATTAATTGCCACCCTAGAAATTAGACTAACTAAAAAGAGTTTAAAAGATACTTAGACCACTTAGGTATAAGTCAAAACAAATTTACAACCAAAACAAATAGTTAAGGAAGTTAAAAGCTCCCCAATTCCTCATTCAGCTGAGAGGTCCCAACCTACTGTCCGCGGTAGGTAAGATTGCACCATTTCCTCCTTGCCCTGAACCCTACCATCGACGGTAGGGTGGAACTCGCCATCAGTGGTCGGTTGTGTGAATTCCTTCTCCCCAGGAACATAACCCTACAGTGGACAATAGGGTGTATCCTACGGTCGGCGGTAGGGTCCAAAAAATCATCTTCCTTCAATTTTGAAGCTATAAACCCCCCTCCCCTCCCCCTAAAACCTGCTTCCTTGGATTCTTATATTTGCACCTGGAATACTAGGAGGTTTTCGCTCCTCTAAGGTCCTCTCCTTTGCTTTTCTAGCATATGCCAAGAGACGTTATTGAACCTCTTCTCAAATAACGTCGTCAACTCCTTGTGGTTGTCTTCCATCTTCTTGGCCCTTGCCTTTGTGGTCGGCCCCTGGAAAAGTCCACCATCTCTTGTGCATCACGGGTCATACCACAAGGTGGAGCAATTCAAAGGGAAATCCGGAAGAGGAAATGCGATTAGAAAAGGGAAGTTTGCATGATTTTCCTATTTAGCAAATATGACAAATTTTTTTAGAATTAAATTAATTACTAATAGGTAAAGAAATTTTTTTTTAAAACATTAACAATAGTATAGGAAAGATGTCCTAAATGCGCATGCTACTCATTATGAGTAGTACGGTCGCCAAAAAAAGTTGATGGTCAGGTAAAGAGGAAGATGGCCATAAATGATAAAGTTCGCCTTGATTACTGCTATTGAGAAGTTGTCCCGTCTATTTGTCCTTAACAAGAAAATATTGGCATCTCACCCTTCACCTTTAGAGTCTAGTCTCTTTTTTTTCTACATGTCTCAATTTCAATTCCATATCTATCTATCTTTTCAAATAGTGACAAAGCGAAGCTCTGCTTATCAGAATCTAATTGAAAATAACAATTATTGTCAGGGAAAAACGTTTATTGGAGAGGAAAAAAATCTTTTTATACGAGGTATACACAAAAACTCTATTTAAGCAAGGGATTGATAGGGTGTAGAAATAGAACCTGAGCAAACATGAGAAGTAATTGGAATTTTAAAGCCATTGCCAGTAGTGATGGAGTCATTAGCGGCATATGGTTGAGCTTGAGAAAGCAAGGTAGCTGATGATGCCATATGATGAGTGGCGTTGGAATCAAGACACCAATTCAGATGAGATGGATCTAGCAATTGAGAGGTAAATTCAGCATTATATGCAAGGTTTTGGCGCTCATGGCATACTCTAGCGATGTGGCCATATTTGTTATAGATTCTTCAAGCCACGGAAGTGTTAATTGAAGTTGGAACCATAGAGGAGAGAGCAGAGTAGGAAAGTGTAGGTAGGATAAGGGTCGATGATCCATAGATGGCCTCCAGTTTGAATATGACCGACCACCTCTTCCTTGGTTCCTGCCTTCGCCACGACCATGTTGATAAAAACTAGGATTACCTCCAGAATTGATATTAGTATGGCCGGCTGATATGTGCCCATTTAGTACTACATTTATATATATTACTTTTGTCATTTTTCTATGTTTTTAATTTATAAAATGTATAATTTACACCATTTACTTTTATTCTTATCTTAGGTTCTTAGATGCTTCCCGATGAAGAAGACAGAGAATAAAAGGAAAAACAGAGAAAAAGGAAGCTATCGACACCAAGTAAGACGACCTACCACTGATGGTAGGCCAACCTACTGCACGCGGTAGGTGTCGGAGGTAAAAGAGAAATCCAACAGAAGCCTACCGCCGACGGTAGGCTAGACCTTATCACGTGGTAGGTCCCAACCACTGAAGTATTTCCTGGATAGAAACCTCACGTGGAAGGTAGGGCTCGACCTACCAGACGTGGTAGGTCCCATTAGCAGCACAGTTAATGCATTTTTATGCATTATTTATGTAATTTTTCCCTCTTTTTCAGTATTGAATGGGTTTAGGTCTAGAGAGGAGAAATTTGGAGCAAACATTGGCAACAAAAACCTTCTTAATTCCTCTTCAATGAGGTAGTTTCTCAATAATTAACATCAAAACTAAAGCTTTTGGAGGAAGCTAAAGAGATTTTACGAAGTAATTTCGAGTTTCATCAAGTGAATCGAGAGACGAGCTTGGGTGGCTTTCGAACCGTGGATTCAAATATTTTTTAGCCCTAGCCTTCTTTTCTCTTGTTAATTACAAATTCTATTATTGTTTTAATTATTGTTAGAATGTTTAGTAGCTAATTTTTCATTGTTTGAATTAAGGGTTAAACCCTAACTTTTGAATGATATGAATTTCGATTGAATTTCATGAAATTGATATTTGTTTTACTGTTGGTTATTGTTCGATTATGTCTTTATGATAATTGATTTGCACAGAATCGATTATTTCGCAAGGTTGGTAGGAATTGAAAAGGGAAGACCAATCTAAAGCAAATAAAAGTTGGTAATTGAATAGAGATATTCATTGCACTTTTAGGTTATTAGATCACATAAGTATAATTACATTCATAATCGGTTAGAGAGAGAAGAGATTCTCCTCTAAAGGTTAGTGAATAGAGTGGCCCTCACCTAGAGATAGAGATTGCCAGATATTTGTATGATAACCCAACCTTGGCTTTCAAACATCGTTATATGACTTTTCCAATTGAAATAGTTAATAAAAGTTAGGGGGATTCCACCATTCAAACTATTATCCCAAATTTTATACCTTTTAAACTATTGCTTTCATTTAATTGTTTTTGGTAGTTTTCAAAATAATTTCTCAAAAATTAATTTTTTAGGCTAGACATTAATTAAGAGGGTTATAACTTGAGCTTATTTGTTCCCTGAGTTCGACAATCTGGGAGTATCTCTATTACTACAGTGATAAGTACACTTGCCTATTGCATTAGTTTTAAATATATCGATTTTAACACATCAAGTTTTTGGCACCGTTACCAAGAAATAACAACTTACAGAACATCGTTTTCTTGTACGTCAGTCATTTTTATTTTTCTTGTATTTTTGTTTTTATTTTGGATTGGCCATTATTCTTGCACTTTTTGGTTTACTTTTGGCTTATATCTTGAGACTTGTGCTTAATTGTTCGTGGAGCTTGACTGGGATTTGTCTGTTTCAGGTTTTTGGTAGCTAGTATATGCCCTAAAAAAAGGTGAATTAGTCCCATTTGATCTAGAGCATGAGCATTCGCTGCAGAATGCCTACCACACTCTTCGATTCGAGACGGAGAATAACAATGCCATCATTATCGTCGATAAGATGAAAGAAGGTCAAGAAGTTCCAAATTTCATAAATCCGTTGTTTGTACCACATCCTCCTCCACAAACAGAGCGGACAATAGCAGACTATGCCAGACCAAGCATAGCCAGACCATGTGTAGAAGCAAACAACTTTGAGATCAAGCCGAACGTGATACAACTGTGCAGAAAAATATATAGTTCGATGGACTCCCAGAAGAAGACCCCAATACGTACATCACAAATTTCTTGGAGGTGTGCAACACATTCAAGATAAACAGAGTCTCAGAGGATGCTATTAGACTTTGCCTTTTCTCATTCTCTCTGAGGGGAAAGGCAAAATCATGGTTAAATTTATTATCTTCCGGCTCGATTATATCATGGGATACATTAGCCGAGAAGTTTCTAAGGAGGTACTTTCTTCTTGGTCATACAACCAAACTTTAGAACAAGATCCTAGCGTTCCAGCAAATAGATAGAGAAAGCCTATATGAGGCTTAGGAAAGATGGAAGGAGCTGCTTAGGAAATGTCCCCACCATAGCTTAGATTTGGGGATTCAAATTCAGTCCTTCTATAACTGAGTCTCATTTTGGCAAGACAGACAATTGATGCCTCTACTAGTGGTTTCACAGATCATAAGACTCCGCAACAAGATATATGATCTCATTGAGCAAATAGCTATTAATATCTATACCTAGGGAGGACAAAGATCCAAGCCAAAACCTGCTGGAGTACACAATATAGATGCTATCACTGTCATGGAAGCTAGATTGGCAACCATGATGGAGCAGAAGATGGGGAACTTGACTACGACACCTTCAAGTAAAAGTACTCAGTAAGTCAGAATGTCCTAGCATGGGAGGTCCTATGGAGCAAGTAGATTTTGTGCAAGAGAACCGGCAGGGTAACAATCCTTAAGCAAATACTTATAATTCGGGTTGGAAAAACTACCCCAACTTTTCTTGGGGAGGACAAGGATAGCAAAGGCCATAATAACCTCCATGATTCCAGAGTAGAGGTCCTACTCAGCCACTCCCCTATGATGCGGCTCTGCAGAATCCTCCACCAGTAAAAGCTAATTTGGAAGAGCTCATAGTCAAGTTCATGAATGCCACCGATACTAGAATGAGCACTATAGAGGCTGCCGAACGCAACCAAGAGGCCTCAATTCGAAATCTGGAAAAATAAATTGCACATCTAGTCAAATTAGTATTAGAGAGGACTCTAGGACATCTCGCAAGCATGTCAATGCTATATCGGTAAGATTTGATGAGAAAGTTCCTAAAGAAGAAAAGGTGATGATCATACAATCGAAGAGTTGTGTTTAAAAGGAAAATAGATCATCTGAAATTCTTGACTCTAAAACATTAGACTGAGCCAAAAAAAGAAGAAAGAGAAGCCAGCAGTTGTCGAGTACAAGTCAAAAATTCTATATTCGATTGCTCTTATTCGTCATAGCCAAGATAACATTAGGAAATTCATAGAGATATTTAAGCAATTAAAAATAAACCTACCTCTATGTGATTTACTTTTGTAGGTACCCAAGTATGCCAAATACTTGACGGAGATGCTGACAAAGAAAAGCAAACTTAACGATGCATCAACACACGTCTTGGGTGAAGTTGGTCGAAGAACATATAAAGTCAGGTATTCCCCTCCCGCTTCCCGGATTAGTGGTGGATATCAACCTAAATTCAGTATTCCTTCGAGTCCATCTCCATACATCCTCGACCATATTGATGATCCTCTTTTTCCTGTGCCAACCTTCGGAGTTGAGGCCATTAGTGGGGCAAAATATGGTAGCGGGGACATTTCTAGAGGTCCCAACTGCGAAAGACAGGGCATTGTTGTAAACAACGAGAGAGATCCCGCAAACGTGATCCTAATAGAGGAAGACTCTTCTACAGCTGGTTAGAAACATGTAATAGTATAGAGATATATGAACTTCGTTGGATGTATTAAAATCTTATCATAGAATATATTTGCTTTTGATGTTTGTTGGAACTTTTGATTCATATGTTTGATTTCTGCAACATGTTATAAGTTAAATGTTAGTTAGGGTGGTACCACTAACATAATGAAAGTGAGCTCGATAGTAGATAGACTAGTCTTCTTTGTATGGGTATACCTGCGTAGGATAATCGGGAGACCTCCCAATCCCGCAGTGTTTGGTGAACCCCATAATGATAATTTTAACCAATACTTTTTACGAGTAAAGTGAAATAGTATTCGGGTTGATTCCCAAACAATCTAATGCCTAATAAAAGTAGAGCAATAGAAGGGA
This sequence comes from Catharanthus roseus, assembly GCA_028651295.1. Lineage (NCBI taxonomy): Eukaryota > Viridiplantae > Streptophyta > Magnoliopsida > Gentianales > Apocynaceae > Catharanthus > Catharanthus roseus. Next base: position 3,240,408 of record JAPQWS010000165.1, on the reverse strand, counting down.
TTCTTAAAGGACATGCCTCTTCGGGCAAAGAGCAAATTTATTGCATGCTTATCAAACGTCACATCAGTCAGCTAATGGTGATGCTTTAAAGACAAACGGTTTCTTTTCTGACATGAACTTTCATCTACCCTAATGGAATTCTATAAATAGGAGTTATAACCTTAGAGATGGACATCAAAAAATGCAATTTTCATGGCAAATACTCTTGCAAATGCAAATACTCCTGTACCCATGAATGCTTCAGTTCCTCCAAATTAGGATGATCTCGTTACTGCCTTCCTTCGAACCACATTAGGCCACTATCTCAGTATACGAGAAGCAAGCCCAGGCCACCGCATGTGAATAATTATACGTTTAGGTCGGGCTTTTAAACTTTGTAAGCTAGGAAATCGGGATTTTGAATGGTTCTTGCACATTTTAAGGGCATCTCTTTTATGTTTACAGGTGTGGTATTGATTGGTGTATCAAAAGATGTTATGGGTTCACCATCATCAGATGCATGATAACTACTGTACACGGTTACTTATCAACTGATTGCACCTCAATCGTGAATCAATCAATTCCTAGCACTTTCCAGATACCCTATTATATGCTCATGAAACCATCTATCATCTGGTTGCCCCTACCTATGAGATCGGGCAAGGGTATCGCGACTTCAGTCATATATGTGCATTGGAGCAGTTTAGAGGATGGCAAGCAGTCCCTATTATGGTTGCGTCGATTGCCTATCTAATTGAATCATCCGATGAAGAAGAAACCAGTGGCATCGTTAGAACATTCCTTAATATCTTTGTAATAGTGAGAGGAGGACTTTTGTTCACAGGCCCTATGTATTTATATAATTCAAAAGTAACGTAGTACTTATAAGAAGTTTATATTCACATTTCAATGAAACTTAGTACAATATTTCTTAACGGTCATTTAAGGACAAAAAAGGGTAAAATAACTAAATAGACAAAGGATTCCCTATGGATAGTACTTTTGCAGGTTAGTATCATTCCAAGAGTTAGCTAAATGCCTACCCTCGTTGTCAGCCAAAACGTCTGCCTGTTCCCATGTGCTTTCAAAACTCCTATGGTCCTTTCTAAGTTGCATCTACTTTTTGTCTGGGTTCTCGCCTACTCATTTGTTTTTTTCGCAACACCCAGTCTCCAGCCTAGATACCTGAAGGTTTCACAGGGGAGGATATAAAATTGCCATTCAAAGCTATTAGGGAAAGAGTTAGGATGTAAGAGATGGTTAAAAGTGCATAACAAATAGGGTTGTAACTAGGTCTAGGTGGGTACAGTAAACCCTGTACCAGACCTTGGACCCAGACCCGCCTAGTAAAATCTACGCCAGACCCTACCTGTTACTCGTCAGGTCTATGTTATATGGACTCAAACCCTACCCTATAAGGTCTCGAGTAGGGTCTGAGTATACCCCCTTAAAATAGATATATTTCTATTTTTTCTGTTAAATAAAAAATTATGAAACAACACTTCTAATTTCTTTTATTAGTAGAGCTTTAAAACAAAATTTTCATTAAATCAACAAGATTAGTCTCATTACATAAGAAACAAGAAATAATTTATAACATATTTAAAAATTCTTCAAAAAATAAAATTTTTTAACATATCTAAAATTTTAAAAACAATGATATTCTAACTAAAAGTTCATATGCAATCTTCCCCAACATGAATTAAATAAAAAATATAACTACTAATTCTATATATTAGCCAAAACATATTCTCCAAATGTATATTATAATTTTAGATGTTATATTATAATACAATATAAAAATAAATTATATACAAATAAATATATAATACCATATACAGACCCATCTAATAGGACCTAATTGGGTTTGGGTGTAGGTCTGAGTCCATGGGTATACGATTTATACCTTATCTATTATAAATGAGTAAGCTCTGGGGAGGGTTTAAGTAAGACTTAACCCGTTACAACCCTAATAACACATGCTAGGCTCTTCTGTATTTTATCCATGTTTCTTATACTCTACTTTTTTCTTGGTGTCTTCATTATCATTGTAAATTATGATTACAAATATCTAAGAAAAGATGTTCATTGGATAAATTTAGATAGAAGGATAGTAAAAATAATTACATGAAGTCTGCAAGTGAAAGAAATAATGAATTTTAATGAGTTAAAATATTTTGTTGGGTTAGTCCACATTAGTACCCTAAACTATTGGTCCCCAACAATTGAGTAACCAAACTTGTCACTGAAAATTGAGTACCTAATTTGGATGGAAAAAGTTAAATTGGATAGGAAAAAAATACAAGGACTACTTATCAAAGTTATAAAAATAATTGTTGTCAAAATTTTTATCTCTTTTTCTTCAACTTCTCTGTCCTTTTTCTACTATTCTTCTTTTTTTTTTCCTTACTCAATTCTACTCTCTTTAAAAAAAAAAAAAAAATCTATTCTCTCGTTCTTCTTTTTTCTATTTTCTTTTTTATGGTATGAAATGAGATACTCATATTAATTTATCAAAAGAGATTTAAAAGTATAAGTGAAGTAGGGAGGGTAAAGTAAAAAAAAAAAAAAAACAAGGGTAGAAGAGAGAAAGTTGAGAGAGAAATTATAGTAAACATCGAAAAAAAAAGTACGAATTTGTCTACAATATTAATAATTAACTTTACGATATTTTAAAATGTTTATTTCTAAAGTCACCCAATAGGATATTTTGAAAATTCATTTCCAAAGACACTCAATAAATTGAAAATAACTAATTTTTAAAAACTGAGAAGTGATCCATGTATTTTTCAATCCAAATTAAGTACTCCATTGTCATGGTATAAGTTTGGGTACTCAATTATTGATGACCTAATAATTTAGAGTATTTATATAGACCTAACCCTATTTTGTTTGCAAAATATAAATTAAGAAATATTAAACAAGTTCTCTAAAAAATATTAAACAAGTTAAATTCAAGACAATTAAAAATCAATAAAAATATAAGAATAACTAATACTTGGTTAAAGCTAACTAATATTAGAGAAGGATAAGAAATATACGGAGAAAAGATTAACTTTGAAAAATTATTCGTAAAAGCGTTTGAATATAGAAGTAAAAAAAATATTATTTTGAGAGTTAAAATTTACATAGAGGATAGCAAAAATTACTTAAAGAAAATAATATTAGGTTAAGATAATTATGTATAAAATACATTTGAAATAGAGAAAAAATGTTTTTTTATTTTAGAGTTACACAGATGAACATAGGAAGATAATTAATTTAAAATAATTGTTTATAAAGTGCGGTATAGCATATAGATAAAAAATTATTTTTCAAACTTTGTCACGTAGATTTTACAAATTTTCATGTTAAAAGAATTGAAAATTATTGAAATTTGCTTTTTTATGGATAATATAATGAGAAAAATTTTATTTAATATTTAATTATTTTCATAATGTAACAAGTAAAAAAAAATATCAAAACTAGCGAGATATGACAAGTAAAAAAGAAATAGAGTATTTTTTTAGGGTTGAATTGTAAAATACCCCCCACAAGTGGGAGGGTAGAAATACTTTACCCCCAAACACTAAAAATAGGCCGTTGTCCCCTAAAAAATATAAAAGCCCCAAAATACCCTCATGTGAAGTTATGTTTTATTGCAAAATAACCCCCCAAAGTTCGATATAAAATTATTTTAGTCCCATAGCCTAATTTTTAGTTATAGTTTATTACAAAATACTTCCATAAGATTTGTAATAATATATTTTTAATCTATATTCTCTTAAAATTGACTATTTAACTTTAAAAAACTTGATTATTTAAGAAAAATTAGCATGGTGATTATAAATTTAATTCAATGAGAAATTAAAAAATTCAAAAGTAAAGTACTTAAATGATAGATGAAAATCTAATTTTTTTCCTTTACGCTAAATACAATTAAATTTAAAATCACCTTGTTTTTTCCTTAAATAATGAAATTTTTTTAAAGTTAAATAATCATGACAGAATATAAACTGAAAAGATATTATTACAAACTTTATGTAAGTATTTTTGTAATAATATTTTTTAGTCTATATTCTTTAAAATGATTATTTAACTCAACACAAAAGTATTTTATTTTATAAAAATAAATAACCTTTTAGAATTTGTCATTAATTTATTGTAATAAGTTAATAGTATTTATTGTAAAGAAAAAAATAGATTTTCATCTATTATTTAGTACTTTACTATCGATTATTTTTTTTCATTGAATTAAATTTAAATTTATTATACTAATTTTTCCTAAATAGTCAAATTTTTAAGTTAAATAATCAATCTTTAAAGAATATAGATTAAATAAAAAGATATTATTACAAATTTTATGAAAGTATTTTGTAATTACTATAACTATAATAAGGCTATAGTCTCATAATTTTATATGAAACTTTAAAAGTTATTTTACAACAAAACATAATTTGCATTGAAATTATATTTTAATCGTTATTACATATTTTAGAGGTAAACTGGGGTTTTTACTCTATTGGGACTTGTTTTTTAAAAAACCAACTAAAGTGGACCTGAGCTTTTATATGATTCCCATTTTAGCTATAACGAATATGCTATTTGTGCTATCTGAGACAACGTTATTTGTTAACAGATCAATGAACGGCTAATGATGATGATTCGGCAAATAGAGATGAGGTGGCGGTTTATCGGGTGCGAAACTGCTCCAGTTTTTCACTCTCCATCATCTACTAACATAAGAAAAAAAAAAAAAGCAGAGAAGAATCAAAGAGAAAGCTGCAATACCACTACCGCCTAAGAGAAGAAAGAGAGGTCAACCTTTGCCAGAAAATTCTAGAAAAGTTGGGGAAAAATAAAGCAGCATAGTTTCAAAGCAAAGCTGTTGCCAGAAAATTCTTCAGCCGGTGGTGGAATTGCAATTACAAGTGGATAGAAGGATATTGAAGTCAGTGGTGGCATCTCTCTCTTTCTCCTTTCTTTCTTCTTCCTCTTCCTCCTTTATTCTCTCCGGCAGCCGCAGAGGCAGCTTCTTCCACTACCTGGTTGCAGATAATGGAAAGCTAGGATTTTTTTATGGAATTTCTGGCCCTTTGATAGTTTTCAGGTAGACCACCACCTCACCGCTGTTTACAAGAACATCATCATTAGCGTTGTCATAATCTGTTTTAACTATAATGCACACGATAAATGCAATATCACTTGCATATGCGTTATGTCCATAAGGGGAATCTTAAAAAAAATAGGTCCATTTTAGTTGTTTTTTTAAGAAGCAAGACCACAAAGGGTAAAAAATCGACAAATTGCATACTTTTTGAGTTTGGAGTAAAGTGTTTGTACCCTCTCACTTGAGGGTATTTTGCAATTAACCTATTTTTTTAACACAATAATCTATAATTTATCATAAAAAAGAAAAATAATAAATTATGTGTCGTAATATAAAATTTACGTCTAAAATTTTTAAATCAAAATTTTTTTCCCAAAAGCACTTTCTCTTTCTATATGCATAATTTCTCCCCTTCTCTCTAAAAATTGTGAATAATTATTTGAAAATTTGTAGTGAAATATGAATAGTTTAAAGATTATCTACACGATAATAATGAATAATTTCATTAAGTTAGAAAGTTAGATTAATAAAATTATAATTATGTTATTGTCTATATTTTTTTAATAAAGTCGTAATATTATTGTATAACAGGAAGATGTACATCCTAAAACCTTTGAGGAATTTATAGAAACATAGGAAGAGTATGTGAATCATAGTTATTTATTTGAAACAAATATATTATTTGATTCGAAAACATATTTGATTAATTGGGCAAGAAAAAAAGCGAAGATACTAAATACATATCTTATTATTACTCGGTACATATAAAAAAGATTATTTGATCGTCGTCTGTATGTGACTATTGGTTGTGAACGTGGGGAAAGAAGGAAAAAGAAAGCAAGTTTGGATGATGATAACGAAGACGAAGAAGAAGAAGTATCGGTAAAGTCTAGGGATCCATAAGGAACGAAGAAGTGTACTTGCCCTTTTTAATTGAAAGACAAGAAATCGGCCATTGGGGATAATTAGAAATTATATGTAAAAGATGGGAGACACAATCATAAGATAGGTGTTTATCATCATGTACACGCTCAGGCGGCAAGGTTGATGACCAGTTAAAGCTCATTGAAGAATTTAGTAGGTGTCAAATCACTCCTCGGAATATTATGGCAAGTTTGTTAGAAAAGAATCTGGATGGTGTTGTGAGGTATGTGAGATTAATATGTTTTGTTTAGCTTAATTATTTAAAATTCATATTATCTTATATGATTTTTGCAGTAAACAAACTATATATAATGTCCGGGCAAAGATGACGAAGAAGAGGATGGAGGAACGTAACATAGTGGAAGAAGAACTTCATCAATGTAATCAATGAGAATATAGGTATTACTGGAGAAATTGTGAAGAAAACAATATCATAAGAGATATCATTGTTATGCACCCGGTATTCATTCTTATGATGAGGACATGGTCCTTTGTCTTGATAATGGACATGACGAACGAACAAGTGAGTTCCCCTTCCTCTTTTATTGTTTTACTTGGTATTGTATTTTTAAAGCAAATACATATTTGACTTATAACATGATTTATTTTCGTATCGTTAGATTCATATGAGGTCCGAGTGGTAGCCATCTAGTCATCTATGTCAGAACTCCGAATTAAGGTACAAATTTTACATGAAATCTGGATCCGTCAACCTAATTATCAAAGAATAAAACCGGGATCAACGCCTTAGTACGCCTTCACACAACGGCTTTAAACAGGCTAACCCTTATTATTTTAATAATTAAGGCCAGTTCCAAAGTTCATAACCCATTCTGGATTCTTACATTAGACTTCTAGCCAATCGGACAAAATAAGGATCTTCACAATATAATTAGCATGATATACATGATACCATAGTTTAACATGAAAGGATTCAGCCTTCCATTAGGCTAATCCTAAATACAATAAAGATATTAAATAAAATATACAGAATGCAAAGAAACACTAAGAGAATAAGAGATTACCAGGGATGAAGAGGAAAACTTCAAACTTCTTATTGATATAGAATTTTACAAGGAGAGAGGAGGAAAGAGAAAAGACTTAGGACTTCTAGTGATGTTCTAGTGATGTCCTCCTTATCAAGACTTCTCTTCCTTTTATAGACAAGGAGGAGAGCGGACGCCAACTAGTTTACCTATTCTATTACAAGGGAATTTTAAAATTCGAATAGTGCCTAGCACTATTGCATATAATTGGAGTCTATAATTCTATGAAATGGGTCCTAGCAGGACTTAAATGACAAATTGTGTGGGGTTGCAGTCACATAGGTGTCGGCAGTCTTTCACTTTATTGCTTGTCGTGCAGCATCTTCAATTTCATTGACCATATGGTCAATTTTATCTTCATCAAGATCATCTTCAAGCATATCATCATCAGGGTCTTGGGATTCCCCTGCTAAACAGTCTTCATTGGAAGAGCCGGCCAAAGAGATATCAGTCTTGTCTGCAGGGAGCAGATTTTTAATAAGCTCCTTCTTCAATTCTTGCATATAAGATTTGATTAAATCTTCTTTGGGTATAACATCTTTTTGTAGTTTTAACATCGAAGATAACTGGCTGAAAGGATTAGTATGTTTCACATCACCAGTGGCTTGCTTCTGTTTATATAAGGCAACCTTGTACTGGATTTCATCCAGAATATTTTGGCCATGAATGGCTTTTATCTCAGGATCAAATTTGAGTAAGCGATCCCAGAATCTACTATGAGTAGCCCGACGTATACATGGTATATTTTGTTGGGTATAACCCAATTCAGTAGTCCATTTCCAGACCTAGGGAATAGAAAATTCTATAAAGAAAAGCAAAGAAGCAATATCTTCTGATGCTAAGTCTAAACTGATATAATCAGAGACTTTTGGGGATATAGTAATCCATTCTCCATATAAAGCTTTAAACTTCTCAGGAAGAATTTGGCCTGATGTACCATAGGTATTCCACCATGTTAAAAGCCAACTGGGTAAAGGATTATTATAAACGTTCCCACAAATTTTGATTAACCAAGTATGTTTCTTGGTTGGATTTTCATATAAAAATGCTTTATGGAAAGCATCAACATAATCCCAATAATTATATTTAAGAACATTTTTCGTTCCAGGAATTATGAATTCCCTTTCTCGGAGAAGAGAAATACCCCACTCTTCGATAGCTAAAATCCTTTTAATGACGATTTTGCTGAAATTATAAATATTTCCTATTTTTAATACCACCAGGGAAAAAATGTGTTATCTCACAAGAGCATTCTTTGAGAATTTGCTCATAATACTGTCGTTGTTTATATGATGTAGCTGTATAAGAGGCCACATCGAGATATCTGTTCATCAACAGCCATGGATTATCTTTCCATTTTAAATCTTTTGGTTCTAACAGAAATATTATTTCCTTTTGCTGATGAGTATAATAAGAGGGTTTAGGATCCTCTTCAGATAACACCTGTGCATAGGAAGAGGTTTCACCTTCCTTCTGTTGTGTTGAAGCAAGATACTGCTTTTTGAATTCTTCATATAACAGAGCTTCATTATTTGGGATATGAGTCAGATTTTGAGCTATCAGCTTTTGTTTGCCATGCTGAATGATGACATTCTTGTCTTTAGGCTGAGAGGTATGACCTCTGCCTCTGCCGCGACCGCGAGGATGATTACCCCTGCCCTGCATGCTGTAAATATTCGCGTGTTAGAAAATCAGGAAGATTATTATCTTCACCTTTCTTATAAATAATATCAAAATCAAAGAGGGCTAAATGAGCCTGCCATCTAGCAAACATTTGTTTAGAAACATCATGCTTGAAATCTTTATTAAACATAAATTTTGCCGCTTGGCAATCTGTTTTAACAATAAATTTCTGATTATATAAATCATCTTGAAATTTTAAAATACATTTAACAATAGCTAAGATTTCTTTAGCTATAGTTGCATAATTTTTCTGACTATCAGTCCATTTGCCAGAATGATATCTGACCAAATGTGGTTTGTTATTAACAGGACAAATTTGGGTTAGAATACCTCCGTAGCCAATATCAGAGGCATCTATTTCTATAATTTTTTGCCAAGTAAGGTTGGCTAAAACCAAACAAGGCAAAGTTTTAACCCTTTCCTTAATTTTTTTTTACTGTCTCAGTATGCTGAGGAGTCCATGGTTTAGGTTTCTTTTTTAACCGATCATATAAAATAGCTGTATCTGAAGCTAGATTCTTATAATAAGGCGAAATATAATTTAGACTGCCTAAAAATCTTTGCAATTGTGTTTTATCCAGAATTTCATCTGGAAATTTAGAAGCAAAATCTATACTTCTATTAATAGGAATTATTTTTCCTTTTTCAATGTTATGACCCAGAAATGTAATATTGGTTTGAAATAGAACCATCTTAGGTTTTGATATAACTAAACCATTTTGTATAACCAATTTCTTAAAAATGTCTAAATGTTCAAAATGTTGTTGAACATTCTTAGAAAATACTAAGATATCATCTATATAGACTAATATAAAGTCACTGTATGGTATGAATATATCATTCATAATCTTCTGAAATTCAGAAGGGCATTTTTCAAGCCAAAAGGCATCACTTTCCATTCAAAATGGCCTATAGGAACATTAAAAGCTGTTTTATATTGGTCTTCTTCAGCTATCTGAATTTGCCAATATCCTGATTTTAAATCAAATTTGGAAAAGATTAAAGCCTCATATAAGCGGTCTAATAAATCCTTTTTATTAGGAATAGGATGTCGAATCCATTTTAATACCTTATTGAGAGGTTTATAATTAATAACCAACCTAGGTACCCCTCTTTCTATTTCACTATGTTTATTAACATAGAAGCCTGTACAAGACCAGGGCGAGTTTGACTCTTTTATCAATTTTTTATTTAATAAAGAAGCTATTTCTTCTTTACATAATTCTAAGTATTTAGAATTCATTTGGCAAGGTCTTGCCTTAGTAGGTATCTGACTTTCATCAAAGTCATCATTATAGGGAAGTTTAACTTCATGTTTCTTGCGGTTCCAAAAAGCATTTGGATGATCATTACAAATTTCTACAGAAATATTATTCTGTAGTTTTTTAATCTTATCCTGTAATTTAGTATTCTGTAAAACTTCTTCTATTGTAGAAGAGTTAATTTCAAAATTTATGAAATTGATTTGGTTTTGTTTGCGTATTATGAAATCCTTAATCTCATTTACAAATCTTGTATTTGGTTCAGTTATGAATTGAAAAGAAACAGGTGTATTTTCAAAAGTACCTGTAAGACAATCAGTTCTTTTTAATAAAAGGAGTACCAAGTATAACTTGGTTAGTTATATTTTTTAGCTAATAAAAAGCTTTCCGGAATGCAAACTTTATTATTACAAATATATGCACGTGGTAGTTTAAAATTAATTTGTAATCTGTCACCACCTGCATGTCGTAAACTATGAGTTGTTTTTTGAAAATATTTAGTAGGGATTAACCCTTCTTGTATAACACTGATATCTGCACCTGTATCAATAAGTGCAATGAATTCTTTAACTTCATCATGAGCTATTAACAAAGTAATTTTTACATAAAACTTGAAGGATGTAATCATATCTAGAGCAGTTAAAAAGTGCTCTTCACCAATCTTATTAAGATTGTCAAAAAGATTTGGGGTAACCAAAGTATAATCTTTTTTGGTTTCTAAATTAGAAACTCTGACATCAAGATTTTTATTTATTTGTTTTAACATCTTGATTTCATCTTTAAGATTATTTATTTCTCCATACAAGTCATTTAATGTGGTAGGAGATTTATTAGAATCTTCATATCTTTGTTTCATAAGTTTATAAACTTCTGTCATAGAATAAGGATTATTATTAGGAATAAATTCCTCTTCTGTTTTAGTACTATGAGTACTTGTAGATGGAATATCATCCAGAGTCTCTATGATCCGAGACCTTAGCTCTTGGTCTTTAATAGATTTTAAAAATTCTAGGATATGATTATTAGTTAACACATTAATATCTGAATCTTTAAATTGAGATATTAATTTATAGTAATCAGCTTCTTGTTCAGATTCACTAGTTCCTTGTTTACAAGGACACATATTTTCCTCTGACTCTTCAGAAGAATCAGAAATATGATCAATTTCTAATGCTGAAGTTATGTCTTCAGAGTCATCAGAGTATAAAAATAATTTTTCTAAAGAATCTTTCAATTCTTCACTAATATTAAGATTATTAATCTTTTGCTTCATTCTACACTTATTAGCGTAGTGACCTATGCGTTTACACTTATAACAGACAATATTACTTTTGTCTTTCTTTCGTTCGAATCTATCAGTCTTCCTCTTAGCTTTTTTCTCTAGCTTAGCTTGAGAATATCTTCTTTTTTTCTTTTTATAATGTGCATCTAAATGTGCATCATTTTTAGAATTATGAACTATTCTTCTTTAGGATGGAATATCCAGCCCAAATTGGCTACAAAATTGTCCTAACTGAGTCCTTTCAGTTAGTCGTTGCCGTTTAAGCTGTTGATTTAATTTAATTTCATTACATAAGGCTAAACCTTCAGTTCTGCAAGTCGCTATAAGACTGCCATAAGTATAACTTTCGTAAGGAATAGAGATTTTATCCTTCCTAAGAGCTTTTCTTACTCTTTCAGCAAATAATGGAGGTAAGCCATCAATGAATTTAGATTTCCAATGAGAGCTATTACTCTCAGGTAATTCCATGACCCTATTAAGGAATTGGTCTCTATACCATCTCCAATCTGTAAGTGTTTTACACCTAGTATTTTGTAATAATGTCCTATTTGTCTCATTATCATCTGAAATTCTCCCGGTGAAATGTTCTAATATAGTGACAATCAGTGTATAAACTGCTTGTTCACTAGTATTCCCATTTTCTTCCTGTTTAACAGTGTGATAAATGGTTTCCTTTTCTTGAAAAGAGAGATAATGATCCCACCAACCTTTAAGTTGGCCAGTAAAACCTGCCACTATCATCTTGGCAATATTACTATCACTATTACCGATCAGTTTACTGACGGTACTATACATGAGCATTCGGTGTGTGAGATTATAAATCTGTTTTTCAGTATAGCCATCTAGATTCCATTCATAAATACTTTTACCATTATAACTATTATTACCTATATACTCTTGTTCCTCATGTAGAATATCTACTGGAGAGGGACGTCTATAATAATTAATTCTTTGGGTTGGCCTATCAGCAAACCGATATAACTTATTAAGTTCATCTTTAATAACAGGTTTATAATCCTTTGTTTCTGATAATTTATCAGAAAATTCATTTTCTAAAGTATTAATATTTAATTTTTTAAATTTCTGATCTAGCATTTCTTCTAGATCTGACATTTTTTTTAATTTATAATTGTGAATTTCAGGAGGAGGCTGCAAAGGAGGAGCAGATATGACTGCCTTATGTTCTGAGGATTCAGAAGGAGATGTATCAATCTTCTGTAGTAATAAATCAATTCTCTTATGAAGAGAGAGAATTTGTTCCCCTAAGACATTCAAATAAATGTTGGTATAATTCTATTGTTCTATAAGTTTATTAATTTGTTTAACCGTAAGATGTAAAGTATCATTTTCAAATAGTTTAGAAAATGCTGAAAAACTAACAACAGTATTTTCTTTTTCTGAAAGAAAAGGTTGTTGAGGAGGCCATACTCCTTTCATAATATTACCATTCAAGAGTTTATAATCTCGTTCTAAAACAGAAATATAAGGTTCAATATACTTAGTCATGAACCATGGGACAAAAGGAAATAAAATATTATGACAAGATAAAAATTTATAAAATTCTTCGGAAATAGAATATTTTAAAATATCATCAAAATTAGGGAAAAACCACTTCCTAAATGGTTCCCATCTTGGTAAATCAAATTCTTTTTTAATTTTTGCCTGGCTTCAGATCCAGGTCTAAAATCAATTTTTGGTTTATAATTCATAATGAAAAATTCATTTCCGATTCGGTTATCTCCGGATCTTTAGTATTATAAACACCTTTAACAATATTTTCTTTTGTTTTTAAAACTTTATCCACACGATGATTATTCTCATCATGCTCACTTACTTGGGAAGTAGAAACCCTGTAAGGAAGATAATCCTTATCTTCTAAGAGAGGTGAAATATAAGAACGCTCAGATCTGGTAGAATAAGTCCTTGGGATAGCACCCAATCGAGATGAAGTATTATCCATCTGGATATAAACAATACCTTCTGGAGTTTGTTCAATCTGATCAATATTATGTTCAGTCTTTGACTGGGTATAACCAGTTCTTTCCAATTTCCACTGGGGAGGCATAGGAATTTCATCCCATTTTATGATTCTTCTGGTGGAGATCTTAGATCTATTGAAATTTGTTTCTATTAAAACAGTTTCATTAATCTTTTTATCCATTAATTTACAATTAGGATTTAATGTACATAATGGTTTATAATAAATTCTATAACAGATACATATCAATTCTGATCCAGCAAGATAATTATAACCATGAGTCTTAACATTTAATGTTAAGCTGTCAAGTATATTGACATCACTTAAAGAAAGTGAAAGATTAGGATAAACATTAAAATAGACTGGTCCATGCGCCAGACTAGATTGGATTACACCTATAAGTGATTGTTTCCAATTTAGATTCCTTGCATCTCTTAAACATGCAATAAAACTTTCAGGTAAACCCTCTAAGGTGAGAGGTTTAAATGCAATTTGCACTAAGCCAATATGAATAAATTTATATAGATCTTTATATCTATGTATATCATTTAATGATAATAATTTTATCTCAGTTTCTTCATTATCTAAAGAAACTGATTCTTCAGTAGTTTTAACTAACTGTTTCAAACCCAATTTTTCAAAGGTTCCTAACTGATAAACAGTTTTCAAATCTACCCTTGGAATTGTCCACTTATTAAGTGCCTCCAAGTTTTCAGGAATATCCATTTCTTGTTTAGAAACATTTTTAATGTTTCTCTTTTCTCTTAATAAATTCATGTGAATTTATAAGGAATAGTTCATGTTAAACTAGGAATCACATATATCATAAAAATTACATGGCTCTGATACCATATGAGGTCCGAGTGGTAGCCATCTAGTCATCTATGTCAGAACTCCGAATTAAGGTACAAATTTTACATGAAATCTGGATCCGTCAACCTAATTATCAAAGAATAAAACCGGGATCAACGCCTTAGTACGCCATTATATTATATTATATTATATTATATTATATTATATTATATTATATTATATTATATTATATTATATTATATTATATTATATTATATTATATTATATTATATTATATTATATTATATTATATTATATTATATTATATTATATTATATTATATTATATTATATTATATTATATTATATTATATTGTATTACTTAGGTATAATATGTCGTTGCTTGAGATTGTCGGGATGACTCCTACAGGAAATACTTTCACCATAGCTACTACCTTCATGCGGAATGAGAAAGCTGAAACCTATGAATGGATGCTGCAACAACTTAAGAATTTATATTTCGAATCTCCTGAGCTTGCCATGATTGTAATTGACAAGGAGTCAAGTTCGATGCTAGTTTTCTATTTAGTCTACAATAATTCTTACCACATGCTCTGCAGAAGACATATTGATCAAAATATTGTTGGAAAGTTAATTTTGAAAATTGGAAATGAGGGACTAGAATTGTTTGTAAATACTACACGGCACAAATTAATTAACTCCTCCAATGAGCAGGAGTATAATAAGCGATTGGAAAAATTGAAGACCAAGTGGCATAAAATGCAGTGGTTCTTAGGATACTTGTTTAATGAATGGTTAAATACATGCGCGCATAAGTTTGCGAGAGTTTGGATGGGTAGATTTTTACATTTCGGGTCGGAGAACACAAATTGGGCTGAGAGTGAACATGCCCTGTTGAAGGCATGGATCGCAACATGACATGACGATTTAGACATGGTTTTTTTCAAGATTGATTCTTTGATTGAGGGATAGATTACTAAGATTAAGACCACCCTTGAATATTCCAATTGAAAGAGTAAGACAACGGTAAGAGTAATCAAGTAATAGCTCAGTTGTGTTACAATGTATGCCATTTGGCGCTAAAAATGATTAAAGACGAGATAAAGAGAGATCCGAAAGCCTCACCGATCCAAAGAATTTGTGCGGACACTGGGTTAAAACGTCGCACATGCTCTCTTGTTTATGTGAGTTACTCAAACGATACTAGATGTACATTCCACTAAAGTTAGAGAATGTTCACATTTTTTAGAGGTCGCTCGAAATAAATGGGTTATCGGGAATAGGAGGACAACAATCTACTCAGGGGAGTGATCTTCAGAAACAACTACATGATTTTACGGGTATTCTTCAGTAGTTCTCTACGCAGCCATCTGCTAGTATATGCCCTAAGACCAATTGACTCACATTTATGATTTATGAAGCATGTAATTTTTAATTGTATTTTATGCTCTTGGTCATCAAGTATGTGACTTGATAGTAAAACCCTTACAGCTAATAAAATACTATTCTTATTTGTCCCTAGTTTATTACATCTTGTAAACTAGTGTGAAGTTGATTGATGGTCAAGTTTTACTGATCACGAATAAGAGATATAAAATCAATTCATAAATACATATTGAGAATATTGTATTGGACATGACCCAAAGTGAAGAAGAAATATTGCATGGGTTTAAGTTATAAGTATTTCTTCTCAGTTTTATATTTGGTGTCCTTCGACCTAATGTTTCTAATGTTTCTTGCATGGGGAGAAAAATATGTTTTGACATAGTCAAACATCACTTTTAATTTGGTGATCATTATGATTATTGGTTGGCTTATTTTCTCGTCATGGCTTGAATATTGGAGATAGTGAAAGGGATTTGTCCCTCTCTTTTTAGAGAGAGATATCCATGGGCCCCTTGATAAGGAAGACTGGAAAATATGCATGGCCATGCTCAAATAAGTATTAATAAGGTGTTATTAATATTATTTGTTGGAACAATCTGCCTGGTGATCAAGTAAATGGTTAATTAAGTTTTATAAGCATGACTTGATCCATGCCTTATACTTAATTAGGATATCATGTGACAAAAGGACTAAATATTAAATCTGATGCTAGGTTATTATTACATTTACTTAACTTGGGTAAGCATAATGTCTTGCTAGAGGCCGCTTATGTTTTGTGAATAAATGTCTAGGACATTTTTTCATTCACTGCCAACGTTAAGTGAACCTACAGGGTCACACGCATAGACGATCTTGTGAGCATAATGTCCACGTTCAATGAATCTAGATTGTGTCCAGATTCGTTGAACGTATACAAAAGGGGAATCAGATTCCGTATTGTATTTTCTGGTAGGTTAATAAGTAATTAATTTTATTTAATCGAATAAATGAAATTAATTACTTAATATTACTCATCCAACCGTTGGATGATTATAGGAATAGACGGACGAGATTAAACTGTCATTAGATGACAATTAGGGTTTTGATATTGACAGCTATAAAAGATTATGTTATCCTTTTCTTGATAGCCGTCCTTTATCTGATTAAAGAAAAACAAAACCCTAAACCCTAGAACGGCGATATAGTATCTAGCCTCCTCTCTCCGAAATACGACCGATTACTAGATAGTCAGGATGAGTTCTGAATAGTTTTCAGAACACAGAAGGGACTAGCATCCCGATCGCTTGCAGAGGAGTTCGTCGCGTGGATACCAGTAGAGGGCGAAGCGTACAAAGCAGTGCCTCCACAACGAACAATCAAAACATTGAGGTAATTCCTATCCAATCGGTTTTTCTAGTATGTGCAGATCCTGTTGGTGGATTTCCGTAGTTTTATTTTACTTTGTTTTTGCCTACGAATTCTAACAGTGGTATCAGAGCCTCGTAAATACTAGTTTTACTGATTTTATCTGTTACCGCTTTGATTACATGTGATTGTTTTCAATCGGCCTTGTAGTAAGGTTTCTGATTAGTGTAATAATCAGAGTAAGTTGAATTATAGGATTCGCATATATCATATTCTGTTTTACTTATTAATGCGATTAATTAAACAGAATGTTGTTACTGCGAAATTGTTTGGTGTAAAGTCTGTAATCTGTGCAATTTAATTGTTAAACTAATATGCAGAATCACATAATTTAATGTTTAACTGTTAAACAAAATTTCTAGCGGCATGATTTTAGGGTTTATGACGGCAATAACTCATTCAATGAGTTAGAAAGAAAAATCATTTTTCTTTTTTTCTTTCCGGGGGCGCTGCCCCCTGAGACCCCGCAAGGGTGTTACCTCTTGACCCCGCCCGCTGACCGGCCAGCGGGAATGCCGTTTTCTTCCGGGGACTTCGCCCCCGAAACCTCCTTGTTGTTTTTTGCATGTTTCTTCCTATCTTTAGATGCATGGTGCATAGCATGGCCCTTTACCTTTTGTGATTGATTGGCTTATTTTGTTAATGGGTTGTATGTTTTTAAATACGGCCTGCGTGTCGTTGTTTTCGTTGATGTAATATTATCAAGCTTTACTAGAATAGGTTAATTTTATTTCTTATTCCCATGTATGTTTTCTGTCCTATGTAACAAGATTAGAAGGCCAAGACATTGGAGGCAAGCTCATGGAGATAAAGACTTACCTAGATTGACCTTTGACTTCCATGAGGCTCGTGGAAGTCAATATAGGATTGGGGCCATGCTATGACACGTTTTATTTGATGTATATATATATTATGCATGTGATGTTTAGTTTATTTCCTTTTACTTTTGATATATGTTTTGTAAAATAATATACAAATAAAAAGGAAGAAGGTTTTTGAAACCATGTAAAAAAAAAAAAATTTAAGTCGTAAAATGCCTTCCATGATCATAAGCACTTCTCCATGCTTGGATCATTATTTTGTCTCATTGCCAAAGCAAGAGATAAATGGTTACCTAAGTAGGGGAAGATGGAAAATGGTGATTTCCATATGCTTGGAATGGTTTGGCTTAACTAGGCTATCAAAACGGTTTTGAGCCTAGGACATCATATGGGATTTTGCCGGTGCATGTAGATGTAAATCCCATTAATACATTTTTCTCTAATTATGGGTGTTAAGCCAAAGCTTACTTATGATTAGAATAAAATGAATTTTTATACCCATGATTTATATCAAGTGTTGAATATTTCAGGGAAAATTTAATGCTTCATTTATTTAATTTTACTTTGCAAATTCTATGTAGATAATGGCCTCAAACAATTCAAACACATCGTTGCGATCCGTGCTTGAAAAGAATAAGCTTAGTGGGACTAACTTTCTTGATTGGGCACGAAATTTAAGGATTGTCCTTAAACAAGATAAAAAACTATATGTACTTGAGAACCCTATCCCTAATCAACCAGCTAACAATGCCCCTAGAGTCGAAAAAGATGCTTATAGTAAGCACAAGGATGATTCTAACGATGTAACATGTCTCATGTTGGCTACGATGAATCTGAGTTGCAAAAGCAATTCGAGGAAGTTGAGGCTTATGAGATGATAAAACAGCTCAAGGAAATGTTCCAAAAGCAGGCACGTCAAGAGAGATATCTTACCACTAAGGCGTTGAATAGCTGCAAAATGACCCCTGGCACTTCAGTTAGTGCTCATGTCCTTAAGATGATGTCCTTAAGATGAAAGGGTATTTTGATCAGCATGAAAAACTTGGAGCACCTGTAAGTCATGACTTGGCTACTAATATGATCTTGGCCTCTTTGACCTCTGACTATGATCAGTTTGTCATGAACTTCAATATGCATAATATGGAAAAGTCCATAAATGAATTGCACGGGATGCTCAAGCAGGCTGAACAAAACATTAGGAAGTCTGCTCCTAATGTTCTGATGGTTCAGAAGGGGCAGTTCAAGAAGAACAAGGGAAAGGGAAAGGGAAAGGATATGGCCAAAAAGGGTAAAGGCAAGCAGAAGCCCAAGCCCAAGGTTAAACCACCAAAGGAAGGGACTTGCTTCCACTGCAATGAACCTGGTCGTTAGAAGAGGAATTGCAAGCTCTACTTAGAAGAAAAGAAGAAGCAAAAGGCCAGTGAGACTGCCGCTTCAGGTATTTTTGTTATAGAAATTAATATGTCTACTCCTACTTCATGGGTATTAGATACCGATGTGGAGCTCACATTTGTGTAAATGTGCAGGGACTCAAAAGGAGTAGATCTTTGGCAAAGGGAGAGGTGGACCTACGAGTTGCAAATGGAGCAAAAGTTGCTGCTGCAGCTGTAGGGACATTTGATTTACTTTTGCCTACTGGGCTTATAATTGAACTTAAAGATTGTTATTATATTCCTGCTATGAGTAGGAACATCATTTCAGTTTCTTGTTTGGATATTGATGGTTTTGAGTTTAATACTAAGAATGGTAAAAGTTCTATTTATAAAAATGTTATTTTCTATGGGGATGCCTCTTTATGTAATGGACTTTACATTCTTAACCTACATGATTCCATTATTAAGCCCATCTATAACATAAATACAAAGAAAATTTAAATCTAATGATTTAAATCAAACTTACTTCTGGCATTGTCGTTTGGGCCATATAAATGAGAAACGCATATCAAAACTCCATCAAGATGGACTTTTATCTTCATTCGACCTTGAGTCTTATGAAAAATGTGATTCTTGTTTATGGGAAAAATGACTAAAAGTCCATTTACAGGGCAAAGTGAAAGGGCTACCGATTTATTGGAACTTATACATACTGATGTATGTGGGCCAATGAACACACAAGCCAGAGGAGGTTTTCAGTATTTCATTACATTCACAGATGATTTCAGTAGATATGGTTATATCTATCTAATGAAACATAAATCTGATTCCTTTCAAAAGTTTAAGGAATTTCAAAATGAAGTACAGAATCAACTTGGAAGGAGTATCAAACTACTTCGATCAGATCAAGGTGGTAAATACTTAGGCCAAGAGTTTGACGAACATCTAAAAAATTGTGGGATATTATCATAACTAACTCCACCAGGAACACCACAATGGAATGGTGTGTCTGAACGCAGAAATCGAACTCTATTGGATATGGTTCGATCTATGATGAGTCAAACAGATCTTCCAATTTCTTTTTGGGGTTATGCTCTAGAAACTACTGCATTCATATTAAATAGAGTTCCATCTAAAGCTGTTCAGAAGACACCATATTAGATATGGACTGGGAAACAACCCAGTTTAGCATTTCTCATAATTTGGGGATGTGATGCTTATGTGAAGCGATCATTATCTGAAAAACTAGCACCCAAATCTGATAAGTGTCTATTTGTGGGATATCCTAAGGAAACTAAAGGATACTACTTTTATCTTCCATCTGAAAACAAAGTGTTTGTTGCTCGGAACGGAATTTTCCTTGAAAGGGAATTCGTTTCCAAAAGAGTTAGTGGGAGTAGAATCCATCTTGAAGAAGCTCAAGGACAGAAGACCATTTCTGAACCGAGTATGGATACTCAGTTGGACTCATGTATTCATACTGAGCTTGAACCTTTGACACAAGGGCCAAGAAGGTCTGGTAGGATTTCTCAGATACCACAGAGATATGGATTTCTTGTGACTGAGGATCATAATATTGATCTTATTGATCAAGGTGAACCTAATTCCTACCAAGATGCTATTCATAGTCCTGAATCTAGCAAATGGCTAGAGGCTATGAAATCAGAAATGCAATCCATGCATGATAATCAAGTTTGGACTTTGATTGATCCACTTGAAGGTTGCAAGACCATAGGGTGTAAATGGGTTTTCAAAAAGAAAACTGACATGGATGGCAATGTGCACACTTACAAAGCAGGATTGGTAGCAAAAGGGTATAGACAAACTCATGGTATAGACTATGATGAAACCTTTTCTCCAGTTGTAATGCTTAAGTCAATTAGAATTCTACTTGCCATTGCAGCATATTATGATTATGAAATATGGCAAATGGATGTTAAAACTTCTTTTCTTAATGGAAATCTACTGGAGGATGTGTATATGACACAACCTGAAGGTTTTATTCATCCTTAGAATTCTAGTAAAATATGTAAACTTCAAAGATCCATTTATAGCTTGAAGCAAGCATCTCGAAGTTGGAATCTTCGTTTTGATGAAGCAATTAAAGAATTCAATTTCATCAAGAATGATGATGAATCTTGTGTCTACAAAAGGGTTACAGAAAATGCAGTAGTCTTCTTAATACTCTATGTCGATGACATCTTGTTAATTGGGAATGACATCCCCACTTTGCAAAGTGTAAAAACTTGGTTTGGGGAATGTTTTTCAATGAAAGATTTAGGCGAAGCGGCCTATATTCTAGGAATTAGGATTTATCGAGATAGATCTAAAAAGCTTATTGGCCTAAGTCAGAGTGGATACATTGACAAGGTACTGAAAAGGTTCAGTATGCAAGATTCTAAGATAGGATTCTTGCCAATGTCACATGGCGTTAAACTCAGTAAGTCTCAAAGTCCTACCACAAGGGAGGATACAGAACGCATGAGTAAGATTCCTTACGCTTCCGCAATTGGATCTATCATGTACGCCATGTTATGCACTCGCCCAGATGTCTCGTATGCATTAAGCATGACTAGCAGATTCGATCAAATCATCGGTGAACCGCATTGGATCTGCAGTAAAAAAACATTCTCAAGTACTTAAGAAGGACTAAAGAGATGTTTTTGGTCTACTGAGGTCGGGGAAGGAGAGCTTGTTGTAAATGGTTACACGGATGCTAGCTTTCGGATCGATGTAGATGATTTTAGATCGCAATCTGGATTTGTGTTTTGTTTGAATGGAGGTGCTTGTGAGTCGGAAAAGTTCAAAGCAAGATACCGTGGCCGATTCTACTACGGAGGCTGAGTATGTGGGTCGCTTCGATGCGACCCAAGGAGGCGATTTGGATCGAAAGGTCATCACGGAACTAGGTGTAATTCCTAGCATTGTGAACCCAGTGGACCTATATTGTGATAATACAGGAGCCATTGCACAAGCTAAGGAACCTAGATCTCATCAACGATCCAAACATATTCTCAGGCGTTTCCATCTCATTCGAGAAATTATTGAGCGTGGAGATGTTAAAATTTGCAAAGTAGACACCAATGACAATGTCGCAGATCCATTGACAAAGCCACTCCCACAACTTAAGCATGAGAGTCATACTAGGTCAATGGGTTTGAGAGTCATGTCAAATTGGTGGTAGGGCAAGTGGGAGATTGTTAGTATATGCCCTAAGACCAATTGACTCACATTTATGATTTATGAAACATGTATTTTTTAATTGTATTTTATTCTCTTGGTCATCAAGTATGTGACTTGATAGTAAAACCCTTATGGCTAATAAAATACTATTCTTATTTGTCCCTAGTATATTACATCTTGTAAACTAGTGTGAAGTTGATTGATGGTCAAGTTTTACTGATCATGAATATGAGATATAAAATCAATTCATAAATACATATTGAGAATATTGTATTGGACATGACCCAAAGTGAAGAAGAAATATTGCATGGGTTTAAGTTATAAGTATTTCTTCTCAGTTTTATATTTGGTGTCCTTCGACCTAATTTTTCTTGCATGGGAAGAAAAATATGTTTTGACATAGTCAAACATCACTTTTAATTAGGTGATCATTATGATTATTGGTTGGCTTATTTTCTCGTCATGGCTTGAATATTAGAGATAGTGAAAGGGATTTGTCCCTATCTTTTTAGAGAGAGATATCCACGGGCCCCTTGATAAGGAAGACTGGAAAATATGCATGGCCATGCTCAAATAAGTATTAATAAGGTGTTATTAATATTATTTGTTGGAACAGTCTGCCTGGTGATCAAGTAAATGGTTAATTAAGTTTTATAAGGATGACTTGATCCATGTCTTATACTTAATTAGGATATCGTGTGACAAAAGGACTAAATATTAAATCTGATGCTAGGTTATTATTACATTTACTTAACTTGGGTAAGCATAATGTCTTACTAGAGGCCGCTTATGTTTTGTGAATAAATGTCTAGGACATTTTTCATTCACTGCCAACGTTAAGTGAACCTACAGGGTCACACACGCATAGACGATCTTGTGAGCATAATGTCCACGTTCAATGTATCTAGATTGTGTCCAGATTCGTTGAACGTATACAAAAAGGGAATCAGATTCCATATTGTATTTTCTGGTAGGTTAATAAGTAATTAATTTTATTTAATAGAATAAATGAAATTAATTACTTAATATTACTCATCCAACCGTTGGATGATTATAGGAATAGACGGACGAGATTAAACGGTCATTAGATGACAGTTAGGGTTTTGATATTGACAGCTATAAAATGTTATGTTAACCTTTTCTTGGTGGCCGTCCTTTATCTGAATAAAGAAAAACAAAACCCTAAACCCTAGAACGGCGATATAGTATCTCGTCTCCTCTCTCCGAAATACGATTACCAGATAGTCAGGATCAGTTCTGAACAGTTTTCAGAACACAGAAGGGGCTAGCATCCCAATCGCTTGCAGAGGAGTTCGTCGCGTGGATACCAGTAGAGGGCGAAGCGTACAAAGCAGCGCCTCCACAACGAACAATCAAAACATTGAGATAATTCCTATCCAATCAGTTTTCTAGTATGTGCAGATCCTGTTGGTGGATTTCCGTAGTTTTATTTTACTTTGTTTTTGCCTACGGATTCCAACACCATCGTCCGAGGTTCGTATATCAAAAAAGCTTTTATTTAAATAATTAAAATTTTGTATAAATATGCTTTTAATTTATAAAATTACATAATTTATAATTTAATTTATATTTTTTATAGGTTATGAAGTTGCGTCAAGTTGCCAAAAATATCTTACATCTTTTTATCCCGTTAAATTCAGAAGGTCCAATTTCGGGTGCTTCACTCTCAATGTTTACTTAAGGGAGACGTAAGACAGACTCTACTAAGAGGGATAAATCACACTGGGAGAACATTCAAATTACCTACGCAAGAATGAAGAAATCAAGCGAATCTAGATTGGGATTGGGTTCCGGATTAGGGGATAGTTCGAGTTCCCATAGAAGAGGGAGGCCGCCATGTGCACCTAGGGGTCGAAGTAGAGGCCACAGTAGGGTGGCTGAGCTCGGGGCTGTCATCTGTGTCAGTCCAGGATGCGCCGGGCCCGCGTGAGTTCCCCGTACACAGGTGCTTTCTACAAATTCTTCTACCTTTGCATTGTAGACTTGAAAAATTTAGCCAGAGATAGGAACTGTGGGTTTAGGGTGATATCCTATTTTTTATACGGCAGTGAAAATTAGTAGCCTAAAGTATGTAGACATGTGGAATGAGATGCACGATAAACGGGATTTGTATTGGAATTTCTTTATTGGTAGTGAGAGGCTCTACAAGATTCTTCGTGATTGTGCACATTGGGATGGTTTTGCATCGAGACATTGGTGGATAGATGTACCTGATCATCTTATCCTCGTAGCAAGCACATTAATTTATGCACTGTCCTAATTGCGAAGCCGGATGGCTGTATAATTTTGCCATTTTATTCAGCGTCGGACCACGTCGGAGACACAATTGTTATCGGACATTTGGCAAATAGTATAACTTTCCCTTACACATGAAAAATAACTTTCCCTTGCCCCTATATACGAACAATGGTCGTGGTAGCTTGTGTTCCCATTTGAAGAATTGTTTAGCAGATTGACACGAATTGTATATTAGTAAATTCCTCCAAAATGTGGTCCTCCTAATCTAAATCTAATTAATTGAGATATTAATTGTTACAACATTGCCATGTATTTATTACTTGTCGCGTTACTTAATTTTTTTTGTAATAACAGAAAAAAATTATGAGAAATCAACATGATAATAAATATGCAATAACAAATACACACTAAAGTGAGTATCAATACAATATAAGAAATACATAATAAATGACAACAATAAATGAAGCTGAAATCTAAAAACGACGGCCTCAATACATACGAACAATCCTTGAGATTTCTAAGAATCTTGCATGACTAGTACCCACATCATCAGGATCATCATCGCCAATATATGGATCTAATGCATCAAGGATCACATCAGCTGGTATATGAGGAGGTGACGGGTAAACGAGCCTGGAGGAAGTTTATCGAGATTCTAAATTCGCTGGTGAGTCCGTAATAGATACCAGTACATATAGCGAGCCATAGTAGCATAAGGAGGTATTGCATATTGTCTCATATATTCCGGATCTATATAGTGACTTACCACGTCATCCTAGTAGGCTGCTACAAATGTGTGCTTCAAGACATACCTAATCTTTGTGCTAGCTAGTCGACAATTCTCGTGTGGCGCGATAATACGAGTGGGAATGCCCTTCAACCGACTGAACTACCATATATACCTCTTAGGCATGTGTGGCTCCACAGTATAGAAGAAGGTTAGCGCTCCATGGTATGTGGCAGATCGTACTCCCTCTATCTCCTGAGCCGAGTATGGTGTCCGCCGAACCTCAACCGCTCCTATGGTATCCAACCGCAGATAATAGTCCAACATGGAACTGCCACATGTCGTCTCTAACAGCTCAAACTGCTGGATATACAGACTGCGGGCAACTGAGGTCTTACTGGTGATACAAACATGGAAAAATGGAGGTATATCCATGTCTAAAACATAAAGGTCATATAAATATGAATATAATACATATAAAACTTACAAAATGTCAAAACCTTAGTATATTAAATAAATCAGGATACATACTTCCAAAAGTGAGTAGCAGCCCATAAGTCTCTCGCATCAACGCATGACGCCTGACCCAAATTCTTATAAAGCCACACCAAAACCCTAGTACCCCAAGCCATCCTGCTGTACCACCGAAGATTCTTCACTAAAGGTCATAGATGATATGGAATAACATTCAACCCGCTCTTGTTAGTGAATATGGAATTCTCAATCACGGATAGCACAAAACAGGATGCTCTAATATCCATAGGCATCTGGATCATCACCAGCAACTGAAATAGATGCCTGTAGAATCCCAAGCTGAGAATCATCGCCACCAGTGAGACTGATACCAAGGTCTCGATTCACCAACACGATGAGCTGTGCTTGTGGTATTATTTCACCTGTAATAGCATCACTATATGCAAGTATGCCGAGAATGAGCTCTACGTCATGTAGAGTGATAGTCATCTCACCAAAATGCATATGGAATGAGTTGGTGTTCGGTTACTACCTCTCAACAAATACGCTCAAAAGTGCACTGTGCTCGTGTTTAAACATACAGGACTGTAGATGAATAAGTCCTGATGTACTTGTGTCTCACATCAGGATCACTTGGTGTCCATGAGATAAGTGTGGAATGATGGTCACGTAACCTCAACGTAGGTCACTCCTGCGTATTATAATAATAAAAAATATACAAAAACACATTAGAAATTGTAAGATAATACATTTAATTAATTAAAATGCTATAAAATAAGTGAAATGCATATATTATAAATTGTAAAATGTATCTCTCCGTACCAAATGGTAACCGCTACATGGCCGTCGTATGATGGCATAATATTTAGATCCTATAGATCTCCAAGAACTGGTCCTCTCTGTATCTAAGAATCGTCATCACCCTTCTTTGCCTTCTTCTTCCCAATACTCGAACCCTCAGCAACGTCGGGCTCAATACATCGTCCTGATGAAGGTTGGGACTGCTTGACAAATCCCATCACGGTTCTCACTGTATCTCGCAAAAACCCGACTGCTTTCCCCTTACCAACCCTACTTACAAATGAAGGTGGACGAACCTCGGCAATCGTCCCCCACCCCCCATGCCCACGTCCTCCTCTCCCTCGCCCTCTACGTGTTCGGACTCATCCTCTAAGCTGTCTCCCTGAACATCAATGTCATCTCCCCCTACCTGAACTGCCTCCTCGCCACCCTTATCCTCACCATACTCTCTTGACCCAAGTGTATAGGAAGGCACATGTCCAAAACTCTCATAATAATCCACGTGCTAGCTGCTGTAGGAGAAACATTTGGAAATCTTGACAACAGCTCGTCTATGAATGACGAACCCAACTGCGGATCTAAAGGGCCTATACTAAGGTGCTGTACGGGAAGCTGGCAATAACTAGGATGACTAGATGACTCATACGGGTAATAAGAAGATGAGGACGGCTGGTGGTAATGAGGTTGTGCAGATGATTAATAAGGCAGTGGTGTATAATAGTCGTGAGGCATACGAACCCTGCTTGGGATAGGAAGAGGCTGGATCGAAGACCCCGTTGGTACAGGAGCAAGAGTAGTAGGTATGTAAGAAATGCTATGCCTACCCCTCAATCCCCAAGATCAAGCTGTGCCCATACGACTATGACTATGACTACTCCTATCTACTACAGGTCCTAAATCATCATCTCTCCGTTGTCTCTGCTGCTCATGTTCCATCTACATGAATTTTAAAATAATCATAATTAATCATTATTTAGTTTTTATCCCATAATTATTATATTATTATTTAAATTATTATTATAATTTTTATTATTAATTATATGTTAAAAAATGAATTTATTATTGAATAACTTAACTTATTATTTCCCTTAAATATTATTAAATTAACTTCCATTAAAATTATTATTTCTCCTTATATATTATTAAATTAACTTTCGTTATTTTATTATTCGTTACTTTTATAATGTTTTAAAGGTAATCTCTAAACTAATAACAGTTAAATAATTAATAATCATTGTAATCATCTAAAAATTCATAATTGATTAATAATTCATAATAAATAAAACATTAACAATTAAATAGTTCATAATTCATAAACATTATAGAGTAATCATAAATATTAATAAAATTAACAAGCAACATGATATATATATCTAAAAATTTAGGATATTAACAAGTTTAAGCAACACTAACATATACACATTACAATATAAAATTAACTACAAAATTAAAATAATGGTATAAAAACAATTAATAAAAAGAAAACAATTCATTTAAAAAAAGTTTTAAAAAATCCCTCAGCGCCATTGGTTGGTGCCACGTTCTAGCACCTTGCGCCATCGGTTGGTGCGAATAACAGTTTTTCCATGTCATCGATTGGTGTCAGCGAACAGGTTCTCGCGCTAACCGATACTTTTTCATCTCGGGTTCATTTTTTTAATTTTAAACGATTAAAAACGTATATAAACGAGTATAGAATGATATACTAATTTTTTTTATAATTTTTAACGGTTGAATTTCACTGAATCGTCGCTTAAAATTTTTAAGTTATTGAGAACTTAAAGAGAAAAGAATTTTTAATTGAAAATGAAATTTTTTTACGTGGAAATTTTATATGAGGAAGCATAATTTATGTACCTGAGAACAATAAGTATCAAGGCTCTTTTGTAAAGTGATTCGTACACCATAGGAGAAGGGAAGTCGGCGGATTTACCCAACCAGGCAATGAAGCTAATGAAAGTCAATGGCAATAGGTGAGGGAGAAAACGAAGAGAGCTGAAGCTAACCTAACAAAGATTTTCTTGTAAATACTTTAACAGAGAGACAGCACTAACCTCGTCAAACCAACGACGACATATTCTTCTCTTCTGTTTTCCAACAAGACTAAAACCCGGAAGAAAAGCGCCTATACCCCCGCCCCACCCACCACAGAAGAAACAGGCACCGATCGGAAAAATGGAAGTAAAGAGACAAGCAATGAGAACTCTGGTTACCAAATTAGGCTCTGTTTCCGAACAAACCAGAACGGAAGCCCTCTGTGAGCTCCGATTGATCTCCAAGAACGACCCAGAAAGCCGTCCGGTAATTGCCGACGCCGAGGCTATCCCGTATTTGGCTGAAGCCCTTTACTCTCCGACGAAAGTTGTTCAAGAAAACGCCGCTGCCACCATCCATAATCTGTCAATTTCATCTAAGGATCATCTCATGTCCACCCGGGGCGTTCTCGATGCGCTTTCCCATTCTCTCCTAAACCCCAGTTCTCCTTTCACCGAGCAGTGTGTAGCAGGGACACTTTATAGCTTGTTGATGGTGGAATCTTACCGCACGATTATTGGGCACAAAAGGGACATACTGTTCGGGCTGGTTGATATACTCAAAAGGCCTGATTCCACTTCCAGGAGTATAAAAGACGGGCTCAAAGCGTTGTTTGGGATCTCACTTTATCCATTGAATCGGGCTGCCTTGATCGATCTCGGGGTGGTACCTGCTCTGTTTTCCTTGGTGTGTAAGGATGGTAGGGTTGGAGTAGTGGAAGATGCAACGGCGGTGATCGCGCAGATTGCAGGTTGTGAAGAAAGTTGGGATGCTTTCAGGAAGGTTTCTGGAGAGAGGGTTTTGATTGATTTGTTAGATAATTCAACTGGATCGAGTGTTAGAACTAAGGAAAATGCAGTTTCTTCCCTGTTGAATTTGGTCCAATTTTGTGGGGAAGAAGTTGCTAAAAGTATTAGTGAAATGGGAATGGAGGCATTAGATGGAATTGTTGATGTTGGAACAAATGGGACTGCAAAAGGGAAGAGTAAGGCTCTTCAATTGTTGAAAAAACTTGATGCTAAAAGGGAGGGACTAATGGCAGAGTATGAGTCTTTAACGAGCAATTCCTCTTAGAGAATCGGCAGTTATCTTTTTTTGCAATCTGGTTGTTTTTGATAGGAAAGTATTTACAAAATTATGCTGCCTCACTCATTGTGGTTGTTGTATACTTTACTTTGTGTAGCTTAAAAGAGATAGGATAGACCTGATAGTTGTATTTACTTGAATTAATCTTGTAAATGAACTTGTATATGCTATCTAGTTATGATGGATTGTGGGAAAGAAATAGAAACTTGATGCTATGACGAGTATTGAAATTTCAATGGAAAAGATCAAGAGCTTTCCTATCAGCATTTTAGAAGCCATCTAAGAGATATTTGGTGAGGATTGTATTTGTTTGGTTTGTCATTATTATTCAGCATTTCAGGTGCATAAGCGATTTCTTATCCTTGACATGGTGGAGAAACAAGAGAAATGAGGAGTTCGATGCCTTTATTCATCCTCTTGAATGTGGATAAAGAGTATCATCTTGAGGATGGTTGCCACTAATTCTCAGCAGATACATGAAGCATGTTTAAGCTTGTTTTCTTCGTACTTCGTTTCTTACATGAAGAATGGCCTGGAAGAAGTTATGTAAATAAATCATCTTAGAAATGCAGTATATGCTTTTGAGCCATTGTTGATAACAAGTTGATTATAGATTGTGCATCTCTTATTCACTTGGCAACTAGCAAACAAATCGGCATTTTCATGATTCGTAGTGTAGTTTCTTATTTTTTCTATGATTTAACTGTAATGTTATTACAAGTTGTAGAAAATCAGGCATACAGAGATGTCTAAAAGGTATGAGATGATATTCACTGGTTTGAATTCTTCTTTTTTCTTGGCATTTGTCAAATTCTGGAAGTTACTTGACTCTAATTTCCTCCTCAGCTGCTCATTTTCCGAAACATTTCCTTCTTATTACAGTCGAGGGGAAAGTTTCTATTGATGGATTTTGTTCATACAGAAAGAGCAGGAGATAACCTCTTCTAGTAGTTTTATATTCATCTAGCAAGCTGAGATCCAAGTTTCATCTCATATAGATCAGTTCTTCCGCTCTTCAGCCTCTTATCATGTCTTCAGCCCCTCTTGTGATCATCAGATAGAGTTTGAATTTGAAAATTAGTCGTCAAATTTGATAAAACTATAAAACCTTAATTGGTTGTGAGCGAAGTACAGAGTACATAAGCATTGGAGTTTCAGTCTTCCATTTGATTTGCAAGTCGAGTTGGCATCGTTGCCTTGTTAACGATTAAATATGTTGTTGTAAAACCCATGTCATTTTTTTTTTTTTTTAAAAAAAAAAAAAGAAGAAGAGAACATAACATGTGGGGCCTATACAATTTTCACTATGTTCAAAGGACCTAGTGGCAATTAAAATAAATTATTCACTTAAAGCATAAGGAAGTAAACGAGTGAAATTTTCTTCCTTTTTTGCTCTGTAACTCCTGAGAACCCTCGAGGGGCAGCGGTGGTGACCGGGCACTCGAGAAGAAAGTTCAAGAGGAAGCCGAAACGCTTCTAGCAGAAGTAACCAACTTATCTTTGAGTGAGTAACTTGGAATAGCTAGAATTCTTAGGTTTTGGGTTGATTTTTTCTTGAAGAAAGAATTTCCTGAATCTTCATTGATTCAAATTCTTGTCGTTTTGCTTTAAGGAAGTTTAGAGGGAGCTTCTAGGGTTCGTACTCCGGGCTAATTTCGAGTCTCTCTCTCTTTTGAAGTAAGTGTAGGCTAGACTCTAATTATGTAAATGATTTTAATTTATGAATATGAAAAATGTATGTTAGTTGTTTGTTTAATTGGATTGAACAAGTGAGTTTTATTTGCATGATAATTTACGTAAAGTTTTGAAAAATTGTTATGGTGCTTGTATTTGGGTTTGGAAACTGATATGAATATTGAATTTTTGAAAATTTGGTACTTTGTTTGAATATTGAGCTTGTGGTTTTCATTGGGAGGATTTAGGGGATCATGTTCCACCTATATTTGAACTCCATTGGGTATGGACAAAAATTCTCTATATTTGTTTTGGCCTACCTGGCGAGATAACAACTGGGCTGATATCAAGTTTGACGTTAAAATTGTCCTTAATGTACCTATAGCTTAATGATAAAGGATTGGTTTGAGGAAATTTGCTTTGAGATCGTTTAACAGGTTCTTGAGGGCTTATTGCTATGTTATAAAATATGTTTTATGGTGGATTTTCAAGGAAAATAAAGTGCAGTGCAGTGATGGATATGATTTAGTGTCATAAATAATTCTTTTGATATGTGAATAATTTTGGGGCCTATGGGAAGTTGCTAATCTTGTTAAACAGACCAAAAGGGGTTTTCATTGACAGTACTTCAATATGATTGCTTGTTTGATTCAAAAAAGTAAAAATGGTTCCTCTGAGGTTGTCTCCTACTTAACTATTTGGGAAGCTATTTAATGATAAAGTTTTCTTATAAACTATTTGTTTGGCTAAAGTTAATTCCTAAATTTATAGTTTTACTCTAAACTGATATTTTCATGCAAATGTAATGCTCCCTAGTTTTGGTATTATTTGAGTATATAAATATTTTCATAAATGCTTGTTCAATCTCAATAATTAGAGTTTATCTTCTGCTTATTGAGTCGTTGTACGCACTGGACTTTTCCGAGCGCGAGAGCGTATTTGACGATGTTTGGGAGTGATCTTAGGGGGAACAAGGGAATATAAGTTTTTGTTTAGATTTTTGTTAGATTGTAAATAACTTAAACCTCACTTGATTTTGTAGAACTATGGGTATCTTTGATGTTTATATAATGAAGTATTTATACTAGTTTTGTTTTAACTCTTTGGTGTTATGAAGCTTTGTGTCTTTTGCGGACCCGGCGTGTCCATCTCGAGTTCGGGCGAGCTCAAATTCGTGGGTGACATTTTGTGGCATCAGAGCTTAGGTTAGGATTTTCTTTGAATAATTATCCCCAGGTGGGTTTGAGTGAGTGATACGCGTGTGTAACATGACTTTTGTTATTGATATGTCTTGGGATCTAACACTTGAGTATCTAACTTTTTAAAGCACTTTCATATATGTATATATGTATAGATGGCTAAACTTCAACGAGCAAAACTAAGGAGAATGGGAGTTCAACCACTTGTTTCTAAGGAGGTGAATAACAATGATGAGACCCTTATTGTTCAGTAGGCCCAAGCGTCTAGAACTAGAGGCCCTTGGCACAATCGGGCCGACATTTCTCGTGGTCTACAAGATGATGAGTTACCACCGCCACGATTGGCACCACATCCAGCATTGCAGCTAACCATGGCAATGCTGCCAGAGATGACCACAGCATTTCAAGTTATAGCACAGGCCTTACAAAGTAAGGAGAGGGAAACGACTTGTGTGACCTCATTCTATTAGAGGATGAGGAAAGCAATGCCCCTACCTTTGGTGGCGATGTTGACCCTGAAAAAAGTGACAAGTGGATGCGAGATTTGGAGCGGAACTTTATGATCTTCGATGTCCTAGATGATATGAAAGGGGTGGTAGCCGTGCCATTTTTAATGGGAGATGTAGAAACATTATGGGAAGGAGCAGCACCAACACATTTAGAGGAGGATGAGATCCTCTCTTGGGAGATATTCAAAGAAGCATTTCTCGACCATTACTTTTCGAGCTCCTTAAGGATGGAGAAAGAACAGGAGTTCTTCAATTCGAAATAAACGGAAGAGATTCCAGTGGCTGAGCATGTTCAAAAGTTTAATTCTTTAGGGAGGTTTGTGCCTGAGGTTATGGACAGCGAGAATCTAAAGATGATGTGGTTTGAGGAACAATTGCTTACTAGGGTTCAAGCGAGATTATCCTTGGTAACTTCCCGAGATTATGCAGATGCTTACCAAAAAAGCATCCGAATTGAGGCTAGAATTTGCAAGAGAGATACAAAAAGGGGTTTTAAGAGGCCCAGACCCTTTGGCAATCAAAGTCAAGGTCAAAGTTCCAGAGGATCCACGTCAGTAGATTAGCAAGAAGGAAACCATCAAAACCTTTCAGAGGGCAGCACAGGGCCAGGACTCAAACTCAGTTGAAACCGTGTATAACTTGCGGCAAGGTACATTCTGTGAGTGTCGGTGGAAGATCAGAGTATGCTTTGGTTGTAGAAAGGTTGGTCACAGGGTTGCTGAGTGTCCTCATTAAAACTAGTTAGGAACAAGGTCGTCTGAATCACGGCAGCCATCCCAGACTCAGTTATAACAAAGGAAAACTAATGCCCGTGTATTCGCATTGACTCACCAGGAGGCGGATGCATCAGATAGTTTACGGGATTGTTTATATGAAGTGTATCGAATAGGTACTCTTCAAGAGAAAATACTACTTTATGACTTTGATGCAATTTCGGGAATGAATTGGTTATTAGAAAATCATGTCTTGGTAGATTGTCATGAAAAAAAACTTACATTTAAAATACCTGAGAAAGAAGAGTTTGTCTTTTGGTGTCCATCTGAAAAGCAAGGAAAGAATACATCACTTGTGATACCTGCAACTAAGGCGTGGAGAGGTTTGAGAAGAGGTTGTGTCAGGTATCTTGCTTATGTTGTGGATGAACCTGCAAAATTGTCCAAGTTGGAGTATGTTTCGCGGTCACGAGAGTTTCCGGACGTATTTTCAGAGAAGTTAAATGGTGTACCCCTAGAGCACGAAATTGAGTTCGAAATCAACCTTATTCCTGGTGCAGAACCAATATCAAAGTCTCTGATCGAATGACACCAGCTGAACTCAAGGAAGTAAAAGAACAACTTCAAGAGTTGTTGGACATGAAATTCATTCGGCCGAGTGTGTCATCATGGGGTGCTCTAGTATTGTTTGTCAAGAAGAAAGACGGAAACATGCGACTTTGCATTGATTATCGGGAACTAAACAAGATCACGGTAAAGAACAAGTATCCATTGCGTCATATTGATGATCCTTTCGACCAATTGAAGGAAGCTAAGGTATTTTCTAAAATTTACCTCCGATCAGGTTACCATCAACTCCGAATTAAACCAGAAGATATTCTAGAGTGCATTTCGAACCAGGTATGGAAATTATGAGTTTCTAGTAATGCCTTTCTGATTAACTAATACCCTGTCAGCGTTTGTGGATTTGATGAACAGGGTGTTTTTAAACCAATTAGATAGATTCGTGCTGGTGTTGCACTCAAAATTTGGAGGCATTATCTTTATGGAGTTCAATGTGAAGTTTTTTTAGACCAAAAAGCCTACATTATCTATTCACCCGGAAGAAGTTGAATATGAGGTAGAGGAGATGGCTTGATTTGTTAGAAGATTACGACCTTAAGATCAGCTACCATCCTGGTAAAGCTAATCGAGTGGCGGTTGCTTTAAGTAGAAAGACATCAGGAACTCTAGCATCTTTATGGACTAAACAACAACAATTGATTGCCAAATTTGAAGAGTTAGAAATCGAGACTATGGAGTCGACAGATATGTACTTAACACAACTTTGTTAGCTCAACCAACTTTTTGAAAAGATCAAAGAGGCTCAGAAGGAGGATAATGAGTTTAATAAGTTAAGAAGGCAAGTTACAGGAGACTCAGACTTGTAACTGCATACTGACGGGGAGCTTATGGTTTGGAGATAGGTTATGGTTACCTAATAACTTGTCGTTGAAGCAAGAAGTGTTAAGTGAGGCTCATAAAGTAAATTTTCTATTCATTTGGAGGGGGAGGGGGGCACAAAAATGTGTAGAGATTTGAAGAGCAACTTTTGGCGTAATGGAATGAAGCGAGACATTACAGAGTTTGATGCTCGATGTCTAGTTTGTTAAAAAGTGAAAGTGGAACATCAGAGACCTAGGGGATTGTTGCAACCTCTAGATATTCTCGTGTGGAAATAGGAGCATATTACTATAGATTTTATCACCAGTTTACCAAGAACCAGAAGGGGTAAGGATGTAATTTGGGTGATCGTTGATAGATTAACAAAATCTGCACATTTCTTGCCGAAGAAAGTAATAGCTTCAATGGAGGAATTAGTTTGAATGTATATGGATAATGTAATTCGACTATATGGTGTTCCAATAACGATTGTATTGGACCGGGATATAAGATTTGTCTCATGCTTCTTGAAGAGTTTAAACGATGAATTCGGTACTACCCTATCTCTTAGTATAATTTTTTATCCACAGACGGACGGACAATCAAAAAGGGTAATACAGATTCTAGAAGACATGCTCCGAGCATGTGTTCTAGATTTTAAAGGAAGTTGGGCAGATTACTTAACTTTGGTGGAGTTTTCATACAATTTAATCAAGTATTTGTATGGCTCCATTTGAGGCAATGTAGATCCCCTATTTGTTGGGATGAAGTAGGTAAAAAGATGGTTACGGGACCAAAGTCGGTTCAAATCACAAGAGAGAAAGTAGCGGTGGTTAGAGAACATCTGCATGTGGCTCAGAATCGGCAGAAAAGTCGGGCAAATGATCATAGAAGGCCATTAACTTTTTCTTTAGGTGACAAAATGTATTTGCGAGTTTCACCAATGAAAGGTGTTATGCAATTTGGTCAAAGTGGAAAACTTAGTTCGAGATTTGTTGGTCTATTCGAGATATTGGAGAAGGTTGGAGATTTGGCTTATCGATTAGCACTACCACCAGCTCTGTCACGATTTCACAATGTGTTTCTTGTATCTCAACTCAAACAATATATCCTGGACCCAAGTCATGTTTGGAGATTGAACCTCTACAGCTACAAGAAAATCTTACTTATGATCAATATCCTATTCGAATTGTGGATCGATCAAGTGTTAAGAAGAAGGGTTATACCTTATGTGAAGGGGTCTAATCATACACTAAAAGAGGCCACTTGGGAATTAGAGGAAAAGATGAAAAATAGTTACCCTCAATTGTTTAGTACACCCGATGAGTCGTGAAGTTCATGAAGTTTCGGGGACAACTTTGGAGGCAACTTTTTGGAAGGAGAGTAAAATGTAATACAAAAGAAAACATAACATGTGGGGCCTAATTACAATTTTAAATATGTTCAAAGTACCTAGTGGCAACTATAGAGAACCCTCGAGAGGTAGCGGTGGTGACAAATGCTCGAGAAGAAAGTTCTGGAGGAAGCCGAAACAATTCTAGTAAAGGTAACCAACGTTTCTTTGAGCTATTACCTTGGAATAAGCTAGAAATTTTAGGTTTTGGGTTGATTTTTCTTAAAGAAAGAATTTCTTGAAATCTTAATTGATTCAAATTCTTGTTGTTTTGCTTTAAAGGAGTTTAGAGGGAGCTTCTAGGGTTTGTAATTCAAGTTAATTGTAGAGTCTTTCTCTGTTTTGAGGTTAGTGGAGGCTAAACCCTAATTATGTAAATGACTTTAATTAATGAATGTGAAAAGTGTATTTTAGTTGTTTGTTTAATTGGATTGAACAAATTAGTTTAATTTGCATGATAATTTACTTAAAAATTTTGGAGAATTGTTATGGTGCTTGTATTTCGGTTTGGGAACTGATATGAGTATTGAATTTTTTTAAATTTGGTACTTTGTTTTGAATATTGAGCTTGGGGTTGTCAATGGAAGGATTTAGGGAGGGACATTTTCCACCTATATTTGAACTCCATCGGGCATGGACAAAAATCTCCTATATTTGTTTTGGCCTACCTGGCGGGATAAATAATTAGGCTTGACATCAAGTTTGACCTTAAAATTGTTCTCAATGTACCTACAACTCAGTGATAAAGGATTGGTTTGATGAAATTTGCTTTTCGATTGTTTAACAGTTTCTTAAGGCTTATTGCTATGTTGTAAAATATGTTTTAAGGTTGATTTTCAAGGAAAATAAAGTGCAATGCATTGATGGATATGATTTAGTGTCATAAATAATTCTTTTGATATGTGAATAATTTTGGGGCTTATGGGAAGTTTCTAATCTTGTTAAATTTTTCAGACCAATAGGTATTTTCATTGACACTACTTCAATATATATATATATATATATTGCTTGTTTGATTTGGAAAAGTAAAAACGGTTCCTCTTAGGTTGTCTCCTACTACAACTATTTGGGAAGCTACTTCATGATAAAGTTTTCTTATAAGCTATTTGTGTGGCTAAAGTTAATTTCTAAATTTGTAGTTTTACTCTATACTAATATTAGTATGCAAATGTAACACTTCCAGGTTTCGGTTTTATTTGAGTAAATAAGTATTTTAGTAAATGATTGTTCAATCCCAATATTAGAGTCTATTCTCTGCTTACTGAGTTGTTGTACTTACCTCTCTCTCTCTCTCTCTCTCTCTCTCTCTCTCTCTCTCTCTCTCTCTCTCTCTCACACACACACACACATACACACACTTCAGTTTAGGACTTCTTGGAGTGTGAGAGCGCATTAGACAATGTTTGGGAGTGATCTCGGGAAAGAAGGAATGGAAGTTTTTGCTTAGATTTTTGTTAGATTGTAAATAACTTTTAAACCTCACCTCACTTGGTTCTCACAGCTATGGATCTCTTTTGATGTTTATATAATGAAGCTTTTATACTAGTTTTATTTTAACTCTTTAGTGTTCTGAAGTCTTGTGTCTTTTACGGGCAACACGTGTTCGTCTCAAGTTTGAGCGAGCTCGGACTCGGGGCGTGACAATTGTATTACGTATTTCTTGGTGTGCAAACAAGTATTAATGGTAAATCAAGAATGGTCTTTCTTCTTAGCACTTTGACATGCTTGGTATTTTTTATTTCTCAACTTCATCATAAGTATTCTATTGTGTGACTATGATTATACCTATGCTGCTACTTGTTCTTTCCTATGTAAAGTTACACTTTTGATGAATAAAATAAACATCTTTGGAAAATCGAGTGCTCGCTTTCGTTTTAGATTTATTGTTATCTTTCAATTGTTTAATGTATAGAAATTCTAGTTTTGCATGCAACATTCAAATTCTAAAATTAGTTTCTTTTTCAGACATCATTCTTTCTCTCTTCTTTCTACACCCCAAAACTTTGAAATTCAGATCTGCACAAATCTAACCATCATTTGAAGAAGAAAATATTAGTACATCGTTCTAAACTTGTTTATTTACAATTTCATTAAATGCACCGGATTTTAAAAACTTAGACTGAACGGAAGTCCTTGTGATTTCTACCCAACTATTATAGTCTCTTCTATTCTAGAATACATTGCTATTAGTCTCAGCAATCTATCCCTCGATGACATGTTGAAAGCTCGAGCTTCAGTAGTGCGTGTTGACACTCGTCCTGATTCGTGGTCTCCGACCCAAAATGCAAAATCTTATCAGTCCAAACTCTCACAAATTTTTAGGAACAAAGGTTTAACCAAGTATCAAAAAGTATCTCAAGAAAGATTTCCCTTTACACCACCTGGATCTTAACGTTTCCAATCTCTAATTGCAATCCACTTTATTATTTGAGTTAACTATCCTCTGACAAGTTCCTTTTTTCTGAAATTTTCTATTTCATTGTTGCCAAGCATCAAATCAAATTTTGTCTTTATACACTACTCAATGCATCTCTTGCACAACATGTGGTAAGATTGATTGGACACCTCCTCCATTACAGGCACTAAACCACTCTGCTTATCAGTTACAACCACAGATGGTCCTTCCGATTCAAATTAATTTGTTGGAGTACCTATGTATAAAAGTTGTAGCTTACTTATTCCACATGAATACAGTAGCCATGGTGAAATTTATACCCATAGGAGTCATTCCGATAGCCTCTAGCAATGACATATTATACCTATAATATAAGACATATTTAATAATAAGAAACAAAATAAATATTATGAACTAAACAAAATCAGCTACTACCTCTTATTCATATTATAAGGTCAAATTATCGTATTTAGAATTTTATTATTATAAGGCAATTTCTATTTATAAACTTTTTTCCGAAGAATACCTCTATTTAATTAATGCATCATTATCTAGTAATTCCCAAAACTTAAACTCATTTACATTTGATAAAAGCTTGAAATATAGAGCGAGGAGAGAGAAGATAAAGCCTAGAAAGAAGGAACTTATTAAATTAATACAAGGGTATTAGATAGATTTTACTCTAAAAAATACATTGATTTCAGATTTTTCTTAATCTGTGTGAAATAACAAACAATCTTATAATATGAAATGTAGGTAGTAATATTATGAACTAAATATTATAAATTTAAGTATATACTAAAATCGACTAAAGTATTTTCCATTTTTCAACGACAAATTTCTCCTTCCTCGGAAACTTAACTAAACTTAAACTAAAGTAAACTAATGAAACAAAAATCAAACTTAACTAATCTAAATGAATTAAAGGATTAATATATTTAAAATTTTAACATCTAAACTTAACAAATAACATAATAATACGATATCAACTAAGCAATATATAAAATCAGCTAACATAATAACATAAAAACAACTAAAAAACTAACATAACAACATAAGTACAATTATAGACAACATTAATTACTAAAGTAACTTATTTGTTTTGTGCGTTGTGTTCATTATAAGTACATAAGATCATGTTCTCATCATATCAATGGATAGTTGGTGCGCAACAAGATTACTCAGGACTGAGCTCTCTTCATAGTTTCTCAAGTAGCACGTTTATCCTCGCTCAAAGTTAACTCCAGTACTTCTTCTATGGGGATACGTCCCTCCATCCTCTCCTTCTTCATCTTGGCATGGACATTATCTATAGTTTGTAAACTGCAAAAATCATGTAAATTGAATAACTATATGAACGCAACCTTAAAAGATTGACATAAATAAAATAAAAATAATACGAAGTACCTCACAATACAATCCTGATTCTTATCTTTCCCAATATATTTCAAGTGTCAGACACCTTGTGAATTCCTCAGTTAGCTTTAGATGTTCCTCTATTTGCCT
The DNA here is from genome assembly GCA_028651295.1 of Catharanthus roseus. Taxonomy (NCBI): domain Eukaryota; kingdom Viridiplantae; phylum Streptophyta; class Magnoliopsida; order Gentianales; family Apocynaceae; genus Catharanthus; species Catharanthus roseus. The sequence continues at coordinate 3,199,994 of JAPQWS010000165.1, read as the reverse complement.
TGTAGCCTAAGCATGGTCGTGATGATAAGCCCATATTTCATTGTTGTGCCCCTATCTTGTATGGATAATTTCCAATGTTGTCCATTGGCCAATTCCTCTCATTTCAATATAAAAGGGTAATGATACTTCTTAGTTCCATAAAGTCCATGTGTCTTTATGAGAAATTCATCTTCGTCATCCACTATTGCCTTAGGTTTCCCTACTCTTCCATGTTCGCAACCAATTGTAATATACGGTCAACGATCCACAGTTCATTTACCATATACCGAGTAGTGCTCAGGTATGTATTCACTATCATGGAAATTCCTCTTGCCCATTCCACCAACTTATCTTTCGTTTCAGATACTTGATTTATTTCATACATATGTGATCAACATATTCATCCAATTTTGAAAATTCCTTTAAGATATTAGGATCTACATCTACCTGTTACATAATAGTATTATATAAAAAAATTAATAACTCATATTTTAATATTCTATTCAAAACATATCAATTAAACAACTAGCATAAACATATTATAAAAAAAATAGTGAGGAGAACCGTTACTAGGCAATGGAATTCCCTTGGGAATTCTGCCTGGCTGGGCAGAATTCTCTTGGGAATTCTATTGTCTAGCATCGGTTCTCCTAAGTTCTAGCCCAAACTTTAAACTTCAATTTTCGAGTGTTTTTGAATCAATGTTTTCTTGCAAATAGTCTTTAGAATCATTAATCTGTACTTTCCTACAGTCTTCAATATGAAAAATTTAACAAATTTCTTAGAGAGAAGGTAGAGAAAAAAATGGGTAAAGAGTGAAAGTGAAAGGGGAAAATGAAAATTTTTCGCGCCATACTTTGATTTTACCACGCTGATTTTATCGATTGAATAAATTATTTGTAATAGATGATGCAAAGCTCAAAGTATTAAAAAAAAAAAAGTTATTTATGTTTTTAGAATCAATCTAAATGTACCCTAAGATGCTTTCACTAATTTGACACTTCCAATTACTAGATAAACTCTTTAGTAGTTGTACAAGGGAGATCATGAATTCTAGTAGATTCTCTAATACACATCCTTTAGAAGTAACTTTTCCCTTAGGGTTTATATTTTTCTCTTAGAGTTTATATTTTATTTTATAGGATTTGTATTAATAAATGATCCCAGCCGAGAATTGTGGCATCCACTTGTTGCACATTTTAAAAGAGACTTAAAACTTTCGAAATCTTTTAATAAGTCCTTAAAGTATTGAAGGTTTAGAATTGTGAATATATAAATGTGAATTATCAAATAAAGAATTTCGTAGATTGGAATAAATAGCTTATAATAAAAGTCAAAACTTTTGTTAGTATATTAACAAGCAATTTTTAGAAGATTTAATTGAGACTTATGAATTAATTAGTAGAGAAAACATAGATCATAAAAATTTTCATTTAAAGAGAACTAAGGAATTAGTTGAAATCATTAAATAATATAAAAATAATCATAAAACGATAATCTTATTTTTGAAAGAAAAGGGTTTAGTGCTATCAGAGCCAACAACTATGAATTTATCTCCTAAAAGGTCCCAAGAATAAAAGCAACTGAAATAAGTAATGAAACAATCATTTAGGGAAAATAGCCTCAAAAGTCCCTAAATTATTTAGGTCCCTAAACCCTAAACCCTCAATTAAGAAGTTTTAAACTTTATCTCAAGCTAGCCTGTACCCTCAACTATTTTAGATTAGCCTGAAGAGTCCTCATGACTACCCATGTCGGAATGTGACCAAAATTGATCATGTGCCCAACACATGACATAATTAGAGGGGTGAATTTGGTAGTTAATAAATATTTTTTTTTCTTTTCTTTTACCTTCTCTCTCTCTCTCTCTCTCTCTCTCTCTCTCTCTCTCTCTCCCTACGATTCCTTTTCTTCCCTTCTCTTCTACGTCCTATATTAATAACCAACAAGAAAGCTCATAATCATTTTAACTTACAGGCTAAACATATTCAAAGAAGATGATCTTTTATTATTATTGTTAAATTGGCGACTTTTTACGCTAAGACCTAGTTTGGGAGTTTAGGAGAGGAGAGAAAAGAAGGGCAAAGAAGAAAAGAGAAGAGAAAAGAAAGTGAGTTAATTTATTCAAATGTTGTTTGAGAGTTTTGGGTAGAATAAGAAAGAATAGAATTTTCTTATTTGGGAGTTTGGAAGGAAGTGGAGAGAAATATATCTTTTGACAAAGTTAACCTTGAGAGCGAAACATATAACATTTAAGAATGATATCATTTATATTATCTTTAGGGGTAAAATATGTATTCTGAAAAGTTTATAACAATCCTTCCACTTCTTTCCCTTTCATCCAACATTAGGGAGGAAAGAATTTGGGAAGAAAATGGGAGATTTAATCCTCCCACTTCTTCTCCTTTCTTTTCCTTTCCCACCCTTAAAATCTCCCAAACATGAGAATTTAATTCCCTTTCTCTTATATTTCTCCAAATCACCCTATCCAAACTAACCCAAAGAAATCCAAGTTCCTTTCCAATGCCATTTAAAATACGTTTGCGTAGAAGGACAAACCAAAAAAAGGGCTGTAGAAAGAATAAGATCAGTGAAATCAGTATTTCATTTTCTGTACTTGAAAAGAAAACCTTGAGCAAGCCCCGATTTCTTCCCCACTAGGGATGTAAATGAGTCGAGCTCGACTCGTTAATTTTTTAGTTAGCTCGAACTCGGATCGAGATTGAGCTCGACAATTAATTTTTGTCAATCTCGAGCTCAGCTTGACAGCTCGTCTTTTTACGTCAGCTTGAGCTCGAGCTCGAATGGGATTTTTTCCTTTTTTTCAATTTTTTTTAATTAAAATTGAAACTAACATTGAATCTAATAGTATTCAAATTCACTCCAAACTCCAAAAGTTTACACAAAAAAATTGATTCATAAAATTCAAATTTTTGGGCATTAGCAGTTCTCTAGCATGCTCTCTAACAAAAATAAATAAATAACACCGGCAGCCACCTCCAACCTAATCTGCGCATGAAAAACCTGTAAAAACATAAAACAAAATTGGAATGTTATAGTTTAAATGACTTGATTGTCTATGCAGAATACATTCACCTATTTTCTTTGTTTCTCTAAGTTTACACGTTCTCAAGGATGGAAAAAAAAAAAAGGGAAGCTGTGAGAATAAAGGCTCAAACCACTAAACCAAAGGCAAATACAGCCCCAAGTATTGTTCCAGATGTCCAAAAACTAGTAAGTGCAAATAACCAAGCACCTCTATTAGGTATGGGAAGTAGGAACAAACCACTAAACCGGGGGGTGGGGAGGGAATGTAGAAGTAGTGAATAAAAATTGGCTCATGGGAAGGAATGTAGAAGTAGTGAATAAAAATTATCTCATTCAATCTTATTCTAATTTATCTGGTTCCTAACCCTATTAAGACAAAATTTTATCCAGTAGCCTGTGAATTCAATGGGTAAAGAACCTGCTACTATAAGAATTATGGTGTCTTATTCATAAACTTAAATAGAGCAATTTTATTGACACGAATGATAGACTTACAGAGAGCAGATAGCGAGTACATGGAAATTTAATATAAAGACATTAATGACCTTTCGGCTATACGAAACCAAAAGCTGCAAATTGATGAGAGTTTGGAGGTGACCTACAAATTGGTGTCTTTGATACTTTTAGAAGCTTCTTGGATGTATACAAGTTGTTATGTTTATTTCTTTCCAGCGAGGAGTATTTGTTGCTAGACTTAGGGAATAGATTGTAAATACTGCAGAACAAGTTCCAGAGATCATTCAAGGAGAAGGTCTGATCGATAATAATCTTGGAATAATGACTGTATGGATTTATGTTTTCCTCTCTACTTGTCAATTACTAAAATATTGTTTTCATAAAATTTGCAATTAATAAAAATTTTGGTGAGACCAACATGAATGTTCGAAGTAACAAATCTCACACTATTTTTAGAATGGTATGTTCTTCAAATAATGATGAAAATTCTTGAAACAGAACTCACTTCAAATAATGCGTTGAAAGAGAGCGATTCCAGAGATATACTGAAGGACATATGAACATGAGATATACATCTCTATAGTCTCATATTCATTCGTTTTCTTTAAGCTCACTAAAAAATAAAAAGTTTCATTTTTTTCTTCAATTTCTTCTTATAATTCCTTTCAACTGTTTAATTTTGTGGCTACTGCTATAAAAACTTCCATCAGAAATGAAGAACAAAAAAAAAACTTTTGCAGAAGATCAGTTTCTTGATTGTCTGAAATTCACAACCAATGAGGTCTGCCTAGCAAAATCCATTAAAGAAAAAGCGCCAAAAACATATTAAAATTAAAAAAAACCCTACTTCTTAAAAAGCTCTAAGCATGATTATGAAGTAAAGTATGAAAAAAATTTACCTTTAGACAACATAATCTCTTCTGGGGTTCTCTTCAAGAAAGCTAATTCTACTTGCCGGAAGATGGTTCTATAGATGCGCTAGAAGATGGTTCTGTGATGGAATGGAATAAAGACTAAAACACACCATGAAAATATATAGACAAAAATACAGAACAATTTAAAGAATCAAGTGGAAAAAAGTCCAAAAGAAGATGAAGCCTTTACCTTTTCTTTCTTCCTCTCTTTTCTACATATTGCTCTCCTTTTAAGGATATGATGAAGCATTAAAAGGAAAGAGAAGCTTGAATTGGCAACGAGAGGAGAGAGGCGGTAAGCCTGCATTGAGAAGGAGAAGAGGAAGTGGCAGTGGTGGTGGTGGTCTGAGAAGGACAAACCGATCATCTCTACTCTCTAAGGTAGAAGAAAGGAAAGTGTTCAATGAGTAAGTAAAGTGGGAAATATGATAATAAAAAAATTATATATATATATATATATATCAAACAGCTCGATGAGCTATCGAGCTAAGCTTACGGCAGCTTAAGCTCGGCTTGATTGCTTAACTAGTTGGCTTGAGTTCGGCTCAAGATCAGTCAATATTGATCTTGAATCAAGCTTTGATCGGGCGGCTCATGAACAACTCGACTTATTTACACCCCTATTCCCCACCATCAATTTCCCCTACAAAAACCCCTTCCTAGCCATTCTTCTTGAATCTCTTTTGCTATGGCTTTTACAAACCCACTTGAAAATTCATCCAAGAAACGAATTTGACCCATAATTTGAGTTGAATTACTCTCTAAAAGTATAATTTATGCCATTTTTATTTTGGGCAAATGCCATTTCAATGGATTTTATACCGCCATTTCAAATTTGAAATATCTCAAAGATCTTGCAGAATTGTGAAAAAAAAACTTTCAATCGAGGTGAAAATCTTTGAACCAAGGGCAAGCTTTTGATTGCCGTCTTCAATTTAAAAATCAAATTGTGAATATGCTTAAAAGAATTTTTTTAATGAACAGGTACAATGGGTTCAAAATTCACAATAAATCCAACTCATCTCCTTCACCTCCAAAGGCAAAACCGACAAATTTGTTCCACTTCCTCATCCAAAAGCGTGCAAAATAGATATGTGCCATATAGTATTACTTCTATATATATATATATATATTATTTTCATCGACTTTACGATGTTTTTAATGTACAAGATATATAATTTATATCATTTACCTCTATCTCATTTTAGGTGTTACGGGTGAAAATGGAGCAAAAACAGAGAGAACGGAAGCTGATGACACCAAGGAAGATGACCTACCACCGAGGGTTGGCCAACCTACTGCATGAGGTATGTGTTGAAGTGAAAACAAGAAGAAAATAAAAACCTACCGTGGACGGTAGACTAGACCTACCGCACGCGGTAGGTCCCGAGTTTTCAAGAGATTCTGGATAGACCCTACCACAAATAGTAGGGCTAGACCTATCGCATGTGGTAGGTCCTGTCTACAACACAGATAATGCATTTTTCTGGTATTTTTATGTAATTTTCCCCTCTTTTGGGACATTCTCCAGTTTAGGTTTTGGGAGGAAGTATTAGGGACGAAATTTAGCAATGAAACCTTCCAATTATTCTTCAATTAGACAGTTTTTCATAAATTAACATTAATTTAAAGCTTTTAGGGGCTGATTGAAGAGGTTTTATGGAGCAAATTTGGATTTTATCAAGAAAATTGAGAAACGAGCTTGGGTGGCTTTCAGAATCGTGTAATTGAATCTTCTTCATCCAAAGCTTTCTCTTCTCTTGTTATTTATGAATACTATTATTAATTCAATTTATGTTAGGATGTTTAGTGGCTAGATTTTTATTGTTTGAATGATGGTTGAACCCTTACTTTCAAATGATGTGATTTTTTGATTGAATGTTATACAATTGATGTTTGTTTTACTTTAGGTTATTGTCTAATTATGTTTTTATGATAATTGATTTGCACAAAATCGATTATTTTGCAAGATTAGTTGGAATTGAGAAAGGAAAACCAATCTAGGGCAACTAATATCCTAGAGGTGTGTGACATATTCAAGATAAACGGAGCCTCAGAGGACGCCATCAGACTTCGCCTCTTCCCATTTTCTCTATAGGAGAAGGCGGAATCATGATTGAAGTCATTACCTTTCGGCTCAATTACATCATGAGATTCCTTAGCTGAGAAGTTTTCAGGGAAGTACTTTCTTCTTGGTCGCACAACGAAGCTTCAGAATGAGATCTTGTCATTCCAGCAGATAAAATGGAGAAAGCTTATATGAGGCTTGAGAAAGATGGAAGGAGCTGCTAATGAAGTGCCCACATCATGGTTTGGATTTGGATCAAATTCAGTCATGTTATAATAGAGTGCCTTTTGGGGTGAGACAGCTTATCGATACCTCTGTTGGTGGATCTATAGATAATAAGACTCCTCAATGGGTATATGATCTTATTAAACAAATAGCTATGAATAGCTATACATGGGAAGGACAGAGATCCTAGCCCAAACCTACTGGAGTACATAATATAGACGCTATTACTGCCATGGAAACTATATTGGTGATAATGATAGAGTAAAAGATGGGGAACATGACTATTACATCTCATAATATGAATTCTCAACAAGTCATGTTCTGTGACTTTTGTAGTAGAGGACATCCAAATCATGAGTGCCAAGCATGGGTACTCCTATAGAGCAAGTAGACTTTATCCAAAGGAACCGGCAAGATAATAACCCCTACTCCAACACTTATAATCCAAAGTGGAGGAATCACTCAAACTTTCTTTGGGAGGGCAAGGACAGCAGAGACAACAGTAACCTCCAGGATTCCAGAGTAGAGGTCCCATTCAACCTCTACTTTACAATGCTCTATTGGCAAATCCACCATCACCTCCAAAATATAATTTGTAGGATCTTATTTCTAAGTATATAACTTCTGTGGATGCCGGAACATAAACCATGGAGGCTGCCCAACGGAATCAAGAAGCCTCTATACATAATTTGGAGAATCAAATTGGGCAGCTAGCAAAGATGATCTCGGAAAGGCCCCTTGGCGCTTTACCTAGTAATAGTGAGAAGGATCCAAGAGAGCATGCGAAGGCGGTCACCTTGAGGAGTGAAAAGGAACTAGTGGAGATAGCTCTTACGGTTGTGGATAAAAAGAAGGAAAATGTTCACGCACCAAAAGAGTCTACTTTCCACCAAAGAAGATGAGGTTCAACAAAGCAAATCAGAAGGGAAGAAATAGTCTCATCCACCATACAGAGCTCCCATCCCATTCCCATGGAGAAAGTTAAAGGCGAAGCAAAATGAACAATATGGTAAGTTTTTGGAAATTTTTAAACAATTACATATTAAACTTGCTTCTGGTGATGTTTTAATGCAGATGCCTAAATATGCAAAGTTCTTGAAGGAGGCTATTTCTGGATAGAAAAGGTTAGAAGATATCTCTTCTGTGATGATGAATGAGGAATGTTCGTCCATTCTCAATCCCAAGAAGAAGCTTCCAGAAAAACTAAAGGATCCAGGGAGTTTTACTATTCCTTGTACTTTAGGTGGTATAACTGTTTCTAAGGCTTTAGTTGATTTAGGTGCTGGCATCAATTTAATGCGCTTTGATTTCTTTAAGAAGATGGGAGTGGAAGAACCAAAACATACTAGAATGAGTATTCAACTCACAGATAGGTCTTTTAAATATCCTTGGGGTATTATTGAGGATGTGCCAATGCAAGTCAAGGATTTAGTTTTCCCTGTTGATTTTGTAGTTATGGATATGAGTAGAGACATTAAAGTTCCACTCATTCTTGGTCGTCCCTTCCTCGCCACTACTATGGCTCTAATTAATGTAGGGGAAGGGAAGTTGAGATTAGGGGATGAGAGGGTAATTCTAAAAATTCCTAATGCTATGCATAGATCTCTTTAAATCATGATGATACTTGTTTTATGATAAATAAATTAGAATTTTCACTTGTGAATTTCGAAACATCTTCATAGATTTTTATCAAAGGCAAAAGGGAACCTTTTCTATATACCTATATAATAAAATTAAGAATGGAAAAAATTGAAAACTATAAAAATTTTAACTAAATTATAAATCCAATTATTTATTATCTCCCAAACAAACCCCCTCCCCAAACTTTTTTTTCAACCTCCAGTTGGCATACAAAGTTATACAAAGAATCCCAAAGACCATCTATTCACTCTCAATGAAACATTTCTCTACATAAATAAAAAACTTCCCAAATCCCTCCCTTTTTGAATTGACCATCCTACCCTTAGGAGTTGAGATGAAGAGACCCATAAGACCAAATTTTGAGATAAGCATTTCAGTCACGAAAGGAGGAAAATTTGCTTCACCTTTGAGAAAGAAAAACTTTACAATCATCCTTGGGAACAATGGTAGGAACATATCCATTGTTGCCTTTTGAAATCCAACAATGTCGAAAACAATGGAAATGAAAAGAATCAAATGGTTAATAGCATACCTCTGGCCCACTAATGGATGGGCCCCAGCACCAAAAGTTAGAAAGTCCCTCTTGACTAGGGCTGTAAATGGGGCGGGTCTTACCCGTACCCGCGTGGGTCTGTACCCGTTTTTAGCGGGTAAGGTTTAAATTTTATGCCCGTGGACCCGTACCCGTACCCGTGCCCGTATTTATACTGCTATATGGGTTTGGGTAGGGTATGGTGATGCCCAGACCCGTATACCTGTATTAATAAAATAATAATATATATTATATATTATATTAGATGGAAAATTTTAAATAAATAGAGATCTGGCCAAGTGGTTAGGGAGGGGAGGTTAAATTCATATTCGCTTGGCAACGCAAGTTCGAATTCTGCTTCTGCCAGTTTTTTTCCTTTTCTCATTTTCTCTTCTTTTTCTGTTCTCCTTTTCTCTTTTTTTTCTTTTCAGTCCTTTTATCTTTTTTTTCCTCATTTTCAGTCATTTTCTCTTTTTTTTTTCTTTTCAGTCCTTTTCTCTTTTTTTTTTCTTCTCCTTTTCAGTCATTCTCTTTTTTTCTCCTTTTCAGTCTTAAATAGAATCTCTTTATTTGATGGATTTGGCCCAACTAACCTCTTTCAAATTATTTATTTATTTATTTTCAACTTTATTTCAAATGTCATTTCACAAATAATTTATTTTTACTAAATAAAAAAATATATTCTTTCATCCCGTGTAAAAGCAAGTAATATTTTTGTCTTATTTTTCATTTCATATAACTGCTGAAAATATGGACAAAAAGGACAATCTTTTTCTTTATTTTTCTTTTTCATTCTCTATCTTATATACTACTATTTGACTTATCTATTAGGCGACACCGTATTATTACATATACTCTTTGCTCATAGGTTGTCTAGGAATTTAGATTACAGACTGAAATTAATATAGTTAAAGGGGTCTATATCCCTATTCATTTATGTATATGTTAAATGATTGTATTTGTTGAAAGAAATGTTGAGGAGATTATGTTAATCATGTTAAAATTTTTAATTTAGGATTATACATTGTTTTATATATTTTTGTTTAACAGGGAAAAAAATAAAAAAATATCATACGGGTATGGGTATACCCATACCTTACCCTGGACCTTAGAGGGTCGGGTTTGGTTCCAAAATTTTATACCCTGGAGGGTATGGGTCCGGGTCTGGGTCCAAGTTTAATTATAAGGGTACGGGTCTGGGTCTGGGGTACCTTGAGGGTCTGGACCCGTTTACAGCCCTACTCTTGACCCCGATCCTCTTGAGTCTTGTCTTTATTTCATGAACTTTTCCGATTCGGCGAATCTTTGGAAAGAAGAGTCAAAAAATCGACTGAAAAACAATTATCCCCTTTGGAATAATATAGTTCTTGGTCAATAGAAAATCTTTTTTGCAACCAATAATCTCCAAACCAACCAATAATACTGAATATGAAGGTTCAGAACTGATCTTCATATAATACTGAAGAAAAATTGTCATTAGAAAGATTTTCTTAGAAAATCATATCACTAGAAATCCATTCTTCAAAACTTAAACTAACTAATAATATCCCCCCTCCCCCCTCCCCCCCAAAAAGATACCATATTCAGGAGGACAGTGGCGTGTGCGGTGGTGGTGGAGGAGACCAACATCAGCGCCGACGAGAAGACAGAGCTACATAGGGTTTTGATATGCCAGCATGCCGATGTCAGCAAGAATGGTGTTTCTCCGTTGCTATTTAACGGAAAAAAAAAGCCTAATAGAGAGAAACAAATAATAAAATCATATGTATAAATTCTTGAAAAAAACAGGTTTATAAAGACACAAAAAAGGGGGGAATTTATTCTTCGTTCCTTTGAAATTCAAGAATATAGATGGTATCTAAATATATTATAGATGATGAGATCAAAAGGAGATATTAAGGAAGAGAGTTTGAGCTTAATTTAAATTCATAAATATTTATTTAATTATATTAATTTATTTTCACATGGTAATTGTTTTGAATTTAGATGAGAATTGAATGGTTAGAATTTGTTATTTGAGGTTTAGACTAGATAATAAAGATTTCATAAATGATAGATATAAAAAGATTAATTTTGAATTTACATTCAATAAAAAGTTGATCATGATTAATTATTAATTATCACTTATAATATATTTTAAAATTTCTAATTGAATCAATTAAAATAAATTTTATATATTATAAATTATTTTAAATTCTTCTAGCAATTTTTATTAGAATACTTATTTATCCTGTTTGTTATTATCTTTATATCATTAAAGCTATTTATTATTATTTCTTATTTTTATTTTTGCATGGCGAGAAAAAAAGGGAAGGGCACCAAGTGTCATTATTATGGCTTTGTTTTAATATATATATAATATAATTTTAAAAAATATTTATATCATCAAATTAATATTAGTATTGGTGATTAGATAATTATTCTAAATTTTAAATTGTAAACAATCAAAGTTGACAAAAAATAAGGAGTTCGAGTTTCATTAAAACTTTTGAGCCCAATTGATCAATAAATCAAACATTAATCCAAGAATCAACTAAAAGACGCAAATATTCAATTTTTGTATTTTTGAAAAAGATAGTAATAGAGTGCCATTTCTGTTCTCTTTTTCCATTGAGTGACCAATTATATCCTAAAAAATAAATATAGAATTATAAAAACTACTGGCCTGAAAATTTATCATGGGTGATTATTTTCAAAAAATGATATAATTCTACCTTTGCTAATTTGCTTAAAAAATAGACCTTTTCATAATATCACCAAACTTAGTCTAGTTATGATGTATTCTACCTTAATTGCCTATGTAATGAACGTGCAAATAGAAATATTTATTTTTGATTTCTTTTAAAAATGTGAAAATAGAAATATTTGATTGGTATAAACTATTTTTGTATATTTTTCATAACTTTCAATTTTTGAGAATATTGGAAGAAAAACAAATGAGATTTTTTAAAACAAAAATATAAAGGAAAAAAATAATTCCTTTTGCCTTGACTCCCACACACAAAAGTTACATTACTCAAATTTCCTTTGCATATCCTTGTCCTCGCAAACATGTTCATCAATGTCTAAATAATAGTTGTATCAATGCATGTATATCTGAACAAAAAAAAAAAAAAATTGGAGATTCAGGTTATCGCTTTTTAAAAAAATATTCCCTTTCATTTTAATTTACTAATACACAACAAAAATGAAAAAGATACTAAAGTTAAAATTAATAAACAGCCAATAAAATGATTCTATAATAAAAGTACTATTTGTATCAATATCTGTTTAGTTATTTTCTTCTTCATATAAAGAATAACGTTAGAGTACCTGTAAAAAAAGAACCAAGAGAATAAGAAGATTTTAATAAAGAATAAGAAAATGATTCTCTCATACTTCCCCCCTCCCCCCAACCCAAAAGAAAAAAAGGTTAAAATAATTCTCAAATTATAAATTAGTCTAACTTGATAAGATAAATGATTCAAAAAAATGTTCACTTAAGTTTTGTATTTTCTAGGTATCTCCATTAGTTGAACCCTATTATTAAGAAGAAGAGTATCACATACATATTTATTAATAATATGCTTAAGAATTTAATTATTTCCAAAAGAGTAAACACGATTATACAATGTATAAATTTTTCTATTTAACTTGATATGATAATTAAATTAACGAAAGTAAAAGAAAGTTATAAAGAAAAGCAATTTCAGAAGAGTAAAAAATATCTCACCCTCCCCCCTCATTATGAATCAAAAAAGATATAAATATCTCGTTTTATACTATTATCCCTTCCAAGACATGTAAAGAACTCCATTGAAAGTTTAACAAAAAAGAAGAACAAAGAGAATCAAGATGATACTTAATTTAGCAAAAAAATAAAAAATATACAATAAATAATTAATTAATATAGGCCTGCATAATTTTCTTGGTATAATTTGATATGATAACAATTAAAGGAACAAAAGTAAAAGAAAGTTACATAAAAAAAAAATATCTTACTGTTTTTCTTCCCTTTCCTTATAAATCGAATTAAAAGAAAAATATATAAATATACATATATATGGGAACATATAACTGAAAAATAGGAGCAGAATCAACAGGAGATAATTAATTTAGCAAAATAAAAAAATAATACAATAAATGGATCAATTATCACATATTTAATTTTCACATATTTTTACAACCCATTTTTCAATATTTAAAAAGAGATAGTGGCACAAAATCAAAAACCTAAATGATATTCTTCTTAATAGAAAATCATAAAAATATTGTTGTAACCTTCCTCACCCTTTCCAAATTCATTAAAAAAAGTAAATCTAAATATGAATAAATATTTTCTTAATGTTTTAGTTTCTCACTTGTTATCAACATCCGATATCCTCCTAGTTGCAAACAAAAATTCAAGTGTAGCACAATTTCAAGCCTGAAAGATAAAAACAACATTAATATGATGTTCCCTTAATATATAAAAAGAATTCAATTGATGTGAAAGTTTGACAAAATAACAATTTCTTCATTCTCTACATATCAATAAATGTATTAATTTTTAGCAATTAGACTAAAGAAACAAAAAAGAAGAAATAATTTATATAAACAAAAAACAAACCACTGAAAAAGAAGGAACAGTCTATATAAACTGAAATTAGAGGGGAAAAAAAAAGAAAAGAATGTAAATATTAAGACCATTACCTTCAATCTAGTAAAATAAGATTCTTGTTCATATGAGTTTTCTTCATAAAAAAAAAAAAAAAAAGTAAGAAGGGTCGACATTAAAGAGCAAAAAACATTGATGATTTATTTTGCAACACTTAGAAGTATGCATAAAATATGCAACGGAAAACTAAGTAATTTGAACAATAAAAGGGCGCTCAAAATATAGGGTTCAAGAAAACTTCTTATCTTATGATAATTCCGATATAAAGATAGAAATACTTGACAAACGGATCGAGTACAAGAAAGCAAAATAGAAACACATGTCCTTCAGGGGAGACTCGAACCAAAAACTTCACGCCTAAAACTTCAGCAGCTTATTGTATCTCTGGCTGTCCTGAGTTAATCTGAGAAGAAAATATGATATTGAAAAACGTGAGCGCGAACGCTCAGTGAATCCAGGTCTGTGTGTGTGTGCGCACTTTAGTGATTTCTTTAAAACAATGATGATGCACTTTCACGAAAATAGTTCATGCAATGTCATAAGAAAACATTTTCTTTTATTGGTTTAAGAACACCGATGCTTGAACTTACATGAGGGGTTCGAGCGCAGCTGGGAAATCTGAGCGAATCAAGACACATCAGCGTAGCCTCTACACCTGAATTCAAAATAACATGTAATGCAATAGTAGGGCTCCACGGACAAAGTCCGGATCCCATAATAAGGTCATCGGAACCAAGTTATGGCATCTTGTATTCAATACAAGCCAAACACCATATGAGCGCTCGATTACCAAACAATCACACTCCCATAGCACTGGTCAAAACAGGCTACAGACTCCTGGGGCACCTACCAGGTCTGTCCTGGGACCAACCTCAATTTCGAGCCCCTCCTGACTCTCTACTAGGTGGTCGAACTGTTCGAATCCGTAGGCAAAAACAAAGTAAAATAAAACTACGGAAATCCACCAATAGCATCTGCACATACTAGAAAAATTGATTGGATAGAAATTACCTCAATGTTTTGATTGTTCGTTGTGGAGGCACTGCTTTGTACGCGTCGCCCTCTACTGGTATCCATGCGACGAACTCCTCTGCAAGTAATCGGGATGCTAGCCCCTTATGTGTTCTGAAAACTGTTCAGAACTGATCCTGACTATCTGGTAATCGGTCGTATTTCGGAGAGAGGAGGCTAGATACTATATCACCGTTCTAGGGTTTAGGGTTTTGTTTTTCTTTAATCAGATAAAGGACGGCCACCAAGAAAAGGTTAACATAACCTTTTATAGCTGTAAATATCAAAACCCTAACTGTCATCTAATGACAGTTTAATCTCGCCCGTCTATTCTTATAATCATCCAACGGTTGGATGAGTAATATTAAGTAATTAATTTCATTTATTTGATTAAATAAAATTAATTACTTATTAACCTACCAGAAAATACAATATGTAATCTGATTCACCTTTTGTATACGTTCAACGAATCTGGACACAATCTAGATTCATTGAATGTGGACATTATGCTCACAAGATCGTCTATGCGTGTGACCATGTAGGTTCACTTAACGTTGGCAGTGAATGAAAAAATGTCCTAGATATTTATTCACAAAACATTAGCGGCCTCTAGCAAGACATTATGCTTACCGAAGTTAAGTAAATGTAATAATAACCTAGCATCAGATTTAATATTTAGTCCTTTTGTCACACGATATCCTAATTAAGTATAAGGCATGGATCAAGTCATCCTTATAAAACTTAATTAACCATTTACTTGATCACCAGACAGACTGTTCCAACAAATAATATTAATAACACCTTATTAATACTTATTTGAGCATGGCTATGCATATTTTCCAGTCTTCCTTATCAAGGGGCCCATGGATATCTCTCTCTAAAAAGAGAGGGACAAATCCCTTTCACTATCTCCAATATTCAAGCCATGACGAGAAAATAAGCCAACCAATAATCATAATGATCACCTAATTAAAAGTGATGTTTGACTATGTCAAAACATATTTTTCTCCCCATGCAAGAAACATTAGAAACATTAGGTCGAAGGACACCAAATATAAAATTGAGAAGAAATACTTATAACTTAAACCCATGCAATATGTCTTCTTCACTTTGGGTCATGTCCAATACAATATTCTCAATATGTATTTATGAATTGAGTTTATATCTCATATTCATGATCAGCAAAACTTGACCATCAATCAACTTCACACTAGTTTACAAGATGTAATAAACTAGGGACAAATAAGAATAGTATTTTATTAGCTATAAGGGTTTTACTATCAAGTCACATACTTGATGACCAAGAGCATAAAATACAATTAAAAAATACATGCTTCATAAATTATAAATGTGAGTCAATTGGTCTTAGGGCATATACTAACATGAACCCCTCTGCAGAGCATGATGCAGTGTCCACGTAGACCAATTGGGCCACACCGTCCGCAGTCTACGCCCCTCTTCAAGTGGATCTACTCTCCCGATTCTAAAACATCTACGCCATCGGAAGAGGCCCTCGTATGGGGGACTAGCCACGTACAGTGCAATCCTCTAACGCTTCCGAACACAAGATCATAACCAGAACTATAACCCTAGTCAGAATGGAGTTTTCATATGTATTTATAAACAAAAAGGCCATTTGCCCGGTCGTCAGGATAGAATCAGGTCATGAATATTTTCGGCAAAAATCCCCATCTGTCAGTTCACCACATGCTTATGCAAATTTCACAATCATGCCAGACCTATATTCATGCATGTCAAATCATGTAATTTTCAAGAATCCGCCAGTCAACACATGCTTATGTAGATTTACAAATATACCAAGTCTACATTCATGCATGCCAAATCATGTAATTTTTCAAGACCAAAGCATTTCCAACTTATAAATATTTCTAGAAAATCCGTGTATAGACTTATTCTTTTTCATCACAAAAATAATCTGTTTTCAAAAGCAAACACCTATGTGGAGAACCGCTCCTATACATTTCTAATGAACACGTAACACATCATGGTTTGATCTGGAGTGGGGACCACGATACATGTGTTTTTCTGATCTTCAGTGTAGGTGTTTCGGGCGCAACCTATTTCAGTGCTACAATATGGCTCCCAGTAGATTGGTGGAGCTTATCAGCAGAACTGGTTTGGGGGGAGTGTTTAGATGTGGTTATATTGGGCTGGATCACGCATTTATTACCGCATTAATAGAGCGGTGGAGACCAGAGACTCACACAATTCACTTGACCTATGGTGAAGTCTCAATAACCCTGTAGGATGTACAGGCACTATGGAGTTTAAGGATAGAGGGTTTGGCCGTTATCGGCCCTAGCTGGAGTGTAAACCCTAAACAGTACTAGATTGAGCTTATCGAGATACTTCTTGGTGTGCGGTTGTCTCTCAGGCACTTTTGTGGATACAAGGTCAAGAAGGAACCTTTGGAAGCATGGATCCTGAGAGCGTTTACCGGTTCAGAGACCGATGATGCTCTAATCTTGCGCGCTAGTGGATTTATTTTCTTACTCATTGGTGGACATATGCTTCCCAACTTCTTTGGGAATTTGGTTCATGTGCGCTACCTCAGTTTATTAGAGGATATTGATGCTATCAGGACATATAGTTGGGATAGCTGCGTATGTGGGTTTTTGTATAGGCAGTTGTGCACGGCAGCTTTGGGGGGTGCACGACAGATAGGGGGAGCCTTAGCCTTACTACAGATTTGGGCATGGTTGCGTATACCTACATTGCAGCCTCAGCTGATTACGGATGTCCAGGCTGACCCTTTTGCTCCTCTTGGCGCTATATGGTGCACATCCTTTGACTGTAGCCAACTGCCTACGCACACTCTCGTGACATACAGAGATCAGTTAGATTACATGCCATCTGATCAGATTCGCTTTATAATATTTTGTATTATTTGTAATTAATTGAGATTTTCTTTATTCACTTAAATATTTATTGATTTTGAATTTTGACTTGATAGTTTATATGGCTCCCTTATCTTGACCGTACTCTGGTTCCATCTGAACTGTGGCGGGCAGAGGTCCCACTCATCTGTTATGAGATAGTGGAGTACCACTATCCCGGGCGTGTGACGTGCCAGTTTGCACGAGCTCAGATGGTTCCAAATGCATGTGACACTCGTCTGGACCTGCACCGGATCCAGCTTAGGGGGAATGACAACACTTACTGCGGGATATATCATGCTAGCCATGTAAAGGCCTGGCTACAGTGGGGACTTCGCGTTAGGAATGGCCCTGCCCTAGCTTCTGAGATGTTATCATACCCCAGTGACGAGTATATCATATGGTATTGGGGTATCACACGAGTTTACATTGGCAATCCAGCTAACTGTGATACCCGTTCACATGGATATCAGCCTGCCGAGGTGGACAGACGGATGGTGGTACGTTCTACAAATACATTATACTTTTTTAAAAAAAATATTCTCATGCATTTGTTTATTTATTTAATTAAATTATTTTTTTTGTTTAGACTTCCATGTTGGAGGAGGTGGATGATATGGCTTCAATGGTGATACAGGAACCACCTACTGATCCTTCACAGATGGCCGTGTTCGCGAAGAAAGTGCAGACGATTATTCGGAGGTGCATGGTCTCTATCGGCAGTACTTTGGGCTGCACTCTATCACAACATGATATCCAACAGACGTTCCCTGTACAACCGTCGTGTTGCCATACCCGGAAGCACGTACCGGACCTGGGTGCTCGTGGAGTTAAGAGGGGCATTTGCAGATAGCCTGGTCGGGGAGGAGGCGTTGGACACCCTCCTGTACCGCCTTTTCCAGACAGACACGAACATATCGACCCTGGACATGCAGAGGTGGAGAGAGGTGAGGGATCTGGAGCTGGACAACCGACTATTGACCCACTTGAGAGCCCGAACTTAGATATACCTTCTTTCAGTTTGAGTTTGACGCCAGCTTCCCAGTCACTCCCTAGTGGATCCGGGACATCACAGATGCCTCCCCCTCCCGATTTAGGATTTGCCTAATTTCAATCACCACATTCTACATATTTCGGGTTTTTTAGGTTTCGTGCACCCCTTCCTCCGGGCACAGCTGGTTCATCTACACCGCATCAGCTTATATCGCAACCATCTTTATCTGATGAAGAGGAGCGGACGGATGACATGGATGGTGTACAGCATTATGGATTCGGGCATTGTGTTGGTAAGAAGACAATGAGGTTCACGCCATCCGACTGGCCGTAGTTATAATTAGTATTTTCTAGTTTTCATTACTAGTTATATGTAAATTAAATTTCTATATAAAGTATTCACTTCATGATTATATTATTGACTTATTTGTTTTACGTACCTTAATTATTGATTATTTTGTTTTAGGTAAAAGCCAAAAATTTCACATTTTACATTTTAACAAATCTTTTAATTGATTTGTAAAAGGAAAAAATAAAAATTAGGAAAATGTGAAATAGAAAAATAATTTATAGTGGAGAACAACAACTGAACATAACAAAAAAAAAAAAAGTTTACTGAAAAAAAGGAAGATAACGCACAACAATTGTGCGTTATCCTAGAAGATGACGCACAACAATTGTGCGTTATCTTCAATTGTCACCTCATCCAGGACAATAATTCACTAATCTTAGCTCATCCCAGGACAATAATTCACCCATCCCAGCTCATCCCATGACAATAATTCACTCATCCCATTACTTTTCACTCATCCCAGTACAATAATTCTCGCATCAGCCATTCAAAGGTTTTCACTCATCCAATTACTTTATAAATACATCCATTCATTCTTCTCTCCATCTATAAAACAGTTACAGCATATCCAACTTCTCTCCATTAACAATCCATTCATTCTTTTTCAATTCACAAAGTTCTTAACTTCTTCATATTTTATCCTCCCTAAACATTTCCAGTTAAGTCATTTTCAAATGGAAGCAATCAACCATGTTAGAGTGATGCTATTTTGGGATTCTGAAATTGCTAGGGATGCATATGGTCCCCGTTTTACTAGAGTAATGCATAAAAGTTGGACATTGCCAATGAACTGAATGATTTCACATGACAAACTAGTAAAGAAAATATTGAAATACCGAGATATGGATCCCAATCTCTGGAATGTCCGAATGACAATGAGGGTGCCTTCATACTACGAAGTGCATCGTATGTTTTACTTTAATTTATATAGCATAAACAACGAGGCCAAAATGCGTTATCTATGGACTATTCTACCCCACCTTGCGAAGGAAGGGATTCATATTCTTGTTGAATTCGAGCATATCTAGCAACAAAATATTCCAATTCCACATGACATAAATACAACAACTTTGTCGAAACATATTACAGCGGTAACAAATGGTTTCTGATGAACCGTCTATGTTGTACAGTACCGTCAATAACGATGACGATGAGGTTGACGGATCAGACGGAGATGATGCCATTTCTAGTCAATCTGAATCAGATGATGACAATGACCCAGAAGAAGGAGAGTTCCAAACTCCCCAAAACCCTATAAATCCTATCAACCCGGTAACCGAAAACATAGTGCCACAATGGGAGAGTAGCCAATGGTTCAGCAGTGCTAGGTATGACTACACACATTCTAGAGCATTCCTAGATATGGGCTCGGGTTCTCCTATAGATGACCTTGTAGAATCTGGTACCGTCCGATTACTCGATTGGAACGACTCCATAACTGACATACAGTTAGGCATGCGATTCGTTGACAAAGTGCAGACAATAAGTGCGGTTCGTAAGTGGTCTATCAGTGTGGGATATAAAATTGTCGGACCTTTAACACAATTAACTCGAAAGGCTGTTGAGTTCAAATTGTCGGAGAAACGTGAGAAAAGTTTTCAGGAGTTGAAGCATCAATTAACGTCAGCACTAGTACTGACTTTGGCTAATACGCAGAAGGAGTTTACCTTGTATACCGATGCATCTGGAGAAGGATTAGGGGTGATGCTGATGCAAGACAGAAAAGTGGTTGCCTATATCTCCCGAAAGTTGAAAAACCACGAGAAGAACTACCCAACCGATGACTTGGAGTTAGTAGCCATAGTGTTTGCACTCAAGAAGTGGCGGCATTACCTCTGTGGGGCAAAGTACGAGATCTTACTGATCACAACCGTTTAAAGTATCTGTTCTCCCCAAAAGATCTAAACATGAGACAATGAAGATGGATGGAACTCCTTGAGGAATACCAATACCCAATCAATTATCATCCTAGGAAAGAAAATGTGGTAGCTGATACTTTAAGTAGGAGTGCCAAGTTAACAAGCCTCACTTTAACTTCAACTATGCAACAGGAGATTAAGGAAGCCCAAAGGAGAAATGAGGAATTTCAAAGGTTTAAAACTCAAGTTGAGGCAAAAAAATTAGATGACTTTCAAGTCTTGGGTACTGATGGGAGCTTGTATTTCAAAAATCGGTTATGTGTATCGCATGAGGCGGAGATTAAATGGAGGACATTGGACGAAACACATAAAAGAAAGTACTCCCTACAGCCTGGTGAAAACAAGATGTATCAGGATCTCAAGAAGAAGTTTTGGTGGAATGGAATGGAAAGAGATGTGGCAGAATATGTGGCCGCCTGTCTTACCTGTCAAAAGGTGAAAGCAGAGCACAAGAAGTCTGCAGACTCTTATAGTCATTACCTATTCCCGAATGGAAATGGGATTGTGTTACGATTGACATTGTCACTGGGTTACCATGGACAAAAGGTTACAAGGACGCCATTTGGGTCATACTTCATCGTTTAATGAAGGTGCCACACTTTATTGCCATCAACATGACGTACTCCTTGGAAAGGCTAGCCCAAATTTTTGTGGAGAAAATTGTAAGATTTTATGGAGTACCTGTAGACATTGTATCAGACCGATATCCAAGATTTACTTTGAGATTTTAGCCTAAGTTCCAGGCTGCATTGGGAACTAATTTAAGCTATAGCACCGCCGCACACCCCAAGACTGATGGACAATTAGAAAGAATAATCCAAACTTTGGAAGACATGTTGCGAGCATGTGCTTTAGAATTTGGAAATAAATGGATTGATAACTTGATCTGGGTAGAGTTCGCTTACAACAACGGACACCATTCCTCAATCGGAATGGCGCCGTTTGAAGCTCTATATGGGAAGAAATGTAGAAATCCTTTATATTGGGATGACATTGGAATTCACTCCCTTTGGAAGCAGAATAGTTGGATGCCAGAGTTGGAAGAGGCACAGAAACAAGTAAAAGTAATTCAAGAACGGCTCCAAGCTGCTAAAAGCCGTCAAAAGAACTTTGTCGACATTAGACGACGAGACTTAGAATTTAAGGTGGGAGATCGAGTTTTTCTAAAACTCACACCACACCGAGGAAACCCATACACCCAAGAAAAGAAAAATTAAGCCCCGAAACATTGGACCATTTGAGATAAGCAACAGGATTGGTAAGGTAGCTTATTGACTAAGGTTACCAGAAGAATTAATGGGCATTCATGACGTCTTCCATATTTCTCAATTAAAGAAATACCAACCATCGCTCGAGCATGTTCTGAACAACGACCCGTTGGAATTGCGAACTAACTTGTCATACGAGGAAAAGCCTAGTGGAATTGTGGAACGAAGCGTAAAGGAATTACGTGGAAAGAAAATTCCGATGTGCAAAGTGTTCTGGAGGCACCACGGTATCGAGGAAGCAACATGGGAAACCAAAGAGTCTTTACGTAGAAAACATCCGGAGATTCTAGGTACGTGAACCCTAAAATTTCGAGGACGAAATTTTTCTAAGGAGGGTGGAATGTAACATCCCGTCTAAGCACCTCAAAATTAACACAAGTCGCGGTAAGTTCAAACAAAAGTTTTGGGGTTATTTTATAAGGAATAGAAAGTTTTGGGGTCATTTGGTAATTTCGGGAAGAATTTTTCTTTGAAAACATTTTGAGGCGTATTTTAGAATTATTAGTGCTTAACGCTTTAAGTTGAGATTGAGACTTTAAATTTAATATGAGTTTTAAATCATTTTTAAGGATTGGGGCCAACGTAAAAATTCTAGAAATTTAGAGGACTTTAGTGCAATTATATGGATTAGTGGTGCTAAGTGGGGAGGTGATTTGTTGACACATGACAAGTAAGTACCATGTGTCTTGACCACACAAGGCACCACCATGCATACTTGGCTATATATATACGGTGCTAGGATAACCAATTCCTCACCTTTTTCCCCATTTCTCTTTCTCTCTCTCTCTCTCTCTCTCTCTCTCTCTCTCTCTCTCTCTCTCTCTCTCTCTCTCTCTCTCTCTCTCTCTTTCTTTCTTTTTTCTTTTTCTCCTCTCTTTCTCTCGGCTATCTCTCCCTCATTTTCTCCAGGTAACATATATATAGATATACATATATATGTTTTGTTTCTTTTTTTCTTCAATTAAATATATGTAGCAACTTTTATTTTATTATTAGGTTATATTTTCTAAGATAAATAATATTAAGGTTTAATAATTATGATTTATTTTAAGAACCCATGATGTTCATGGAATTATTATGAAATTATTTTGGAGATATTTTTTTGTAGAATTCTTTTGGGTTTAAAATAAATTTAGGTAAGCCCTAGGGTCATCATAGAGTCACAGTTATATTTTTATAGAGCTATTTGATTAAGTTTGGAATGATATTCTTTGTAGGTTTAACTCATTCCATGGCTCAAAGTGAGTTCACCAACCTTTTTCTTTTAAAAGCGATTTAATTATTTTTCTTGCAAAGCATATTTCTCTGCCATTGGCTCCTGATAAGATACACAAAATATTTACCGATGGTATATTATGGGTTATGCTAAAAATGTGATAAGTTATTAAAATATTCATGTTGTAATATTCTTTTATGGCACTATAATATGTTTTAAGTTAGTGCTATAATTTTCATGATGCTTTTACTTGAAATATTTCTACAACCCTTTTATTTTGGCTTTTGAATTTTAAAAATATTTTTAGAACTTGTTTTTTTAACATATTTATTATTTCTTTTGGAAATAATATTATTAAATATTTTAAATGATCTTAAAGGTTTTGAGTTTTAAAATGATTTTGAGAAATTATTTTCAAAATGTTTATTATTTCCTTTTGGAAATAATATTTTTAAATATTTTAAGTTCTCTCAAAGGTTTTGAGTTTTAAAATTATTTTGAGAAATTATTTTCTATTTCTTTTTGGAAATAATATTACTTATATATATTTTAAATTTTCTTAAAGGTTTGAATTTTAAAACTATTCTGAGAGATTATTTTAAAAATATTTATTATTTCCTTTTGAAAATAATATTTTTAAATATTTTAAATTCTATTGGAAGTCTTGAGTATTAAAATTACTTTGAGGAAATTATTTTCTTTAAAATGTTTATTATTTCTTTTTGGAAAGAATATCCTAAATATTTTTTTTTTTTTTAAAAAAAAGGACTTTGAGATTTAAATTATCTCTAAAATATTTATTATTTCTGTTTGAAAAATAATACTTTACATATTTTCTAAATATTCTTAAGAAGGCTTTTGAATTATTAAAATATTTAATACTTTTGTTTAAATATTCTTATAGTATGATTTCGAAAATGTTTACTATTTCTTTTTAAAGAATATTTCTCTACGGTTTTATTCTTATATTACTTTAAATTTTGGAGGTATTTAATAAATTTCTTTTGAGAGATATTTAGCATGATTTCGGTAAGCATATCAGCATAACCTATTTTATACCCGATAATATGCTTTAAAGTCACATATGCATGATTTCATGGTGAACCTGAATTTGGAAGATAAATGTTTTGAGAAAAACAAATGTTTTCATGAGTTTTACAAAATTGCATTCGTGATACATTTATAATGTCTACGAGTTTGCCCTGCGGATAGGGATTTTTCGATACCAGAAGAGTTTTGTGTAGCCGAGAGAAGACCTATGATTTTACAAAAATAAATTAAGACTCTAATCCGGCAAGAAAGGGGCTTGGTATATATTTTTGATCAACATATCGAGTGAACTTACATTTTGCGTGGCTAGTCCCCCGTACGAGGGCATCTTCCTAACGACATGCTTGGTAGTATTACTCTTGATCTATATCCAGTTGATAGAGGGCGTAGAACCGTTGGTGGGTTAGGCCCAATGAGATATTGCATTTGACTCCGTATCATACTCTGCGGTAGTGGCTATTTCTTAGAAGGTTGAGCCAGGAGGGGCCCACCAGCTAGGGTAGCACAGGGCGGCCTAATAGGTATGCTGGGGCTCGTTACCTTTTTCTGTATATGTTGTGTAAGGTTGAAAAATCAAACATTCGTACAATGTGCTTTGGAGTTCAGGCTGGTATCGACTACGGGATGCCAGAATTTCTTCTGAAGACCCCGTTTAAGGTTCCGGACTTTCTCTGTTGAGCCTATCATGGTGCATGCATGGTTCTAAAAGCATGGGTGCTCGGCAATGCCAATGTGTCTTGATTTGCTCAGAATTTTCATCTGCGCCTGAACATTTCAGGAAGTTTATAACTTACACATATGAGATTTTTATAAAAGCATTTATTTTCTGGCATGACAAACCATTTTATAAAAAGTATTTTGCCCGATGGGAAACTCACGAGAAACACACGTACATATGAACTCACTGAGCTTCCATCGCTCATGCTTTTCAAGTGTTTTCTCCCCTTTTTCAGATAACTTGGTAACCAGATCTGCCTAGTTGAACTAATGTGGGCCCACTAGATTCGGTAAAATTGGGGTCTTCCACCTCGAGTCATAAGGTTTTGATCTATGAAGATTTTGGCCCACAAGGTCTTAAATCTATGTATAAGATTTGAGAAGGTTTTTTAGTGTAAAATTATATTCATATTATTCTTTCATCTTTCGCTATTTAGCCCCTTCTAGTTCCTTCCGGATGTATCTTAGCTTTATGTTTTTTTTTTTGTAAGTCCAGTGCCAAGAGGCACGCAGATACTTTACCCAACCGCAGTTGACCTAGCGGAAGGGTACGGGGTATCACAAGACTCATAATTTCCACGGTTAGCATATAATTCTGCATTCCTAAAAATAGACAAAACTAGGTTAAAATTATGCCAATGAAATGCATAAGTGTTGTTATCAATCAAGATCTCAACAACATAGACCACAACAAATAAAGAATCTATGCCTTTAAGAAACTTAAGTAATTCAACTTTAAACTCCAAAGATATATCTACACAATGCTCTCTAGGCACATTCAAAAGAATATAATGTCCATGTGGCAAAGATGTAGAATTAGCTCTTTTATACTCTAAGCAATTATCAATAAACCTTTCAATAAACCTTTCTATAATTCTTTTCATGACAAACCAAAAGAAGTGCTCATAAAATAACATAAGTTTTGGAAATATCAAAACAATCTATCAAACCACCACAATGAGCTTCTTTATCTAACAACAATTTAAAGTAACGAGGAGGAATGCACAACTTACTAACATAGTAAATAAATACCATTATGTATAAGGTACTCATCATTATACATAACCAACCAAGCATCAAATATGTTATTGGATTTATTATCACTAATATGTAATTCCTCAAATATATCAAAGCCAAATAATTAAGCTTCTAAAGTAAAGATTACAATGTACTTTTTTGAAAAAGCAATTGGTACAATATTGTCTTTGCCTTTATTGTACCAATAACATCTAGAAATGTCTTTGAGAATGTCATTCTCCTTGCACACTACTTTTTGAGCTTCTTTTGTTCTTGGAGAGACAATGTATAGGACTCCTTATCATGAGTAGCACATTTCAATGCCGCACCAGTCAAATCACTTTGATGAGAGAGTCCACCGTGTTCCTCCTTGCAATAGAGAAGTGAAATCAACTCGTCCAAAACTCCTTGAAGGTTAGAGAATAAAGAAAAATACCACCAAAGGATTGATTCAAAAGCTTGACACAAGAAGTTGTGTTTTGAACTAAGAAGTCTTTTAAAATATCACGTTTCAAAAGATAATCACCAAAGAAAATAGGGTAGACAAGTTTCTCATCAAGATATTTCGAAGTTAGTTTCAAAGATAGTTTTCAAAAGATCATAAAAATGAACTTTAAGCACCTTAAAACTACCATTCATTTTCTTTTCACAAAATAGCAACCACGTGAATTCCTTGAAATGAAAATGATAAACCCATGAAGGTTTCCTAACAACAAAGCTTTCAAAAATCCATCAACAATTAAAACATTTTTGTTCATCATGAGGAAATTCCAAGTTATGACTCACAAGGCTCAAGAGTTGAATGGAAGGAATGAACCCATCAAGATTTTTTATTAAAGCATAAGGGATTGACGATTCATAATCACAATTCTCAACATGCTCTCCTTTAAACATAGCATAAAAATCACTATATAAAGACCAAGGGAAACAACTAACTCTCTCATCATAACCACTTTCAACAAAAAGATGCAATGAAGATATGAATCTTACTCCACATAGATGCATAAGAAGATGAGAAATTAGCAATAAGAAGATCGAAGAAAAGATTATCATGTAACAAGTCAAGGCCATGGTAAGATGGTTTAATTCTAGCAATATTAACCTAAAGTTATTTCTCAAGATAAGCACACGGAGAAGAGCATTTAAGCATATAATCAATATCAAAAACTATATCACAAGAGAAAGGATTCACCACCACATTTCCAACCAAAGTCACAAAAGAGGTATACAACTCTAAGAACAACTTTAACTCCTTAAAAGATAACTCATGGTATAAAAGAAAAGGGCTTAAAGAAAGGTTTATTGATGTGTCTTCATAGCCAATGTTAAGCTCCTTTCCCATGCCTTCTCCTTTAGCTTTCATCCCATGATTTGACTTTGCTTCACAAGTTGTAGTTAAGAAGTTCAAGAATTGAGATTGAATTCTATCACAAGAGAAAGAAAAAGAACACTATTAGATTTGTTGATAATGAAATGAAAGACAAGAAAGATGTAGAAGGAAGGAAGCTTATGGTTTTGTAGAGCTTGTGGTCAAGAATTCCTTCATTTTCCTTGTTTTGAGCTTCAAATTTCTGCACACTTTTGAGAAAAACAAGCAAGGAAATGGTTATTGCAATTAGTAAACAAGTTCACCTCCTTACTAAAAAGTGAGTTTAATGATGAACTAATGTCACAAAAACTCTCTCTCATTTCCTCTCTTTTATCTCCCTAAAAAACCATTAAGCTCATCTCTTCCTTTGTTTCCTCACTCTTTTCAATCTCATCTTTCTTTTCCTCCAATTTTCATCTTTTAAACTCTCATGATTTTCGATCAAGCACTCACTCTCTTTTCTTTTTCCCTCACTTTCTTTTGTACTCACAACACTCTTCACTTTTTCCTCTCTTTATTTTTCTTCCTTTACAAAGGTACAAGTGTTCTTCTTCTCATGGTGAATGACTTTTATATCAATTACATCTTGAGCTTGTGAAAGCTTATTTGATTTTGCAGACTTTTCACCAAGTGAAAACTCTATGAATTGTTTCTTTGCTTCTCTTTGAGATGGCATGGAAAGTTGTTTTCCTTCACACATTTTAGCCTTTATAATGCTCTTTGCCTTTTTTCTTGATCAAATATTCTTACCCTTTCTTTCAACTTCTTTTGCTCTTCATAAATTTCATGAGGCACCAAAGAATTTAGAATGAATCTCTTGCCATCTTTGGTAAAGTTGTAAGAAATCTTGTTCCCTTTGTATATAGCTTTTCTATCCTTTATCCAAGGACTTTCAAACAATAAATGAACTGCTTGCATGGGTGCTACAGCACATAATACATCATCTTTGTATATTCCTTTAGAAATAGACACTCACACTTGCTTAGTGACATTTATCTCAACACTATCATTTGACAAATGACATTTATAAGGCTTAGGATGTTCAAGAAGAGGCAAATTCAACTTTTGTACAAGGCAAGTACTAGCCACATTAGCACAACTACTACCATCAACAATAAAATTAACAACTTTGTCTTCCACGTTGCATTTGAGATGGACTACATGCTTATTTGCAATTTTCCTTCCATAGACATTTTTATCATATAAGCTCTCAAGGTAAACCTTTCCACCATAACTATGATGATACTCTTCATAACAATCATAAGGACTACGCTCATAATATTCATATTTAGCATTAACTCTTCCATGACCCCCATAATAATCATAAGAAGTATACCCAGAAGATTTATCATAAGAAGAGAAGTTACCAACTCCAACATGTCTTCTAGAAGTGAAATATCCATTTCCACGGTTGTTCCCACCATAAGCATTGAATCTATTGCCACTACCACGATGGAAATCTCTTGTAAGCTTAGATGGATAATCTTCTTGTTTGCTCTTTACTTTTATCCTTTTCCATGATGGATTAGACCAATTGTACTCCATTATTTATTGTTCAAGAAACCTACGAAAAAGTTTAGAAAAAGAAAACAAGGACCTCCCAATCACTCCCTAAGTGTTTCACTCTTTGATGATCACCCAATTTCACTCGTATTTATACTCTTATTGGCTTTTATCAAGATAGGCTCACCCTCTTGCCTTTTCGAATCTCTCAACACTCAAGTCTCTTTAGATCCTTCAAACTTCTTAGCCAACTAAAACCAAGAGCAACATTCCCAAGCAAGCAAATAACCAATGCACTTAGTTGGAAGTGTTCAAAGAGGCAAAGTATCAAACACTTGATATGTAAGAATTTCAAAGAAGATAATCTATAGAAAAGAGCCAACAAACTTAATTGATCATAAAAACATGATTAAAAGCACACATAGAAACAATTAGAAATAAAAAACAAAGCAAATCAAAACAATTAAGCTAGACAAAGAACATAAGAGTACTAAAACAAAATTTCCAGGAAACAGGAGAGAATGACATCCTATCACTAAAACAATGATAACTCAAAAACGACGAAACAAAATCAGATGAGACCAGCACACGAAGATTCCTTATTCAAAGAGGATGAAGTAACTCAATTGAAGATTTTGCAACTCTACATTTCAATGGAAAACCTATGAGGAACATGCCTCATAAACCTAACATTGAGAGGTTTAACTCTTTCTTAAATTGATGGCAGAAACCTTGAGGGAACTATAATCTCAAAACCCTCACCACACAATCTAGAAGACCTGAGAATCAATTAAATCAAGAACAAAAACTCTGGACTCAATCAATAGGAGGAATTTTAAGATGATCAATTGGATTCTATAAGTTTATTAACATAAGGCAATTCAATTACCCACTACCAAGGACATTAACCCTTAGTGAACTAGCTAAGCAAGGGGCAGAACCGTAGAGACTAAGAGAGTTTCTCTCTCAAGAATTTTCAGCAAACTTCATTTAACTTTTAAAGTTAGTATGATCAATTTATAATGAGGTATTTATAGGCTAAGCATTAACCCCTAGCTAAGCAAGTGACTAATGGCTTAAATTACCAATAAACCCCTTAATAAAAGCTGAAAAATAACTTGAACTACAAAATCCCGCCCAAAAGGACGGGTTGTAAAATGCAAACTCGAGACCTGTTGGCGACGGTAGGGTAAGACCTACCGTGCACGGTAGGTTGCTATTCTCCAAGAGTAGCCCCGGCAGAAGCCTAGCGGCAACGGTAGGGGCAACCCTTCCGTCGGTGGTAGGGTAACTTCTTTCAAGTACTTAGCTAATTTTCACCCTAAATTGTTCCCTTGTTTGCTCCTTGACAATTGAACACATTGTGAACAACTTGGGAAGGCTTTCCTTGACCATCAAACTCTTCAATCTTGTTCTTCAAAGCGTCCTCCATGTAAGCAATTATGTTGTTGTCTTCTTGAAGCTTGAGTTTATTCTTTGAGTTCTAGTCTTAGGTCCAAGCTTCAAATCTAGAGGTGATTGACTTGTTCAGTTCATATCACAATGTTTCAATGTTCTTACCAATGCATAGAGTTCCTTGTCAAGAGTAGCATAATTGAATATTGCTCCGACAAACTTTTCATTAAAACAAGCCAAATGCCTCTTATCTCGCATCAACACTCATTCAATTTCAAACATTTTATCAAAGTTAGGTAGTGCTAGTAGAGGAGCACTATTAAACCTTTCTTTCAACAATTTAAAAGCTTTCTCTTATTTTTCCTCCTATTTGAATCCAATCATCTTCTTAAACAGTCCTCAATGAATCTTCTATAAAAGCTAGCTAGACCATGGAAGCTTCTCACTTTGGATGCACTCTTGGGAGTAGGCATATCCTTGATTGCTTTCACCTTGTCTTCATCCACTTGGAGACCTTGAGAACTCACCATATAACCTTGGAAATTCCAAACAAAACTCATATTTTCCAAGGTTAGCATATAATTTCTCACTTCTCAAAACAAACAAAACTTGCTTAAGTTGATGCAAATGATGTTCATAAGGTTTGCTATAAATCAAGATGTCATCAAAGTAAACCACAACAAATTTTCCGATGAAATCCCTCAACACATGATGCATGAGTCTCATGAATGTATTAGGTGCATTACTTAAACCAAAAGGAATGACCAACAACTCATAAAGACTAAGATTAGTTTTGAAATCCATTTTCCATTCATCCCCTTCTTTCATGTGAATTTATTAGTAACCCGATTTTAAATCTATCTTTGAAAAGATTTGAGAACCATGCAACTCATCAAGCAAATAATCTAATCTAGGAATGGGATGCCCATACTTAATGGTAATGTTATTAATGGCTCTAAAATCTACACACATGCGCCATGTACCATATTTCTTAGGAACCAATAAAACGGGAACAGAATAAGGGCTCAAGCTTTCTCTTACATAGACTGTGGAGAGAAACTCTTCCACTTGTCTCCTTAACTCCTTTGTCTCTTCGGGAAGGCTCTTATTAGCCGGCCTATTTGGCAACACCACATCGGACCCCAAGTTAATTTGGTTCTCAATGCCTCTCAAAAGAGGGAGTCCACTGGGTATCTTATCAGAAAAGGTATCTTTGAATTCTTCAATCATCTTCATAATAGCACTAGAAAAAGAAGATAAATGATCATTAGTAGAAACAAATGCTTCCTTGCAATATAAGAGTAACACCAACTCTTCTTTTTCAATAGCTTCTATGATCTTACTCTCTTTTGCATAGAAACATCCCTTTTCTTTTGTAACACTCTTTCTTTTGAACACTCATTTTCTTATCACCCTTCACTTTTACCTATTTTGTCTTTTCAATACTCATTTTTTCCTCAACTCTTTTTTCTTCCTCAATGATTTTTCTCTTTAGTTTATTCTCAATTCTTTTATTTTTCTCTCATTTTCTTTTTCTCTTATCTAACTTGTTGAGGTGTAAGAGGATTCATGGTATAGGATTTTCCATCTTTCACAAATGTGTAAGTATTCTTCTCCCCATGAGAATGGCTTTCCTATCAAATTGTCAAGGGTGTCTCTAGCAATAAGTGGCAAGCTTGCATAGGCACTACATTATATACCACTTCATCATTGTATTTTCCCATAGCAATAGGCACTTTCACTTACCTAACTACCTTAATTTTGCCTCGAGTATTCAACCAATGCAACTTGTAGGTACTAGGATGCTTAGTATTAGGTACTTTCAAATTATCTACAAGATAAGTTCTAGCTACATCTGTACTACTACTATCTATAATGAGGTTAGCAAGTCTGCCTTCCATATTTCATTTGGCATGAAAGATATTTTCCTTCGGATGCTTGAGTTATCTTCAATAATTTGACTATTCAAAGACCTTATAGTCACCAAACTTAAAGCATCTTCCTCGGCATCTAGAGAATCATCCCAATGGTTCCATCTTTATGGCTATTCCCATCATCAACAATGTTCTCAAGATTATCTTCATCATCTTTTTCAATCCAACCATTCAAGTCTTCAGTAAAGATCAAAGTCCTTATGGTAGGACAATCAATAGTTATATGTCTCAAACCATTGCATTTAAAGCACCTAGTTGGATTAGTGATCAATCTACCTTTCTCTTCCACCTTAGGCTTAGAATTTTCTTTTAAAGCCACCTTAGGTGTGGTATGACCCGGGATGCTCAGGAGATGGTAGACTTGTTCCAAGGGCCGATCACAAGGGCAAGAGCCAAGAGGATGGAAGACGAACATAAAGGGATGGTGGCGTTATTTGAGAACATGCTCCAGATGTTCACTTGGAATATGCTAGAGGAACGAGGAGAAGAATTTGGAGATCCAAAACCTTCCTATTGTCCAATGTGCAAATGGAGGAATCCAAGGAAATAAGCTTGGAAGGTTTTGTGGCTTCAAAATCAAAGGAAGGAGTTTTTCTGGACCCTACCGTCGGTGGTAGAGTTCTGCCTATGGAGGTAGAATTATCACTCAACCTACTTTCGATTGTAGGTCCACCCTACTGTTGGCAGTAGGGTTCTGTCTGAAGAAGAAGTTGAGCATTTAACCTAGTATGCACAGTAGGTCGAGACCTACCGTCTCGGCTTGTGAATTTTTTGGGAAGTTTTTAACTCCATTCACTCTTCAATTTGGTTGTAAATCTATTTCGACTTATACCTAAGTGGTCTTAGCATCCCCTAAACTCTTTTAAGTTAGTCTAATACCTAGGGTTGGAAACTAATTGTGAAGACCACTATACATACTCATGTTTTGCAGCCATTTTTGCAAGTTGAATACTGAAAATTTCTAAAGAGAGAAGAACTAGGGTTCTTGAGTTTTCTTCTTCTTCCTTGTAAATTAAGAGTTTTCATTGTATAATTCAAGGCAAGGAACTTCTTGAATCTTCAATTCAAGAGTCCAAGTGTAATTTTCAAAATCCTATTTCTCCCTTGAGGT
Source organism: Catharanthus roseus (assembly GCA_028651295.1). Classification (NCBI taxonomy): domain Eukaryota; kingdom Viridiplantae; phylum Streptophyta; class Magnoliopsida; order Gentianales; family Apocynaceae; genus Catharanthus; species Catharanthus roseus. The sequence goes on along the minus strand of JAPQWS010000165.1, from coordinate 3,166,743 downwards.
GCAAACTCCATATTTGGTGTTTCTTGGGAATCTAGGTTCTTCTTGAGAGTGTGGAGGATAGGTGAGGCTTTTCCAAGCCTTGTTGATTCTCCCCTACACATAAGAAGATCTATTTGTTTTCTTCTTAAATATATTCCTACAATTTTGTGTTTATGTTCTTCATTTCTCCAAAGCAAACCATCAAGGGAATCCTCTAGAAGGGAGTTGAATCGTGGGATTAAATAATCTTCAAGGAAAGCTAAGGAGGATCCTACCAAGGTGTTTCCTTCTTCTTTAGCCAACCTTTGAAAGTAAATACTTGAGGCTTAGACACCACATTTCTTGAAGAAGGAGGAGTAGTTTTAGAGAAACCACTTCTACTCCTATGAGTCTCAATCTTGGTTGCTAAATGACACATGTCTTTATAAGTGGTAAGGGTATAATTCTAATGGATTACTAATGTCCCTGTTGAGACTACTTAGAAATCTAGCAATAGAAGCATCCTTGTCCTTCTCCAAGCTCAACCTTAAAGTGCATAACTCCATCACTTGCCTATATTCATCAACACTTTTTTCACCTTTTCTAAGAGTTATCAATTTGTAGTGAAGCAACCTATAATAATGCTTCGTTACAAATCTTTCTCTCATAAGAGTCTTCAATTCGGCCCGAATTTCAACCGATTGCCTTCCATTTCAAACCCTCTGAGTGACAATCCTTTCCCACCAATGAAGTGCATAACCCAAAAATTCGGCAATAACTAACTTAGCCTTGACATTGTCACTAAAATTTCTCACCATGAAAAGGTTCTCCACTTGACATTCGCAATCAAGGAACACATGTGGATCACTTTCCCCCTTGAAGCTAGGCACTTTCCACTTGATCTTATCTAAGGCTCTATCCCCTTGTTGTCTTCCATAATAACCACCAAAGTCTTCTTGGCCAATATTAGGATTCTCTCCATAATCATCAAACAAGTTATCTTCATGCCATGCTTCATGTCTTGGAACCTCTTCTTCTGGTCTATTTAATCCCCTTTCTCCTAGACCTCCTATTCTTCCACCTCTAGGAGTAGTGTATGTGCCACCATCTTACAATTAATGAGTTCTTTGAACCCATGTGAATGAACCGTGATGATTGTAGTTTCCATAACCCCTTTGATTATGGGAATTAACATGTCCTTTAATATGACTTTGACCTCTTTGCTCTATAGAAAGATTAATTATGTTCCTTCGCATATCTTCCATTTCTGTTCTCATAGATTGAAGTTCTTGTATGATCACCCTCATTGGATCCAAGTTGGAATGAGGACTTTCAGTAGTTCCTTCATTATGAGGAGTTGGTAATTGAGCATTCGTAGACATAATGAAACCTGCAAATTAAACAAAAGGAACAAGAAATAGGACCTCACAATCACTCCCTAAGTGTATGCTCTCTTGTTATGATCACTCAATTTATTTGGCTCTCTCATGGCTTTTATAACAATAAGGCCAACCTCTTGTCTTTTTCCAAAATCTCACCTCACAAGAATTCTTTGAGTCTTCAAACAAACTTTCTTCCCCACAATCACCAAGGGCAATCAACCAAAGACAATATTCTAATTAAACACTTAGTGGAGGAGTTAAAGAAGCTCAAAAAGGAATTTCATCAAACACCTATAGTGCAAGAGTTCGAAAAACAATCCAAGAGCAATTAGAGCCAATCAAAATCAATTTGATCACAGAAAGAAGTTTAAACACTAAAACAAATAAATTAGAGTCCAAAAACAACTAAACAAAACAAAACTAGGCTAAACAAAGAAGTAAGAGTACTAAACAAAATGTTCACAGAAAACAGGGGTCACCGACACCTTGTGATTAAAATTGGGATAACTCAGACAATACAACTCCAAATCGAGTGAAATTTGTTTAAAAATAATGAAAGCTTGATGAGGATGAATTTGAGCACAAATTTTGTTCGAATTGTGTAAGTATAACACAAATTATGAACAAATTAATCCACACTTCCCAATTAGTTTCAGTTTCTGGATAGCTCGACATTTTCTTTATGAATTTGATCTAACAAATAAAGTCAAAATTCAATGAAACCAATTGCAAATGATCCACAACTCTAAGAAATTGAGATCTATATCAAATGTTTGTTAAAAAAAATTCAATATTTCTCCAGATCAAGCTAATTGTATGGCATCAATTTTTCTGTCCGAGAATTTTCATGATCTTCATGTATTTTGTGTAGATCATCATATAATCCTCTTTTTTTTTTCTCACGAATTTTGCAGCAAATTACACATAAGATGAGCTTAATTTGAAGGTGGCTCTGATACCAAATGATATTAATGTTGTTGTGCAAAGATCAAAAGCCTTCAATTAAACCTCTTATGGACCTTTTGCCTTCAATAGGACTTAAATTTGCTCATCCCCAAGCAACCATAGGTCTAAGAAACCTATGACATCTTGAATTCATGTAGCTAAGCTTTCCTCCACATTCTAATTCAACATTGGATATGCTAAATCCAACACCTAACTAGCTTGTGCAAAGAAGACTCAATCTAGACAACTACAATAATGTAGAAATCTTAAAGAAGGAATTTGTGATCAAATTGAGAACCCTTGGATCTTTCCAATCCAAGTATTCAAAATTAGTCTAAAGATTGATCAAACCCTAGATGAAGTTCAAGGAGGAAGCCTCAAAATGTAAGAACCCTAGAGATAACTCTTTTCATAAAATCATCAATTAATCATACAATTAGGATATAATAGGGTATTTATAGAAATTAGGATAAAGCTTAACCTAAACTTGACCATGGGTCAACCCAAGACCCATTAGGGACTTAACTAAAAGCTATAAAATGAATTGAAATAGTAATTCCCGCCTAAAACATCTCATTACATAACCCCTACCGTCGACAGTAGGGTACCCTACCGCCAATGTTGAAAAAATAGGATCGGAAATTGAACTGATCAAGTTATTGGTTTACTGGCTTATTGGTTCAACCAGTTGAACCAGTGGTCGAACAAAAAAATCGTAAATATATAATTAATAATCCATCCATGACCTTTTTTTTTTTCTAAAAAATTTATTCATGTATACATTATACATAAATTACCACTAATTATAATTAACAAGTCTAATTCAAGAATATTATAAACGTTTCAACTCAAAAATATATACATAAATAAAAGTCTTAATAAGTTAATTTTTTCATAAATTTAAATTTAAATCTCATATTATTAAATCCAAATATAAAATCTAATTTAGATCTAATTTAAAATAAATGTTAGTATAAAAATTTATTAGTATTCATTTACATTAAAAAAAAGAGAAAGAAATCAAGTCTTATTTATTCTTTTATGTACTTGAGCAAATCTAGACTTGAGATTTGCATTTTCCTTTTTATTGTTATTTATTTTTTTGTAGGAAGTAACGAATAACCAGTTAGCAAAAAATTAAAAAAAAAAAAAAAAAGAAAACAAGACAACTAGCTCTCTCCTCCTAAAGAAGACAGCTAGCCTTCATTTATCAAACAAAGAAAATAAATAAATAAATAAAAAGAAGATAGAAGTCCACTTAATCTCTTCCCTTTCTTTTCTAACCTAGCCCACCTCCTCTATTATCTGCAAACATTTTCTCCTTTCTTCCATCCTTCTTCACATCCTCCTCCAACTCCCTTTCTCCTTTTTTCTTCCTTTCATCCCTTCTTCACCACCACATCCCTCCTCTCATCGTTCTCTTCTTCTTCCCTTCTCACTGCCGGCTACAGCCGTCGACGCTACTGCTTACCTGCCTTTCCTCTTTCATTCTCTATTGTATTTCTTCTTCTCCACACCCTTCTCTCTTTTTCTACAAATCTATTGCAGTTGCATCCGAAATGGGAGATCCGCTTTCTTCTTTTTCTTTAAGGATTTTTGTAACTTTATTAAACTGGAAAATATATAAAAACTTTTTAAAAAATATAAAAAACAAAAAAAGGGGTCAACTGGTTTGTCCGGTTTCTAGTCGAACCGCCAATTTTGACCGGGCTTGACCAGTTCATTTCCAATCCGATTTTCATATATAACCAAACTAGATAGGTGATCAGTTCCCGGTTTATCCAGTCCGACCAGCCCATTCGGTTTAGTTTTAATAACACTTCCTACCGCACGTGGTAGATCTTTAGCACAAAGTCCATTTTTGATAGAAGCCTACCGTGGATGGTAGGCACATGGCCTACCGCCTGCGGTAGGCTCTGTTTTTGCCTTTCCTTGTTCTTCTTCCAATTCGCTCCATTGGTCGTTCTAAGTTTAAGCATTGAACCATAAGCAACTTAGGATGGCTTTCATCATCTTCCAAGCCTCTATTCTTGAACTTTAGGCATTCTTTAATAGTTTCTTCAATTACTATCATCAATCCATGAGCAACTTGATCATCATTCTCTTTAATTCGTTTTGCTACTCTTGTGATAGGTCATTGAAGCTTTTCATCTCCTTGACCATCTTGGTTCATATCACCTAGCATTATCCCTCGCTAAGATCAATCTGGTATAGGAGTCTAAGATTAGCAGCTGGTTGAGCGATTTGTCTGGCAGTGCTCGGGGGTCGAATAAGAGGCCTCAAGATTCAAGAGAGATTCTTAGCAAACTTATTGAAGTATTGGGATAGCCCTAAATATAGAAGATCCTAGTCTGAACGAAATAAGAAAAACAGGATTGAGGGATGGGGGGACGGGGAGCCGAGGAGTACATGATGATGTGAATTCCCAATTTGATTGCAAGTTGATTCCATCACTTTCTAAGGATCAACTCCATGCTTGAAGAACTTCTATTGAAGATTTTATAATTCACTTGCTCCATCATAAAATCTACGGAGATCAAAGCTCCATAAACCCCCAAATTAGAGGGACAACTCTTTTCCATCTTGACAACAAGAACCCTAGAGAATCAAGTCTCTAAAACCCAAGCCACACAAGTTAGAAGACCTGAATAATTCAACCAAAGAAACTAGAACTTCCAGGATTAATTGATGAAGGAATTAAAGATTATTAATTGATCCTATAGGCCTTCAATCTAAAACATCAATTGATCACTTACTAAGGAAGAAAACCCATAGAGAACTAGCTAAGATAGGTTGAAGAACCCTAGAAACCCAAAATGGAATTCTCTAAATTCAAATTATCATTTCATCAAAACTAAGTTTAAAATTAGGCATAATAGGGTATTTAAAGGAAAACCCTAACTCCATCCTAACCCTAGTAATTAGGATGTGTTTAAAAGACCGTGGTAGGCTAAACTCGCTACCCCTCGTTAGGGCTTAGTTTTCCCACCATTCTTGTTTCTTTTATCATCTATGATTGCCAAGAGCTTCTAGTTTGATTATGTTAAGCTTCTTATGGCTTTAATGAGTCTTGGAAGTCTTGTAAACTCTTCCAAGCCCTTGAATTACCTTCGGAATTCTTCATTCGAAGCTTCCATCCATGATATCTTCAACCCTCTAATACAACTTTTTGCTACTCTGAAAAATGTAAAACGATCCTTGGTCGTTTTCGTACCCCTCTCTTAAAAAGGATTCACCCTCAAATACATTCCTTTAAATATCCACAAAAGGCAGGCAACATCAGTGGAATTCAACAAAGATAAGCATTGCTAAGAGTTATACGAATAAAATCCCAAGACCATCTAAATAACAAAGCAAGCAAAGACTCTAGAACTTCTTTGAAGGGCCTATGATATGCAAAGAAATTATAATAAAAGAAGTTCAAAGCAAGTACGCGCAAAGTTGAATGATGCAAGCAACATTAAAATTTTACAAGACTTTTCATAACAAGAGTATGAATTAAGGTGTAGAAATCTCGTAAATCACATAGATGAACAATGGTTTCATGATGTCTTTGAGAAGGTTATAAAATTGGAAAATCAAGTTGATTAGAGATTTCAAGATCAAGAACATAAAAGTTTTTAGGAAGTTTAGCTTCCAAACAGGAAGTGTTCCTTCAAAATTTTTATGGAAAATGTTTGAAATAAAAATATATAGGAACATCTTTAAAAATCTCTCCAAGAAAGTACAATCACCAACATCTTTAAAAGGCAAATAAAAGTAAAAGCTTTCATCATCTAAACTCTAAAAGTAAATCAAGAAGGTCATGAGTTTGAATTATCTCTTATTTCAAAAGATGATGAAATGTAGGACTCACGGGGTGGAATGATTTCAAATATTGAAACAAGAAATTGTAAGGAAATTTCAATGCCCCAAACACAAGGAGTTTTCTCAAAAAATCTAAGAAGGGAATTCAAAAAACAAGTTCTAAGAAACAACTTTCTTGTTATTTTTCAAAGAAAGGTTCAAAATCAAATTCCTTGAAAGGTAACTGATATTGAAGCTTTCATTCTTTTCAAAATAGCCATGAAACCACACATTTGAAATCTCTTTGCTTTAAAAGGGTAATAATAATTCAAATACACCTTCCAAATGAAAATAAAAGAATCTAGAAAGGAAGAATAACTTCAATGAGTTTCAAAGTTCACCGTTTCACAAATGAACTAAGGAAATATAGACATAAACATTCCTAAATTCCGAGATGGTCTACATTCCCCTTTGAAAACCATTCCTTTTAATAACTCTTTGAATGGTAAATGATAGAACTTGGGCACATCAATTCTATGATCCAAACATGATGCATAAGAGTCCCTTTGAAAATAAATCAATTTAATTACCAGCTTCGAACACCAATCTTTGAAGGTTTATGATAGAAAGATGGTTATTAACAAAATCTTTCCAAGTTAGTCAAATAGGAGTCCTTTACAAGATAACTTTCAAAAGCCCCAAACTTAGTTTTAAACTTTTCAAGTCCTATCGCTACCATGTTTCCAAAACCTTTTAACAAGAAATCCTTGAAATATAAATGACAGAATTTGAAATAATGAGTGTTTTTGAACAAGAATAGAGGAGTTAACTCACTTTTAAGTTCAAATTTATTGAAAGAAAACTCCATTTGTCCACTCAAAAAGGGCATGATTCTCCATAAGAGTATCAAGCAAAGAGGAAAATAATCAACATTCTCAACAAACTTTCCTAAACACTTACTATGTAGAATATCAAGTACAGTAAAATCAAGCCCAAAACCAACCACTTTAGAGATAACTGAGGAAGCATAATCTATCACACCAAAGTCATAGCAAGAAGGATCAAATTCAGCACAACTATTCCACAATGGATCTTAAAGAGAAGCATGGAAGGAAGGAATTTAGAAGTACAAGGCATAAAAAAAAAGAGACCACCACCAAAAGTCATAGCACATACATCTCCAATTATGCTCACACGAGAGATATAAGATTCTAAAAAAAACCTTTAATTCCATACTAGACACTTCATAACATAAAGAAGAAGAGTTAAGAAATGGGCTTATTGGTAAGTGTTTAAGAAAAAATGCCAATCTCTTTATCCTTACTCTTTCCTAATTTGTCTTCAACTCCTAGTGCACAAGCAGCACAATTATCAACAATAAAATTGTAATAATCAACTCTAGGAATTGCACAAGACATGGAATTAAACTCAATGAAGGGTTTCTTTTTAAAAGAAATTCAAAGGGAGTTAAAAAAATATAAATAATCCCCATTTTCAATAAAAACAAGTGTAAACAACTTAATTTCCTTAAAGTAAATCTCAAAGGACAAGTAGGAATTAGAAGGATAGAAGTTGATGGTCTTGATGCGCTTGTAGGCAAGCATTCCTCCTTCATCCTTGCTTGACTATTCGAAATTATGTACACATTAGGATTCACTAGCAAAGAAAGTATTAGTTTGATTAGCATGGAAATTCACTTCCTCACTCTTTTCAAGTTCAATTATCTCTTTTAGTCTTTGCTCTTCTTTTTTACTCTCTTGTTTTTCATTGAAGCACTTATTTTCTTTTACTTTCTCACTTTTCTCAAGCTCACTTTTTTTTTAACTTTTGAGCACTTATTTCTTTCACTCTTTTTTTACAAAATAGAAATAGAATCCAAGATAATCTTTCAACTAATTTCTCTTCTTCTTCCACTCTATCTTTTTCTTTTAGTCTCAATGCTCTCCTCACTCATGATTCACAGGCATCCTTATTGGATGTCTCTTCCTCTACATGTGTTTCCACACATTCTTCAACCACATGATCTTGAGCTTGTAGAAGCTCATTCACCTTTGGAGACTTTTAATTCTTTGATGGTTTCTTGGGTTTCATCTTTGTAACAACTTGAGATGGAATTGAGAAATGATTTCCTTCTTAGACCTCACTTTTTGAATTTATCTTCTTTTAAGACTCGAGATAATTAACTTAAAAATCTTCTCTCATGTCTTCTTTCGATTCCTTCCAAGTTTTGATGCGTTTCAAACCTCTTTTCTTCCTAGATTCACAAGTAGATTCCCACCCAATCAAGGGCCATATGAGTGGAAGATTTCAGGACCAATTTCAATTCCCTTCCTCCTTGATATTATGTTCACAAAAATTGAACTCTTTTCACCCACTCTACATAGTAGTATGGATCATAGTTTCCATGCAAAAGGAGTAACTCCAATTTTTTGTAACTAAAGTATTGATGTATTTCCAAAGTTTGAGAACTTCTTCCATAACTAATAACTATACCCTCTATAGCTGTAACTATTATTATACTCACCAGACATGTTCTCACCATAAGTCCACCACCATAGCTATGCTCATAATGATCATAACCATCATGGTATCTTTCAATATCCCCTCTTCTTTTATTGAATCCCTCATCCATTTTCAAATAATTCCCTCAATTTTTAACAACATTCCTTGGAACCCTTTCATAAAATCTATCAATGTATCAATTTCTAGCTCCAAGTTTATTGCCCTCACAGAAATCATAACAATTATGCTCAAAAGATTTAGCATAGGAAAAAGAGTTACCAACTCCAATTGGTCTTCTAAGAGTGAAGTTTCCATCTCCATGATAGTTCCATCCATAGTGATTTACTCCATTGTCACTACCATTATAGAAGTTATGCATGTATCTTGCAAACTTGGAATGATAATCCTCGTGTTTTCTCATGGCTTCCATCCTTTGCCTAGAAGGTATAGCATCCATATGCTCCTTTGCCATTAATCCTGTGGTATATGATGTTCTTTTTCTTTTATCTGTGAGAATATAGCCAAAAATATCCTTTGCATTTTTACATTATGTCAATTAGGGCATATTCCTTTTTTGTCATCAATTATGACACTCAACATTTTCGATTGGCTAAAATGCAACTCAAGTTTTTTTGAAAGACCAAAAATGCCCAAATACATTGTTTTATGGTATTTTAGATGAAGATTATTATGTGAATCACACAAAGTTTGTTTTAAAAAGGCTAATTAGGCATAAAGTACCCTTATTTGCTAATCAATAGTCCTGTCATACTTTGAAGCATACATCTTCTACATGTATAGTTTTCCCTCACATTTTACTTGTGTCATTCTTTTGTCACTCTACAAAGGTAATGTTATGCCTAATTTAAACTTTTATCACCAAATCATGAATATTTATGTGATAATTTATGCACAAAGACACTAAAAACCTTCACATTAGGCATTTTTGGCATTCAAAAAAATTTGAGTGGCATAAGTGGCGATAAAAAAGAATATGTCCTAGATTGGCAAAACATAAAAAGGTGAGGGGAATTTTTTTCTATTTTCTCTTTATCTTTTTAAACATAAACAAAAATGTTAGAAAACAAAATAAAGACTTCCTATCACTCCCTTAGTGTATCCACTCATCATGATGATCACTGTATCCACTCGTGTATAACACTCTAATGGCTTTTATAAAGATAGGCTCACCCTCTTACCTTTTTCCCAACTCTCAACTCATAAGCTTCTTCAGATGCTTCAAACTTCTTAACCAATTTAACCTAGAGAATCAACCAAAGAAAGTATCTCAATCAATGCAATTGGTTGGCAACAAAAGCATTCAAAGAGGAATTCTATCAAACGCTTGTTGTATGAAGAGTTGCCAAAATTTGTCTTGGAAATGAGCCAATAAAAAATTCATTGATTATCAACAAAGATTTAAGTGCATAAGGAAGCAATTAGAAGTCAAATTCAACAAAACAAAATGAAATTAAGCTATCGAAAAAGAAAGGAATATCATAAATTTTTTTTCCAAAAAATAGGGGAAATGAAGCCCTATCACTAGCACACAATAACTCTAAAAGTGTAACTATGAATTGTATCAAACCAATTTTTAATGATTTCCAACTCGAAGTGGATGAATTTAAGCTCAATTTTTTATCAATTTCATGTTAAAAAAAATATAGAAATAATGATAATAATATATCCAAGGGAAATAAACAGATATAAATGATTTAGAGAAAATAGGAAACCTTAAACCAAAATAAAAAGAATTGTTGAGTCCTGTATAAATAGTCTCCTTAAGACAGATTCATCCTCTTCTTGGTGCTCGAGAATTCGTGGACATCTATCACTCAGGATACGACAACACACGTTCTAGCACAGTAGCACAACTGTGATGAACAAAGTGAACCTTGTTACCGAAAATCGAGCACACTAACAAGTATACTAGATCATAAAAGAATGAATAAGGCCGTCTCACAGAGAATTAGGTTAATCCTACTCCAATTATGTATCCAAAATAAACTTCGTCCAAGAAAATCAATTAAAACCAATTTTAAAGATTTTTTAATTAATTAAACTAAAAGAATGTAATTCTTAACTAAGATTATTAAGTTTAAGGCACATGAGTTCCTTAATAAATCATTATATTACCTTAACGATTCATTATTCTCAAGTAAATTTCATTAATCGATAGACTTCCAAAATTGTCTAGTACCTCTTGGTCCAAGTCTACCAAACCTATTCTCATAGACAAACTAGCTATAGGTCTATGTATTGATTTTAATTTAGAGAACGCATTTGAATATGATGCCATAAGAGATTTCACAAACCACACAAGTATAGATCTATATCTTGCATGCAATTTATGTCTAAATTATTTAACCTATTTTAATTAAGTTCCTTTCAATCAAGTTTACTTAATTAATGTTAGTTCAATTTAAATAGTTGCTAATCATTTGAAGCATTAAGAATAATCATTTGTCATTAAATCCATAAACTCTAGAACAATAAAATCAAAAGAAATAATATAACAAATTAAACTAGCTACATCATGGCCTTAGAACAAAATATTAGCACATATTAAAAATAATAAACGAAAACAAAATACAGAAGAAAGTTATAGGAAACATCCCCGAATAGAATAATCCTTCATGACTTGAATCAAAAATAGTTTTCAATATTGTACCAAATAAAACTCCAATCTTTGTTTTGAAAATTACAAAATTAAAGACTAAGATTTATGGAAAAAAACTATTCTAAAAGCTAATCCAAACTACTCTACTCTAAACTGGAACTAGTCTAAAAGTGGTCCAAACTCGTCTCAAATTGGTCAGCCTAATGGTTGCCAAAGTTCTCTATTTATAGAGATTTATTAAAAATAAATTAGAAGTTTACTTTAAAAGAAATTACTAAAAAGAAATCCTAATTAATTAGAAATCCTAAAAACTAAGAAAAATAAATAAAAGAAATATTAAAAAAAAAGGAAAATCAGTGAACATATTCCTACTCAGAACTTCGAATTTTGGATTCAAATCAACTTTTGAAATTGTAATTCAGTCTATGACTTTGAGATTTTCAAATTTGTCCTTGAACTTTTGAAATTTATGTTTTAGTCCCTGGTCTTTTATGTGCGAGATTCACTTCCTTTTTTATCTTCTGTTTAGCGCATTTAAGACCCCGAAGTTATATTTTCTCTTTATATCAGTCCTGCAAATCCAAATAAGCATAGAAAGAGTTATTTATTTCAATTAAACCAAATTTTCAATAGAATTAACATAAAATAACCATCTAATAAAGCTTATTTTCTAGTATAAAATCTCATATATCAAACTCCCCCACACTTAACGACTTGCTTGTCCTCAAGCAAAAGTTTAAGAAAAATATAGAATAATTCCAATCAAGTACCTTTCATCGAAATCTCAAACTCATCAGAAAAAAGCACCCTTCCTCTTATTTCCAAACTTTAGTAAACAAAACCAGTATTCAATTATCTCCCATAACTAAAGAAAGACTTGTGTAAAGTATGATCAAGGCCATAAGAGAGTGAAAAATAAATCCTAAATAAAATTTTCAAATTACACATAGAAGACAAATCTCAACAATGCTCATTCCATAGGCTTACTTTTCATATCTTCTCTCTACTAATCGAGGCTTTCCAAACTTAACTTAGATCAAGTAGGACTCTAAAGCTTATAATGTACAGCTAGGGCGTTAGTTGACAAACAAAGGATAAGGATTCAAAATCAAAGAAAGAGAGAGCTTGCGAAAATCGATCGCACCACAACAATCTTCCTAACTTTGTTTTTGCTTCCAATCTTCCAATAAAAATTTCATCAAGAAAAACACTTTATTACAATATCTCTTCATTTTACAACACTTCTTTTCCTCATTTTTTTCAATTTTTATTTTTTTGGCATTTACATAATTTGGCCTTTTTGAAAATTTTTTCTTTGCATCTTTTCACTATACTTTGTAACAACAATATATCACATATTTTTTTCTTTCTTTTCTTTTTCTCTTCAACACAAGCCATAATGTTTCTTTTTTCTTCCCCTTTTTCAAAGTCTCTTATTCTTCTTCCAAATCACTAAAATATCAACCCGACAACTAATCACCAAATTAGAAGTTTAACATTAAACTCTCTACAAGGTTAAGGTTAATATTTAAGTAGTTTAAAGAAAGAAAATAATATTTAAGGCTAAAAGGGTGCGAAGTTAAATTATGAGAATTGGTAAGCTTGAAAGGCACAAACGATTTCAAAGAAAGCATGTGATTGTCGTTTCTAAGTCAAATAAGGGAAACCTTTCTATTTCGCCTCAAGAGATACTCAAGTAAGTTCTAGAATGTACATAAGAGAATCAATCAACTTTATGAAACAAAAAAATAATGTAAAGGATTTATAAAACAGTAACATGGCCCATGTGCTCAAGTGAAAGTCATGCAAGAGTTACAAAAGATATAGAACAAGTCTCATTAACCAAGTCTAAAAACAAGAAGTTAAATACTCTTTCTCAACTTTATTCCAAATACTTTTGAAAAATACTAAAACAAGAATCATCCTTCATTGAAATCGTATTTTTGGATTTTTTTATAAATTAAACAAATAATAGAATAACAAAAAATAAAGAAAAACTAAAATTTTCAACACAAAAAACAAAAATTTTAATGCAGAAACAGTGACAGTCTCTATTACACTTAAATTAAACATTGTCCTAAATGTGAAAGGAAGTAAATAAAAAGGCAAAGAAACTTATACTTACCTTTTGAAACAGTATAGGGCAAAATTTGTTCCCAAGATGCATCACCGCTCCTATAGGGAAATCCAACCTGCAACGCCCTACCCGGTAAGCACCTCGGGCAAACTTAAGAGTGTGGTCGTCATGAACGTTAAGGTTGGGGTCTAATGTAGTAAAATTACAAATATATAGTATGCACATTTTAGCAATTTAAACACTCGGTAGTCTCATATAAGGTTTAAAGTGGTGAATTTAATGGAATGGTATTAGGATCTATAAAAGATGTTTTGAAGAAAATACCATTAGGATCTGTATATAATTTTTTTTATGGGATAATATTAGTTATGTTAGACATTTTTCTTGAGAATAAGTTAATGTTATTTTCTTTATTATTATTATTGTTATTATTACTATTATTATTATTATTATTATTATTATTATTATTATTATTATTATGGTTAAAAAAAAAATTGTGTGAACTGGCCACTTGTCAAGGACACCTTGGCACTTGTAATCTTGCATGCTTACCACCTTATATATATATATATATATACATATATGGAGGAGAAAAGTTGGAATTTTTTTCCTTTTTCTCCGCCTCTCGGATCATCACCAACAAGGTAAGTTTTAATTTTTTTTTTCCTTTCTCTCATTTGGTCATTTTAGTTGTTTCTAGTTTTAGCGTTGTGATGTTTTAGTTCTAGTAGGTATATATGCTAGTTAGACTATATATATTTATATATATATTTCTTGAAGCTAGAAGTTAGAATTAGCTTTTATTTATTTATTTATTTATTGTTAGCTAAGTTTTTTATTTATTTCTCCTCTTTATTAATGAGTCATTGGGTTTTATTATGGTTTCTTAAGATGAGATATATAGGGTTTAAATTGGTTTAAGATTTAGTTAATTCCAGTCTCTTGGGTTCATTTTATTTAATTCTATTTATTTATTTCTATCTTTTTCCTTGGTATGATTCTCTATATCTAAATGATTTAAGGAGATTTTAGCACATGGTATAATTGCGAGCTTAATTCCTAACTAGTGATTAATTGTTTTAGTATATATGGTTTTAAAAAGGGTTTTAGTATATATGCTTTTTGTAAATGGTTTTAGTATACATGGTTTTTGTATATGGTGTTAGTATATATAGTCTTTGTAAATGGTTTTAGTATATATGGTTTTTGTATATGGTTTTACTATATATAGTTTTTATATGGTTTTAGTATATATGGTTTTTGTAAATGGTTTTAGTATATATGGTTTTTGTACATGGTTTTAGTATATATGGTTTTTGTATATAGTTTTAGTATATATATGGTTTTTGTAATTGTTTTAGTATATATAGGGTTTTTGTATATGGTTTTAGTATATATGGTTTTTTTGTAAATGGTTTTAGTATATATGGTTTTAGTATTCCTATTTAGTTTATACTATTTTAGTATATATGGTTTAAGAAGTTTAGGCACTTTGGGGTTAGTATATGTGTAGATGTATCCTAGGTTCATAAAGAGATATTTATAATTATTTTCGATGGCAAATAGAAATGTTGGGATTCGTAATTAAGTATTTTTGTTGGTACCTTATTTGTAGGATCACTGCACCAAGTCTACATTCAGGTGAATCCACAAATCCCGTCTAATTATTTTTCAAATATTGCTGGTGATGTATACATGATTTCTAAGCTTGTCATAAAATATTTACTGCTTTTGTGATAATACAACTTGGTGTTCTTTTAAATTGGGGATGTTCTCCACAAAATGTTAACTTGTTCCTTAGAAATGCATAGAAGCGGTCCTCCTTATAATGTAAGGATATTGTGATTCACACAATCTTCACGTGCACATAATGAAAATATAAGTTGACTGGAGGATTTATGTACCTCTTATGTTTAAAGTACAAATGTTCAAGGAAAAAAATGTAAAAATATATATTTTTTGAATTACAAATTCTATTATTAAAAGGAAAAGTAATTGTCTCAAAATTTAAATTGTTTTATAAGAGTCATGTTCTGGATTGCTTAAAGATGACTGCTTACTTTAATAGAAAAATGGTTAAGCGTTTTTATTTTCTAAGGAAAAGTTATTATCGCTACAAGTTGAGTATATTTAGAGGTCGTTTAACTACATGGTTGGAACTGATTAGACTTTACATATTTCTAAAAACTGCATAAGCATGTTTTGACTGGCGGATGAAAATTTTATTATTCTAAAACGGTTAAAATCTAAATTTATGTAAATGGCCAAATAGGTGACCCTTTTGATTTGTAAATGGTTATGAAAACCCCACTCGACCAGGGACGAAGATTTTGAAAGGATTATATGCATCCGGAAGCTCAAAAGAATGCACTGTACGTGGCTAGTTTCCCATACTAAGGCCTCTTCTAAGGACACGAACAGTTAGAAAACTCTGTAGGGTGGATCTACGTGAGAGAGGGCATAATACCGTGGAGGGTTTGGACCGATCAGTATTACGTAAGACATCACATCATGCTCTACGATGGGATGGCTGCCTTGTGAAGAGTCAGGAGGGACTTGAAATTAAAGTTGGTCTCCGGACAGACCTGGTAGGTGCCCCAGGATCTGTCCTGGCCTGGTTTTATGTGAATGGAGAGTGCGGTGGTCATGGAATCGAGCGCTCATAAGATGTTTGGCTGGTACAGACTATGGGATGTCGGAACTTGTTTCAGTTGACCTGGTTATGGGTTTCAGACTCTGTCCGTGAAACCCGAATTTTTGCATTACATATTCTTTTGAATTCAGATGTAGAAGCCGCACTGATGTGTCTTTATTTGCTCATACTTTCCAGTTGCATTCGAACCCCTCATATAGGTTCAAGTGTCGGTACCTTTAAAATAGCCAAGGAAAATGCTTTCTTGTAACATTGCATGAATTGTTTCGTAAAACTACATCATTATTTTTTAGAATATACTAAAGCACACACCACGTGGATTCCTGCATTCGCGCTCACGTCTTTACATGTCATTTTTTTTTCCAATTGACTTGGGACGAACAGTAGTGCAGTAAGCCATTAAAGTCTTATGCATGGAGTTTTGGGGTTCGGGTAATTTTTGGAAGCACATTTGTATTTGTTTTAGTTTTCTTATGCTTGAACCGTTTTTCATGTTTTTCTTTGTGTACATTTGAGTTTGTAAAATATTTCTTCCTATATTAAAGATATCATAAGAAGCTTCCCTGAACCTTATGTAATGAGCGCTCTTTCTGTATTCAGTTTGTATGCATGTACTTCTAAGTATTGTCCCGGGTTCTGCTTTGGTTTTGGGATTTGTAGTTTACTGCCGAGTGGCACATTGATACCCTACTCAGCCGCAGTTAACCTAGTGGAGGGGTTGGAGGTATCACAGGTAGTATCAGAGCATCTAGGTTCGATACTAGGTTCGAATCATTGGATCCTATACGAGATATAAGAGCCAATCGCTTAAACCTTGATGTTAACCATGCGATTTTATTAGTTAGTACTGACCCTAAGATTCTATTTTATAGGTATTAGATGGCAAACTATTCACATGGGTGGGTATACCTGGAGGGCACGCTCGTGGGTGGGTCCAGCGGGGCTACATCATTGGGGCTACATCATTGTCATCTTATTCCCTTAGAGAGATTATCTAGAGAGGGCCCTGGTTCTAGTAGTTGACCTTTCTGGAGGTGAGTCTGTGGAGGGACCAGCAGCACAAGGGTAGAGTTTGGGACATTGATAAAGTATGACCCTAGCGAGCCCGAGTTGGGTTCGAAGATAGTAGTGGAGCTGCAGGAAGTGGCACCGGCTGAGGCTGAGGGGATGGACACCCCTATAGCAGGTAGTCCCCCGTTAGCAGTATCGCCTATTCCTATTTTTCCTGCGGAGTCCGCATCTTCTTTCCCATTGTTACCACTATTAGGCGAGTTTAGGGAACAGGATATTTGTGGATACTGTATGTGGTGAGAGCAGCGGATTCAGGACGTAGGTCAGCTTATTGTGGAGCTGAGGAGTGAGATTGCATGGACGGATAGCTTATTTTACATAGCTCATCAGGCTCGACGGGAAACGGTGAGGGCTGACAAGTTGGAGACTGAGCTAGCTCGGATGAGAGAGGCACACGCAGTGCAAGAGAGAGAGAAAGAGATATCCTCGAGCTGATAGAGGACCTAGATTGGCTTAGGCGATTCTCCATCCAGTTCTTTGCACCACTAGAGACTATGGATAGGGGGTCGTGCTAAGTCTGGAGGCCCCGGCCAAGGTGTTCCAGTAGTTAGCACATTTTGAGTTATATATATTTATATGTACGTAGTGATGTTTATGCATGTGCTGAGTTTATATCTACTTTTTATGGTATATCTGCCAACTTAGAGTTTTATTAGTACTGGAACTTCTTGTTATTTAGAAGTATGTCGGGTTCACGATCTCCTGATCATGTGGATGAGGCCGTATCTGAAAGTTCTCAAAGTAGACAGTCTTAAACAATAAGGAGGTCACACCTCGTCCCGAACAAGCTACGCACAGGATAATTGAGAATTGTATGGTCAAGATGACGGAGTTATTGGAAGCTTCAATTGCAACTAGGAGGAACGAACGAGTACCTGCCACTGGAACAGATGAAGCATTGGAGCAATTTTTGAATTTTCGACCCCCAAAGTTCTATGGAGAGGTTGAACAGGAGATTAAAGCTGAACTATTTCTTAAGCAGTTGAATGATATTTACGATACCCTTAAGTATGATAATGTCATGAGAGTAACGTTTGCAGTCTTTAGACTTCGAGGAGTGGCAAAAGATTGGTGGCTTAGAACTTCCAAAGCTCGTGCACTTAAGGACTGACCATGGACATGGAATGATTTTCAAGAAGAGTTAAAAAAGGAGTATACACCTTGTTAGATTCGTGAGTGACGAGAGGACGAGTTTCAGCATCTAAGGTAGGGTAGCCTGATAGTTGCCCAGTATACGGCGAAATTCAATAGGTTGGCTAAGTATTGTGTAAGGTTGATATACTAATGAAAACAAGACAGACAGTTCGTGAAGGGATTAAGGGTTGAGGTGCAACGGGCTTTGACTCCTTTACCACCAATGGGATTTGCAGCAGTAGTAAAACCCGACACATGGACGGAGATGGCTAATCAGATGGTTATACAAAGGAAAGTAGCCACTGGCCTAGCTGTACCCCGATATAAACGTCCTAGACAAGGACCATAGAAACTTGGAGATTCCAAGAGGCCTTTAGGAGAACAATGGACAGGAAATGGAGGCCAACAAACCCTAATACCTAGAGGCGTCCACGGGGTATGCACATACTGCAGACAAAGTGGACATGTGGTAGAGACGTGTTATCGGAAGTTAAGATTATGCTACTAGTGTGAAAACCGGGACACGTTAGGGAACAGTGCCCTGAGATGCTATGAACACCTCCGGAGACATCCAGAAGAGCTGGCTGAACCCGGCTATGAGAGGAGCAGCAGAAGAGAGGAATAATAAGCCGCAAGTGAAGGAAAAAGTTTATGCATTGGATGGATTGCCCGTAGACAACTTGACCATAAGTAGGGCTCTCAGTGTTGCCAAAGTCTTCAAACAAGTTGGCATAGAACTACTTAACTAAGCTCTCATTGTATTTCTCTGGAAACAGTGCCAACTCCATACAACTCATTCCTAACAACAACTCCAACACTTTATATTGTTCCAACACCCCTTGACTGACTCTTTTTTCAAGCATGATTGGTTTCCCAATCAGTTCAACCATCTTCAATTCCGCAGTCTTATTGTAAAATTATTTGTTTAGAGCATTCTTGGTCATTAGTGGAATAGGGGAAGGAGTAGTTCTTATGCCTTTTTAGCACTAGTTTGTGAAGATGAAGCTCCCTTGTGAGTTACTCTAGTCCTCTGTCTTAGCTGCCTTAATCCAATGCCAGGGGTTACCCCCATTACGTCTAGGTCAAACCCATAGCTTCCTTTCTCTTCAACATTGTGCTCCCCCTAAGAGCCTTCCTCAACCCCTTCATCAATATCTTCAATAAACCGATTTATAGATCTCTCAACAAGTAACGATGGTATTACAACAATAGGAGTAAATTCATCAATAAAATGATGCACAAGATGTGCTTCAGCAGACATAAACTCATATCCAAGATTTTCAACAACAGGTAGAGATGAAGTATTTTTCCAAAACTATCGAGGCACATGTACATGTATCATCAAATGAAAATCATAAACAGATAAAACAGGTCGCAAGAAGGGATTTAGCACAAATGAGATTTGAGTGCCTAAGAGTCTCAGCCTACACATGAATAGAAATTCATCCGAAGTACCTAAGTATTATCCAAGGGACAGATTAGTTACCAGCCTGGTCAATGGAATGATCTGAGTAGTGGACAACATTGTTGTACTCGAGGACCCGGGAGAAGTGTATCTCGGTATTGTTGTATCGTCGTGTCCCAAGGCCAATGATCTCCTGGGTCGAATAGGTTGTTCGCCAGCCATAGATGAAAGATCGGCATAGATTGTTGATGTCGAAAGCTATGCAGTGATGGTGATATTGTACCGGGAAAGGAAAACTAAGAGAATAAAACCATAAGGAACGCAAAGTGAACTTTGAGAATGGAGGCAAAACGAGTTTGATTTGAATGTCTTGGGAAATGGGAATCTTTTGATTATTTTATTTATGAGAGAAAATCCCTCCTTTTTTGTGTCAGACTTAATGATGGACTCTACTTCTAAGGTGTTGTATGTGTGAGCAGAGATGTGTGCTGCTAGCTAAAGTACGTGGTGTGACAAAGATTGTTCACAATATATTGTCCTGAGTGTGAGATTTAAGAATGTCCGTTGAGCTCTCACAATACATATACCTGTCTAACATTTTACGAGAGTAAGAAATAACATCATTGTTAGACAGGCATCCCACATACTAGTTGATCACACAGATCCCCAGTGCTTGTCTGAGTTCTTCGAATCTCATGGCATCTAGGGGCTTAGTAAGAGTGTCAGTCAATTGTTTCTGTGTGCTCACATGCTCCAAGCTCATAATCTGTTGTTCGACCAATTCACGAATAAAGTGATGTCTTGTGTCAATGTGCTTGGTCTTGCTATGTTGCATAGGGTTTTTGGTGATGTTAATTGCACTGGCGTTTTCACAATACATGATTAGCTCCTTCCGTGTAATCCCATACTCACTTAACATTTGTTTTATCTAAAGTAGTTGTGTGCAATAGCTCTTAGTTGTAATGTACTCAGCTTCTGCAGTGGATAATGACATACATTTTGTTGTTTACTATACTAAGAGACCAAATCGTTTCCGACATAGAAGCACCCTCCAGATATGCTTTTTCTATCATCACAGTTTCCAGCCCAATCCACATCACTGTAGCCAATAAGATGATTTGTAGTGTCCTTACTATAGAACAACTAATACTCAGTAGTGCCATGCACATATCTTAGATGCATTTTACTACTTTCTTGTGTGACTCCTTAGGATCCGCTTGGTATCTTGCATACACTCCAATATGATATATCATGTTTACTAGCTGTTAAGTAGAGTAATCCACCAATCATGCTTTTGTACTCATACTGATCTATACCGATTCCCATCTCATCCTTGTTGATCTTGAGTGTAGTACTAATGGGTGTTCTTACTATCTTTCCATTCTCCAAACTGAACTTCTTCACTAGATTCTTTGCATATTTTGCTTGAGAGAGAATTATGACTTCTTTCATTTATCTGATTTACAATCCAAGAAAGAATGTTAGTTCACCCACCATGCTCATTTCAAATTTTGTTCTCATGGATGTGATGAATTCCTCAGTGAGCTCCTTTGATATGCATCCAAACACTATATCATCGATATATATCTGTGCAATGAGCACATTTTGTGCAGTTCATATGATGAACATAGTCTTATACACACTCATCTAATGTATCCTTTGATAAGAAAATAGGTTTTGAGCATTTCATACCATGCTCTTGGAGCCTGCTTTAATCCATTAAGAGCATTTTTTAACTTATAAACATGATCAGGATACTTTTGATTCACAAATCCTTTTGGTTGTTCAGCAAATGCTTCTTCTTGAAATATTTTCATTTAGGAAAGCACTCTTAACATCCATCTGCTGAAGTGTGAAGTTCTTGGCACACGCAATGGAGACCAACAGTCTTATAGATTCAAGTCATGTGACTAGGGCGAATGTTTCATTAAAATCAAATCCCTTTACTTGAGTATACCTTTGTGCAACTAGCCTTGCCTCATTACGCGTGATGTTACCTTCCTCACCAGTTTTTTTCTTGATATCTACTTGGTACCAAACACATTCACACCTTCTGGTCTTGTGACAAGTTTATATAGAAACCCATCACACAGCTTGAGTGTGGCCACATAGGTTGATCATGTGACGACGCAAAAGCAACAGGTTTGCAGCGACACTCTGTATTAGCATCATTTTAGGAAACATGGTAAATCCCGAAGAATCAGTGTTTATGAGCTGTGATATAAAAGTTCGGCTAAGGAAATTTGAAAACATAAGAGTGTTATTTGGAAACTAAATCCTTGGGACAAGTTCATTAGAAAATACAAGACTAACCATTGGGCCTCAACAATTATAAATAAAGCAATGCAATTGAAGATTGAGGCTAGCCGTTCTGCAATTCTTTGAAGACCTTTTGCAAAAAGAAGACAGCGGTTCATGGTGGTTGAGTTTGTGCAGTTGCAAACTTCAAACATTGTGATTCTCCATTGATGCTTGTTGCTCATCCTTCATAATTCAATGGAGTTCTTGCTTTGAAGACTATAGCTTCTAGCGATAGAAATTGTACTGGGTTCAACGGTGTTGTGGATTGAAGGTGGTATAACCCGGCATAAGCATGAGAACATAGAGAGCTTCCAAGGATCAGCTACGAGCTTCCAAGGACCAATTACAAGGTCGAGGACAAGGAAGATAGAAAAGGAAATGTAAAGAAAAAATTTTGGAAGAGTTTGGAGCTATAAAATGCAAGGAAAGTCGTCCAAGACCCGTCGCTAGCAGGGTTCTAGCCCAAAATCATTTTGAGATTCTGACCTAGCTTTGACGGTAGGTCGAGCCCTACTGTCGCCAATAGGTCTCGGGAAGCTAAAGATATTAAAGGATTTTTACTCCTTTGACCCATCATCATTTTCATTGTTAAATTTATTTAGACTTATAATTAAGTGGCCTAAGTGCCCATCAACTTATATTAATCAATAGTTAGATAGGTAGATACACATTTTAGGATTTAGAATAGGTTTTAGTTAGGTTAGATTAATTTGGTTAGATTAGATTAAACACTTTTTAAGTTTAACCTTTTATACATTTAATTAGTTAGTAAAGTTTCAAGATTTCTTCAATTTATTTTCTTGGATTCAAGAATTGAAGAATCAATTTCAAGATTTCGATCATCAACTTGGCGACTCGATAGACGAGCTTGGAAGACGTTTGGGACTTTGATTGCAGCTTCGATTTCAGTCCTAAGCTTTCCATTTCTTTTCTTGTTATTGAATTTTATGTTTTGTTTAAGTTTTGTTATAATGAATAGTGAGTAATTCTTTATTGGTTAGATTGGGTTGAATCCTAATTCTTGATTATGAAGTTCCTGGTTTAAATTATTGAATTCGATGTTTGTTTTGATTTAAGTTGTCTCCAATTGTGCTTTCTTGCAATTTAATTGTCACAAGTTTAGATTAGTTGCAAGGTTGTTTGGAATTGAAAAAGGATAACGATATAGGGCAACCAATTAGGGGTTAATTTGGGCAATTGACTAGAGATATGATATTGTACTTTTTGGTCTTTTAAATCACCTAATTTTTTACTGCACTCATAATTTATTAGGGAGGAAAGAGATTTTCCTCTAAGGATTAATGATTAGGGTGGCTTTCGCCTAGAGATAGGGATTGCCCGATTTGAGTGATGATCCAACTTAATTAATTCAACATTATTTTCATTAAAGTTTTTCTAATTGAATTAGTCACTAGGATTAGGAGAATTCCACTATCCAAACTCTTGCTTTAATTAATTCTAAAATCATTTTTACATTGCTAGCTTTCTTTTAATTGATTTAATTGTTTTTAGTTTTATTTCAACGACACATTCTTTTTAGAGTAAACATTAGAAATGCGATTAGTACTTAAGCCTTTTCCATTCCTCGAGAGATTCGACACTTGTGTTGAAACTCACCTCTGCATTGTTAGGTCCACTTACCTTGCAATGTAGTGATTAGGGACATCCCATTTTATGATTTACACAGTTTTTGGTGCTGTTGACAGGGAATGACAAATTAAGGAAATTCATTTATTTAGTGCTTTAGTCATCATTTTTTTCTTTGTTATTTTGCTTTGTTCCATTATGTTCTTGCACTTGGGTATTTGTGGTATAGATGTGGTGTATTCAACTAATTACTTCTAGAACCTACATTATTTGCACATTCAATTGCTTGTTTTAGGTTTTAGAGAGTACGAAAGGAATACCAATGATATCATGGAAGCTCAATAGGCATCAGTGTTAGAACAAAGAGTGGAGAACATGGCCTTTCAATCTCAATATACTCACTATCAATCGGCCACGTTCCAAGAAAACTGGCAGGGATACAATACGTATTCTAACTAGTACTGTTTGGAATGGAGGACTCGGTCGAAGAATCCTTAGGGAGATTATGCTCAATACTCAACATACAATTATACTCCATTTATACACTTATCATCTCCAAGACCTAATCTAGAAGAGCTTGTTTTGAAGTATATCGATTCGACAAACACCAGGGTAAAAAGAATGGAAGCAGTACAGAGAAGCCAAACGGCTTCCCTCCACAATATGGAAAATCAAATCGAACTATTAGCAAGGATGATCGTTGAAAAAACACCTAGTAATGTACCTAGTAATATGGTTACGTCGCAGGATGTAAAAGAACAAGTGATGATGTTTCCCATATTTATGGATGACGAGGATGAAACTGCTCAAGAACCGAAGGAGTCCACTCCCTAAAGATTTCAAGAACCTCTAACGAATACAAGTGTAGTGGAAGAAAATATGAAAGATGAGCGCTTGCCAAAAAATAAGCGTGATTTTGAGAAAGGCAAGCCAAAAAAGGAAAATGAGTGTCTCAATGGAAAGTAAAAAGGATACACAGAAAAGCGACAAGAAATGGAGATAGAGGTCATTGAAAAGAATGAGGAAGTGAATTACCTTACTAATAAAACTAACCTTTTCTTGTCGAGAATTCTTTTTGTGTGCAGAAAGTATGGGAACAGACTACAGAGAATATAGTGGAGAGGGGACATCTTATGAGATCGAAGACGATTACGAAAGCATGGGAAGCAAACAATCCCTATGCTATGGACAAACAAAAAGGAGTTTTTCTTCAACCTTAGCCTTCGTTTACCTTCAGTTTTCCTTTAAGGAGTTAAAATTATTCGTAATTAGTAACATCTTTCTTAAATTTGCTCTTAAGTTTTTAAATTCCCCTTTTGTTTGTGGGTTCAAATTCTTTCACTTTCATTACAAGGAGATCCTAAACAAGCTCTCTTTTGAGCCGTACTTCGGAAAAAAATATGGGAAACCTTCAAAAGGAGTCCCTCGTTCCCCAAAACGGTTAGGAGGAACATCTCCTGACATGTAATTGTATGTAAAACGTATTATTGTATGATTTTATGATCACCTCTTGTCTAATTCGTTTATATTATTTTGTTATTGTTTCAAGGTCGTTTTGGAGAGAAAAAAGTGATTGCCTAGAGGCCTATGTGAAGAGTAGTTAAGTTCATAAGGTAGGTAGCTTGAACGGGGTAAAAAATTACAGAAAATAAAGTAAAACGACACCTCAGCAGAAGCCTACCGTGGATGGTAGGCGCAATCTACTGCCAGCGGTAGGTTCTTGGCACTTCTCGGCTTCCAGAGGACAGAGACAGTAGGTCTCGCCCTATCATCGGCAGTATGGTCCTATTGCAGCTCCGGGTCGGGTTTTCAACGCAAAAAAGCTCGGGGTGACCCGATTTTGTACCAAATTACAACTTTTAATTGAAATTTCTGCACTCTTTCTCCCCCATTCTCCTCCAAAACCCTTGAAAATTTTCTTTCCCTCTTCCTATTCTCTAAAACTTCCATAACATCGCCACATCTCCAACTTCTCCAAGCATTCTCCTCATCTTCCTCCATAATTTCTGGCGATTTCTCTCCTCCTCCAACGAGAAACTCCAGCAGCTTCCTCTCTTGGTTTGTGTTTTCTCTTCTTCTCTTTTCTCTAACTTATTCTATTCATCTAACCTTCCTACCATCTCCATTCTTGTTCTCTACACTAACTCCATGCTAAAATCTTCTTCTTTTTCCCTCTTCCCTCTGAAAGACCCAACCTCTCCATTTAAATTCTCCTCTCTATTAACCTTTTCTTTTACTTTATTTTTCTTATAGTTTTTGGTAATTTCGGTTCTTTGTATCAATTTTGATTATATACTAACTTTGCTTTTGTTTTCATTGTGCTTCCTAACAAATTTTACAGAAAAATAATCCAAGAAAAATAATCCACCGGAACTCTAGCAGCAACAAAATTGAGGCAGAAAAATGAAAAATTTTCGTGGTTGATGTGCTTTAAAATTAAAGAGGAATGGGATCCTAAGGCTATAGTGCAAGGCAAGTGGACCTAACACTATGGAAATGAGTTCACCCCGAGTGTCGATTTTCTCAAGGAAGGCCAGGTTCAATTACTCAACCGTTACTTCAATGTTTAGTCTTAAACATGTTGTTTAAACAATCATGAACTAACAAAACTATAAACATAAAAATCAATGAACAAATATTCTAAGAAATAGGTAAAACTGAAGTTGGGCATCTCGGATCGCCCTAGTCTTGTTACTACTTCAATTAACTGGAATGAATGTCAATTGAAGTTGCATTAACGAATTGGGTCATCACACTCGCAATCGGACAATCCCTAATCTCTAGGAGAAAACCTCCCTATTCACCATAACTTTTAGATGAGAATCTTTTCTCTCCTTAACAAGTTACGAATGCAAAACACACAAGTGATTATGGACCTAAAAGTGCATCAACTATCTCTAGTTCAATGTCCCAATTAATCCCCAAATTCAAAGCCTTCCTAATACCATAAATAGGGTTCAACCTTTAATCAAAACAATTAAACTACTCATAATTTATTGTATAAAATTAAAATTAAACTAATTAAAAAATAATAGAGGAGGAAAAGAAAGGCCTAGGAGTAGAATTGAAGGCTGAATTGCGATCCCGAATTGTGCCTAAGCTCGTCTCTGAAGTTACTCCAACGAAGTTCGAATATGTTGTTTCGATCCTTGATTCTACTTGTAATCCTTCCATTTGTGTTCTCTAATTTAAATCCTACCTAATTTAGGTGAGAATTTGGGGAAATTTGTCACAAAAAATCACTCGATTCGCCTCCTTGAGGCCTAATGGTATAGAGCTAAAACGAGTAGAATGAATTCTCCCCCAAATCTCCAAAAGATTAACTAAGTATAGCTGATTTCGGGACCTACCGGCGAAGGTAGGTCGGGAAGTACTGCCTCCGAAAGGTCTCTGTCTTCAATTTCCTCTTTATTGCTCGGCACCTACTATCGCTGTCAGGGAAAGCCTATCGTACACTTTGTTTGTTGCCAAGATGCCTACCACGGTTGCTAAGGTGGCCTACCGTTGACGGTAGGCTTCTACCTGGTCACCGTTTTGCATCGTTTTTGCCCCATTTCAAGCCGTTTCCATTCGTTCTTTATTGTACTTCCTTCGGGAAGCACCTACGACATAAATGGAAGATATCAGACTTAAATGCATACTTTTTACCTTAAAATCACTGAAAAATGATGGAATCAACGTATTAAATAATAGAAAAAATAATGCCTATCAAATACCCGCATAGTTATCCACCATTGATTGCACTCAACAGAATGAAAAAATGTTTAAAAGACTGCTTTTCAGATATAAAGTTCACGGAGAACGGAAGGTAAATCGGCGTTATGAAATTGAGCAAATAAGGAAACAAAAGATATCAAAACTACAATACCAACACAAAACAAAACAAAGCCAAATAAAAGGGAAGATGAAACTAAAAACGATGCCACTTCAATAGAAAACTTAAGCAATAAACCCTCAAGATAAAACGAAAGAGAAAACACAAGATACACTCAGTCCACCACACTTACAAATGAATATTACATGCCAATGGTTGTGTGTGTTTTGCTCGTGTTGTTTTCATAGAAACAAAAGAACGTTAAGTAATTAACGAAGTGAAATCCTTAAAAAGACAATGCAAAAAAATCCCATATTTCTCTGGTTATCATTCATTCCAAGTCTTATTCTAAGTCGTTTTAGGATTAGGCAGGACTTTTCGACTTGTCATGTTGGGCTTGGGACATAAAAGGTACCAAACGAGGGTAAATGGAAACAAGAACAAATAAGACAGAGCCAACGCAAACCAAAAGGACAATATGACGAAATTAGAGAAAAGCATTCTAGCCGCCTTTCGCTCTTCTCACTCACCCTTGAATAACCCATTTCGTTTCTTTGCACACCTCACCAAACACATTTATAATTTTTTTTAGCCCCTTAAAAAGAGAGAGAACTATTGTCTTTATCTTCTCTTTTTTTTCATAAGCTAAACAAATAAACTTTTCTCTCTTGTTTTTTTTTTTCCTTCAGCAATTTGTACCAATTGTGAAATACCCAAACTACCCCCCCTTTTATATCAATTTTCTTTTCTTCCCTATTTCATCCCCACACTTATCTATTACTTTTACTCAAGACGGCTAAGCATGTCATTCCACATTGGCTCCATGAAATGAGGTTTAATGTAGTGTAAATTTAAAAAGGCGAAGAATAAAAGGGAGTAAAACCCTTCAGCATGAAAGCACAAATAAGGGAGCTAGGGGTAAATTTTCATAAAATGGTAGGCACATTAAAAGCTCAAATGGTACAACGAAGACCCGAGACCATCATTTTCGGGCTTAACTCAAACTAAGACTTTTTAATTCAAAGAATGGAGAAACATAAGAATGCATGCACGAATATCAAAGGATTCTCCCTAGGCTAATTTCCTAGAATTCCTAGGTTTCTACTACTAACAACACTCACAGGTACGTGAAAACTATCAAACATGTAAGATTATTATGTCAATGTGGCCTTCAAAACGACCAAGTGCTATGCCCTTTTGAAAAATCATAACAGTCTCATCATCAAGCATTCGATTATAAGCGGCAAAAAGAAAAATAAAGGAAAATATTTTTGGTTTCTTTTTTTTTAGATAAAAGGACAAGGAAAACTAAGAAAAAAATTAATTTTTGTAAATTTTTAAATTATTTGATTTTTTAGATTTTTCATAAAGAAAACAAAAACAAGAGTATATACAAAAATATCCCCCCACACTTAAAACCAAATAAACATATACATGGGAGGCGCGCTCCCGCAGATGTACAACAATAAAGCATAAGGGAAGCCATTCCCACATAAAACAAAGCCAAGAAACACATACATGGGAGGCACTCCCATATAAATAAAACAATACAGCACAAGGGAAGCCATCCCAAAAAACAAAATAAGGTAAAGCACCAGAACTATAAACATAACAAAAATGACCATAACTAAAAACAAGACAAAAGAAGAAAAGAGTTAATGAGTGTAGGGAGGTTATCCTGTTTGAAATTTTCTATTGTGTTCAATTCTGCTCCCGTTCTACATTGGGCCAACTCACTATTAGTCACCCTCATATGGTATAGGATACATCTGAGGCCATCCTCCCTATGAGCTCTTACCAAACTAAGTCAAACTGTCAAGACATTTAACTTAAACAAAAAGTTAAAACCAGACAAATTTATCATACAAATACAACTGTAACACGTTCTCACAGCCAAGTTTTCTCGTCAGTGAGAACGAGAGACTCTTTATGGAGAATTCCTATATCCTCATCGAAGTACGGTTTAAGGCCCTGGCCGTTCACCTTGAACGTTCCTTGTGTAGGATGCGTTACCTCGATGGTATCGTATGGAAAGACTCTCGCTACGGTGAATGGTCTGAACCACCTAGATTTAAGCTTCTCAGGAAAGAGGTGAAGATGGGAGTTGTAGAGCAGCATGGAGTCTCCTTCCTTGCAGTCTTTCTTCACCAGATGTATGTCATGCCATCTCTTCATTTTCTCCCTGTACAGTTTCGAGTTCCCGTACGCTTGCAACCGCCATTCATCAAGTTCACTCACCTGGAGCAATCTTTGTTTACCTGTACGAAAATAGTTGAAGTTAATTAACTGTATTGCCCAATGAGCTTTATGCTCAACTTCTACAGGTAAATGACACATTTTTCCATATAAAAAACTAAAAGGAGTACATCCAATTGGAGTCCTATAGGCTGTCTTATAGGCCCACAGATTATCATCCAATTTAATACTCCAGTCCTTACGAGTACTATCAACGATTTTCTCTAGGATTCATTTGATTTCCATATTCACTACTTCTACTTGGTCGATGGTCTGAGGATAATAGGGGGTAGCTAGTTTATGGGTCACACCTAATCTCTTCAGTACTTTTGCAAGTTGTTGGTTACAAAATCGGTACCCCTATGGCTTATAATAGCTCTAGGGACACCAAAATGAGAAAATAGCTTCTTTAAGAATTTAATCATGACTCTAGCATCATTTATGGGCAAAACTTGAGCTTTGATCCATCTAGATACGTACTCTACAACCACCAAAATATATTGATTGGCAAAAGAATTTGGAAACGGCCTAATAAAATCAATACCCCAATAATCAAAAACCTCACAAACTTGAAAAGTAGACATGGGCATAGCATTTTGTTTGGAGTGTTACCTGTTTGCTGACAGTTGTCACATTCCAAAACGTACCTTTTCACATCCTCGTAAAGAGTCGGCTAGTAAACCTGATTCGAGTACCTTGTGTGCAGTTCCACTGACTTGATAGTGCTTGCCGGCTGGACCCTAATGGCGATGCTTCAAGATTTCCTCTCTTTCAGGATGAGCCACACATCACCTAATTATTTGGTCAGCACATTGCGAGAAGATTTCCTCCAAAAAATAGTATTTCTGTCTGCAAAGAACTTCTTCCTTTTCTGAGGGCTACCTCCAGGCACAACATTCGAAACTAGGTAGTTAACGATCAGCATACAAAGGTGAATCATCAATGATAGTTTTACAGAAAAGAAGTTTTTCATCTGGAAACATGTCGTCAATTTGTTTATCGTCCAGCAGGTCTAAATTGGAAATCTCTAGTCTAGAGATATGGTTAATTGCCAGATTTTCTGCTTCCTTCTTATCCTTGATCTCTAAATTAAATTCCTGCAAAAGAAGTACTGATAAGTGTATATTTGTCTATATTTTCTATATGTTAATTTCATCATTTTTGGTGTTTTTAATGTGTAAAAGTATATATTTTTCGCTTAATATCTCTTATTTTTGTCTTAGGTACCTTCCAAAAGTGGAAACAATGAAAAAAAATGAAAATGGAGCGAAAACGAAAAAACGGAAGTCGTCGTAAAAAATGCAGCACCTATCGCGCGAGGTAGGCTGACCTACTGTTGCCGGTAGGTGCCGAAGATTCAAGAGCAATGGCAAGACAGAGACCTACTACGGATGGTAAGCCTCACCCTACTGTAGGTTGTAGGGTGTGCCTGCAAGGGCGGTTAGAGTCCAATTCAAACACAATTTTCTTGTTTTCTTCTCCAATTTTGACTTGGTTTTCTTGTATTTTTCACCTCTATATAAGGGAGTTTAATTGCAGCTGTTATAACATATATGAGATAAATAAAACAAGCTTACATAGGATTAGATTCTTAGATAGATTAGTTTTAGATTATTTACGTTAGATTAGATTAATTATGGTAGATTAGGTTAAACACTCTTTAAATTCCATCTTTTTATACATTTATTAGTTAATAGAATTTCAAGATTTATTTTCTTGGATTCAAGAATTGAAGACTTTTATTAAAGATTTGATCTTCGACTTGTTGACTCGAGAGACGACCTTATAAGACGTTCGGGATTCAATTGCGGCTTCAATTTTCAACCTTAAGCTTTCATTTTCCTTTCTTGTTATTGAATTAATTTACAATTAGTTTATAGTTTAATTAATATAAAGTGAGTAGTTTTTATTGTTTGGATTGGGGTTGAACCCTAATTCTTGATTATGAAGTTCTTGGTTTAATTTCTTGATTTCGATGTTTGTTTTTATTTAAGTTGTCTTCCAATTGTGTTTGTTTGTAATTTAATTATCACGAGATTAGATTATTCGCAAGGTTGTTTGGAACTAAAAAAGAAAGAACAATCTAGGGCAACCAATTGGGGGTTAGTTGGGGTAATTGACTAGAGATATGATATTGCACTTTCAGGTCTTTTAAATCACCTAAGTATATTGCACTCATAATTTTTCAGGGAGAAAAGAGGTTTTCCTCTAAGGGTTAGTGAGTAGGGTCGCTTTCGTCCTAGAGATTAGGAAGACGGAGACAACCTTTCAATTGTCTCTATTTTAGCCCTTTCAACTTCAATACTACTCTTAGAAATTTTGTGGCAAAGAACTATCCATTCTTGGACCATAAAATGGCATTTTTCCCAGTTTAAAATGAGGTGAGTTTCCTCACATCTTTTTAACACTCTTTCTAGATTAAACAGGCAAGCATCAAAAGAACTCCCAAAACAGAAGTTATCCATAAAAACTTCCAAGATATCCCCCACCAAACCCTCAAAAATAGCAATCATACAATGTTAAAAAGTACCAAAAGCATTACGCAAACCGAAAGGCATACGTCTGTATGCTAATGTACTGTAAGGGCATGTGAATATCTATGATACCTCCCAACTTTGCCACTAGGTCAACTGCAACTGAGTAGGATATCTGCGTGCCTCTCAGCACTAAGCTACAAGTCTGAAAACAAGAGCATAACCCTCTGGGCAACACTTACAAGTATATATATACAATACGCAGCGGAAAAATAAACAATCTGAACACTAAAATTGAGCTCAAAATATAGGGTTCGAGAAAACTTCTTATCTTATGGTAATTCCGATACAAAGATAGAAATACTTCACAAACAGCTCGAGCACAAAGATATAAATACTTTACAAACATATGTCCTCTCGGAGAGTCTCGAACCAAAATTCCACGCTTAAAACTTCAGCGCTTTATTGTATCTCTGACCATCCTGAGTTAAGCTAAGAAGAAAACATGATATGGAAAAAAAAAGGTGAGCGCCAACGCTCAGTGAGTCCACGTATGTGTGCGAGCTGTAGTGATTTCTTTAAAACAATGATGATACAGTTTCACAAAGCAGCTCATGCAATATTATAAGAAAACATTCCCTTTTAATGTTTTAAAAAAACTGATACTTGAACCTACCTAAGGGTTTCGAGCGCAGCTGGGAAGTCTGAGTGAATCAAGACACATCAGCGCAGCTTCTACGCCCCAAATTTAAAAGAACATGTAATGCAACAGTGGGGCTCCACGGACAAAGTCTGGATCCCCAAAACAAGGCCATCGGAATTGAGTTCCGGCATCTCGTAGTCAATACCGGCCAAACATCATACGAGCGCTCGATTACAAACAATCGCACTCCCATATCACTGCTCAAAATAGGCTACAGACTCCAGGGGCACCTACCAGGTCTGCCCTGGGGCCAACCTCAGTTTCGAGCCCCTCTTGACTCTCCACTAAGCGACCATCCCACCGCAGAGCATGATGCGATGTCCACGTAAATACCGGTTGGGCCACATGCTCAAGGTACTATGCCCCTCTTCAAGTGGATCCACCCTCAGAGTCAAAAACCCATCCACGTCATCGGAAGAGGCCCTAGTACGGGGGAGTAGCCACGTACAGTGCAATCTGCTAACGCATCCGTTCACTGGATTTTTAACAAATTTTAACCCTGGTCGGAATGAGATTTTCAAATGTATTTACAAACAGAAGGGCCATTTGCCCGGCCGCCAGAACAGATTCAAGTCATAAACATTACAGGGTAGTAAAAATCCTCATCTGCTAGTCACCACATTCTTATGCAAATTTCATAATTATACTAACTCCAGATCTATATTCATGCTTATCGAAACACGTAACATCTCAAGCTAAAATATTTTCCAACATATAAATATTTTCAGAAAACCAAGCGTACGACAAACTTCTTATTCACCACTGTGATAATTTGTTTTAAAAGAAACACCTATATGGAGCACCGCTCCTATGCATTTTTCTAGGAAACACGCAACACATTGTGGAGAACATCTCCAAAAACACGCTGAGAGATATCATTCCAAAAATAGCAATATTTTGTGATGGTTCAGAAAAAAAAAACATATTTATACGTCTTGTAATATTTGAAATAACATAGTAAAATGGAGTTTGTGGACTCACCTGAATGCAGATTTGGTACTAGGATCCTACAAATATAGTAATAGGAAAATACTTAATATTTAGGTACCAATCAAATAACCCTATCCCTAAATATAGAGATCCAACGAAATGACTTAAGATATATATATATATATCTGTATATACGTACTTATAATAATTCTTTAGAATATCAAAAATCCTATACCCGAAAAAAAAAGATCATCTCTTAAGAAATTATAATTAACTATATACTGAAACCCATTTAAAATATTTAAAATTCTAAAAATAAAATCATAAATTTACATTATATATAAAATCTAACTAATAACAAAAAGAAAGAAAAACATGTAAGCACTAACCTTATTTGAAATCCTCCAACCTTGATGCTTTGTATACATATTATATATATATATATATATATACTATGGCTGCCCAAAAACTAAAAAAAAAAAAAGACTCATAATACGTATACTATATGGCTGCCGAAATGCTAGCCAAAAAAAAAAAGAAAAAAAATCCTATGACATATATATATAGGTGAAGGGATGGTAGGGGCTGAAAAAGAAAGAAAAGAAAAAGAGAAGTGGTACCATTTCTATCGAAGAGTTGTAGTTATTATTATAAGCAAACTCAACACAAGCAAGATTGTCAACCCACTTATTCCCAAAGTCCAAGGCACAAGCTCCTAGCATATCCTCTAAGGTTTCAATTGTCCTTTCAGACTCCATCGAACAATATCAACAAGCACTCCATGAAGTCGTACAATCTCGTCTACATAGATCTGCCCTAACTTGTCCAAAAAGGCATGTCATATTAATAGCGATTAACGATCACCCAAATAGCTTCCTTATACCCCTTGGTCTGGGGTAATCTTGTGACAAAGTCCATTGTCACATGATCCCATTTCCATTCAGGAATATGTAGCGGTTGTAGTAGTCCTACTAATTTTTGATGCTCCGTCCTAACTCTTTGATACGAAAGACAGGCTGCTACATACTTGGCAATCTCTCTCTCTTCATTCCATTCCACCCAAAAGTTTATACATCTTATTCTCTCTAGGGTGTACTGAATACTTACTTTTGTGTGCTTCTTCTAGTATTTTACACTTAAGCTTGGTATCGTCAGGAATGTACAACCGATTATGAGAGTACCAGCTCCTATCTATTTCTATGTCCGATAATCTGCCTATTTCTTAGTTTCCACTCACTTCTTAAATTCTAGCAAATTCGAATGCGGGCCCTTATCTCTTCCATTACCCTTTCTAGTTCATGATATTCTTTTGGGTGCTTGTAATATCTTATTGCAAGGTAGAGGTGACAGTGAGACTTGATATTTTTGCCTACTTTCTACTTAAATTTATCACCACATTAACTTTTCCTATATGGTCGTTAGTTTGGCATCAGTATTTTTCCGCAGTCCCATCCATTGATATTGCCTTACATTAAATCTTCTAGGAAAGCAAGTACTATAAACTTTTATGATCAATAAAGATCTCATATTTTCCCCATATAAGTGAAATCATCACTCCCCAGTCGCATTATAGTTACTAACTCCAAATCATGTGTTGGATAATTCCACTCATAATCCTTCAATTTAATTGAAATATAAGGAACAAAACCTATCAAATCTATCTATCTTGCATCAAAACTGTCTCTAGGCCTTTCCTTTATAGGGAAAATTCCTCACTTAAATTGGGTAATAGCGCAACTTGTGCTGAAATTAGTCGATGCTTTACCTCTTAGAAATTTCTCTCACACTTCTCCACCTATTTAAACTCGACGGCTTTACTTATAAGTTGTGCTAAAGATCTAACGATTCTAAAAGAAATCTGTTATGAATCTCCGATAATACCCTTCCATACCCAAGAAGATGTATACCTCTTATTGGTATTTTTCTAGGATTCTTTCTGCTCCACCTTTTCTGGGTCTACTGATGCTCCTTCTAGAGTGATCACATGCCCTAAAGAAGTCACTTGTCGCCATTCAAAACTTACATTCACTAAACTTGATGTACAGCTTATGCTCCTATAGGGTTTACAACATTCTTCAAAGATGTTCATGTACTTCGAGGTTAGGTTAATACATAAAAATATCATCAATGGAAATTACCACAAACTTATCCGAGTAAATACAGAAAATCCTATGCATCGATTTTATGAATGTCCCAGGTGTACTTGTCAATCCAAATGGCATAAGACAAACTTATAATGCCTATATCAGGTGTTGGAAAATGTCATGGGAATATCTCTTTCTTTTATTTGTACCTGATGGTATCCTTGTCTTACATCTAATTCGGAATAGCATCCTACTCCTCGAAGGGATCAAACAACTCATCAATAAGTGGAAGTGGGTACTTGTTTTTAATTGTCACACTATTTAGTCATTTGTAGTCTACATACGTAGGCCTAAGGCCCCATATTTCTTGTTTACAAGCAAACCTAACGCATTCCAAGGAGATGTACTTGGATGGATATATTCTTGTTGCAACAATTCTTGTAGTTGCTGTTTCAACTCTCTCAACTCGTCCTGTACTATCCGCTACTCGTATCCAGGCGACGAACTCCTCTGCAAGCGATCGGGATGCTAGCCCCTTCTGTATTCTGAAAACTGTTCAGAACTGATCCTGACTATCTGGTAATCGGTCATATTTCGGAGAGAGGAGGCTAGATACTATATCGCCGTTCTAGGGTTTAGGGTTTTGTTTTTCTTTAATCAGATAAAAGACGACCACCAAGAAAAGGTTAACATAACCTTTTATAGCTGTCAATATCAAAACCCTAACTGTCATCTAATGACAGTTTAATCTCGTTCGTCTATTCCTATAATCATCCAACGGTTGGATGAGTAATATTAAATAATTAATTTCATTTATTTGATTAAATAAAATTAATTACTTATTTACTTACCAGAAAATATAATATAAAATCTAATTCCCCTTTTGTATATGTTCAACGAATCTGGACACAATCTAGATTCATTGAACGTGGACATTATGCTCACAAGATCGTCTATGCGTGTGACCCTGTAGGTTCACTTAACGTTGGCAGTGAATGAAAAATGTCCTAGACATTTATTCACAAAACATAAGCGGCCTCTAGCAAGACATTATGCTTATCCAAGTTAAGTAAAAGTAATAATAACCTAGCATCAGATTTAATATTTAGTCCTTTTGTCACACGATATCCTAATTAAGTATAAGGCATGGACCAAGTCATCCTTATAAAACTTAATTAACCATTTACTTGATCACCAGGCAGACTGTTCCAACAAATAATATTAATAACACCTTATTAATACTTATTTGAGCATGGCCATGCATATTTTCCAGTCCACTTATCAAGGGGCCCATGGATATCTCTCTCTAAAAAGAGAGGGATAAATCCCTTTCACTATCTCCAATATTCAAGCCATGACAAGAAAATAAGCCAGCCAATTGTCATAATGATCACCTAATTAAAAGTGATGTTTGACTATGTCAAAACATATTTTCTCCCCATGCAAGGAACATTAGGTCAAAGGACACCAAATATAAAACTGAGAAGAAATACTTATAACTTAAACCAATGCAATATTTCTTCTTCACTTTGGGTCATGTCTAATACAATATTCTCAATATGTATTAATGAATTGACTTTATATCTCATATAAATCCTTAATAAATTGTCGATAGTATCCAAACTCACCCCCAAAAACTACATACTTCTGTACGGGTTCTTGGTAGTGCCCAACGAGTCACAGCTTCCACCTTAGCTGGATCTACGGTTTTGCCTTCATGTTGACCACATGTCCCAGAGAGTTCACCTTCTCTATCCAAAACTCACATTTACTGAACTTGGCGTATAGTTTGTGTTCTCTAGGGTTTTTAGCACATTTCGAAGGTGTTGCTCATGTGTCACAGTGTCTGGTGTGTAAGAATTGATTCTCTTACAAGTTTATATCAACAAACTCGATACAATCTTGGGATTCACTTTGGAGTTATTGTTTCGAGGTAACAAACCCCAATACAATCATCAGTCGAGACAAAAATCAATTCATAGGACTTGACTCAAATTTCAAATAAGAAGCCGATTGAAAGCATTAGTCATGGGGAACATTTTATCTTGAATACAAAGTTGCGGTATGTGATGCCCCCAACCCTGCCACTAGGTCAACTGCGGCTGAGTAGGGCATCTGCGTGCCTCTCGGCACTAAAGTTATAAGCTTCACAATAAAACAAAACCCTAGAATAATACTAAGAGGTATACACAAAGTACGCGGAATACTTAAGTAAATTAGATACTGCTGGTGCGCTCAAAACACAGGATAAAAAAAAAAATTCTCATTTTCGTTTTATAATAAACACAAAAGTAATCTTACATCAACAACTTACATAAAAACATAAAAAGAAACTTTACAGACGATTCGAGTCTAAAAAGATAAAACATAAATATATGCCCTTCTGGGGAGATTTGATCCAAAAACTCCTGGCCTAAAACTTCAGTGGCTCGTGGGGCCCCTGACCGTTCCAAGCTAATTTGAGAAGAAAACATGATATGGAAAAATGTGAGCGCGAACGCTCAGTGAGTCCACGTGTGTGTGTGCGGTAGTGATTTCTTTAAAACCATGACGATGCCATTTTACAAAACAGTTCATGCAATGCTTATAAGAAAAGTATTTCTTTTGCTATTTTAACAAAACTGATGCTTGAACCTACATGAGGGTTTCGAGCGCACCTGGAAAGTTTGAGCGAATCAAGACACATCAGCGCAGCTTCTATGCCCCAATTTTAAAAAAACATGTAATGCAACAGTGGGGCTCCAAAGACAAAGTCCGGATCCCCAAAACGAGGCCATCGGAACCAAGTTTTGGCATCTCGTAGTCAAATACCAGCCAAACAACATACGAGCGCTCGATTACAAACAACCGCACTCCCATATCACTGGTCAAAACAGGCTACAGACTCCTAGGGCACCTACCAGGTCTGCCCTGGGACCAACCTTGGTGTCGAGCCCCTCCTGACTCTCCACTAGGCGGTCGAACCCCACCGTAGGGCATGATGCGGTGTCTACGTAGACCGATTGAGCCATACCCTCCGCGGTCTACGCCCCTCTTAAAGTGGATCCACCCTCAGAGTCAAAAACCCGTCCACGTCATCGGAAGAGGCCCTAATATGGAGGACTAGCCACGTACAGTGCAATCCGCTAACGCGTCCGTTCATTTGATTTCCAACAAGCTTTAAAACAGGTCGGAATGAGGTTTTCATATGTATTTACAAAT
The DNA here is from genome assembly GCA_028651295.1 of Catharanthus roseus. Taxonomy (NCBI): domain Eukaryota; kingdom Viridiplantae; phylum Streptophyta; class Magnoliopsida; order Gentianales; family Apocynaceae; genus Catharanthus; species Catharanthus roseus. Next base: position 3,127,881 of record JAPQWS010000165.1, on the reverse strand, counting down.
CAAAGGGGCCATTTGCCCGGCCATAATAACAGATTCAAGTCATAAACATTTCAGAATACTAAAAAAAAAATCCTCATCCGCTAGTCATCACATGCTTATGCAATTTCACAATTATTCCAATACCAGATCTTTATTCATGCATATCAAAATACGTAACTTTTCATGCTAGAACATTTTTCAATATATAAATATTTTCGAAAAACTTGCATACAATAAACTTCTTATGCACCACCATAATAATCTGTTTTAAAAGAAACACCTATTTGGAGCACCGCTCCTATGCATTTTTCTACGAAACACGTAACACATTAGGGAGAACATCTCCAAAAACATGCTGAGGAATATCATTCCAAAAATAGCAATATTTTGTAGAGGCTAAAAAAAACATATTTATATGTCTTGTACTATTTGAAATAAAATGGAGTTTATGGACTCACCTGGATGTAGATCTGGTGCTAAGATCCTACAAAATAATAATGCGAAAATACTTAATACCTAGGTATCGATCAAATAATCCTATTCCCTAAATAATATTGAAATCTTATGAAATGAACTTTAGGATGTATATATATACCTATATAATGATATATATACTTATATAATTCTTTAAAAAGATCGAAAAATCCTATACTCTAAAAAAATATACTCTCCCAAGAAACCATAATTAACTATATACTTTATACTAAAAATCCATTTAAAATATTGAAATCTTAAAATAAATAACTAGCTCAAAAATATATAATCTAACTAGAAATAGATCTCACTATATACTAAAGAAAACAAATAAACAAATACTATATATACATATATATCCCCAAACTAACTAAAGAAAAGAAAGAAAGGAAAACAAAACATGCAAACAAATAAACTTACTTGAGATGCAAGTTGGCTGCCTTTTTTTCATTCAAGAAAGTGTCTTTCTTATTCAAGAAAGAAAATGATATGTATATATATATATATATATGCTTATGTTATGGCGGCCAAGGATGAGAGAATTGCATGAAAAAAAATGGCTTGCATGGCCTATATATAGGAAATGTGATGGCGGCTAAAGGCTGGAAAAACAAAGAAAAGGTTTGGGATGGTGGCAGGTGGATGGCAGTAGGTGGCTCACTTTCTTAATTGTGAAGTTTTTTTTTTTTTTTTTTAATTCCTATATGAAAATGCCAAGTATTTAAATTTCTAAAATAAATATACCAAGTATTAAAAATAAAAATCCACTTAAAGGCATTTATAAACCTTAATAATAAAACCTCAATAAGATAATAAAATTTTATTCCTATTCCTAAATATTCCTAAAATACCACTAAGTGCCAAAAAACACTATATCCCACCATATATATCAAAACTCTATTTTCATCACGTTCTTACTTTTTAAAGTCATGCTGAGTGCTTACGGGGTAGGGCGTTACACTGTATACAAATCATTTAAGGTTGCTTTTTGAGGAGGGAATATTACATTTAATCAGAGAGAAAACAAGACATTAATTAATGGTCCACTCCTCTTAAGAGCTTAAACCAGAGAAGTAAAAAATTTAATTCCTCTATAATGGCATTACATTAAGTTAATTTGCAAGTTTCACGAAGACCTTTATATATATCAAAATTCAACATCTTCACTCTTGAGTTATATTCAATGCATAATTTGTCTTGGAGGGACTTATAGCAATTAATACAATGTCATATATGTAAATATTAAAAGGAGAAAATAATGATGATATATGACCTTTTATCTGTTATAAAGGCTCTTTGGATTGCCACATGAAAAAGTCATAACTTTATTTTTTACTTTAAACTTTTACCATTATAGCTTTGATAGTTATCTGATTTTATTCCTTAATTAACTCTTATACGTCTCCAGACTAATGGGTACACCTCCATTGCCATGACTTACTCTTGTCTTGCAAGATCGGGCCCACCTTGGAGCAAGAAATCATCAATGAGCTTCATCATTTCAAGCAACACTGAAAGCACAAACTTCATTTCCATAGCTTGCCTTTCTGTCACGTCATCGCCTTGAAATTGCATAACTTTTAAAGAAACTGCCTTCCGAGCAAGGGATTGAATATTTGCTGAGATTTGCTTCTCATTTTCTGTGCAGTAATCTGGTATCGCCATCACATATTTTATCAAGAATCCTAGAGCACCACGAATGGCTTCAATTTGATTCTTCATGCAGACATCCATGATGAAATTGAGAAATATCACATATTCATCTGTTATTTCGTTTATCTGATAGAGCTGGCTCCGAAGTTTTGAGGAATGCAAAATACAGCTCCATTAGGTCTCGAGTAACAGGTGTAGACTTCTGTAGGACATGAGAAAGCTTTTCCATTTTAGATGGCCTAATTTCATCTTCTTCATAAATCCATCCCAAATAAACCAGAGCTCCTGCAACTTGAGAATATTCTGAAAACCCATTCCTCCCCATATAAATTAGCTTTAGGTCTCGATCCACAAAATTCCTGAAAAATATCAGCTTCTCCTGAATAGATTCCACTAATTTCCTCAGAGAACCAATCAATCGTTTCCAGTGAAGAAGATCTTTCAAGTTCTCAATAACGAAACCAGCGAATCTATCCAAAATTTAGGAATCAAAGCATACCCATATAACTAGACCCAGGGGTCCCTTTCTAACGAGACAACGTAATCCCTCCTAATTTGCGGCCCAAAACCCTTGAACACTTGTATCATGGAAGTCACAGAAGGATCAGCACTCACTTCCCTGCGTCCTCGAAACCCTATTTCATTCAGTGTTGTAAAGATTAATATTTGCATCCATAAAAACAACTTCCATGCTCTCTAAGTTACATCCAGAATGCTTCGACTCTGATTTTAGCACTATATATATATATATATATATTTTACTCGATCCAGCTTCTATAAAAATGTTAGTAAGTTGATGCTTTCTTTGCCGGATTTCAATTATACATGAGATACGTTCCTAAGAATCTCAATTCTCGTTTAAGCTTCTCGATATTCTCTGTCACAGAAGAATCTAAGGAAAAGTTTTTTTGGAATCTCTCCAACCTCTGTAATCATTAATACATTTAGGGTCCGAACTAACAGGTTGAGCTACTAATCTCGCAGTAACAAGAAAAGTATAATTTTGAAGCATCTTTATTGAAGAAACAAATTTGAATGTGTTATCTGGAAATAACAAGAATAAATTAAAGATTAAAAAATAAAGGAAAGAGAAGGGAAATTTCCTCGTTGATAAAGTGTCTTTTATTTTATACTTTTATTTGTGCTCCATTGTACTTTGTTTGAACCTTTTCCTCTATTGGTTAGACGCAAAAGAACTTACAAAAAACTTTTGCCTTTTTGCAGAAAAATACTGGAAGTCTCATGAAGGAGAAAGAGACGTTATTACTCTCCAACATATGGGCAAAGAAGGTGATTGATGAGGAAGTACTTGAAAAATGAGTATAAAACAAAGAGTTGAGCTAAAGTCTGAATACAAGACTCAAGCTAATCAGATGAGCAGAACTGTTGTTTGTCTCAAAGATTTTGTGAGGATCAAAAGTACTTTACACGTGACATTGTGCAAAAGTGGCATTGTGCAAAAGGGTCTTGGTAGTTGGATTACTTTACATATGGATGAGAAGTATCAGCATGGGAAACAAGTTTATATACTTGGCAATATTGTGGAGTGGTCCCCTATTTTCTTTACCCTTTTTGGTTAAACATGGTACACTAACTTTTTCTTGTGTGTGCAGATGATGTAAAGAGAGCAATAGGTTGTTGAGAAGGAAGCTACAAAGAAAGAAGCCCTTGGTGAGACAACTTGAGCCTTATGGTAGTCCTATATATAGGTAAAGACTACATCTCTCTATATTTGAAGAAGTGAAGAAAAAGTGCATAAAATATAGAGCAAGAAGAGAAAGAGAATTCTTCTAAAGAAAGAGAAGTCTTCTTCCTTCTCGGTAGGGCTGTAAACGGGGTGGGTCTTACCCGTACCCGCACGGGTCTGTACCCGTTTTTAGCGGGTAAGGTTTAAATTTTATACCCGCGGACCCGTACCCATACCCGTACCCGTATTTATACTGTTATATGGGTCCGAGTAAGGTATGGTGATGCCCAGACCCGTATACCCGTATACCCGTATTAATAAAATAATAATATATTTTATATATTATACTATATTAATATATAATTTATAATTTTTTTAACATATTATTTTACTCTTATCTTTAACCCTAACCTACTACCTCTACCTACCAACCAACTACACTTACATCACATCACATGTGTTTGATGACAATGATATTGTTGAGAGTTCTTCCATCCCTTCAGTTGCATTTTTGCAGAGAAAAATTGATGTGAGTTTTTTTTATCTTTAGTTACATTTTCATAATTATCTCTATTTTACATACACTTATAAAATTATAATATATACTCACTTCAATATATGTTTTGTAGGAGACAAATAGGAGCAAGCGGTATCCAAAATCCAAATGCTTCGATTAATGTATTTTATTGAACTATAACTTTTATTTTTATTAGATTAATGTACTATGACGATTTTGTGTATATTTGAACTTTTAATTATGTGAATTAGAGATGTTAAATGATTTTATTTGTCGAAAGAAATGTTAAGGAGATTATGTTAATCATGTTAAAATTTTTATTTTTTGAATTATACATTGTTTTACATATTTTTGTTTAACAGGGAAATAAAATAGAAAAATGTCATACGGGTACGGGTATACCCGTACCCTACCCTGGACCCTAGAGGGTCGGGTCTGGGTCCAGAATTTTATACCCTGGAGGGTATGGGTCCGGGTCTGGGTCCAAGTTTCACTATAAAGGTACGGGTCAAGGTCGGGGGGTATCCTGAAGGTCTGGACCCGTTTACAGCCCTACTTCTCGGTCTTGAGCAAAAATTTTCTATATGAAAGAAAGAGTTGTTTTGTAATAGTGAGAGACGGTGAGCTAAAAATGTTGGACTCTGTAGGCAAAAATAAAATAAAATAAAACTACAGAAATCCACCAACAGAATATGCACATACTAGAAAAACCGATTGGATAGAAATTACCTCAATGTTTTGATTGTTCGGTGTGGAGGCGTTGCTTTTTACGCTTCGCCCTCTATTGGTATCCACGCGACAAACTCCTCTGCAAGCGATCGGGATGTTAGCCCTTTTTGTATTCTGAAAACTGTTTAGAACTGATCCTGACTATCTGGTAATCGGTCGTATTTCGGAGAGAGGAGGCTAGATACTATATCGCCGTTCTAGGCTTTTGTTTTTCTTTAATCAGATAAAGGACGGCTGCCAAGAAAAGGTTAACATAACCTTTTATAGCTATCAATATCAAAACCCTAACTGTTATCTAATGACAGTTTAATCTCGTCCGTCTATTCCTATAATCATCCAACTGTTGGATGAGTAATATTAAGTAATTAATTTCATTCATTCGATTAAATAAAATTAATTACCTATTAACTTACCAGAAAATACAATATGGAATCCGATTCTCCTTTTGTATATGTTCAACGAATCTGGACACAATCTAGGTTCATTGAACGTGGACATTATGCTCATAAGATCGTCTATGCGCATGACCCTGTAGGTTCACCTAACGTTGACAGTGAATGAAAAATGTCCTAGACACTTATTCACAAAACATAAGCAGCCTCTATCAAGACATTATGCTTACTCAAGTTAAGTAAATGCAATAATAACCTAGCATCAGATTTAATATTTAGTCCTTTTTTCACACGATATCCTAATTAAGTATAAGGTATGGACCAAGTCATCCTTATAAAACTTAATTAACTATTTACTTGATCAACAGACAGACTGTTCCAATAAATAATATTAATAACACCTTATTAATACTTATTTGAGCATGGCTATGCATATTTCCAGTCTTCCTTATCAAGGGTCCCATGGATATCTCTCTCTAAAAAGAGAGAGACAAATCCCTTTCACTATCTCCAATATTCAAGCCATGACAAGAAAATAAGCCAACCAATAGTCATAATGATCACCTAATTAAAAGTGATGTTTTACTATGTCAAAACATATTTTCTCCCCATGCAAGAAACATTAAAAATATTAGGTCAAAGGACACAAAATATAAAACTGAGAAGAAATACTTATAACTTAAACCCATGCAATATTTCTTCTTCACTTTGGGCCATGTCCAATACAATATTTTCAATATGTATTTATGAATTGATTTTATATCTCATATTCATGATCAGTAAAACTTGACCATCAATCAACTTCACACTAGTTTACAAGATGTAATAAACTAGGGACAAATAAGAATAGTATTTTATTAGCTATAAGGGTTTTACTATCAAGTCAAATACTTGATGACCAAGAGCATAAAATACAATTCAAAATACATACTTCATAAATCATAAATGTGAGTTAATTGATCATAGGGCATATACTAACAATCTTCCACTTGCCTTACCACCAATTTGACATGACTCTCAAACCCATTGACCTAGTATGACTCTCATGCTTAAGTTGTGGAAGTGGCTTTGTCAATGGATATGCGACATTGTTATTGGTGTCTACTTTGCAAATTTTAACATCTCCACGCTCAATAATTTCTCGAATGAGATGGAAACGCCTGAGAATATGTTTGGATCGTTGATGAGATCTAGGTTCCTTAGCTTGTGCAATGGCTCCTGTATTATCACAATATAGGTCCACTGGGTTCACAATGCTAGGAATTACACCTAATTCTGTGATGAACTTTCTGATCCAAACTGCCTCCTTGGCTGCATCAGAAGCAGCCACATACTTAGCCTCTGTAGTAGAATCGACCACGGTATCTTGCTTTGAACTCTTCCAGCTCACAGCACCTCCATTCAAACAAAACACAAATCCAGATTGCGATAAAAAATCATCTACATCAGTCTAAAAGATAGCATCCGTGTAACCATGTACAACAAGCTCTCCTTCCTGACCTCCGTAGATCAAAAACATCTCTTTAGTCCTTCTTAAGTACTTGAGAATGTTTTTGACTGCAGTCCAATACAGTTCACCAGGATTTGACTGGAATCTGCTAGTCATGCTTAATGCATACGAGACATCTGGGCGAGTGCATAACATGGCGTACCTGATAGATCCAATTGCGGAAGCGTAAGGAATCTTACTCATGCGTTTTGTATCTCCCTTGTGGTAGGACTTTGAGACTTACTGAGTTTAACGCCATGTGACATTGGCAAGAATCCTTTCTTAGAATCTTGCATAATAAACATTTTCAGTACCTTGTCAATATATCCACTCTGACTTAGGCCAATAAGGTTTTTAGATCTATCTCGATAGATCCTAATGCCTAGAATATAGGCTGCTTCGCCTAAATCTTTCATTGAAAAACACTTTCTCAACCAAGTTTTTACACTTTGCAAAGTGGGGATGTCATTCCCAATTAACAAGATGTCATCGACATAGAGTACTAAGAAGACTACTGCATTTTCTGTAACTCTTTTGTAGACACAAGGTTCATCATCATTCTTGATGAAATTGAATTCTTTAATTGCTTCATCAAAATGAAGATTCCAACTTTGAGATGCTTGCTTCAAGCCATAAATAGATCTTTGAAGTTTACACACCTTACTAGAATTCGAAGGATGAATAAAACCTTCAAGTTGTGTCATATACACATCTTCCAGTAGATTTCCATTAAGAAAAACAATATTAACATCCATTTGCCATATTTCATAATCATAATATGCTGCAATGGCAAGTAGAATTCTAATTGACTTAAGCATTACAATTGGAGAAAAGGTTTCATCATAGTCTATACTATGAGTTTGTCTATACCCTTTTTCTACCAATCATGCTTTGTAAGTGTGCACATTGCCATCCCTGTCAGTTTTCTTTTTGAAAATCCATTTACACCCTATGGTCTTGCAACCTTCAGGTGGATCAATCAAAGTCCAAACTTGATTATCATGCATGGGTTGCATTTCTAATTTCATAGCCTCTAGCCATTTGCTAGATTCAGGACTATGAATGGCATCCTGGTATTAATAGCATCTCGGTAGGAATTAGGTTCACCTTGATCAATAAGATCAATATTATGATCCTCAGTCACAAGAAAGCCATATCTCTCTGGCATCTGAGGAATCCTACCAGACCTTCTTGGTCATTGTGTCAAAGGTTCACGCTCAGTATGAATACGTGAGTCCAACTGAGTATCCATACTCGGTTCAGAAACGGTCTGCTGTCCTTGAGCTTCTTCAAGATGGATTCTACTCCTACTAACTCTTTTGGAAACGAATTCCCTTTCAAGGAAAATTCCATTCCAAGCAACAAACACTTTGTTTTCAGATGGAAGATAAAAGTAGTATCCTTTAGTTTCCTTAGGATATCGCACAAACAGACACTTATCAGATTTGGGTGCTAGTCTTTCAGATAATGATCGCTTCACATAAGCATCACATCCCTAAATCTTGAGAAATGCTAAAATAGGTTGTTTCCTGGTCCATATCTCATATGGTGTCTTCTGAACAGCTTTAGATAGAACTCTATTTAATATGAATGGAGCAGTTTCTAGAGCATAGCCCCAAAAAGAAATTAGAAGATCTGTTTGAGTCATCATAGATCAAACCATATCCAATAGAGTTCGATTTCTGCGTTCAGACACACCATTCCATTGTGGTGTTCCTGGTGGAGTTAATTGTGATACTATCCCACAATTTTTTAGATGTTCGTCAAACTCTTGGCCTAAGTATTCACCACCTCGATCTGATCGAAGTAATTTGATACTCCTTCCAAGTTGATTCTGTACTTCATTTTGAAATTCCTTAAACTTTTGGAAGGAATCAGATTTATGTTTCATTAGATAGACATAACCATATCTACTGAAATCATCTGTGAATGTAATAATATACTGAAAACCTCCTCTAGCTTGTGTGTTCATTGGCCCACATACATCAGTATGTATAAGTTCCAGTAAATCGGTAGCTCTTTCACTTTGCCCTGTAAATGGACTTTTAGTCATTTTGCCCAATAACAAGAATCACATTTTTCATAAGACTCAAGGTCGAATGAAAAAAAAAGTCCATCTTGATGGAGTTCGGACATGCGTTTCTCATTTATATAGCCCAAACGACAATGCCAGAAGTAAGTTTGATTTAAATCATTAGATTTAAATTTCTTTGTATTTATGTTATAGATGGGCTTACTAATGGAATCATGTAGGTTAAGAATGTAAAGTCCATTACATAAAGAGGCATCCCCATAGAAAATACCATTTTTATAAATAGAACATTTTCCATTCTTAGTATTAAACTCAAAACCATCAATATCCAAACAAGAAACTGAAATAATGTTCCTACTCGTAGCAGGAACATAATAACAATCTTTAAGTTCAATTATAAGCCCAGTAGGCAAAAGTAAATCAAATGTCCCTACAGCTATAGTAGCAACTTTTTCTCCATTTGCAACTCGTAGGTCCACCTCTCCCTTTGCCAAAGATCTACTCCTTTTGAGTCCCTGCTCATTTACACAAATGTGAGCTCCACATCCAGTATCTAATACCCATGAAGTAGGAGTAGACATATTAATTTCTATAACGAAAATACCTGAAGCGGCAGTCTCACTGGCCTTTTGCTTCTTCTTTTCTTCCAAGTAGAGTTTGCAATTCCTCTTCCAATGACCAGGTTCATTGCAATGGAAGCAAGTCCCTTCCTTTGGTGGTTTAACCTTGGGCTTGGGCTTCTGCTTGCCTTTACCCTTTCTGGCCATATCCTTTCCCTTTCCCTTGTTCTTCTTGAACTGCCCCTTCTGAACCATCAGAACATTAGGAGTAGACTTCTTAATCTTTTGTTCAGCCTGCTTGAGCATCCCATGCAATTCATTTATGGACTTTTCTATATTATGCATATTGAAGTTTATGACAAAGTGATCATAGTCATAGGTCAAAGAGGTCAAGATCATATCAGTAGCCAAGTCATGACTTACAGGTGCTCCAAGTTTTTCAAGCTGATCAAAATACCCTTTCCTCTTAAGGACATGAGCACTAACTGAAGTGGCAGGGGTCATTTTGCAGCTATTCAACGTCTTAGTGGTAAGATATCTCTCTTGACGTGCCTGCTCTTGGAACATTTCCTTGAGCTGTTTTATCATCTCATAAGCTTCAACTTCCTCGAATTGGTTTTGCAACTCAGATTCCACTGTAGCCAACATGAGACATGTCACATCTTTAGAATCATCCTTGTGCTTACTATAAGCATCCTTTTCGACTCAAGGGGCGTTGTTAGCTGGTTGATTAGGGATAGGGTTTTCAAGTACTTATAGCTTTTTTTCTTGTTTAAGGACAATCCTTAAATTTCGTGCCCAATCAAGAATGTTAGTCCCACTAAACTTATTCTTTTCAAGTATGGATCGCAACGAGGTGTTTGAATTGTTTGAGGCCATTATCTACATAGAATTTGCAAAGTAAAATTAAATAAATGAAGCATTAAATTTTCCCTAAAATATTCAACACTTGATATAAATCATGGGTATAAAAATTCATTTTATTCTAATCATAAGTAAGTTTTGGCTTAACACCCATAATTAGAGAAAAATGTATTAATGGGATTTACATCTATATGTACCGGCAAAATCCCATATGATGTTCTAGGCTCAAAACCGTGTTGATAGCCTAGTTAAGCCAAACCATTCCAAGCATATGGAAATCACCATTTTCTATCTTCCCCTACTTAGGTAACCATTTATCTCTTGCTTTGGCAATAAGACAAAATGATGATCCAAGCATGGAGAAGTGCTTATGATCATGGGAGGTATTTTACGACTTAATTTTTACATGGTTTCAAAAACCTTCTTCCTTTTATTTCTATATTATTTCACAAAACATATATACAAAAATAAAAGGAAATAAACTAAATATCACATGCATGATATATACATAAAATAAAATGTGTCATAGCATGAACCCAATCCTATATTGACTTCCACGAGCCTCATGGAGGTCAAAGGTCAATTTAGGTAAGTCTTCATCTCCATGAGCTTGCCTCCAATCTCTTGGCCTTCTAATCTTGTTACATAGGGCAGAAAACATACATAGGAATAGGAAATAGAATTAACATATTCTAGTAAAGCTTGATAATATTACATCAACAAAAACAACGACACGCAGGCCGTATTTAAAAACATACAACCCATTAACAAAATAAGCCAATCAATCACAAGAGGTAAAGGGTCATGCTATGCACCATGCATCTAAAGATAGAAAGAAACATGCCAAAAAACAACAAGGGGGTTCCGGGGGCGAAGTCCCCGGAAGAAAACGGCGGTCCCGCAGGCCGGTCAGCAGGCGGGGTCAAGGGGCAGCGCCCTTGCGGGGTTTGAGGAGGCAGTGCCCCCGAAAAGAAAAACAATTTTTCCTTTCTAACTCATTGAATGAGTTACTGCCGTCATAAACCCTAAAATCATGCCGCCAGAAATTTTGTTTAACAGTTAAACATTAAATTATGTGATTCTGCATAATAGTTTAACAATTAAATTGTACAGATTACAGACTGTACGCCAAACAATTTAGCAGTAACAACATTCTGTTTAATTAATCGCATTAATAAGTACAACAGAATATGATATATATGCGAATCCTATAATTCAATTTACTCTAATTATTACATTAATTAGAAACCTTACTATAAGGCCGATTGAAAACAACATATGTAATCAAAGCGGTAACCGATAAAATCACTAAAACTAGTATGTATGAGGCACTGATACCACTGTTGGACTCCGTAGGCAAAAACAAAATAAAATAAAACTACAGAAATCCACCAACAGGATCTGCACAAACTCAAAAAATCGATTGGATAGAAATTATCTCAATGTTTTGATTGTTCGGTGTGGAGGCGCTACTTTTTACGCTTCGCCCTCTACTGGTATCCACGCGACGAACTCCTCTGCAAGCGATCGGGATGCTAGCCCCTTCTGTGCTCTGAAAACTGTTCAGAACTGATCCTGACTATCTGGTAATCGGTTGTATTTCGGAGAGAGGAGGCTAGATACTATATCGCCATTCTAGGGTTTAGGGTTTTTTTTTCTTTAATCAGATAAAGGACAGCTGCCAAGAAAAGGTTAACATAACCTTTTATAGCTATCAATATTAAAACCCTGACTGTCATTTAATGACAGTTTAATCTCGTCCGTCTATTCCTATAATCATCCAACGGTTGGATGAGTAATATTAAGTAATTAATTTCATTTATTCGATTAAATAAAATTAATTACCTATTAACTTACCAGAAAATACAATATGGAATCTGATTCCCCTTTTGTATATGTTTAACGAATTTGGACACAATCTAGATTCATTGAACGTGGACATTATGCTCACAAAATCGTCTATGCGTGTGACCCTGTAGGTTCACTTAATGTTGGTAGTGAATGAAAAATGTCCTAGACATTTATTCACAAAACATAAGCGGCCTCTAGCAAGACATTATGCTTGCCCAAGTTAAGTAAATGCAATAATAACCTAGCATCAGATTTAATATTTAGTCCTTTGTCACGCGATATCCTAATTAAGTATAAGACATGGACCAAGTCATCCTTATAAAACTTAATTAACCATTTACTTGATCACTAGGCCGACTGTTCCAACAAATAATATTACTAACACCTTATTAATACTTATTTAAGCATGCCATGCATATCTCCAATATTCAAGCCATGACAAGAAAATAAGCCAACCAATAGTTATAATGATCACCTAATTAAAAGTGATGTTTACTATGTCAATACATATTTCCTCCCCATGCAAGAAACATTAGAAACATTAGGTCAAAGGACACCAAATATAAAACTGAGAAGAAATACTTATAACTTAAACCCATGCAATATTTCTTCACTTTGGGTCATGTCCAATACAATATTCTCAATATGTATTTATGAATTGATTTTGTATCTCATATTCATGATCAGTAAAACTTGATCATCAATCAACTTCACACTAGTTTACAAGATGTAATAAACTAGGGACAAATAAGAATAGTATTTTACTAGCTATAAGGGTTTTACTATCACGTCATATACTTGATGACCAAGAGCATAAACTACAATTCAAAAATACATACTTTATAAATCATAAATGTAAGTCAATTGGTCTTAGGTCATATACTAACAAAAAAGTGTGTCTTAACATCTTCTTCTTCCGGGTTTACAAGTTCCTTTACAAAAACTTGTGGGGTTTCTCTCATGGTGGGAGTGGTATATAGTTGCTAGATCTATTGTCAAACTAGTGGAGATAGATTGCTAGATCTATTGTAAAACTATTGGAGATAGTTTGCTAGGCCTATTTAAAACTAGTATAGTTTGCTAAGCTATATTGAAAGCAGCTTGTAATGGTTTAATCTCGCCTTGATAGAGATTGTTTAGTGGAAACTTTGAGATAAGAGTTCTCAGGGAAAGTGAATGTAGGTGTATTACTGAACCACTATAACTATCCTTGTGCCTTCTTTATTTTTTGTTTATTTTGATTTTTCTTTGCTTATCTTATTTTGTTTTTGATGAGTTTCTAGTTTGCAAGAATGCTTATAATTGATTTTGCATTGAATCTGTTTTCAATTTTGCGTTTGTGAGTCGAGCTAATACCTTTAAAGATATATATTATGTTTAGGCTAGATTCTTCTATCTTAAGCTGTCTTTGAGGTTCAAGCTATACGTTAGTTTTATTCTCTGAAAAACTCTTTTTATTTAATCAGAACTGATTTTAAAAGTCTTGCTAATTTCCATAAAAGCTTTTATTAAGTGTGTGCTGCAATCAACTTCTTATCACTGAGTCAAGCTAATGGCTTAAGTCATAGTTTCTAACTTGATTGATTATATTATGGTGATTAGTTTTATATCACTGAATCAAACTAATGGCTTAAGTGACAGTTTCTGAGCTGGTTGAATTTTGTCATGTTGTGCTGATTAGCTTATCACTAAGTCAAGCTAATAATTTAAGTGATATCATTTGAATTGGTTAGGATCAGTAGTTTTTAATTGAGCTATTCTGTTTTAGGTTGTCTTCCTTTCAGTATTAGAAAATCTATTTTAAAAGAGTTAAAATTTTTAATAGGTTCAATTCACCCTCTCCCCATCCCCTCCCTCCCCCCTCCCCTCCTGGATCTGAACGGGACTTACACACACACACACACACACACACACACACTCTCTCTCTCTCTGTATTTTTATGTAGACAACTCCTACCTTTAGCAGTCAGCACTTGATGTAGAAGGTGCCGAGCTACCTATCAGAATAAAATAATGATAGGGGATCAAACTTAATCGAGATCAATCAATTAGGACTGGACTCTTATCAATTTGAAGCGAAATGTTACTCTCCTCCAATCATAAATAAGGAAAGAGATATATAGTGAAAGTGAAATAAATGAATAGAAAAATGGGTAAATATGAAAAAAGTTCAATAAATGTTTATCGAAAATTGTTAAAGCTCTTATATTCTTGACCATTTTCAATGGGACTAAAACCCCTTATATTTTTTATAGGAGGAATATTTCATATTCTTTTTTTCTTTCAACTTATATAGGGAAGTGCTAAAATCAACCTCCACATAATCAAACTTTTTTATCTTCCCTACATATTTGTCTCTCTCTCTCTCTCTCTCTCTCTCTCTCTCTCTCTCTCTCTCAATTTTGCATAGGGAAGTGGAGAGTTATCTCACTATCTCATATCCTTCTCATTTCTCTCTCTAAATTCACTTGACTCACATATGGGATTGGCAAAAACAATATGAATGGTGACCGATAAGGTACGGGCTGAAATATTAAAGGTATGCGAAAAACTAAAAAAAAAAAAAAAAAAATTCCCTCAAACTCTCTCTCTCTCTCTCTCTCTCTCTCTCTCTCTCTCTCTCTCTCTCTCTCTCTCTCTCTCTCTCTTCTCTACAAGATTCAAGAACTTAAAATTTAGATATGCTAAAATCTGACCGTTGAAACTTGAAAAAAGTTAGTACACTATTCTATAATCGTTTATTTACAATTTCATCGATTTAAAAATAAAAAAAAAACACAACGGATCGAACTTGGGCGAGACTGCCAAATTTTTGAGGAATTTTAACCCAGATGGCCGAAATTCTCTCACAATTTTGGTCCTTGTGGCCGAAATTATCCTAAAAAATTTCAGCTACCCCCAAAAACTAAAAAAAGTAAAAAAAAAAAAAAATTTGAAGTAATTTCAGCCAACTTTTCTATAATTGTTCAAATATTTCACATTTTTTTTGCGTTTTTACGTCAAAACCGATGTTTTCTTGCACAAAATCTTTAAAGTTTCCACATTTATCTTCAAGTTCTTAAAAATCTTCAAAAAAATCAAGTTAATTTTTAGAGAGAAAGTGTTTTGGGAGAATTTTTGAAAATTTTCGCGAGTAACTTTAATATTCCTACGCTAGTTTTATGGATAGATACCCATAATCAAAATTGGGTTAATCAAAATTTTAGAAAGCTAAGACAAGTCATCTTTTTTTGAATTTTTCATATTGAAAATGTATAGGGGTATTTTTGTACTAGCAATTCAATATTTTTGTACTATTTATGTAAATATCGCTATTGATCTGGATCAAATTGATCCCTCTAGCATCAGTCATCCGAATATATTATAAACGTGTTTTTCTTGCAAGCGTTGAAATGAGAAAAAATGTTTTATTTTCATAGTAAATTAAATTATGATTATATATTCTTTTTTTCTTCGTATAAATTATGATTATATATTCGGTACTCAACAAATTTACTTGTTTCACAATTAAGGTTTCTAATAGAATAAATGACTATGTCCCATTATTATTTACGAACGGCTCAAAATGATCTTATTACTTTAAACTTAAAAAAAAAAAAAATTACTTTTAACTTTTTTACTCTTCAATTATTTTCGAGACACTATAAAATTCTCGCCACCTAATTATGTTGTGATTTCCAGTAGACATTACCGAAAACAAAAATTATTACTCCTTCAATTTTTTTACTTGTCACATTTTGGACATCATACTGTTTAAGAAAGTATGAAATTTTATATGTTTTTTCCTTGTGTAGATCAGAATGCCCTTTAAAATTTTCTCTCTTGTCATTATTATTTCTACTAGATTCTATGCTCGAAAAATAAAAAAAGAGGTTGGAATTTGTTATTAATTGAAGGGTATAATAGGAAAAAGCTCATTAAATATTGCTTTGGAACCACTATATGACAAGTAAAAAAATATATGAGAATTCTCACAATGTGACAAGTAAACAAAGAGAGAGGGAGTATTAGTTATTAGTTATTATTAATTAATTCCTGTATATTTTTATTACTAACATTAATTAACTCTCATTCATTTACAAGTAGCCTGAACTTATGGATTCTTTTATGTGCTGTTTGGAACAATTTCTTAATCTAATAGACGACATTTGTTTACCCAACTAAAGCATTTTATTCTAAAATTGGGATCAAAGATATATTAATATCATCAAACGAGTATACAAAAAGGGCCCTAGGTCAATAAAAAAAGCACCTCTCTATCGGGTGGGAATTAGGGCTATTAGACTTTTACGCAGAGTGTGATAACAATAATTTAGATCATACGTACCAATAGACAAAGCCATGTTGATAAAGATTAAATCATCAAATCAACATGAATTAAATTTATTCTTAAGAACCCTTTAAGAGAGAACTTTAATTGATGGACTACCTTCTTTTCTGTCACTTACTTAATACAGAGTCTTAGAGAATTCTATAAATAATGGATAAACAAGAATACCAAATTAGGGGAGAAGACTTTGTTCTTTTATAGATGAGAAAAGAGGGACAATCTTAATCACATTAGAAAACAATGTGAAAGTAAGAAATTGATAACACATAGGAAATTACTATTCCATCATAAATTAACTTCCTAGAACTATCTTCTTCAAAATTGGAATTCCTTAGTTGGCTTTATTGAATCCAACTTAACTAGGCTAGTGGAGCACAAATTAAATGTGAGTGTAATATTCTCCCCACTTGGTCTGCTAAGCCGATTTTGAAAATAAAAATAAAATAAAATAAGTTGAGAAAATATTTTATACTCATTGGATTCACTTTTAAAGAAACTTGAAAACAATCCAATATGTCCAACTAAATTACAGTGATACTGTAATCAGTTAAGAATAACAATGTAAGTCATGACAGTAATTGGGTAGTTCGACAAGATCATAAACATCATTATAGTCATCGATTTTAACTCATCATTCATTGTATCAACCCATTTACTAGAATTATTTCTTTCCATGGCTTGTGAAAATGCTACTGGATCTTTCATAATACCAATATTAAAATCAGATTCTTGTAGATATACCCCATAATCTTTGAAATAGTGGGTATCCTTTACCTTTGAGATTTTCTCAAGGCTGCCTTTTCATGCGGTTCTATATAATTTTTTCTATGGTGACTTCTTGATGAAGTAGCAACCCATTTCCATTATATTGCTCATTGTCTTCAACTTGAAGTTGTTGAGAAGTAATAAGTTCTTGAGAATATAATGGTGGTGGAATATCCACTACCAATTCTTCAAGACTTACTTGACATGGTTTATCTCTCCGACTAATTTTGCCATCCAAAAGTTTGGCATTACCAGATTCATCAATTCTTGTACTATGTTAGGTAATAAATCAGTATCTCTTAATCTTATCTAGATAACCAATGAAATATCTAGATATTGTCCTCGGGTCTAACCTTTTCTCATGTGATTTATGAATTCTAGCATTTGTCGGACAAACCCAAATAAATAAAAGTCTCAAACTAGGTTTCCTACCATTCCATAGCTTAAAAGAAGTTTCTAGAAGTGCTTTACTAGGAACCCTATTTAAGATATAAATTGCCATTTTCAGGACTTCATTTCACGAGTAAGTAAAGTTGAATAACTCAACATGCTCCTAAGCATTTTCATAAGAGTATGATTGCACCTCTCAGCAACACTATTCTGCTGAGGCGTTCCTTGCATTGTATATTGGGCACAGATACCATTCTTTTCTGGAAATTCGGAAAATGGACTAGGATTTTGTCTTGACTCCATTACCATGATATTTAGCACCTCGATCCGATCTCATTACTTTAAATATTTTTTTTACCTAATTGTCTCCCAACTTCTGTAATAATCTCAAGGATGTCAACAACGAGACTTATCATGTATTAAGTACCCATAAACATAATGAGATAGATCATTAGTAAACGTGATGAATATCTTTCCCCATATAAACATGGAACAGAGAGGGGGCCACAAATGTCAGTATGAATTAATTCAAGGAGATCATTTACTTTTTTTGGCACCTTCCCTAGTATGTTGTTTGGTTTTTTTTCCTTTTATGCAATGCACATATACTTGAAAATCACTAAAGTCCAGATTTTTTTAAAATTCCATCCTTCACTAATGTTTCAATTCTTTTCTTGGAGATATGCCCAAATATTTTGTTCCATAAGAAAGAAGATTTTATTAATGAGGCTACATTTAGAAACAATATTTAAATGTAAGGTAACTAGAGCTCGCAAATTATTTATTGCACTCGAGTGCATATTACAAGGTGCACTCGGGTGATAAAATGCAACGTTTTAATTGAAAGAGAAATGAAACAGTATCGTCCTACTAAAAAGGGGAATTTATAGGATTTCTTCTATCACACGCCTTCTCCTCTTTTTTCTTTTTCAACAGCTTCCTTTTCCTTTTCTTCGTTTCTTCTTCTTCATCGTCACTATCTATTTCTTTTTTACAAGAACAATTTTTATAGCAATAACAGATTTCAACAGCAGTAGAAGTTCTCTTTTCATGTTTATCATCGACGATAGCAATTTGTTTACTTATTTATTTGTTTTTACATTACCTTTTTATCTTCTTCAGTGTATTGTGTGAGATAAATCTATGGAGCATTGTGGAAAGATCGTTATTTTGAAGGAGATGAGAAAGAAGAATTATGGGGAAATCGTTATTAGAGATGAAAAGGAAGAATTATTTTTCCTGTGTAATTGATGTTTTTTCAAGGTGTTAAAGTTATAGATCATCGAAGTTGCGGAGTTTCATATTTTAATTTCTAAATTTTCATGGGAATATAACTAAAGTTCCATTTTTCAGTAGCTAACTTTCGGTAATGGCATTATTAGCTTTGTTTTCATATTATTTGATATTTTTTTATCTTATTCATTTTACCATGTATAGAAGATTGTGGAAAAATTGTTATTTTGGATGAAATGAGGAGGAGGAATCATTGTTCCTGTGCAAGTGATGGATTTTCTGACTGTTAAGTTATACTATATATATGTGGAAAACTCATGAAAAACTAGTAGAGAACTGATGGAACATGTATTACATTCCAATGAATACATAATCCATGGAACATTAGTACTATTTTCATAGAAGCATCAATGCTATGTCATGGAGTTACATAGTTCCATATTTCAACTGCTAATATCCCATGTTAATATAACTATAGTTCCACTTTTCAATTGTTAATGTTCCATAATGGCAAGAGCGACTTTGTTTTCATATGAATGATGGTTTTTCCTGTGTAATTGATTTTTTCAATTTCTAATATTCCATGGGAAAATAACTGTAGTTCCAGTTTTTAATTGCTAAGGTTCCATGGGAATATAACTGTAGTTCCATGATTTAAGTAACCGTCCATTAAATATTAAGTCGTGGTATGTTTTATTTTTCACTATATGTGGGGGGATAGAATTATATATTACTGGTTCCATCTAACACATAATACGTGAAACATCATTACAACAAAGCAAACCTAGTACAAAACTCATGGAACATTATTAATACTATTTTTATGGAACATTAATACAAACACATGGAATATGTATTATTGTTTTTTATAAAATGGGACTACTCTAAATTATCACCTAACAGGTAAGTATATCTATCAGTATAGCACTAGAGAAACTTCCAGGTTGTCAAACTCAGGGAACGGAAAAGCTAGAATAATAACTCTGTTTCCAAGGTTTAATCAAATCAAAAGTTGAAGATGATTTTAAACTAAAAAGAATAGTAAAATACTGTTTTAAGAAAATCTAAATGTAGTTTGAAATCAAGTTTGAGAAGAATATTTGAAGGGTGGAATCCTCTTAAGTTTTCATCTGCTCCAATTAAGAACTTGTAAAAAAGAACATTAAAAGTATTGGTTGGGTCTCACTTATAAACATTAGGAAATCTCTATCTCTAGGATAAATCCACTCTATTCACTTAACCGTTAGAGAAGAATCTCCTTTTCCTAACCGATTATGAATGTCTTACGATTAAGAATGAATTAAAGACCTAAAAGTGTAATTAGTATCTCTACTCAATTACTAACTTTTACTATTTAATTGGTTGCCCTAGATTAATCTTCCTTTTTCAATTTCAATTAATCTTGCGAATTAAATGATTTTGCAAAAATCAATAAAGAAATAAAGAATTAAACAATCAATTGTTAAATAACATCAAATTCATAACATCCCCAAATTGGGAAAAAGTAGAATTCAAACTTAGGGTTCATCCCCATTAAAACAAAATAAAACTAGCCACTAATCATTGTTAATAGACATAAATTTATAATCCAATTCATGAAAAGACAAGAGAAAAGAAAGCTTAGGGAGATTATGGAAGGTTCCATGGTACCGAAGCTTGCCCGAACTATTCGCTCAAAATCGCCCGAAGAAACCCAAACAACGACCTTCAATTCAACTCTTAAAACTGGAAAATCTAAACTAATTATTGATCTAAGTGGATTAGAGGAAGTTTTTTGGAAGGATTTCCTCTCGAAAATTGCCTTTCTCATCTCCTAGAAACCCTAAAATAAATATCGGTTCAAAATACATTGAAAGTCTAATTAAAAAGAAGTCATACATTGCAGTTTGGCACCTGCTGCACGACCGGCCGAACCTTGCTGAAATACTGTTCTTGAGTGTTGCTTTGGTCGGGTATGACACTCGCTAGAATTTTGTCTCTTCTCTTTTTTCATATGTTCTTGCTTTGTATTATCTCGTTTCACTTTCTTTCCTCTAACTCATTCCAAACATACCTATAACAAAGAAAGAAGAAACGGAGGATAAATATTTCATTTCACTGATAAAATACTTCGAACTTTTTTTTTGCTTTTTTTTGTTTTGGTTGAAACTGGATCAATACTCATTGCAAAGTCAAACGTTATATTCCCATAGCGGATGTTTCATTAAAAAATATTGGAATCCATAAAGAAAAATAGGAAAATGCATGGAAGAGTAATACATAATTTATAACATTAAAACATCACAAATGAAACATTAATGTATAATTTATAGAACATCTAATGCGCATGTGCTTCACTCGCTTTTGTTGCGGCTGGGATGATTTTTTTTGCTTTTTCTTGAGTGCACCTTGCAATTTGCACTTGGGTACAACGTATAACGACTTACTAGAGCTTGTGAAAATTGATTATCTGAAACAATTTATATAAACAATCACACAAAATTCTTGAACCAACAATTTTGTAATTAAATACCAAGTTAATTAGCTTTCAACAACTAAATGAAATTAAATATCCATAAATATCTTATCTAGATTAAGAAATAAGATTAAATTTGCAGGGGATATATTGGTGGAAAAACTTTTATGGACAACTGGAGTAATCTTTAATCCTGAATATAGATATTGGAGAAGAATTTCAACAAAGGTCAATCAATACTCTAATAACAATAATTGATGATACTTATGATGTTTATGGAGCACTTGATGAATTTGGAAATCTTCACAACATGAAAAATTGCTATTTTTAACTAAAACTTTGTTAATGTAATTGCTCAACAAACCATATCAAATTTGTTAACAAAGATTACATATAGATTCAAAACAACTAAATCAACTCTTTTCTTGAATACCTGAATCTCAATTCAAACAATTTAAAAAAAATAAGACAACTATACAAAATATGCACAATTAGCAGCTTTGACATTAACAGAGGACATGCCTTCATAATAGTTCCTCTCCAAATTTTGCTTCTAAGAGTATTTTCCTTATCCAAAATAAACCTAAAGTATCAGATTATCAGAGGTGACCGAATCACTAGATAAAGCAATTATTTTTTTCTGTAGAAGTAGTCTTGACCATATGAATTATGAATAGACAAGATTACACTTCTCATTATTCTGTTCATAGTCATAATTCAAATGTTCACTCACTACTTATAAGTTGCTGAACCATATGAATTATGAATAGACAAGATTACAGTTCTCATAAACAAAACTTTTAGGTTGTCAAAGGTATTTGCTATACTCAAAAAATATTTTCCCAAGTGTACACAAGGCACCTTATAAAGAAAATAAGAAATATGTAACAGAGTAGACGAGTGCAAATAAATAAGTTCAATCTACTGAACTGAGAACATGATCAGAGGGTGCACTACCCTATTCTGGAAGATAAATAAGGGCTTTGAGATATTTATTGTCCATGTCTCATAGCTCAATTGAGAATTTTACAGAATCTCAATTGTCGACACTTTACTCCATAGGTAGGTAAAACTTTGATAGACTGATCTGTTACAAATTCAGACTTATTAATGCAAAAAGGGTCAAGGCCAAGAGGCTGAAATGCTCTCTTTCTGAACAAATGCACAATAAAGTGTTGCTCATTAGAGATTAGTTGGGATAAGACCACTAAGAAGCAATAATAGAACCAAAAGTAGTAAAAGGAATAGCAGGATGTTCATCATACCTGTTTATAGTTGTACAAGTTTTCTTCTGTAGCCTTTCCATGCACTGATCTCGTAACAGATCATGAATTTGTAATTCCTTTTTCCTCACCATTGGATCTTCTCGTTGAAACAATTACCGATCCTTCAGTGACCGAAAGCCATTACAATTCTGAGGCAAAAATTTCTTTGTCCTTCAAAAATTGCTACAAAGTAAAGAAAGCAAGAGCAACATAATTTCTGGTGATCTGGTAATAGTTGTAGCTCAACTTAGTACATGCAAACAATTCCCTTGTGGATAAGCTGCAATAGCGTGCTTAAAGTCTGAGAAACTTTTTCTCATTCAGTAACTTCCCCAACTCTTTGACTTAATTATCCACGATGTATCCTCATAATCAAAGAAAATTATAGTATCCATACTACCAAAGAAATGAAAATTATAATATCACTCTAGGCTTGTTGGGCTGATTGTTCACACATTTTTGCTCCTTTTCTTTTTCAGCTCATGTTCTATTACCCCATGATGAGTTGGATAGAGCCTCACAACCCAAGATGCCGAGCGGGCCAGACTGGTAAACAACCCAATCTTCTTTACTATGTCTTCCTAGGTGACTTGGTTGTTGGTCTTTTGGATAAGTCTTCCAGGTTCTTGGTTGTTCTGTTTTGAACGATCCTTCCAGATGACTGTTCTGTTTTGAATGAGTCTACCTTAGGAACTCTATAAATACTCTCATCCTTCCTATTGCTGATAGATGATGTGACTAATAATTCCGTGTGAAGCTTACGTTCTTTTTCCTCTTCTTCTTCTCTACAATTTCTTTTTCCTCTGTTGCTACATGTTCTCTGTGAATTCTTCTGTTGCTGCCACTATTAGTCACTATTCTTGGTTGACTGCGTGCTTAGGTGGCTTTTGAAAGAGAGAACCGAGAGTGAGAAATTAGATTATTATTGTGTGACGCTCATACATTGTTCTGAGGATTTGATCAAGATTCTAACTTATTCAGCAAAACTGGCTCTTCCTCATCCATTTTTGCCATCCAAATATCTCTATTCCCCTCTTTCACAGAAATCGGTCGTCCGGTTTTTCTGTGTCGGTCGTCTGGTTTTGAAAATGGACGTCCAATTTTGAAAACGGATGTCTGACGTCCAATTTTTTGCCTACTCATCTGATTTTGTAGTCTGATTTTTGCAGGTGCCTTGGATTAAAGAAGAATAGGTGGTCTGTTTTTGAAACACCTCATCCGATTTTGAAGCGCCATTTTTAAGAGTTGTTATTCGGTTCCATCATCCAGTTATTTTTAATATATTAGAATATTTATATTCTGTTCTTCCGCTGCTTTTGTAATAGTTTTGTAGAGGTTTTGTTTATGTAACGAGGCTGATCACCAAGTTACTTTCCTCAACAGTGG
Source organism: Catharanthus roseus (assembly GCA_028651295.1). Classification (NCBI taxonomy): domain Eukaryota; kingdom Viridiplantae; phylum Streptophyta; class Magnoliopsida; order Gentianales; family Apocynaceae; genus Catharanthus; species Catharanthus roseus. Next base: position 3,103,831 of record JAPQWS010000165.1, on the reverse strand, counting down.
TATCAGAGCTAGAAGGAGATTTGATCTTTCTAGAGTCTGGTGTCTGTTACATTCCTCCATCGACACAGACGTCATCGGAAACCTCCCAAGTTGCTTCCCAGACTCACGGGAACTATTGAGTTCCGTGAATCTAGCATATGTCACTATTACTGTTTTTGCTTTCCTTTCATTTAAATTTATTGTCTGGATATATACATATTCTACTATTTATATCTCTGATTTCTGACCAAATTTTTGTGATTTCTATTTTTCTCTGAAAAACCAAAACCCAAGCCTGGCTTGAGTCCTATAGAGACTCCAAGTATCTGTGCCTTGATATTTTTCTTGTTTGATTGCGAAAAATTTTCTTTTATCGTCCGTGATCATGGAGATTGTTTTATTGTTTGTTTGGGGGTTATTGCTCAGCCTGTGATTATTATACTGTTTCGCTGTTGATGATCTGTTTTGTAGCTATTGCTCGGCCTTTACTATCTGATTGATCTATTGTGAGTTTATTATCTGCATATTGCCTGTTTTTCTAGCTGTATTATTTTTTCGGGCTGTTATTGTGACAAAACTTTTTCTTAAATCTTTTATTTTTTGCGCATTACTCTTATTTGCCACTGTTTAATATGTCTGTTCCAAAACTTGAAACAAACAAGTTCAATGGCAAATCTGATTTTGTAATGTGGCACAAAAAAATGAAATCTGTTTTAGTCGAAAATAAAATTGCACCCACTATTTGTATTCCTAACAAATATCTGGAATCTTGGACAGAAGAAATACTAGCTGAAAAACTTGGTGATTCACATAGCTGTCTCACCTTGCATTTCAAAGATAATGTTTTAAGAGAAATATGGAAAACAAAAAATGCTTATGAAATCTGGACAAAACTTGGAAAAAATTATCTGGGAAAGTCTTTATCAAACAAAATCTATTTAAAGGAACAACTCTTTGGCTTCAAAATGTGTGGGTCAAAATCCTTTTCTGAAAACATGGATGATTTAAACAAAAAATTGTTTTAGTGCTCCAAAATGTTGGAGAAAACATTTCTGATGAAAACATTACTGTTGTTTCATTGAATGCTTTGCCTGAGTCATTTAATGATGTGAAATCTGCTATCAAGTATGGCAGAGATAACTTGACTCTTTTTTATGCGAAAAACGCTTTGAAATCAAAAGATTTAGATTTACGAAAAGAAAATAAAACAAACGGAGAGAATCTTTTCGTGCGAGGGAGGATTGACTGTAGAGAACCTTCTAGTCACCACTTTAAAAGTAAAGGGAGGTCTAAATCTCGAGATAAGAATAGAGTGAAGTGTTTTTATTGTGGCAAAGATGGTCATAAGAAAAACAAATGTTTTAAACGAATCAAAGATGAAAAATTACGTAAACAAAGTAATGGGAAGGATAAAACCGACAAAACACACGATTTTGAACTAGATTGTAATTCTATGCTTTTTGAAGTTTTATGTGTTTCCCCTTCCCCATCTACCTCTGATAGGTCAATTCTTTATTCTGCTTGCACTTTTCATATAACACCCAACAAGCATTGATTTTCTAATTTTAAACCCCTTGATCATGGAAAAGTTTTTTATGGGAAATAATCAGGTTTGTGATGTAAAGGGAATTGGAAATGTTTTTATAAAAATGCATGATGGTATAACTAGAAAATAACTGAGGTTAGGTATGTTCCTGAATCTTAGGCGGAATTTAATCTCCCTTGGTGTTTTTGATATGAATGGCTATTCTTATAAATATGAAAATGGGATTTTACGAGTTTGTAAAGGATCTCTAGTCATGCTCGAAGGTTTTAAGAAAGATGGTTTGTACACCTTACTTTTTGTGAATCATTTGCATTATTTCTAAAACTGTTCTTGAAAAGACTATGTTTTGGCATCGACAGACTGGCCACATTAGTGAAAAGGGTTTGCATTATTTACACAAATAAAATCTTTTAGACAGTGATAAAATCACTTCTTTAGATTTTTGTGATCATTGTGTTCTTGGCAAACAACACAAACTCAGTTTATCTGCGGGCACACACAAATCTACTGCTGTCCATGATTATGTGCACTGTGATCTTTGGGGTCCTGAAAAGGTACCCACTTTTGGTGACAATGTTTATTTCCTTTCTATTTTTGATGATTTTTCTCGGCATATTTGGGTGTTTCTTTTAAAAACCAAAGATCAAACTTCTTAAAAGTTTAATGAATGGAAACGTTTTGCCGAAAATCGAACCAGAAATAAACTAAAGGTTTTAAGAATAGATAACGATTTGGAATTTTGTAATAAGAAATTTCATGATTTGTGTGCTTTGCATGGTATTGTTCATCATAGAACTTTAGGCACAACCCACAACAAAACGAGGTAGCTGAGAGAATGAACCGAACCATTATGGATAAAGTTAAGTGTCTTTTGGTATCATCTGGGGTTCCTAAACCTTTTTGGGAGAGGCTGTTAGTACAATAGTTTATCTTATAAATAGGTCTCCTTCCACTACCATAAACTTCAAAACTCTCATAGAATTGTAGACTGGCCAACCACCAAACCTTTCCAATCTTAGAGTGTTTGGGTGTGCTGCTTTTGCACATCAGAGGAAAGGGAAGTCAGACCCTAGGTCTAAGAAGAGAGTGTTTATAGGCTATCCTAGTGCGGTAAAGGGTTACAGAGTGTGGCTTAAAGGTGAACCGGGTGTGAGGATAGTCGTGAATAGAGTTGTAGTCTTTAACGAACTAGACATGCCATATGTCTTAGACTGAAACCAAACCCGAGTGTTCTACCGGTATACCCATAGTTGAGAATATTACTGTGGAGGTGGAAGACACCTCCGAACCTTCTCAAGAGCACACACTAGAACTCGAGCTAGAACCTGAAACCAATGAGGAGTCTGGTAACCCAACTAGTGTTCCTGAACCCAATGAGTCCGATCTAGGTAATTCTGATGATGAGGAGAATCATCCAGAAGCACAAGCACAAGCCCTTAGAGATTACCAACTATTGAGGGATAGGGTTAGAAGAACGTCAAGGGAACCTTCTAGGTATGGTTTTTCATACATCGTTTCTTACTCTTTTGTTGTTGCATCTTTTGCAGAAGAGAAAGAACCTGTTTGTTTTTCTGATGTTTTAAATAGTCTCAATCTCTCTTTGTGGATGCATGCTATGAATGAAGAAATGTCTTCTTTGCATAAGAACAAAACTTGGGTGTCTATTCCTAAACCACGTAAACAAAAATGGATTGATTGTAAATGAATTTTAAACCTGAATTTGTTAATGAACCTACAGGGTTCAAGGCTAGTTGGTTACAAAAGGTTTTTTCTCAAGTTGAAGGTATTGATTTTAATGAGATATTTTCTCCTGTTGTTAAGTATAAAACTATTGAATTATGCTTGCTATTGTTTACTTCTTTTATCTTGAGCTTGAATAGTTGGATGTTAAAACTGTCTTTTTGCATGGTGAACTTGATGAAACTATTTACATGTGCTAACCACCTGGCTTTGAGGTGAAAGGTAAGGAGTATATGGATTGTCTTTTGAAGAAGTCCTTGTATGGGCTTAAAATATCACCTAGACAGTGGTATAAAAGGTTTGACTCTTTTATGATTAAAACTGGTTTTGTTAAAAGTAATTATGATAGTTGTTTATATTTTTTTGGTGATACTATTGATAATGCCATCTATTTGCTTCTTTATGTTGATGCTACGCTTATTGCCTACAAGCATATAGATAAGATTATGCATTTAAAATCTTTGTTGAAATCAGAGTTTTAGATGAAGGATCTTCGATCTGCCTCTAGAATTCTAGGCATAAACATTGATAGGGTTAGATCTGACCGTTCTTTGTTTATATCCTAGAAGTCCTTCTTGCAGAAAATTGTTTCAAAATTTTCTTTGCATTTGTGTAAGCCTGTTTGTACCCTTCCTGCAAGTCATTTTCAGTTTTCTTCTAGAACTTTTCCCAAAACTGAAAATGAGAAGAAAGATATGGCCAACATCCCTTATAGAATGGCTATAGGATCTGTCATGTATTCCATGATTTCCACCCTGTCCTGATATTACTTATTTCACAAGCTTTTTGAGCCGTTTTATGTCTAACCCAGGTAGGGATCATTAGGCCGCCCTTAAGTGGCTATTGAGGTACATTAATAGGACTCTTGATAGAGGCTTGCATTATCGTAATTGGTGTGAACAATTTGATTTGGTTGGTTATGTTGACTCTGATTTTGCATGTGATAGAAAAGGTAGAAAGTCTACCACTTTTTATTTCTTTACCCTTGCTGGTAACTGTGTTTCTTGGAAATCACAGCTGCATCTTGTAGTCGCTCTTTCGACTATGGAGGCTGAATATATTGCTGCCATAGAGGTAATTAAAGAAGCTATTTGGCTTCAGGGTCTTTTATCTGAACTGCATCTTTTACATTCTAAAGCTGTTATTTTTACTGATAGTCAGAGTTGTCTTCATTTGAGTAAAATTCCTGTTTATCATGAAAAGACTAAACATATAGATGTTACATATCATTTCATTTGTGAAAATGTTTCAAATGGTATTGTTAATATGGACAAAATTAGTACTAAAGATAATCCTGCTGATTTTGGTACTAAAATTATGACAACTGACAAATTTGTTCTGTGTAGGGACCTTTTACATATTGATGCAGGTTGATTGTCTTAGTTGGAAAGTTGACAAAAATGTGTTCAAGATGGAGGTTGTAGGCCTTTTGGGCTGGTTGTTCACACATTTTTGTTCCTTTTCCTTTTCAGCCCGTGTTCTGTTGTCCCATGATGAGTTGGATTGAGCTTCACAATCCAAATAGGATGAGTTTATTTTAACCCAAGATATCGAGCGGGTCGGGCTGGTAAACAACCCAATCGTCTTTACTGTGTCTTCCCCAGGTGAGTTGGTTGTTGGTATTTTGAATGAGTCTTCAGGTTCTTGGAATAACTCCCTGTGAAACTTACATTCTTTTCTTTCTCCTTCTTCTTTACAATTTCTTATTCCTCTGTTACTGCTTGTTCTTTGTGAATTCTTCTGTTGCTGCCGCTATTCTTGGTTGACTGCTTGCTTGGGTGGCTTGTGAAGGAGAGAACCGAGAGTGAGAGATTAGATTATTATTGTGTGACGCTCATCTATTATTCTGTGGGTTTGATCGAGATTCCTCATCTATTTTTGGCATCCGAATATATCTGTTCCCCTCTTTCATAGGAATCGGTCGTCCAGTTTTTCTGTGTTGGTCGTTCGATCCTTTCTTTTGCTGACAAAAATCGGACGTCCGATTTTTTGCCTACTCATCCGATTTTGTAGTCTGATTTTTGCAGGTACCTTAGATTGAAGAAGAATAAGTGATCCATTTTTCGGACACCTCATCCGATTTTGAAGGGACATTTTTAAGAGTTGTTATCCGGTTCCATCATCCGATTATTTGTAATATATTAGAATATTTATATTCTGTTCTTCCGCTACTGTTGTAATAGTTTTGTAGAGGTTTTGTTTATGTAACAGCGCTGATCACCACCAAGTTAGCTTCCTCAACAATCACCAATATCCACAAAGGAAGTGCTATCATACGGAGATGAGAACTACAAGTTCTGACCATTTGATCTTAACCAACAAATAGAAAAGGTGCAAAAGATTTAACTTTCAGATTCTAAAAAGAGCTAATCCACATCAAAGAAATGTCATCACCGATTGAACTAATGAAATGCGTAGAGTGATGAACTATACTAATAATAAAGGATTTTAGTGATGAAAGTAAAAATGTACAAATGATCAACTAGTGATGATAAACTTGTGGTTACGTACTTACATGTGAATATAGACAGTACACCCTCAATATAATCTGCTTCCCCATTCAGAGGGAAATGATAATGTTAGGCTGTTAGGTTGTTAGGATCCCGATATGGGAGTTGTAATTCTGAGATATTTTAGGTAAGACTATTTCTTCTGCTCTGTACCTGAGATTCCTGTACAAATATATTTTTCACAGTAATAGAAACAACAGAAAATTCCTGCAAGTTTTCCCACTGAAAACTTCATGGTATCAGAGCCATATTAGTTTTATGCAAAAATATATATATACATATAATATATTCTTTCTAACAAGTACAATATGAGCACACAGAGAGTGGTTCATACATCTACTTCTGACAATGATGATTTTGTCAACGAATATCTTCAGAAAGATGCTTATTCCCTTGCATCTTCAGATAGTCCACATTTGATTATCACACAAGTCCAACTCAGAGAAGACAATTACGATGAGTGGGTTAAAGCCATGCGTTTGGCACTCCGAGCCAAGAAAAAGCTCGGGTTTGTTGAGGGACAGATTCCAAAACCAGAATCTGGGACTACAGAAAAAGAAGACTGGTGGACCATTAATACTATGGTTGGATCATGGATACTGAACACCACTGAGCCTAATCTGCATGCTACTATGTCCTACGCAGAACGATGCGACGAGCTTTGGTAGGACTTGAAAGAGAGGTTTTTGGCTGGAAACGCCCCCAGAAAACATAAATTAAAAACAACCCTGCTTAATTGTAATTAGTCAGGTATGACTATCTCTGCATATTTTGCCAAATTAAAGAAAATATGGGTCAATAATTACCCAATTGCACTGGTGGAATGATAAATGAAATAATTAAACAACGGGAGAAAGACAAGGTGCACCATTTTCTTATCGGTCTGGACGACACAGTTTATGGCACTGTTCATTCCAATCTTTTGCAAATGGACCCTATATCTAACATTAAGAAAACTTATGCAATGATCGTAAAAGAAGAAGCGCACAGAAAACTAGTCAGACAGATAGATATTGAGAATGAAGCGGTGGTGTTTGCCACTCCGAAAATAGTTCAGTGCACACATTGTTTCAAAATGGGTCACAATGCCAAAAATTGTTACTTCCCGAACCGGCCGAACCGGCCGCCGGAGCTCCGGTGAACTGACCGGAATCTCGACGGAAGTGGTGGCAGGCGCGGTCGTGGACGATTCAGTCCCCTCCGAGGCAGGGGACGCGGCGATAGAGGCTGGGCAGGTCGATCTGGGCTGTGATCTCCTCTGCAACAGGCGGCCCACGCGACTATGTCCTCGTCTTCTCCGGCACGCAGGTCTTGGGCGGAGGCGTCTACGGTGGCTGACGGCACGGAAAGCGACCCTTGGATGGACTCGGATGGCGCGGCAGATGGATCTCCTTGATGGGCAGCAGCGGCTTCTGCAACACGGACTGGCCTTCGCCGCACCAGCACCAGTGACGACATCAGACGCAGCAGCGTGGCCCAGGCGGCGGATGACCCTTCCAGGTGCAGCGGCGGCAGGCGTCAGCATTCCAGGGTTGTCTCCAGCACAGTGAGACAAGTTTTTGGAATTTCTCAACAGCCCCACATCTTCTTCACCTGATGTTGACACCCTTTCTGGTAAGATGAAGGGTATATGGATTCTGGACAGTGGGTTTTTTCACCACATGACAAGCAACAGAGCTTATCTATCCCATATTCGTCCTTCTCATCCCTACATTGTCACATTACCAAATGGATCTAAAACCACTGGAATGGAAACTAGCACAGTGTGCCTTGACTCTGTTTTTCAGATTACTGATGTTCTGTATATTCCCCAACTTCGTTGCAATCTGCTCTCTCTATCTCAACTGTCTAAAACTAATAATTATATTATCATCATTAATAATGATGTGTTAATGTTACAGGACCGTACCACGGGGATACCGATTGGAGCGAGTAAAGAGAGAGACAGGGTATACTATTTTAGGCCTATTCCGGTACTTATTGGTGTCACACATACAGTTCATCATGTTGGTCTCGGTAAATTGTGGCATCACAGATTAGGCCATCCATCTCAATCTGTCCTTAAGCGTGTTTTAGGACATTCTGTGAAATCTGATTTTTTGGATAGGTGTTCTGTTTGTTTACAGGCTAAGCAGACCCGTGATCCGTTTCCAATTAGCTTAAATAATGCTGATGGTCTCGGTAAATTGTGGCATCACAGATTAGGCCATCCATCTCAATCTGTCCTTAAGCATGTTTTAGGACATTCTGTGAAATCTGATTTTTTGGATAAGTGTTCTGTTTGTTTATAGGCTAAGCAGACCCGTGATCCGTTTCCAATTAGCTTAAATAATGCTGATGCACCATTTGATTTGGTACATTGTGACCTGTGGGGCCCTTATAAAATTGTGTCTTCGTGTGGACCTCATTATTTTTTGACAATTGTTGATGATTTTTCTAGAAGCATTTGGATATTTTTGCTTAAAGAAAAATGTGAGGTAGCCACAAAATTGAAACAGTTTTTCTCCATGATTTCCACTCAATTTTCCAAACAAGTAAAAATGGTCCGAAGTGATAACGGTACAGAATTTACTTGTATGCATTCGTATTTTATGGAAAATTGTATGATTCATCAGACTTCCACAGTTCACACCCCACAACAAAATGGTCGGGTAGAGCGTAAGTATCAGCATATAGTAAAATGTGGCTCGGGCTTTATTATTTCAGGCTAATCTTCCTATTCATTTTTGGGGAGAGAGTGTTTTAAGTGCCGGTTATTTAATAAACTGAACTCTTCTGTCAGTCTTAAACTGGAAAACACCTTTTGAACTATTATTTCATAAACTCCCTCCTTATTCTCATCTAAAAAGTTTTGGATGTCTGGCGTACGTACATGATTATCGTCTTCCTAAAGACAAGTTCAGACCTCGGAGCCGTAAATGTGTATTTTTGGGATATCCATTTGGGAAGAAAGGACGGAAATTTTTTGATTTACAGACAAATGAATTTTTTACTTCCCGAGATGCCGTATTTTTTGAATCCTCCTTTCCGTTTGTCTCCGAGGCTCGGGTTAACATTCAGCCCCATGTTCCAGTACAATGTGATTTTGGGGAAATGAATCGACTAATATCTATATTAAGGGGGAGCCAGTAGCCCAACTCAGCAAATGGGGGTTTGGTCTATTCTTCTGTTCCACATCCAGCCGTGGCCCAATTTTCAGAAACTCCTCCAACTATGGCCTGTTCTGCTCCAAACCAGCCCACCTTCTTCTCCTCTTCTCCACCCGCAGCCCAGATCGCCCCACTCGCAGCCCAACCTCCACACGAAGCCAGTCCCTCCGCATGCAGCCCAGATCTCTCCTTTCCCGGCCCAGTCTTCTCCAGCTGCGGTCCAGCCTACATCTTCCGAGGCCCATACCCCTTATTCCCTTCCAGTCCATTGTTCTCCAGCCCACATCCCTTCTTCTTCACTTTTTTGCCCAGCCCAGCCCCTGCCCTCGCCTCCTGTCACGGTTTCTCCAGCCGTCCATGACCGTTGGCTTCTTGATGTACCTTCGGTGCTGGCAGCAGCGATTCCTGCTCCTCCGGTGGCTCCTCGTCACAGTACACGGCTTCGTCAGGTTCCCGAGAAATTCAAAGACTATTTGGGTTACGCTGCTCAGACTTTACCTGATATCTCTCTCTCCTTCGCCCTCACCTCCGGGCCTCCCAGGTACGTGTTCGTATTTGTTAACTCATTTTATTTCTTATGATAAATTCTCTTCCTCCCATCGTCGTTTTGTAGCTGCTGTCAATACGGTCACAGAACCTACCCGCTATGTCGACGCCGCCAGGTTTCCTGAATGGCGGCTCGCCATGCAACAAGAGATAGCTGCCCTTGTTAAAAATAACACATGGACTCTAACCACTCTACCTTTCGGCAAATGTGCTCTTGGCTGCAAATGGATCTACAGCATCAAGTACAAATTCGATGGCTCTCTCGAACGGTACAAAGCTCAGTTGGTGGTCCTTGGCAACACTCAACGTGAGGGTGTGGACTACATTGAAACCTTTGCTCCTGTGGCTGAAATGGTGACTGTTCGGACCCTGCTATCCATCGCTGCCGCTCGCGAATGGGAGGTTCATCATATGTACGTTCACAACGCGTTCTTGCATGGCGATCTGACACAGGAAGTCTATATAAAGCTCCCTCCAAGTTTTCACACGTCTGATCCACGGAAGGTATGTTGCCTAAAAAAATATTTTTATGGTCTACGACAGGCACCCTGGTGTTGGTTCTCCAAACTCACAGCTTCCTTACGTCAGTGCGGATTCACTCAGTCTTATGTGGATTACTCGCTGTTTACATTTCAGCGATGCTCTGTGTTTCTCTATATTTTAATTTATGTTCATGACTTATTGATTTGTGGCAATGACTCCGCTTACATCACCCGTTTTAAATCATATTTGGGTTCTTGTTTTCACATGAAAGATTTGGGGTCTCTGAAGTATTTTTTGGGTATTGAGGTTGCCCGCAGTCTTGCCGGTTTCTATCTTAACCAGCGTAAGTATGCTTTGGAACTTATTTCTGAAGTGGGTCTTCTTAGGGCTAAGCCTGCTTCTACTCCCATTGAACCGAACCATCGGTTGGCTACAGCTTCTGGTGATTTTCTCCTTCAGCCTGACCGCTATCGGCGCCTTATTGGCAAGCTTATTTATCTGTCTATCACTCGGCCGGATCTCGCTTATACTGTCCATATTTTAGCTCAATTTATGCAGCATCCACGCCAGGAGCATTGGGATGCTGCCTTCCGTTTCATCAGATTTCTTAAAGGATCCCCGGGTCAGGGCATTCTCCTTCCGTCTGGTCGTCCTCTTCGTTTAGCTGCCTATTGTGATTCTGATTGGGCAAGTTGTCCTCTCACTCGCCGTTCCCTTACAGGTTATTTCATCTCGTTGGGATCCTCTCCGATTTCTTGGAAAACTAAAAAACAACATACGGTGTCTCAGTCGTTTGCTGAAGCCGAGTATCGGTCCATGGCCATGACCCTTTGTGAATTAAAGTGGCTTCGCCAACTACTTGCCGACTTCCAGGTTCCAGTTCGGGATCCGGTTCCTCTTCATTGCGATAGTTAGGCCGCCATTTATATCGCTGCTAATACCGTTTTTCACGAACGCACCAAACACATTGAGATTAACTGTCATTTCATTCGGGATGCGTTCCAGGAAGGTTTGATTTCTCCGGTCTATATACCTACTGCCTTTCAGCCTGTTGATCTTCTTACAAAGGCGCTTCATCTTCCTCAGTTCTGGACGTTAATTGCCAAGTTGGGCATTTGTAATCTGCATGCTCCAACTTGAGGGGGAGTGTTAGGCTGTTAGGTTGTTAGGATCCCGATATGGGAGTTGTAATTCTGAGATATTTTAGGTAAGACTATTTCTTCTACTCTGTACCTGAGATTCCTGTACAAATATCTTTTTCACAGTAATAGAAACAACAGAAAATTCCTGCAAGTTTTCCCACTGAAGACTTCAGATAACCTTGAGTTCCTCATTCCCAGTCTGTAGCTGTTCTTCCTGAATTTCCCTTGCTGAATGTTTAGCAGAGTTGGTACTCCAACGAACTTTAATAGTATGCAGTTTAGGAATATACCCAAAACTAGAAGGGATTCCAGAAGTTGCTTTCACCCTTTCAAGGGATGGAAATAGATCATCACAAGGATTCAATATACCAACATCTAGGCCATCTAATTTCAGGAATTTGAGCTTAGCGAACTCTCCTGCACTCATGTCCCATATGTCTCCCTTTAAATGAATTAGACAATAGTTTCAGAACCTCAAGCTCGGGTAGTCTTCCAATTACTGAAATTTCATTCCAAGGAAGCCGAAATTTAGATAGAGTCAACTTTTTCAGATTCAATGGGAAGTCCAACTTACAAGGGTAGTAAATCTCACCATAGTCTTGAGTGACTGCAATTGATTTAGAACGATCAACCTGGGAGACCTATTGCACTTCCTAAAGTGGTCGCATGATTCAACAAATATGCATCTTTGTTCATGAAGTCTGGTTAACCTTCTCATGATTTTCTACGCATCTTTCCCAAAGAGGACTATTGAAGAAAGTGCCACCATGTTATTTAAGGAAGAAACATTATCAAAATTCTCATCTTGTAAACAGAAAACGGTATAATCATTTAAATGCAGATGCCTCAACCTTTTCATAGTCCAAACAGTGCCTGGAAGTACAACTTGACCTCTTAAGCCCTTCACAACAAGAGTTTCAAGGTTGCGGAGTTTGGATATTGATGACAGAATGGATTTTATCTCCCCTCTAACTGACAAATACCTTAACCTGACCAGCAATTCTAGTCCTCCTGGAAAAGCATGCCCAATATTGATGCTTTCTTGATTCAACACCCTAAGAAGTTTAAAGTTCTTAGAAATGAATGATATGTCATATGGCATCTAGGGGCACATATCAGTGAAGGGAAAAAACATTAAAGTATGTACACACGGGCCACGAGACTGCAATGAAGTAAAATGCTTCCTTTTAGGAAAAAATGCAGATCCTCCTCTGCTTGTACATAACAGGACTGGATGGGCAAGGATGATCAGGATCACTCTCAGAATGAAAATTGTCTGGAAAATTGGGAAAATATTCATCAAACCATTTATTAGTTGTAAAAAGCTCTCTTCTTGAACTTTTTCCTGTCAAAAATCCCTTAACAGATCATGAATGCAACATGTTTTGAACCCCACCATCAGATCTTCTTTTGGACACAATTACAAAGTTTCTGTTAATCAAGTCCAGCAAGCAGTCCTGGCTGTATCTTCTGGACTTTTGGATCCAATGTTTGATAAAAATCCTTCAGCGATCCATAATCTCTGTAGTTTCCGGATCGAAATATTTTTCTGCACTGGAAATGCTACCAAAAAAAAAAAAAAATGAATATGACTTTAGACGACTCGGTAAGTGCTTGTAACTCAGTTCAAGTATATCCATGCACTTCCTCTCTGGATCTTTAACTATGTGAGAGCTTGAACTTTCTGCAGCTGTATTCCACCAATCAAGACTCATTTCCTCTTTTGCAAGTAAACAAGCTACAACTAGAACTGCAAGAAGTGGTCCTGTGCAGTATTTTGCAATTCTTCTTCCAACTTCCACCAATGCTGAAGGACAGCCCTCCTTTTGTAATGTTTCCCAGATTTCATCATCTGAGAGACAGAAAAGAGAGTGTAGATAAGCAGTAGATTTAGCTTTCAAAGCCAAATCATCAATTCGGGTAGTGAACAAAATCCGGCTTCCATTGTTGTCATTTGGAAAAGACCACTTCAACTCATCCCATGCCGTCGTATCCCACAAATCATCCAAAACCATGAGGTACATGTTTCCCTTCAAATATTGGAAAAGCTTGTGGGCTATTTCCTGATCACTCGTATTTTGCATCTGGTATGTGGGCTCAAGATCATTTAGAATATCAAGAAGTAACTCTCTCCTTTGATATACTTGAGAGACAAAATACCAAGCAAGGACGAGGAAGTGATAGCTAATTCGGGGATCATGATACATTTTTCTCGTTAGAGTAGTCTTACCAACTCCACCCATGCCAACAATTGAGACAACATCTAGCACTGGCCTTCCTCTTCTCAGTCAATCAACGATCTTCTCTGCCTCATCTCTAACGCCTATCACAACTTCATTGTTTGTTGAATTATTAACCTGCATTGCTACATGATTTGAAACCTGGGAAATCCTGTGTAGTTTAGTTCCATAATTCTTATCCTCATAGATGTCCATAATCTTTCTTTTAATAATATTAATTTCTTCCATGACATCAAAAAGGCATAAAAGAGGATACCGCAAAGCTTTTCCTCCGAGAACAAATGAATCAATGACATTCTCTGCCTGGTATGATATATGAATGATATCTGGCCAAACATTTGTTAGTTTGTCATGTTCATTTTGGTTTTCTGTATCATAATTGAGGAAAGATTTGAACTCTAATCGCTCAAAGATTATCTTGACATGATGCTCTATAGAAACAATTGAATTAAGCTTCATATTTAGAATCTCTTTCAGATTTTCCAAGAGGAAATTTAAAAAGCCTAAGTCATCAATCTTGGGAAAACATAACTGAGACAACTCCGAAAGTTGGAGATAAATCTTTTTTATCTCAGACTTCACAATCTTAAATTCTTCCCTCAGGCCAGAAAGTACCAATTTGACTTCTTTAGCTCTTTCCTCCTTCATTACTCTTAGGTGAAACCTCGAACCACTACTTTATATTACAACTCAATCAAAGGTAATAAAATAATAACCTATCCATTACAAAAATATAACAGATAAATTATAAAATCTTCTAAAGATTCTAAATAAAATACTGAAAGAAAAGGAAGAACAGAATAACAATAAACGGGTATAAAACACCCTCAGAGAATAGGTCCTTAACACTCCAAAGCGCAACATCCAAATAATCTCTCAAAAAAATTACTAGAGCTTTAATAGTTCTCAAGAATCAGTCAAGCTAAATTAGCCAACAAAGTTCGAAAATGGAGAACACTGGAGTAGCTAAAGTAAAGATGGCAGAAGAAGGCTCAAGCGACAGCCAAAAGAGAGAAGGGAGGAAGAGAGGAGAGATTGAAAATTATGGTAAAAAGATAAAGACCTTTTATAGTAGTCCAACCAAGGGAGAGAGATAAGCCAACGGTTAGTGGGAGGGGTAGAACCGAGGGTTTTGGTCAAAAGGAAATGGGAAGAAAGCAAGAGTCAAAGGAGGTTTGAATCAGGGAATAAATGGAGGAGTTGGAATCTGAGTGAGGGTCACCAAAGATGGGACAAATACTTGGCCCATCGGGCATCCCAACAAACATAGGCCCAAGCCCAATTGAAATGTTGAAGACCAAATTCATATTCATCATTGGGTAATATATAGAATCCCAAAAATATTGTGGGCAATAATCCAATAAACTCCACCTTAAACAAAATATTGAAACAAAAAATTTAACCAGAATCAATATGGGATAAATCCCTACAAAGAACAAACTTGTCAGCAGTAATAGATTTTGTTCCAAAATCAGTAGGATTTTCTTTTGTGTTTATCTTCTTTATATCAATTATGCCATTAGTGATTTTTTCTCTAATAAAGTGATATTTTATATATTTATATATATATATATATATGTTTAGTGTGATCATGATAAACAGGATTTTTGCACAAGTGTAGACAGTTTTGACTGTTAGTAAAAATGGTGGCTTTTAACTGTAAAAGATTTAATTCGGAAAGAAGTCTTTGAATTCAAATTCATTCTTTAATTGCTTCAGTTGCAGCAATATATTCAGCTTCCGTGGTGGATAAAGCAATAACAGGTTGCAACTGAGATTTCCAAGAAATGCAGTTTCCAGTAATTGTAAAGAAATAAGCAGTTGTAGATTTTAAAAAATCTTTGTTATCGAAAAAATCAGAATCTACATAACCTATTAGTTCAAATGATTTTGACATTCTTTGAAAATTCCATTCTCTATCAATTGTACTGTTTAGATACCTTAAAAGCCATTTTAAAGCAGTCCAATGATCCTTTCTAGGACATAAAATGACTAAGAAGACTTATAGAGAAATCAATGTCATGTCGTGTAAAAATCATTGAATAGATGACTGACCCAATTGCCATTCTATATGGAATATTAGCCATTTTTTTCTTTCCAAAATCAGTTTCCGTAGAATATAACTGAAAATGACTAGTTAAAGTAGTACAAACAGGTTTGCAAGAGTCCATAGAGAACTTTGAAATAATTTTCTTTAAGAAGGGTTTTTGAGAAATAGTTAAAGAGTGATTTTCTCAATGTCTCAAAATGTTCATTCCTAAGATTCTAGATGTAGTGCCTAGATCTTTCATATCAAATTATGATTTTAAAAGAGTTTTTAGGTTTATTAGTTTGTCTTTTTATTCGTATGCAATCAACATATCATCAACATAAAGTAAGAGATACACAGCATCATCAACAGAATTTCCACAGTAATACAAACAATAATCATAACAACTTTTAAAACTAAATTTTTATATAAAGGTATCAAACCTTATATACTATTGTCTTGGGAACTGTTTAAGTCCATAAAGAGACTTTTTGAGTAAACAGACATAATTTTCTTTGCCTTTAACCTCAAA
The DNA here is from genome assembly GCA_028651295.1 of Catharanthus roseus. Lineage (NCBI taxonomy): Eukaryota > Viridiplantae > Streptophyta > Magnoliopsida > Gentianales > Apocynaceae > Catharanthus > Catharanthus roseus. The sequence continues at coordinate 3,087,935 of JAPQWS010000165.1, read as the reverse complement.
ACTAGGAGGTTGTTTCATAAAAATTGTTTCATCAAGATCTCCATGCAAGAAAACATATTTAACATTAAGTTGTTCTAACTCAAGATCAAAGAAAGTAACAATAGAAAGCATGATCCTACTTGTCTTATATTTGACAATAGGAGAAAATATTTCATTGAAATATGTCTTCTTTTTGAGAAAAATACCTTTTGCAACTAACCTAGGTTTGAATCTAGGTGGTTCATTTTCAAATCTGATTATTTAATTTTGAAAATCCATTTGCAATCAATTAATTCCTGCTTTGGTTTAGGAACTAAAATCCATGTTTTTTTTTTTAGGCAAAGATGAGATTTCATCATTCATAGCATGCACCCACAGTTTAGAATTAGGACTCCTAAGAGCCTCATCAAAACACATAGGTCCTTTTTTTTTTTTCAATAAAAGATGCAGCAATTAATGCAAAAGGAACAAAATAAGAATAGTCACATCTAATAGTTTTCTTAGAGATTCTTTCATCCTTATCTTTAACTAACTGATAGTCATTCAAAGCCTAAGATTGGGCTTCAATAGTATCATCATCATTGTCATAATTTTCTGACTTAGGCCCAATACCGTTTTCAGATATTTATCTGAACTTACCTGTTCGTTCTCAGGTTCTGGGATAGAAACAATCCTAGGAGTGTCCTCCATCTTGTTTAGGACTTCCCTAACTAAGGGTTGATCAGTAGTAATAGTGGGAGCAATTTTATCTCTAAGATAAGGTATGTCGAATTCATTAAAAACTACGTCCTGACCAATTACTACTGATATGTCCATTTTATACATGTTTTTACAGTGTGTAATCTTCGGTTTTTGAAGTATTTTAGTTGTAAAATGGCATAGTTATCCTCTTTTTCTTCTCTTTTGTCTATAGGTATATCCTGGATGAGTTAAAATAAAGAATGAAGTGAAACGAGAGCATACGGAGCAAAAATGGACGAGAAATGAGAAGAAATGTACAAAATCCAACAAGCGAGGGACTTAGCTATCTCACCAGCCGGACTCGACGGCCCAGCAACAAAAATGGCTAAGTTTTTCCAGACCCGACCAAACCCAGCCGCCAAGCGGGGTGACCCGTCCGGTCACAAGCCGAAAAGTCCTATCTAATCCGGGAACGACTTAGGATACGACTTGGAATGAATAAGAAGTAGAGGAAAATGAGCTTGTTTTTTCTGAAGGATTTCACTTTGTTAATTACATAGCATTCTTTAGTTTCTATGAAAACGGCATGAACAGAACACACACACACACACTATTGGCATGTAGTGTTTATTTGTAAGTGTGGTGGACTAACTGTATCTTGTGCTCGTTGTTTCGTTTGGTCTTGGTGATTTAGTTGTTGAGTATTCTTTAGACGTGGCATTGTTTTTTAGTTTTGTTTTCCCTTTGTTTTGTTTTGTTTTGTTTTCTTTGGTATTGCTGTTTTTGATATCTTCTGTCTTTTTATTTGCTAAACTACTTAGGGCCGGTTTATTTTCCGTTTCTGTGAACTCTATATTTGAAATAAAGCTTTTAAACCTTTTTCTTTCTATTCATTTAGTTCTGTTGCTTGAGTGCTAGCAACAGATAAGTGTGAGGGTACTTAATAGTCCTTATTTTGTCTATTATTTTGTATGTTGATTTCAACATTTTTTTTCAGTGATTTTAAGGTATAAGGTATACATTTGTATCTAATATCTCCCATTTGTGTAGTAGGTTTTTGCTGAAGGAAGTACAATGAAGAACAAACAAAAACGGCTTGAAACAGAGTGAAAATGACAGAAAACGATGCAAACGGTGACCAGGCAGTAGCCTACCGCAGATAGTAGGCCACCTTACCGGCCGTGACAGGCCTCTTAGCAACGAACGAGTTAAAGACAGAAGTTTACCGTTGATGGTGTTAGTATATGCCCTAAGACCAATTGACTCACATTTATGATTTATGAAGCATGTATTTTTTAATTGTATTTTATGCTCTTGGTCATCAAGTATGTGACTTGATAGTAAAACCCTTATAGCTAATAAAATACTATTCTTATTTGTCCCTAGTTTATTACATCTTGTAAACTAGTGTGAAGTTGATTGATGGTCAAGTTTTACTGATCATGAATATGAGATATAAAATCAATTCATAAATACATATTGAGAATATTGTATTGGACATGACCCAAAGTGAAGAAGAAATATTGCATGGGTTTAAGTTATAAGTATTTCTTCTCAGTTTTATATTTGGTGTCCTTCGACCTAATGTTTCTAATGTTTCTTGCATGGGGAGAAAAATATGTTTTGACATAGTCAAACATCACTTTTAATTAGGTGATCATTATGATTATTGGTTGGCTTATTTTCTCGTCATGGCTTGAATATTGGAGATAGTGAAAGGGATTTGTCCCTCTCCTTTTAGAGAGAGATATCCATGGGCCCCTTGATAAGGAAGACTGGAAAATATGCATGGCCATGCTCAAATAAGTATTAATAAGGTGTTATTAATATTATTTGTTGGAACAGTCTGCCTGGTGATCAAGTAAATGGTTAATTAAGTTTTATAAGGATGACTTGATCCATGCCTTATACTTAATTAGGATATCGTGTGACAAAGGACTAAATATTAAATCTTGATGCTAGGTTATTATTACATTTACTTAACTTGGGTAAGCATAATGTCTTGCTAGAGGCCGCTTATGTTTTGTGAATAAATGTCTAGGACATTTTTTTTTATTCACTGCCAACGTTAAGTGAACCTACAGGGTCACACGCATAGACGATCTTGTGAGCATAATGTCCACGTTCAATGAATCTAGATTGTGTCCAGATTCGTTGAACGTATACAAAAGGGGAATCAGATTCCATATTGTATTTTCTGGTAGGTTAATAAGTAATTAATTTTATTTAATCGAATAAATGAAATTAATTACTTAATATTACTCATCTAACCGTTGGATGATTATAGGAATAGACGGACGAGATTGAACTGTCATTAGATGACAGTTAGGGTTTTGATATTGACAGCTATAAAAGGTTATGTTAACCTTTTCTTGTTGGCCGTCCTTTATCTCATTAAAGAAAAACAAAACCCTAAACCCTAGAACGGCGATATAGTATCTAGCCTCCTCTCTCCGAAAAACGACCGATTACCAGATAGTCAGGATCAGTTCTGAACAGTTTTCAGAACACAGAAGGGGCTAGCATCCCGATCGCTTGCAGAGGAGTTCGTCGCGTGGATACCAGTAGAGGGCGAAGCATACAAAGCAGCGCCTCCACAACGAACAATAAAAACATTGAGGTAATTTCTATCCAATCGGTTTTTCTAGTATGTGCAGATCCTGTTGGTGGATTTCCGTAGTTTTATTTTACTTTGTTTTTGCCTACGGAATCCAACAGATGGTAGGCTCCCCCTACCACCGACGGGGGGTGCAGGGCAACGAAGAAGCAAAGGAGGATAGAGACCTATTGGAGATGGTAGGTAATCAGCAATATTTAATGGATTTTGACAGCTTTTTATAGAAAACTCATTCCTTAGTCTTACACTTACGCCAATAGGTCTTTCGGAGGAGAATTGGGGCACTTGTCTATGACAAATTCACCCCAATTCTCACCTCAATTAGGTAGGATTTATATTAGAGAACACAAATTGAAGGATTACAAGTGGGATAAAGGATCGAAACAATGGATACGGGCTTCGATAGAGCAACTTGAGAGACGAGCTCGGGCGTAGTTCCGGAGCTCAATTCGGCCTACAATTTTACTTTCCTTCTCTATTAGTTTTAATTTACTTTAATTTTTGTTTAATACAATGAATTGTGAATAGTTTAATTACTTGGATTAAGGGTTGAACCCTAATTTTTTGTATTATGAATTGACTTGAAGTTGATGAAATTGAATACTGCTTTTGAATGAATTGTTCTTTAATTGTCTATTTCCTTGCAATATAAGTATCATGAACTTGAATTAATCGCACGGGTGTTTGGAATTGAAAATGAAAGAACACACGAGGGCTTCCAATTTGGGGATTACTTGGGGTATTAAGCTAGTGATAGTTAATGCAATTTTAAATCCGTTATCACTTGCATTTATTGCATTTGTAGCTTTTTAGAGAGAGAAGAGATTCTTGTCTAATAGTTATAGTGAATAGAGCATCTTTTGCCTAGAGATAGAGATTTCTCCATTACGAGTGTGATGACCTAATTCGTTAATCCAACTACAATTTTCATTAATTGTAGTTAATTGAAGTATTAACAAGTTTAGGAGGATCTCGAGATCCAAACTTTCGTTTTCTATATTTTCTTAGGATATTTGCTAGTTGGTTTTTATGTTTATATTTTTGTTAGCCACAATCGTTTCAACAACATTTTAAGGCTAACCATTGAATAAACGGTAGAGTAGTTGAACCTTGCCATCCTCGAGAAAATCGACACTTGGGGTGAACCCACTTCTATGGTTTAGGTTCGCTTGCCTTGCACTGTAGCTTTAGGATTCCCATTCCCATTTCATTTAAGACACATTAGGACTTTATGATCATAATGTTGTCATGGTTGCCTTTGGTACTCCTAAGAAACAAATCTTGATCGAGCCTATATTTGCTTAATGGATAGAATCGACTCATGGGAAAAATTGATATGGGTTCAATGTACTTTTATCTTCAACAAGCGGGTCGGCATCCAATGTTGATTGAAGCATCTGGTCACTGAAGGAAGCCTCCAAAAGGTACCACAAGTAGCAGCTTCAGAAGCATGCTATCAAACGACCAGAGGCTTACACCTATCGTAGAAGTAAAGTGGCATGTCTTTTTTCGTATTAAATCCAAATCATAAGAAAGGTTTTGAATTGGCTTATAGTATGCTAATTTATATAATAAAGAAGAAAATTTCTGGTTCTAATAGTCTAACGCATCTGTGCACATTTGGGTCCAAATGAGAGATATCTAGATCGAGTGCGACTAGGATTGAGGTATGAAATCATGTGGTTCATGTCCAAGGGAATGCTTTTTAACCTCATACTAGGAAAATCAATATTACTAGAAATTTCTACTAGAGGGAGTTCAGAAGTAAGGCAGTTAGCCAACCATAAACTAAGCTAGCCAGTAGCATCAATAAGGGTAAGCTAGTGTGATAAGAAAGTTCAAGTGATAGCTAGAAGAGAGATGGGAATGGAAAATCCACTAGAAGTACTGAGTTAGGATAGTAGCAATTTGGAAGGTAGCTAGGCCTAAAGATCATTTGTAGCTTTCATTGCTAAGGGGCTTTTCTTTGAAGTTACCTGCCCTAAGAATCACACGATGTTACAAAGTAAATACAATGTTGATGGCTATGTATATCAAATGGCAATCCCTTTTCTGCCTCTGAAGTTAGGCATCAAGTATGAGTCTCGCCTTAGGCTTAGCCTCCTATTCCTGTTGCCTTTTTTATTCAATTGAGAATTCGAAGCGATAGACTGAACACCAACAAATTGAAAGTGGAAAGATCAGGCGTCAAGCCAATTTATCAAACTATAATGATACTTACTCTTTACCATTTATTGTGCGGTATAAGAGCAGTGCCTTTCAAAATCCCAGAGAACAAATATACAATTTTTTTGGATTTTTTAGGAATTCATTGATAGGAACCACCTAGGCTCAGTACTGCATCTCCTACTTTACTGCATTAATACAATAAATATAATAAATTCCTAGTTGAAAAGGAATATAAGAGGACAAGGAAAAAAGTGATTATTGGGGTATCTAATCCCATTCGCTCCCCTAGCTTTCGTCTCTCAGTGTTAATATCAGCATAAAGGGGCACTGAAATCTTTCAGGAGAAAGAAAGTCCCCTTAAAAAAGGAATCATAATCATAGAAATATAACTCCTCGGGTGAGTCTGTACTCAGTCTTTGTTTAAAGTAGAGGTATGGCTGCACTCAATCATTGTTTAAAGTAGGGGTATGGCTGCGCCGACCTCCAAATAAATCTCAATCTAGCTTCAAATGGTAGCTTTCTTTCTAGTGTGACAGCATCTCCTTCGTCTAATCATTATACTTGTTGCAAGAAAGGGGCTTTGGAAAGATAGTTCACTAGGTCTATCTATATGTATACAATGGCAAGAGAAAACTAGGTACGCCTTTGCCGGAGTGAGGAAGCCATTGGCTATGGTAGAAGACTTAAGCACATCAAGGTCATTCTCCTCAGCTACGGAAAGAACCCCTAATCAATTAACCGCAATTTCCAATTTCACATATGAGAAGACATAGCAAAGGGTAGCCTTTATAGGGTGGAAATATTTATCAACGAAAAAGGTGACGAAAGTTTAAGACTAAGGATTTAGGAGTTTGAGTGATAGGTCACAAGTTAAATAAATTTTCTTTCGGAAGGGAGCCTCCCTTTCCTTTTCCCGTACTCTAGTGAAATTCTTTCTTTATATCTATCTTTCTCCTCGTAAGAGGAACATTTTGCAATCTCGCTATTAGCGGGGTGTGGGCTTGTCTACCTACATACAAATGAACTTTGCTTTCCTTACTACTCACTCCATATTCTGTTCTTTCGGTCAGGGTGCCCATTTCTTCTTGTTGTCTTGATGATGGTCTGACTATCCTAAACTTTTCAACATCTTCTTGAGGGGGAATTGGTGCTTTACCTGCCTTTTCTTACACCTACGTCATTTCTTTGGCATTGGCTGAAGAAGCGAATGAATCATCTAGTCAGAGTATAGGTTAGTGTATCGATCAGGTCAACCATCAATTGCCCTGCTCTCTTTTATGAGTATGAGATAGTAATGCTAATACACTTCGGAGAACTAGAAGTTTAAGGACACCATTTCCTTTCTCTTAGGGTTTTAGTCCTGGCTTCGGTAAACCCAAACTTTTTCTGAATGTATACTTTTCAAGGGAAAAAGCGGATGTTGATTTCTTTGACCATAAATTGAACACTGCCCCAATATGTGGGCCAAAATAAGAATAAGAAAAGTTTACAATAGTCCGGGGGTACAACCTCATCCCCATCTTACTTTAATACTTGAACCAAGGACCTCTCCCTAATCAAAAGCATAGGGAAGTCTTTGATTGGATTATGCTATGAGATGAACACAAACACTTTCAAGGGCTTGGTATTTGTATGGTCTACTCAATGTAGGGAACTCTTGAAGTTACCCTTTTCTATGTATGTGATTCAATAAATCGTCCTCTATCATTTGTGGTTCGGGAACACCACATCTTTTTAAGTTCCAGAAGCTACGAAAATAAGAAGATAATCTTTCTCATATGAGTTTATTAAAGGCATCTACTTGAAGTCTGGTTGGGAACACATGATGTAGAATCTCTTTTGATTATAGATTGGATTCCACACCTTCCCAAGATCAGCTCCGTCGATGAAGAACCTCTATTGAGGATTTTGTAGCTTCAATACTCCAATAGGAAACCTATAAGGATTTAAGCCTCATAAAATCCATTATTGAGACTCAAAACTCACTCTCAATTTGATAGAAAGGACCTTGAGAAAACTAAGGCCTCAAAACCCCAACCACACAAAATAGAAGACCTAGGATTAATTGAATCTAGGAACAAGAACTGTAAGACTCAATTAAAGAAAGGAATTGGATGATCAATTGATTCCATATATTTCCACAATCTAAGGCAAACAATTGTTCTCAAACTAAGGACATTAACCGTTAGCAAGCTAACTAAGAAGGGTGAAGAACTCTAGAGACAATGGAGAATTTCTCTCTCAATTTTCAGCAAAAATATCCAAGTTAGTTAGAATGAGTTTATAATGGTGTATTTATAGGTCCAATTCTAAACTTAGCTAAACTATTGATTAATGACTTTAAATACACATTACACCCTTGTTAAAGACGGGAAAAACAAGTTGAATAATAAAATCCCCCCAAAGAGATAACATTAGCACTCCTCCATCCGAAACCTTCCGGCGACGGTAGGGTGAGACCTACTGGACGCGGTAGAGTGTAGTCTTCCAACCAAATCCCGAGCAGAAGTCTACCAGCAGGGACAAGGGCAAGCTACTATAGGCGGTAGGGTTGCTATTCTTCAACACTTAGCCATTTCACCTCCAATTTTCCCCCTCAACAAATTTAGAGCAACTTGGAAGCCTTTTCTTGATCTTCAAACCCTTCAAGATTGTTCTTTAAAGCTTTCTCCATGTAAGAAACTATGCCATTAGCCACATTTACATCATGATTCTTAAGTTTCTTTCCCCGAGGTCTAGTGAGTTGTCCAAGCTTCAAATCCACAGGTGCTTGACTCTTCCGATCTACATCAACACGGCTTCCAAAAGTATGAGTTATATACATATACTTCATACTAAAAAAAATATTATTAAAGGCCTAGTTTGAAACATCATAGATGGATTCCTTATATTCCTTTGTCAAGTGAAAGTATTTCGCATCGCAGTTCGTGTATTCATTATGCCCGTATAAAGGTATACATCTAGAGTGATGTGAACCATGCGTATAGGACATGAGGGGTATTAACAAAGAAAGGATACTTAAACCTGTTGCAGTCTTTATTACGGCGAAAAAGAAATTTTTTTACTAAATAATAGATCGATTCCAGAGGTCATAGAAGAACATGCTTAAAGGTCTATAGAGTCAAGTATTTTGTTTATGTTTTGAAGTATCCTACATCTTTGATAAGAGTGTGACCCCTCTTGAAAGGATGGTGTGAAATACGACCCATTCCTCCTCGGCTTTCTCTTTGTCTCCTCAACCCCAAGTGAGGTAGTCTAATTAAGCTTATATAGCGAAGATAGCTTAACTAGTGAAACACAGACAGTCTCTTGGACTTAGAGCTCACAAATGCTTGTTTGAGTGAATGAATGCACTATTGAGGGAGAATGCTACATTTTTCTTGTCTCTAGAACCATAGGGCCGACAAAAATTATTCTTCTTAGTGCCTTAGGGTACTTTAGATAAGATAACTATTACTCTACTTTGATGCTTTCTTCTCCCAATTCAATAGTAGCTCCTATTCCAGAAGATCGAGAGACGGTAGTAGCCTTTCATGCAGACTAAGAATCTTGTATGGAATGCAATTCCCCTAACCTTGAGCTATTCTTTTCACAGCTAAGCTTATCGTTCTGTCATGGTAGACTTTTTATTTATTGAGACCCAAAGCTTGCTAAAAAATAAGAATTATTCTTAACCAAGCAAGCAGTTGCACGCTACAGTGCAAAATGGCTACACCATGACCTCTGTCATAACCTTGGCTTGCCTCTCTTTGATAAGGGCTCTTCAAGATAAGTAAGAAAGTTAGTTAATTTATAATGTTTACAATTCTCCAGTCTTAACTTTCAAAACTCATAGTTTTTCATGGGTGTGAAAGTCCGCTTCTTCACTTGTGCTCCATGGTTCCAGCATCTAATATATGGAATTGAAGTTGAAGTTCCTATCAGAACCCTGCTTCTTGAACTGAAGAGACACCCTACATCCTCTTCCGTTGAATAGAGTGCGGGTCGGGGGTTCAGTTCCTATCCCAGTATTGCTATTCAATCCTTACCTTCTTGTCCATGCGAGGTCATGGCAATTGTTCGGCGCTAAGGATTACCCCCAATATAGTAACCCCTTTCAGCTAATGATTCCTTGTCCCACTTCAACATGGTTTCAGGATCATATACGATATTTCATTTATCATATTTTTCTTTTTTTTCCTGTTTTACAGAGAACAAGATTGTACCTGCCTGGCTTTGTAGCTTGATGTTATTACTACTCCTAATATTTCTAATAAAGCTACATTGTTATGATTAATAACACCTAAAATTCTTGTATGTATTGGCGAAGCTCCTACCCGCTATTTTCGATTTAGGAAATAGAGTAAAGGAAGTACCTTTCCTTAACACTCCCGCGAGGGGTATTAATGGGGGAATCGATCTTTCCTACTAAACTTGAGGGCAGTGGACCAAAGCAGAGCTTCGACCCTCGCTAGTGCTATTCCTCCATAACAGTTACTATTTGATGTGTCTTAAATGAAATGGGAATGGGAATCCTAAAGCTACAGTGCAAGGCAAGCAGACTTAACACCGTAGAAGTGGGTTCACCTCAAGAATCAATTTTCTTGAGGATGGCCAAGTTCAACTACTCTACCGTTAATTCAATGTTTAGCTTTAAAATATTGTTGAAATGATTGTGACTAACAAAATTATAAACACAAAAACCAACTAGCAAATATTAAACAAATATATAAGGTGGAAGTTTTGGATCTCGGGATCCCCCTAACCTTGTTACTTCTTCAATTAAATATAACTAATGAGAATTGTAGTTGCATTGACGAACTGGGTCATCACACTCATAATTGGGTAATCCTTATCTCTAGGAGAAAGCCACTCTATTCACTATAACTTTTAGAAGATAAACTCTTCTCTCCCTAACAAGTTACGGATGCACTAAACACGGATGATAATGGACTTACAAGTGTATTAACTATCACTAGTTCAATACCCCCATGCATCCCCAAATTGGAACCCTCTGGTGTTCTTCCTTTTTCAATTCCAAACACCCATGAAATTAATTCAAGCTAATGATGCTCAAATTGCGAGGAAATAAACAATTGCAGAACAATTCATTGAAAAACAACATTTAATTTCATCAATTTCAAGTCAATGTCATAATACAAAAAATTAGGGTTCAACCCTTAATCAAAACAATTAAACTCTCACAATTCATTGTATAAAACTAAAATTAAACTAAATTAAAACTAATAGAGAAGGAAAAGAAAGGCTTAGGAGCAGAATTGCAGGTTGAATTGTTATCCCGAACCGCACCCGAGATCATCTCTCCAGTTGTGCCAACAACGCCCGACTCTGTTGTTTTGATCCTCGATTCCACTTGTAATCCTTCAATTTGCGTTCTCCAATCTAAATCCTAACCCAGTTGAGGTGGGAATTGGGGAATTTGTCACAAAAATTGCCCGAATTCGCCTCCCAAAGCCCTATTGGCATAAGTCTCCAAAAACTAAGAAATGAATTCCCTTCATAGAGCTATAAAAATTAACTAAGTACTGCTGATTTGGGACCTACCAGAGAGGGTAAGTCTTGGTCAGGACCTAACGTCTCTAGGTCTCTTTCCCCAATTCCTCTTTTGTTACCTGGCACCTATTGTCGGAGGTAGGGGGAGCCTATTGTCCATGTAGGATTGTCTTTAACTCGTTTGTTGCCAAGAGGCCTACTGCGGCCAGTTGGGTGGCCTATTGTTGGGAGAAGGCTGCTGCCTAATCACTGTTTTGGGTTGTTTTCACTCCATTTCAAGCTGTTTTTTTTCGTTCTTCGTTTTACTTCCTTCTGCAAGCACCTACTACAAAATGGGATATTAGACTCAAAGTATACTTTATATCTTAAAATCACCAAAAAATAATGAAATCAACACACAAAATAATAGTCAAAATAACGACTATCACTATTCATTTCCTGGGAGGGCTACGTAGGAGCACCAATAGAAACATACTAATATAGTAAAAGAATGACTTAAAAGCCTTTTCCCGATGCCGCCCTTAGCTCCAAGAGCTGCAAGAGTTAATATACAACCTTAAGGTAAAGGAGTGGTAGGAGCTACAAGCTAAATATAGAAGAGGAACAGGAATAGAATCAGTATGGCCCTTATTCCATTTCCTTAGTTGAAAATAGAGGGTCGATTAGCTACACGGGTTGGGAAGAAACAAGCTTTAAATTATGCTTTATTGACGAACTCTTCTTGGTATGTTGTGAAAAATGGACTATTCCTCCGTGTGTGAGTGAACAAAGCTAGAAGCAGTGAAATTGTATACAAGTGCCTTTCTTTTTTAGTATGTAGATAACTTCAATCAGGGCATAAATGTGTTGGCTTATCAAAAGGCAGTCCCATGACCAGCAAACCCTCGATTCAATAAAGTATCTAAGGGATGCCGGGCTTTTCGGAAAGACAAACTAATCAAATGATAGATTAGCCATACTATTTTGACAGCTTACGGTGGCCTAAGGCTAGCTATCAAGTTTATGCTTTGAATAAGAGTTGGGGGGACGTAGCGTCAGATGCAGCAAACTAGAATTCTTTATTCTCGATAGCCAGATAGCATAATCATTAGGCTTCCCAAAAGCTTCTGAGTAAAGGGAAACCTGTTAACTTCTATATTCTTTTTGAAACTATAAGGTAAAGAAGGAAAGCCTTAAAGTCCTATTAGGTAGTAGTGGTCTCGTACTTCAATCAGAATGTCAATTAAAGAAACTCCTTTTCTTTAGCCTATGGAATAGAAGCCTAGAAAAAAAGTAGCCTCGGTGTAAGGTACGAAGAGCTAATAGATAAAAAGTGCTTGCTTTCTATACGCAGTACCTGGAGAACCAATAGTTGACAGACTTGAGAACTAAACTTCAAGAACTATGAGTAAAACTCTCTCGCCAAAGAAAATAAAGAAAAAATTAAAAGTAAAGAGTGGTGGAACAAGCTTCGTAGTTAGATCGAAGTCCTTCACCATGGAAATGTGGTTTGCGCCTTAGGAGTAAATGCCTTACTGTAGGAATCCAGCCAAAAAATAACTAGAAAACTACTTCAAAGAGTCTACCAATTTGTACAAAGAAAGCAAAGGCCTTATAAGTAGGAAGCTAGATCCCGTCTCTCAGATTGATCCTTATTTTTGTCGAAGCTGTAGTTCTTCTTTCTCTAAAGACGAGGCTTTTCTAGCAGAGTAAGAAACACCGACCCCGTAATATTAGTCTCGTTAAAGATCGGCTTTAGGAAGGGCCAAAAGTGGACGGGAGGTGTGAGCGTGAATGGCAGGTTGAATCCACCTGGTCCAGCTGAGTAAATGATTACACTTAACACCACATACTTCCCCAGCAGACAATGTCCTGCCTAGGTTTTTAGTTCCTAACCCGCACTCCTGCCGAATCTTTGCCTTCTTGTCTGTGCGAGGTCACGGCGGTTGTTTAGTGCAATGGATGACCTCGTCATACTAACCTCATATTGCTCTGTTAATCTTAAAGGCGTCACACACCTCTAAGAAATTTCCAACATGCGAGTTGGGATTTCATCAGCAAGTCCATCGAATTGAACATGATATCGCAACATTTGAATTATGTTTGGTTTAATCTCAAAGTTATTTGCCTCAACCCTATGCCTTGGTATACTCGACTACTTCGCGAAGATGGACAGTTGAGCATAATCCACCAATGTTATCTTTGGTATCGGTGGTGCTGCCATCGGAGTTGTTGATTCAAAAAAAGAGTTGTTGATTGGAAGTCCTTTTGGTTCTTGTTTCGCCTTAACAACGGGTGCTATTGCACTAGTGCTTGCTGTTCCGAACTGAAGAGCACGATGAGCACTCCGCAGTATATGTTCGGGCTCGGGATTGAACGGTACAAGCTCACCCTATCCTTTTGGGGCAGATACTAATACCACACGATCTACAATAAGCGAAAAACGTAATTAGCTCTATGAACACAAAACACAATTCAAGAAGATAAGCTGAAAAAAACAGAATGGTGCAAAAAAATCAATTCAAACAAGAAAAAGAGAAAACGAAAAGAAATAAAGATTATGACTAAAGTACTAAAACAAAACGATATTCTTTAAACTAGCCATTCCTCATAAACGGCGCCCATAAATTGATGTCTGTTTCAAATAAAATGGGATGTGAAATCCGAATTACTACAATACAAGGCAAGTGGACTTGACAATGCAGAGGTGAGTTTCAATCCGAGGTGAGTTTCAACAAAATCGAGTTTCTAACGTTCGATTAGACGAAGTTTCAAGTAGTAATCGTGTTTCAAATGCTTAGTCCAAAAGAAAGATGATGTCGTTGATTAAAAGAAATAAAACAACTCAATTAAAAGAAAGCAAATCAAAACGATTTTTAAAAGAATTATAAACACAAGAGTTTGGGTTGGTGGAATCCTCCTAATCCTTGTTACTAATTCAATTAGATTAACTTTAATGAAAATGATGTTGAGTTAGTTAAGTTGGGTCATCACTTAAATCGAGCAATCCCTATCTCTAGGACGAAAGCCACCCTACTCACTGACCCTTAGAGGAAAATCTCTTTTCGCCCTAACAAATTATAAGTGCTGATAAGTGCATATTTGTCTGTATTTTTTATATGTTAATTTCATTTTTTTTTGTGTTTTTAATATTTAAAAGTATATATTTTAGCTAAATACCTCTTATTCTTTTCTTAGGTACCCTTCAGAAGTAGAAACGATGAAAAGCAAACGATAACAGAGTGAAAATGAAAGTCGTTGGCAAAAAGGCAGCACCTACCGCACATTGTAGGTTGCTCTACTGTTGCAGGTGGGTGCCGAGGAATTGAACGGCTAAGGAAACAGAGACACCGTCAGTGGTAGGGGCCAGTAGCAAGGGTGTTCATGTCCAATTCAAACATGATTTTTGTTATTTTTTTCTTCAATTTTTGATTTGATTTCTTGTATTTTTCACCCCTAAGGGGGTTTATTTGCAGCTATTGTAACACACATTAGATACATTAAAAACAAGCTTAGAATAGATCAGAACTTAGTTTTAGATAGATTAGGAGTAGATTAATTTAGTTAGATTAGTTCAACTCTCTTTAAAATTTCAGCTTTTATATTTTCTTTAGTCATAGAATTTCAAGTGTTCTACAAGATTTATTTTCTTGGATTCAAGAATTGAAGGCTTTAATTCCAGATTTCGATCTTCAACTTGGTGACTCGAGAGATAATCTCAGAAGATGTTCGGGATTCTCTTCCGACTTTAAGATTTAATACTAAGCTTTCTTTCCTTTTCTTGTTATTGAATTCTTTTATTAATTTTAAGTTTTTATTAATATGAATAGTGAGTAGCTTTTATTGTTTTGTTTGGTTTGATTTCTTGATTTCGATGTCCATTTTGATTTAACTTGTCTTCCCATTGCGTTTCTTTGTAATTTAACTGTCGCGAGATTTGATTATTCGTAAGGTTGTTTAGAATTGAAAAGGAAAAAACAATCTAGAGCAACCAATTGGTGTTCATTGGGGCAATTGACTAGAGATACAGTTTTGCATTTTAAGGTCTTTCTAATCACCAAAGTTTATTGCACCCATAATCTGTTAGGGAGAAAGAGATTTTCCTCTAAGGGTTAGTGACTAGGGTGGCTTTCATCCTAGAGATAGGGATTGCCTGACTTTGAGTGATGACCCTACTTAATTAATTCAACATAGTTTTCATTAAAGTTTTCCTAATTGAATTAGTAATAAGGATTAGGGGGATTCCACCAACCCATGCTCTTGTTTTTATTAATATTTTAAAATCGTTTTAGTATTGCTTTCTTTTAATTGCTTTTAAGTTTTTATTTTTCTAAATGAGAACATCTTTCTTTTTTCCGACTAGACATTAGAAACACGAATAGTACTTGAACCTTCGTCCATTCCTTGAGAGATTTGACACTCGGGTTGAAACTCATCTCTACTTTGTTAGATCCACTTGCCTTATATTATAGTAATTAGGATCACATCCCGTTTTATTTTAAACACATCAAGTGCATGAGTCTGTTTTGTGTTGTTGAGTCTTAATTCATCGAGTCTTAAAGATTAAGTAAGAATTTTGATTTTGTTCTTATTTTATGTATAAGTTATCTCGTACTTCCGCTCCTAAACTAACTAAGAGCACTATATGCTCCTACGCCTCCTACCAGGTTGAAACTTGAGATTCATTCATCTCAAAAGTAGTACTAAAGATAATAAGAAATCTGGGCAAAACCTTCCAATTTTTGGGGAAGAATAAAGCCCTAAGCCTTACATAGCCTGACACTCTTAGCCCAACTACCTTCTTTCTTCGCTTACCGAGCTTGAGTACACCCGCTGCCAGCTTTCTTTGTTCAGGTGTGATAGGCCCATATATTAATTCTGAACCTACCATTTGCCTCTTTTGCTAGACTCGTCCATTCCCTTGTGGTTAATAAGGAATTACTTTCTGGATACATTTGACTAGAAAACTAATCTATTTACAGCCCTTTAAATAGATTAGTCCTTGGAACTGTCCTTTAGCTATTGTGTTCGCTTTCCCCGCAAGACCCAAACCAGTAGTCAATCACTGTTTATTACTTTTCCTACGCTTCGGATTCTCTTTCCTTTTCTATAGGATTTCCCTAGGCTGCTGACATAGGTTAGGCAATGCTTATTCCACGTGTAGAGATACCCTCTTTCCCCAACCTACCGCTACTAATCTTACTGAAGCCTTTTGAAGCCCAATACCGATGCTAGCTCCCTGCTCGTATAGAGAATATGAGATAATGATGCGTCCATGCAAAAAGAAAAAGCTTGAAAGAATAAATAGTTGCTCTAGATAGAGCTCCTTGGGCTTCACTTTATTATTTGAAGTTGACTTTCTTCCTATAGATTAAAGGAATTAAAGCATCTTTCTAATGAGTTCTAGACTTCAAGAACAAAAGATTAAATCGAACAAATGTTTTTTCTAAACCAAACCACCACCTTGATTGAAAGAGTTTGCTATTATCATTTTCAAAAGAGAGCGATCGCTACAATCTTTTTAAAGGTGTGGGGCCTACGAACCCTAACTACAACTACCTTTTCCTTATGCTTAATGCTCTCGCTAAGAGTTTTGATTGGCTAAAACCATTTCTTACCATAGCTGAGTCATCACCTTCAGAACTAGAGAAAGACTAAGGTCTGCCCTAAGCTGATACCTATAGATATGCTCAAAATCTAGCTAGAAAAACGTCTCTTTCGCCCCTTTCAAGGTCTTCTAATTAAGAATAAAGGTATGAGAAAGAGTGATGTGAAACCTCAATTTGATTGTAAATTGAATCCATCAGCTTCGTAAGATCACCTCCTTGTTGAAAAACTTCTATTGAAGATTTTGTAATTCAAACACGCCGCTATAGAGCCTAACATAAACCCAATAGCGAGAGGAGAAACTCTTTCCCAACTCAATAGAAAGAACTTTAGGGAAACTATGGCCCTAAAACAAATTAGAAGACCTAGATTAATCAACTCTTGAAACAAGAACTCGTAGAATAAATCAAAGAAGGAATTGGAAATGATCAATTATCTTTCATAGATTCATCAATCTAAGTATTAAATTGCTCACAAACTAAGAAGCAAGCCCTTAGAAGCTAACTAAGATGGGTTGAAGAACTGATGTATTTAAAAGTAAAACAGGATGTGATCCTAATTACTACAATACAAGGCACGTGGACCTAACAAAGTAGTGATGAGTTTCAGCCCAAGTATCGAATTTCTCAGGGAACGGACGAAGGTTCAAGTACTAATCGTGTTTCTAATGTCTAGTCAGAAAAGATGATGTCATTGATAAAGAGAAATAAAAACAAGTCAATGAAAAGAAAGCAAATAAAAATAATTTTCAAAGAATTATAAAGACAAGTCCCCTAATCCTTGTTACTAATTCAATTGGAAAAACTTAAATGAAAACGATGTTGAATTAATTCAGTTAAGTCATCACTCAAATCGAGCAATCCCTATCTCTAGAAAGAAAGCCGCCCTACCCACTAACCCTTAGAGGAATATCTCTTTTCTCCCTAACAAATTATGAGTGCAATAACCTTAGGTGATTTAAAAGACCTAAAAGTGCAATACCGTATCTCTAGTCAATTTCCCCAGCTAACCCCCAATCAGTTGTCTTGTTCTTCCTTTGTCAATTACAAACAACCTTGCAAATAATCTAATCTCGTGAAAATTAAATTACAAACAAATGCAATTGGAAGATAACTTAACTTTAAAAAAAAAAATCAAAATCAAGAAATTAAACCAAGAACTTCATCATCAAGAACTAGGGTTCAACCCCAAACCAAACAAAAAGAACTACTCACTATTCATTATAATAAAAATTGAAAATCAACAAAAGAATTCAATAACAAGAAAATAAAAGAAAGCTTAGGATTAATTCTTGAAGCCGTAATTGAAATCCCGAATGTCTTCCAAGCTCGTCTTTCGAGTCACCAAGTCGAAGATTAAAATCTTGAATCAAAATCTTCAATTCTTGATCCAAGAAAATAAATCATGCTGAAATCTTGAAATTCTATTAACTAATGAAAATATAAAAGATGGAATTTTAAAGAATGTTTAACTAATCTAACCTAATTAATCTAATCTAACCTAAGTAAAATCTATACTAATCTATCTATCTAATCCTATCTAAGCCTATCTAATTATGTCTAATTGATGTCCCAATGGTTGCATAAAAAGCCCTTTATATAGAGGTAAAAATACAAGAAAACCAAATTACAACTGGAGAAGAATTCAAGAAAATCGAGTTTCAATTGGACTTGAACCGCCTTTGCCCGCACTACCTACTAACAATAGTAGAGTGAGGCCTACCATCCGTGGTAGGTCTCTGTTTAGCAAACGCCTTTTATCCTTGGGACCTACCCGCGCGGTAGGTGCTGCATTTTTTCCGACAGCTTCTCTTTTCATCCGTTTTTGTTTCCTTTTCATCATTTCTGCTTTCGAAGGTCACCTAAGATGAGAATAAGAAGTATTTAGCTAAAATATACACTTTTTTGCATTAAAAATACCAAAAACGATAAATTAACATATAAAAAATATAGACAATTATGCACTTATCAAGAACCCTAGAAACCATTAGAGAAAACTCATAATTTCATCAATATTAAACTTGATTACAATGTAGACTATAAATGCATATTTATAGTGTTAGGGTTTACCCTACATTGACTATTAACCTAAGACTCTGAAAGACAAATTCTTTTTCTCTCATTTTATTTTGTTCTTAAAAGACTTGACTAGGAGTAAAAGGATTCAACATGAACTTCTTGCCATCCTTTTCAAAAGTTTAGGTGTTTTTTATAACATCATGAATAGCTTTTCTATCATATTGCTAAAGACGTCCCAACAACAAATGCGCTGCTTGCATAGGAGCCACATTAAAAAAAATTTCATCATTATATGACTTCTTCGTAATAGAATCTAGCACATTGTTGTTAACTGTAACTTCCACACTATTATTTAACTAATGAAGCTTATAAGTTTTAGGATACTTGAGGAAAGGTAAGTTCAACTTTTCAACAAGATAGGTACTAGGTACATTAGTGTAACTATCACTCTCCACAATAAGGTTAAAAGCTTTTGCTCCCACTAAGCATTTAGTTTGAAAGATGTTCTCCCTTTGAATGCTAGATTCCTCTCCAAGGACTTGAGTAGACAAACCTCTAATAGTCACTAAATGCATGCCTTCTTCATAGGCATCGAAAGAATTAATTCCTTGAACTTCATCACTATTTCTTCTTCCTTTTCAACAATGTCCTCTAGGCAATCCTCTTTATCCTTTTCAATCCAACATTCAAATCTTCACAAAAGACCAAATTCCTTTTTGTAGGACAATTAATGGCTATATGTCCCACACCATTGCACTTGAAGTACCTAGTTGGATTGGTAATCAATCTACCTTTCTCATCTACTTAAGGCTTAAAATTATCTTTGAAAGCCAAGAAGTTTCATCTTTCTTTGGCTAACTCTTGTAGGTAGAAGTTTTAGGCTTAGGCACCATATTTCTTGAAGAAGGAAGTGTAGTTTTAGAGAAACCACTCCTCTTCCTTTGATTTTCAATCTTGGTTGCCAAATGATACATGTCTTCATAAATGGTGTAAGGGTACAGTTCCAGTTGATTAGCAATCTCCCTATTGAGAGCACTTAGAAACTAGCAATAGAAGCATCCTTGTTCTCCTTCAAGCCCAACCTCAAGATGTACAACTCCCTCTCTTGTCTATGTTATTCAACACTTTTATTACCTTGCCTAAGGCTAATCCATTTGCAGTAAGGCTCCCTATAATAATGCTCTGGCACAAATCTTTCTTTCATGAGAGTCTTCAATTCGTCCAAAGTTTCAACCGGTCATCTTCCATTTCTAACCCTATGAATGGCAATCTTCTCACACCAATGAAGTGCATAACCCGAAAATTCGGCAATGCCTAACTTAGCCTTGACAATGACAATATAATTTCTCACCATGAATAGGTTCTCCACTTGAAGTTCCCAACCAAGGAATATATTTGGATCACTTTCCCCCTTGAAGCTAGGAATCTTCCACTTGATCTTGTTTATGGCTTTATCCGTTGTATTCCACCATTAATAGCCACCCAAATATTCATGGCCAACATTAGGATTCTCCCCTTAGTCATCAAATAAGTTATCTTCATCCCATGCTTTATTTCTAGGAATCCTATCTTGTGGTCTATTGTTTCTTCTTCCTCCTAGGTCCCCTGTTCTTCCACGTGGCTTGCTCCTTAGTGACCACTTTTCATGAAATGGATAGGAACTTTGAGAAGCAATGTCATAGTATCCATAAGGAGGTATGTTGTCATAAGCCCTTTGATGGTGAGGTGAAGGAACTCCTCCAAGATTGTCCCCAACTCTTTGCTTTATTGTGGCACTTCCCTTGCCCTTATTTAACTCTTAAAATCTCTAACTATTCCTTGGAATTGTGTTGACAAACCCTCAATAGATTGTTGTATAGTTCAAAAGGTTTCATTCAAATTCATCCTTGTAGCATCACTAGTGCCGTCATGATGAGATGATATAGGTAAATGACAATCTCTTGACATTTTTAACCCTGCAAATAAACAAGAAAAACAAGAAATAGGACCTCACAATTATTCTCTAAGTGTTTGCCCTCTTTTTATGATCACTCGGTTCTCACGTGGTTAACTCTCTTATTGGCTTTTATAAGAATAGGCTTACCCTCTTGCCTCTTTCCAAAAACTCTCTCTTGTCAAGGTTCTATAGATTCTTCAAATCTCTTAACCAACTCAACCAAGAGACACAACGCAAGCAAGTGAGACAATCAATGCACTTATTTGGATACAAAGTTTAAAGAAATAAATTTATCAAACAGTTCAGGTTAAGGAGTTTCAAAAAATTAATCCATGGAAAAGAGCCAATAAACATATTTGATCATCAAACAAAGAGTATAAACATAAAACAAAAAGTTTTGAAGTCAAATTCAAAGAAATTAAAAACAAACTAAGCTAAATAAAGAACTAAAGAGTACTAAGAAAAAACATTTTCCAGAAAACAGGAGATGATTACACCCTGTTACAAAAAAAACTATAAATCTTCAAATACTAATCCAAATTGAGTGAAAAAAGTTAAGAACGATTCCTCACTCGATGAGGATGATTTTAAGTAAAAATTTTAATCGAATTGAATCAATATAATACAACATACTCTCGGATTAATTCATACTTTTTCTGCACCCGAGATATCAACCAAATAGACTCCAAATTAAGTAAAACTTATTTCAATTGAAACCCAACTCAAAGGATAATAGATCCATTACAAAAATTCCAAACAAATTGGCATTTCATCATTCTTTTTCAATTCATTTTTTGGATATGATTTTTCCGTACTTCTTTTGCATGATCTTCATGGAATTTCATTTAGATCATCAAGTACTTTCTCTTTTTTTTTTCGAAGAATTTAAAAAAAACATAAATGAACCTTCAATTGGAGGTTTCTCTGGTTCCAATTTGATGTAAATCCTCAATTTGATTGCAAATTGAATCCAGCACCTTCCCAAGATCACCTCATCGCTAAAGAACCTCTATTGAAGATTTTGTAATTCCAACACTCCACTAAAGAACCTATGAGGAAATAAGCAGCAAAAACTCAATAGTGAGAGGAGGAACTCTTTCCCAACTTGATAGCAAGAACCTTAGGACAACTATGGCCCTAAAACCCAAACTACACAAACTAGAAGACCTAGATTAATCAATTCTAAAAACAAGAACTCCTAGAATCAATCAAAGAAGGAATTGGAAATCATCGATTGACTTCCATATATTCATAAATCTAAGTAATCAATTGCTCAAAAACTAAGGAAGCAAAACCTTATAAGATAACTAAGATGGGTTGAAAACCCCTAGAAACCAGTAGAGAAACTCTCGATTTAATAAATATTAAACTTGATTACAATATAGGCTATAAATGCATATTTATAGTGTTAGGGCTAAACCCTACATTGACTATTAACTTCAGACTCTAAAATACCAATTAGAACCTTAATTAACAACTTAAAATAGAGTTTAAACATTTAAAATCTTCTCAAACAATAAATTTTCCTAAAAATCCAATACCCTATTGTCGACGATAGGCATGCAGTAGGTCCTTAGCCCACCAACACCAATTTATCTTGAAACCTACGTAGACGGTAGGTATAGGGCTTACCGCCTGCGGTAGGTCCTATTCTTCACTCTTCATGGACTTTTTCACCTCTAACTTGCTCCATTGAATGCTTCTTTCCTATGGTATGAATCATGAGCAACTTGGGAGGTTTTCCTTCATCTTCAAAGCTTTCATTTTTTCTCTTTAATCCGTTCTTCATCTTTTCGTCAATGAATGCCACCATTCCTTTAGCCAAGACATTATCATATTCCTTGATCTTCCTTGCCCTTGCTTTAGTGATTGGTACTTGAATCAACTCCTTAGCTACTTGGTCATCCTGGTTCATATCAAAGAGTGATTGCAATAGCTCAACCGGATAAGACATCTCTATTTTATAGAATTGTGCCAATGTGTGCCTACATTTTTAGTCAATCTATTTACCAATTCTGGGAAGAGATATTTATTTTAAAAAAAGAATAAAACCAGTACCAGCTTATCGCCAACCGTGTTTCCTACCAACTCTGCCAACTCCAGATGGTCTTATTGATTTAGCTGTACTTGGATCCACAACTGCTGCTTTTAATTGCCTATTTTTTGTGCTAGGCCTCTACCTCCCAAATTGTCTACTCCTCTTTCCCATACTATTCTATTAGCTAACCAGTATATCAATAGCTTTTATTCAAAGAGCTACATGGACCCTATGTGCAGCTAGAGTCCCAACAGTTGACTGATATACGTTCCCATGTTTTCTTGCAACTCCTTATTCACCTGACAAAAGAACTTAACCAATCTACAAATTGAGGGCCTAAGGTGGGTTCTTATTACAAGCACCAACAAGCGATGTATGGATAAGTGAACCAGACCAATAAATTGAAAGAGCACCTTTCCTGCGTGTGTCTGCCATTAAACCCCATACTTAATGGGGTATTTATTTATGAGATTTGGAGTTCTTAGGCTTTGGGAAGGTAGAAAAGAATGATATCGCGTAAACTGAATAGATGTCTCACCTCCTAACTGCTTAAAGGCGAAATCGCAATTGCTAGGCCCATTAGACAGTATGAGCCTGGAATGAATTTTCAAAGTGCTTGAAGAGCTTGTTGATAATTTAGGTCCGATATATACCCTTCCAATAGCTCCTATTTATAGATTTGCGCCTTGTCGACTAGAAGATGTATACAATTAAGGAAATTTGATAATGACTAAAAAAAGTAAATAAAAAGCCAAACCTTAAAATTCACTGTCGGTACAACGCCTATTCAAGTAGGATTGTTTTACTATGTCTGAGTTGAGGTTTAATTAGTCAATGAGACTAGTCAGGTTTGCTTGAGCTAATATGCAAAGATCAGACATGACCACTAGTAGCTACTTCTTAAATAGAGGAGAAAGAATTTAAGATTTAAGTTAAAAGGAATTCCATGATCTAGTTCTTTGCATATCCATTTGCTTTCCCCAACTCTGTTGTATCTTCCCTATACCAGATATTCCCATTATCGAAGTTTGCATTACTACTGTAAGGTAGTTTGAATTATGTTTCAGACAGTGGGATACTTGTAGTTGGAGTACCAAGCCAAGCAGTTTGAGAAATTTTTTTTATTACAGGATCTTCTCAGTTCAAAGTTGCATATATTTTAATTACGATTCAATGGCTAAAAAATCTATCTATCAAGTGGGAACTCTTTGTTTCGAATTCTTCTTTTGTTCTTTTGTTATAGCTTAGGTTAGCCCCTTGACCAGCATTACTTTATCGAGATTAAGATAGTTTTTCTCAGGAATGTACGAAATGAAAATAGAGGTAAGGAAGAGTAAGGTAAAACTACAGTCACTAGACCTACTTCATCCGACGCTTTGCCACTTTTTGTAATTTGGCGGACCTATATTGACTCTTTCATTCTCATTTACCCTCGATGATATCGTGGTATACAACCTAAATAAGGCCCATCGAGAATGCGTCATCGATACTTCAAACCAAGATAGGCCTTGTTATCCAACGACTCTGCGGCAGTGAAATTCTTTCCTTTAATCTTGATGGGTCATTGTATGGCGTTTACAAGCGTTTACTGAACTACTAAATACTAAGTAACAGGCAAGTGGATATATCACTCTAGTAAACAAGCTCTACCCGAGTGTCAAATCTCTAGGAACGATAAAGGCTCAAGTACTAATCGTTCTTTCTAATTTCTAGCCTAAAAAGAATGTGTTTTGAAGACAAAACGATTAAAAATCTAAAAATGATTAAATTAACTAAAGAAAAGAAAGAAATGAAAACTAAGGCCTTAAAAATTAACAAAGCAATAGTTTGGATAGTGGAATCCCCCTAATCCTTGTTAATTGGAAAAACTTTATAGAAAACGATGTTGAATTAATCAAGTTGGGTCATCATAACTAATTGGGCAATCCCTATCTCTATGCGAAAGCCACCATACTCACTAACTCTTAGAAGAAAATCTCTTTTCTTCCTAACAAATTATGAGCACAATAATATTAGGTAATTTAAAAGACCTAAAAGTATAATATCATATCTCTAATTCATTGCCCAAATTAACCCCCCCAATTTCTTGCCCTAGACCGTTCCTCCTTTTTCAATTATGAACAATCTTGAGATTAATCTAATCTTGTTACAATTAAATTGCAACAAATCACAATTGCAAGACAACTCAAATCAAAACAAGCATCGAATTCAAGAAATTAAATCAAGAACTAGGGTTCAATCCTCATCCAAACGTAAAAAATACTCATGAGTCATTGTATAAAAATTTAAATTAAACATTCTATTAAATAAAACTGAATGAAAAGAAAGCTTCAGAGGAAGATTGAAGCCACAATTGTAGTCCCGAAAGTCGCCTGAGCTTGTCTCTCGAGTCGCCCAATTGAAGCCCGGAATCTTGAGATTTGATCTTTGAATCTTGATCTCCAAGAATTAAATTACAAAAATCCTAATGATTACCCAACTAATTGGATGTAAATTTTTGGGAATTAGCTAACCTAAATTCGCCCTTAATTGTCTACTAACTACCTCTCTTAGCCTTAAAGCTAGAGTAACCTAAAAATAGGGAACAATTACATCAAAATAGAGTTAAAATTGGATTATAACTTCTCCAACCAGGATCTACCGTGTAGTATAAGTCGAGCCCTACTGTCTGCGGTAGGGTTCTACCCAAAAATCCATCTCCGTTGTCGAGACATACCGTCGATGGTAGGGGTAGCCTACGATCGCCGGTAGGTTTCCGTCCTAGCTCTGCTTGTGAGTCCCAGACCTACCATCGGCAGTAGGTTGGCCTACCCCAGGTAGGTTTGCCTATTGATGCCATCGACTTTGTTTTTGAAATTTTCGACCGTTTTCATTTCCTTTCATCATTTTCTATTTTGAAAGGCACCTAAGACAATTATAAAGGGTACTAGTCTAAAATAAGCATTTTTACATACTAAAAACATCGTAAAGTGATGCAAATAACATATAGAAATATACACAAATTAGCATATACAATATACCCCCACACTTATCCGTTGCTTGCCCTCAAGCAAGACAAACTAACCAGACAAAACGGAGGAGTTTAAAAACTTTTATTTAAGAAAGATGATACATAGAAAACGAGAAAATGCTAACCTAAGACGATTAGGATCCCAGAAAAACCACTAACAAAGGTAGCAAAAATAATCACAAAAACAAAACAAAGTAAAGGCAAAAACAAAAATGAACAAAACTAAAAAAACTAAAGAGAAAGCCACTTCAATAGAATACTTTACTACCCAACTCCAAAGGTAAATCAAAATAAACGAACAACGAGAATCACCGAGTCCACCACAAGTCACTAAAAATCGTTACAGATAAAGGTATGTGTGTGAATTACTCATGCCTTTTTTTCACAGAAGATAAGGAATATCAAGGAATGAGCATATATTGAAATACTTTAAAGGACAATGCACACAAACGCATGCCGCTCTATACTTATCCATTCTAAATCCTATTCTAGGTCGTTCCCAGATTAGGTAGGACATTTTAGCTTGTAATGTTAGGCTTGGGACATGTATAGGGTAACAAACAAAAGTAAATGGAGAACAAAAACAATTGAGATAGAGCTAATGCAACCGAAAGGAAAAGATGGCAAAATTATAAAACAACTTTCTAGCAGCTTTTTCATTTTTCTCACTCACCTTTGAACATCCTACTTCTTTCCATAGGTGCACACCCTTCTAACAATACTTTTGTCAAGATTTTCATGAATAATCAAGTATAAGAGGTAGATGCTTGATTTTTTTCCCGACAATTAACTGTAATGATAAAATAAATACTCATATTTGTTTCTTTATTTTCTGCAATTCTTTCATTTTTTTCCATGCTTTCTCTTTTTTAATTTTTTTCCTCAAGCTTCAATTTCTTTTCTTTTCTCTCTTTTTCAACAACCAAAATACCCTTCTTCATAACAAAATTTTCTTTCTTTTCTCTTTTACCTCTACACTTATCTGTTTCCCTTACTCAAAACGGCTAAAAAGATATTGTAAAAATTAGCTCCATGAATTGAGGTTTTATGTAGTGGGTTTAAAAGAACAAGGAGAAGAAGGGATTGAACCCCTCAGCATGAAGGCACAAAAAGGGAACTAGGGATTGATTTCATATAAGGATATGGCAAGGAAGGCACAAATAGGAAAAACAAGGCCTAAGTCCATCATTTTCGGGACCATCCTAGACTAGAACTCTTTGCTTCTAAGGATAGAAAAACATAAAAATGCAGGCAAAGACACGAAAAATGATTATCATTATGCTAATTTCCCAAGATTCCTACGCTTCAGTTACTAATCGACTTTTACAAGTGCATGAAAACCATTGATCACGTAAGAACATTATTAATTGTGGTTTTCAAACTGATTAAGTAATCCATTTTTTAAAAAAACCGAGGGGATTTCATAGTTATGTATTCTACTAAAATTTGGCAAAACGGAAATATGTTTTGATTTTTCTAAGAATAAGAAAAAGAAAAAGGAGATAAAAGTTTTTGAATTTTTCAAATTTTCTGACTTTCTTGGAAATTTGCACATAAAAGACTAGAAGATAAAATAAATAAGAAACAAGGAAAAAGAATGAAACTATGAAAATACCCCCACACTTAAAGCAATATTATCCTCAATGTGGGGGCCAGGCCACCAGAAAAGTAACATAAAACACATACATGGGAAGTAATCCCACAGGTATAAAGCGAGTAAGCAATTCGGGAAACCATCCCCACATAAAAACAAAATAGGAAAAGAAAACAAATAAGGCAAGCAAAAATTAAAAATAGAAAAGATAAAACATGCAAGAAAAAATGAGAAGGTAAAAAAGGAAAAAATGGAAAGATAAAGAATAGGATGAAAAGACAAGAAAACTCTCTATTGCGGACCAAAGTCCACGCCGCCACTTCCACTGGTGCCCTGGTCGGGTAGAAATCTTCTGCACAGCTGGGCTAGTATCATCTATTGGCAATTAATAGATGCCCTCTAATGTGTTAACTCGTCCGCGTATCGATGAGTTGACTCTACTATCTCTACTCGTTGGGCCCCATGGATATCTTGAATGACATGGAGCTACTTGAAAGCATTCCATATCTCAGTATGGAATATATCCATGGGAATCTTGGGAGGTGCATCTTGGTCCGATAGGTCATAAAATTCATCGTTCTAGCTATCCTTATCATCAGACTGCAAAGAGGACGCCCTAATGCCAGTTTTTGTTATTTTTTCATTGGACAAAAACTTGTAAAGTTGGTTCCCGCAGCCGATCCTCCTCGGACGGAGGTATGCATACTTTGTTCTTCTCATCCTAGGAATAACTGCAGTTATTGAAGGTTGTGAATTTTATAACCTGTGGTGATCCTGTTGATGATCGTTGTTCTCCTACGAAATTGGCATTACAAGCAGCAAAGACTCTAGATAAAATTACAAGGTAATGGTACACATGTGTTTTGGTATTATCACACCCAATATTGCGTATTGTGTGCATCATCAAGGAAGCGAGGGAAAAGGGGGATCGATTGTGAAGTTTGTCAAGAATATATAGGTCAATAATATGGATATCACTTAGCCCCCCCCCCCCCCCTTGAACAAGCGTGTGTCCAAAGAAATAAGCAAGCTCATGAGGAATAAGAGTTGGGAAATCACCCCCGTGGAAGATATGGTGATGGTCCATCAGACCCGGTCGGATATCTAAGCGGTTACAAGCCACTTCATAAGTCCAATCCATGTCCTCAACTATAGTCTTTCTGTTTGAGTCCACAGTGGCTGAATTCCCTTCGTCTAGAATACCAAGAACGGATGCCATACATTTCCTAGTCAAAATTATTCTTACCCCTTTGATAGTAGAAATGGTGGTCCAAAGATCCTTGTCTGCTTTATGGAGCATATTTGTGTAGAATTCAAGGACAAAGTTGTGGTAGAAATCGCAAGAAATGCGAAAAAAGTGGTATAACCTGGGATGCACAAGAGACGGTGGAATGGTTCCAGAGGCCAATCACAAGGGCAAGAGCCAAGAAGATGGAAGACGAACACAAGGGGTTGACAGCATTATTCGAGAAGGGTTTCAACAACTTCTCTTGGCATATGCTAGAAGATCAAGGAGAGGACTTTAGAGGAGCAAAAACCTTCCTAGTAGTCAAAGTGCAAATAGAGGAATCCAAGGAAGCAAGCTTGGAGGGTTTATAGCTTCAAAATTGAAGGAAGATGAGTTTTCTGGACCCTACCGCTGATGGTAGGGTCCACGGTAGAGTTCTGGCCGTGAGGGGAAAGTTTTGACACTACCTATCGTCAATAGTAGGTTCTACCGTACCATCGAGAGTACGTTTTTGGACAAGGAAGGGCTTGAGCAAACCACCTACCGCAGACGGTAGGTTGGGACCTACCATCTTCGGTAGGTCTCAACTGAGGGGAAAATTGTGAAGTTATTAACTACCCTAACTAGTTATTTTTTGTTGTAAACTTGTTAGACTTATATTTGAGTATTCTAAGTGTCTTTTAAACTCCTTATAGTAAGTCTAACCCCTAGGGTTGACAACTAATTGTAAGGACCCCTATAAGTACTCTTTTGTTGACAGCAATTTGGGCAACACACATTCAATGAAAATTTTCTAAGAGAGAAAAGTAGGGTTATGAAGATTTCTTCTTCTTCTATGTAAATTAAGTATTCCTATATTATAGTTTCTTAAACTTCTTGAATCTTCAAATTCAAGAGTTCAAGTCCCTTGAGGTGCAAGCTATCTAGTTGGTGTTGCTTGGATCTTTCTTAGATTATGGAGGATAGATGAGGCTTTAATCAAGCCTTGTTAATTCTCCCATTCATATAAGAAGGTTTAATTTCTTTCTTCTTTGTTATATTTCTGATATTTTGGCTATATGTTCTTTACCACTTCAAAACAAAACCATCAAGGGCATCCTCTAGAAGAGAGTTGATTCTTAGGAGTATTTGATCTTCAAGGAAAGCTTGGAAGGATCATACCATATGGTATTAGAGCAAAACTCTTTGACGTGAAGTTTTATGAGTTTATGTGTTGATTTTGAAATTAAGAAAAAGCCATTGAAAGTATTTGAGAAAAAACAAGCAAATTGGAAAATTTTCGGCCATAAAAAGTACTGAGTAAAGATTGCAGAGAAAAGTATAACAAATGAACTCCGAATTGCTTAAAACTAGTCTTGATTGAACGCTTATTCAATTGTGAAATATTTTGCAACAAATTTGGGTTTATTTTTTTTTTTTAAATTTGGATGAGTTATGTTGGGATTACTACAACTTGTTTTCATGCTCTGTTTTGTAGAAATTGAATTCTAGTACTCCACATATCTTTGAATTGTGAACCAATTATCTTAGTTTTGAATTTGCAACTTCTTTTGGATATAATTATAAGTGTTTTGCTGAGCTTTTGGTGGAAATTAGACTCATGCTTCTCTTTAAATTCTTTGTTCTTATTTATCAAGAGTTGCTTGCATGATTTTTGCTTTCGTATAACTTGGAAGCTTTAGAAATCACTAGATAATTCTAGTGGTGAGGAAAACGAAAAAGGCAAGAGTGTGAGGATATTGATATAAAAGCCATAAAGAGTGAGCACAAACACAAGGGCTGAGAGCCAATACAATTGAGAGAAACACAAGAGTGGCGAGGTCTTAGTTTCTATTACTTGTTTGCTTGTTTCTTACAAACACAAGGGTTGAGAGCCAATACAATTGAGTGAAACACAGGAGTGGCGAGGTCTTAGTTTCTATTACTTGTTTGCTTGTTTCTTAGGTACCTTTACGATCCATTAATCTGTAACATGTCTCATGAAGAGGAACAAAATCGAAATCATAATAAGGGACCTAGTGATCCTATTATGCAAGAGGTTGTTCGTACTTTGAGGTCCTTGCAACAAGAAATGGGGAACACTTAAATGAACGATGGGCATCCACCTAAATCGATTGACAAGAATCGACATTGGGTCAAAGGTGGGGATTTCACAACTATGAAAACCTTATTCCAAGACGATCTATGAGAGATGAAGATAGCTCTCCTCATGCAAATTTTGGATTTAGGGATGACCAATCCCAAGATTTCCAAGAAGTTTCCAACCTTGGGAACCCAAGGTGGAGGAAGGTTTAGTGCTAGAGGGGGAAGGAATGGAAGGGGCATGGGAAGAGGACTTTAAAGAGAATTCATGAGAATGCCAAGGGAACAAGATAAATATGACCGGGAATTAGAAAGAGATGAAGAGGGTTACTATGAGGAAAAGGAATTAAGGAGGATTAAATTGAAAATCCCTCCTTTTTCTAAGGAAAGAGTGAACAAGAGGCTTACCTTGAATGAGAAAATACGGTTGAGCTTGTCTTTGATTGTCACATCTACTCGGACCTAACAAAGATGAGATTGGCAGTGGTAGAATTCACCTACTAAGTCGTCATATGGTGGGAGCAATTGGTGACGAATTGAAGGAGGAACTTAGAGAGACCGGTAGAGACATGGGAGGAATTGAGAACCTTGATGAGGAAGAGATTTATTCCTCCACATCGCCATAGAGATCTTTATAGCAAGCTACAAAACCTTTGGCACAGGAGCAAAAGTGTAGAAGAATACTACAAGGAGATTGAAATAGCAATGATAAGGGCAAATATCATTGAAGATAGGGAAGCTACAATGGCAAGATTCATGAGTAGGTTGAATCAGGACACTTTCGAGCTACAAGCATATGTTGAATTAGAAGAGATGGTTCATAAGGCCAAGAAAATATAAAAGCAGCTGAAGAGTAAGGCATCCTTCAAAAATCCTTTCACTAGTTCCAAGCTGGTGGCCTCAACCTACAAACCTAGCCCTTTGAGAAAGGATGATACACCTAAGGTCGTATTCAAGGAAGGGTCTAAGGGGAAGGAAGAGAACAAGGATAAGATAAGGAAAAGAAATGCTTAGTAGTAGAAACTGAAGCCGAATTGTGTCCCTGAACCGCGCTCGAGCTCGTCTCTCAAGTTACTCCACGAAACTCGAATATGTTGTTATGATCTTCAACTCCACTTGTAATCACTCAATCCTTGTTCTCTAATCTAATATCTACCTAATTAAGGTGAGAATTGGGGGATATTTATCATAGAAAATCGCCCTAATTCGCCTCCTAAAAGCCTATTTACGCTACTAATAAACAAAGGTATGAATTATGCTAAAAATGCTCTGAAAAAATAATTAAGTATAGCCATTCACGAGACCTACCGGTGCTGGTGGGTCGAAAGCTACCGTGTGCGCTAGGTCTATGTTCCCAGTTTGCCCTGTGATGTCCGGAACCTACAGCGGCCGCTAGGGGAGCCTACCGAGCGTGGTAGGCTTCTTCTCCCAATTTTTCCTTGCCAAGGCACCTACTGCACTTGGTAGGGTGGCACCTATCGTTTTCCGTTGTTTTCACTTCGTTTCAAGCCATTTTTTTTGTTCTTTGTTATATATCACAAGCACTTACAACATAAATGGGAGATATTAGGCTCAAATATATACTTTATACATTTAAATCACCAAAAAACAATGAAATTAACATATGAAATAATAGCCAAAATAACACCTATCAAATACCCCCACACTACAGCATTGCTTACCCTCAAGCACAGAACTAAACAGAAGGAACGAAAAAGTTCAAAAAGCTTTTTAAAATATAGAGTTCACAGAAAACGAAAACTACATTGGCCTTAAGTAATTAAGAAAAGGGAAGACAGAAGATATCCAGAACTGCAAATACCAAAGAAAGTACCAAACAAACATAAAAGAAATGAAAACGAAACTAAAAACGATCAATGCCACTTCGAAAGAATCTTCAACCACTCAACCACTAATATAAAATGGAAGAATGAACACAAGGCACACTTAGTCCACCATACTTACAAATAAAAAATACATGCCAATGTATGGGTTATGCTCGTGTTTTTTTATAAAAACGAAATGAAGGAATGCTAAGCAACTAACGAAGTGAAATCCTTTAAAAGACAATGCACAACAATGCCATATTTCTCTGGTTCTCATTTATTCCAAGTCTTATTTTAAGTCGTTCAGGGATTAGGTAAGACTTTTTGGCTTGTAATGTCAAGCTTGGGACATAAAAGGTGCCAAACAAGGTAACAGGAGATAAGAACAAGCAAGATAAAGCCAACGCAACTGAAAGGATAAAAAATGGAAAAATTAAGGAATAACATTCTAATTGTCGTTCGCTCTTCTCAATCACCCTTGAATAACCTACTGTTTCTCTTGCACACCTTACCCAACATATTTACAAATCAGCCCTTTGACAAGAGAGAGACTAGTGTCGTTTATTTTTCTCAAGACCACAATATACATAAGAATGAAAATACCATTTTTTCTTGCCCTTCTTTTCCGTTGTTTTTCTTTTTCATAAAAAAACAAAACAACTCTTTTCTCTTGTTTTCTTTTCTCTCAACAATTTGTACCAAAAAGTGAAATACCCAAACTACCCCCTCTTTACATGGTTTTTTCATTTCTTCGCACTTTCAGCTTCACACTTATCCATTACTTACACTCAAAATAGCTAGCATGTTATTCCAAAAATGGCTCCATGAAATGAGGTTTAATTTAGTGAGAGTTTAAATAGACGAAAAATAGGAGAGAGTAAAACCCTCGGCATGAAGACACAAATAATAGAGTTAGGGGTTAATTTCGAACACGGGTAGGCAAATCAAAAGCTTAAACGGAACATGAAGGCATGAGACCATCATTTCTAAGCTTAACTCAGACTAAGACTTTTTCACTTCATAGAACAGAAGAAACACAAGAATGCATTCGAATTCCAAAGGACTCTCATTAAGCTAATTTTCTAGAATTCCTTGGTTTCTACTACTAACAACACTTATAGGTGCAAGAAAAAATCAACATGTACGAATATTATGCAAATAAGGTTTTCCAAATGCCTAAGTGCTATGCCCTTTCAAAAATCCCGACAGTCTCGTGATCTAGCATCTACTCAAAATGGTAAAAGAAAGATAAAGGAAAAGATAAAGAAGACTGATAAATTTTCTTTTAAAATTTTTAGAGTTTTTATTTTTTTTAATTTTCATAAGGAGAATGAAGAAGGATAGTAAAAAGACAAAAAGATAGAACTAACCCCCATACTTAAAACCACATTGTCCTCAATGTGGGGGCAAGAACCATACAAAACAAATAAAAATAAAATGCGAGGCGCTCCCGAAGATAATAAAGCAGTAAAACACACGGGAAAACCATTCCCACACCAACAAATAAAGAAAAATATAGAATGAAAACGCAAGACAAATTACAGTAACAACGAAACAGAACTTCAAAAGAAATAAACAAAGAAAAACAGTGAAAGAAAAATAAAATTAAAATGAAAAACAAAAAACAGAAAAACTCCCTATTGATCCCTGTTGTAGCCGCCATTGCTACCCTGATCGGGTAGAAACTTGCTACACAAGCAGGCCAGCATTACCTCCTGTCTACTGATAGAGGCCCTTTGATGATGCAGCTCGTCTACATACAAGCTAGTGGACTCCACGATCTCTGCCAACAGCTGCCCATGGATATCCTGAGTGACACGGGGCTGGTCGAAAGCAATCTGCATCCCAGTCTGTAAAGCCGCCATAGGAGCAGTGGAGGGCTTGTCCTCTCTGGAGAAGTCATAGGACTCATCATCCTCACTCCCCTCATCCTCGTTGGGCTGTGAGAAAGACGCACCTATTCCAGTCTAACTGGTCTCTTTTATAAACCGAAACCTGGTCCAATCGCCCTCCCGCAGCCTATCCTTCTCGGATCGAGGGATCTATTCTTTCTCCTTTTTGTCCCATGAGTAGCTGCAGTTGTTGGATGTGGTAAATTTAATCACTTGCGGTGCCCCAATGGACAACTTCCTCTCCCGTGCTAGATTAATATTAAAAGCAGCAAAGACCTTTGAAAGAATTATGGGGTACCAATACACACGTTTTTTAGTCGTATCGCAACCTATGTTGTGCATCATATGTATCATTAAGGAAGCAAGAGAAAAAGGGGATTTATCAAGAATTTTAGAAAGCATGTACATATCAATAGTGCAGACTTCATTTTGTCCACCCCCTTTTGGAGCTAAACTATGCTTGAAAAAATAAGTGAGGGCCGGGAAAGAAAGAGAACGGAAGTTCCCCGCATGGAGTATACGGCAGCGATCATAGGGCCATGACCAAATGTCAAAGCGCGAACAACTCGTGTCAAAACTCCAAGCAGGGTCCTCATCAATAGTTTTCTTATTTCAGTCCACGATGACTATGTTCCCCACATCTTGAATCCCAATGATGGATGCAAGACGATCCTTTTCAAGAACAATCCGAACCCCTATCACTATAGAAATAATAGTGGGGAGATCCTTGTTCATTTATGAAACATATTGGCCTAAAACTCCCGAACAAGGTCAAGATAATAATCTCCAAAAATACGGAGTAGAGGAACCCAGCCCAAACACCGAAAAAGATTTTCCACTTTAAAAATGCTCAATGACCTCCTCATCAAATGATTTTTCAACAACCATTTTCAAAGAGTCCCTTTCGGCTATCTATGTACGGGCCTCCGTCATGAGACATTCTGAAAAAGGTAAAATATCAGGAGTAGAAGGATTGGGCGTCGAGTCCCCCTACTCGAGCCCCCTTTGATTTTGCTTTTGAAGTAGAAGCTGCTTTTTTAGGGGCCATTTTAAAGCAAGGGAGTGAAAAACAAAAGAAAACAAAAAAACAAAGGTAAAAAGGAAAATGAAAAGAAAACCCAACAACACAACAGTCCACCCACACTAGAGGAAAACCTACAGCGCCAACACAAGAGAAAAACAAAAGAGCACAAAATAAACACACAAAAAGATAAAACCTATCGTAGCCCGTTGTGCTTAAACTAAGTCGCCCATGGGTGCTAAGTGTGAACAAAACTAAAAACAGTAAAATTAAAAACAAGAAAATTCCACAACAACAAAGCGAATAAAACACAAACTAAAACCAACACTTAGCAATAAAACCCAAAAATCAAAACAAACTAAACTAATAAAAGTGGGAAAAATGGTCAAGAGAAAGCCTGTGGTTGTTTGAACAAACAACCAAATTTACTAATGTCGACTTTTTTTTTGTCTCAGGTTTTGTGCTCGCCGAAGTCTCTGGGAAATAGCCGAAAGTCTGCCAAAAAACTTGCCGGAAATCCCTTTAATATAAAATTTCTGAAAATTTTCATTAGAAAACCAAGAATACACACAAAGTATTAGAATTGCTAAAAATTACACAAAAAGGAAATAGAAAAGAGAAATTATAGAAAAATAACAAAAGAAGAGAAGAGAAGAACTTCAAGAATGAGGGGAAGAAAAATGGAAGCTTTTAAGGAGGAATTAGAAGAAAGAAAAGATGGTATTATAAACTTTTATGGTGGTGAGATGAAGGTGGAGAAAAATTAAAGACTAGAGGAGTTAGAAATAGAAGAGAAGAAGAAGAAGTTAAAGAAAAAGAAGAAGAAGAAGAAGAAGAAGAAGAAGAAGAAGAAGAAGAGAGGAAAAAACAAAACAAAGTGAGGAGGAGGAGGAGAGAGAGAGAGAGAGAGAGAGAGAGAGAACCGAGAAAAGGAGCCAGTGTGGGAGGAGTAGCTATGGGAGTTTGGAGGACGAAAAGGGAGACAAGACTTAGGGATTTTGCAGAGGATGTTAGAGGAAAATTTTGCATAATTTTTCAATTGAAAGCTGAAAATTTTGGTCAAAAACGGGCCGACCCGACCCGATTTGACCCAAGTGCACCTTACTTGGGACCTACCGTGCACAGTAGGTCTTTACCTAGAGGTGCCGAAGAATTCCTACAGCCTATCGCACGCAGTAAGTTACCCTACAGTTTGTGGTAGGGTTCTGTCCAACTGCCATTTTTCTTTGTTTTGGCATGTTTGTGCCTCGTTTTGTCACCTGTCAGTCTTGGTCGCTCAAACTTTGCTTAGAAACGTTCCCAACAAGTAATCAACTCTCCAAAATACAATACGCAAGATAACAAAAAACGAGTTAGAAAGAAGGTGGGCATAAGCGAGTACAACGATACATCTTACATAAAAAAACCAGCCAAAGATATTTTTTTTCTTAGCCGTTCTGGAGAACAAAGGACTCTTTTAAAAGGTTTCCCATGTTCTTTCCAAAGTACGGCGGTTTAAGATAATTCTTGATTATTACTTCCTTATAATGAAGTGATAGAATTTAAACCCCAAAGTAAAAAGAGAAATTATGAACTTCAAGACGATCTCAAGAAAGATGTTACTAGTTACGAAAAGCTTTAATTCTTTAAAGGAAAACATAATGTTAATGAAGACTACGTTTGAAGAACTCATTTTTGCTTTTCCATGGCATAGGGCTTTTTTCCTCTTAGTGCATTGAAATTTTTCTTTGAACTTATTAAGATTTCTCCTCTCCTCGTCTTTCTCCTTGGATTGCGTCCATGGTGCTGTATAAATAAATAATTACAAACAAGAAATGAATTAGTTTCTTGAGTAAGGAAATTCACTCCTTCACACTTTTCGATTACATCAATCTCGTTTCTTGTCGCCCTTCTTTATGATCCTCGTGACTTTTCACAAAACTCTTGTTTTCCTTTTCTGGCTCATTTTCCTTGGCCTGAGTTATAGTCTCTGGTACTCACTCATTCCTATTACTTTCTTTAATTGCGCTCGTAACCTGACGAAGTTCTTCTATTATTGGGAGACTGTCATGCCTCCTACCCATTATTTCTTGTTCAACCTCTTCTTTCTAGTGTAACGTGGACTCTGTCAGTATTGGATCAATTTCACCCTCTTCATCCACAATTATGGGAGCCGTGATTGCTAGTTCTTTTGCTCTTGGCACGGTGACCGCCTCGATCTGTTCTTCTGAAATCTGCTCTGTAGTATTTGGTAAACTACTAAGCAGTCTGTCTACGACCATCTTTGCTAGTAGCTCGATTTTGTTCTCCATACTGTATAGAAAGGCTGTTTGGCTTCTCTGGATTTCTTCCATGCCCTTCACCCCAATATCTGCCGATTTAATATATCTCAACCCATAATCTTTGATATTCAGTTGTGGGGTGATAGAGGTACCGATGGTCCATGATTGAATGTTGAATATTCATCATAAATTCCCTAAGGAATGTTTGGTTGGGTCCTCCGATCTGAACTGTACTGGTGAGGACACGTACTGTACCCCTACCAATCTCCTTAGAATATGGCTGGCTGATAATTCGGATGTTGAGGTGCACCCACAATGTTCTCAATCCCTTGTTTTAAAATTGCCGCCATTTGGGCTTCCATGGCCTCATTGGCATCCATGCTATTTTTTTCTATAAACTAAAACTAATAAAATACATAATCAATACATTATCCCAAGATAAAAACCCGAAATTCTCCAGTCCATACCATAAACACCTGAAAAAAAGGAATAAGAAACAAGGAGGAATGGAGTAAGCAATAAAGACCAACAAAAAGAAAAGGAAACTATACAAACAAAAGAAAAGAAAAACTACACAAATGACTAAAGCACCAAAAAATGATATTTCATTAAACTTGTCGTGTACCTCGGAAACGACGTGAAATTTTTGGTGTTTAAAATTTAAAGGGGAATGAGATCCTATAGCTACAGTGCATGGTAAGTAGACCTCACACTTGTAGAGACGTGTTCACCCCGAGATTCGATATTCTCGAAGGTGGCAAGACTCAGCTGTTAGTATATGCCCTAAGACCAATTGACTCACATTTATGATTTATGAAGCACGTATTCTTTTTAATTGTATTTTATGCTCTTTGTCATCAAGTATGTGACTTGATAGTAAAACCCTTATAGCTAATAAAATACTATTCTTATTTGTCCCTAGTTTATTACATCTTGTAAACTAGTGTGAAGTTGATTGATGGTCAAGTTTTACTGATCATGAATATGAGATATAAAATCAATTCATAAATACATATTGAGAATATTATATTGGACATGACCCAAAGTGAAGAAGAAATATTGCATGGGTTTAAGTTATAAGTATTTCTTCTCAGTTTTATATTTGGTGTCCTTTGACCTAATGTTTCTTGCATGGGGAGAAAATATGTTTTGACATAGTCAAACATCACTTTTAATTAGGTGATCATTATGACTATTGGTTGGCTTATTTTCTTGTCATGGCTTGAATATTGGAGATAGTGAAAGGGATTTGTCCCTCTTCTTTTAGAAAGAGATATCCATGGGCCCCTTGATAAGGAAGACTGAAAAATATGCATGGCCATGCTCAAATAAGTATTAATAAGGTGTTATTATATTATTTGTTGGAACAATATGCCTGGTGATCAAGTAAATGGTTAATTAAGTTTTATAAGGATGACTTGGTCCATGCCTTATACTTAATTAGGATATCATGTGACCAAAGGATGAAATATTAAATCTGATGCTAGGTTATTATTACATTTACTTAACTTGGGTAAGCATAATGTCTTGCTAGAGGCCGCTTATGTTTTGTGAGTAAATGTCTGGGACATTTTTCATTCACTGCCAACGTTAAATGAACCTACAGGGTCACACGCATAGACGATCTTGTGAGCATAATGTCCACGTTCAATGAATCTGGATTGTGTCCAAATTCGTTGAACGTATACAAAAAGGGAATCAGATTTCATATTGTATTTTCTGGTAAGTTAATAAGTAATTAATTTTATTTAATCGAATAAATGAAATTAATTACTTAATATTACTCATCCAACCGTTGGATAATTATAGGAATAGACGGACGAGATTAAACTGTCATTAGATGACAGTTAGGGTTTTGATATTGACAACTATAAAAGGTTATGTTAACCTTTTCTTGGTGGCCGTCCTTTATCTGATTAAAGAAAAATAAAACCCTAGAACGGCGATATAGTATCTAGCCTCCTCTCTTCGAAATACGACCGATTACCAGATAGTCAGGATCAATTCTGAATAGTTTTCAGAACACAGGAAATCTAGCATCCCGATTGCTTGCAGAGGAGTTCATCGCGTGGATACCAGTAGAGGGCGAAGCGTACAAAGCAGCGCCTCCACAACGAACAATCAAAACATTGAGGTAGTTTCTGTCCAATCGGTTTTTCTAGTATGTGTAGATCTTGTTGGTGGATTTCCGTAGTTTTATTTTGTTTTATTTTATTTTGGTGTTTAAAAATTTAAAGGGGAATGAGATCCTACAGCTACAGTGCATGGTAAGTAGACCTCACACTTGTAGAGACGTGTTCACCCCGAGAGTCGATATTCTCGAAGGTGGCAAGACTCAACTACTCAATCTTTCACTCAATGTTTAGTCTTAACAATGTGGTGGAAATGACCGTAAGGTAAAAGTTAGCAAACTTAAGCATCAACTAGCAGAAAAAGGAAAAAAATATAAAACGGGAGCTTGGATCTCAGGATCCCCCTAACCTTGTTACTACAATTAACCAGAATTAATGAAAACTATAGTTGCCTTAGTGGATTGGGTCATAACACTCGTTATCGGGCAATCACTTTCTCTAGGTGAAAGCCTCTCTATTCTCTATAACTTTTAGACGAGAATATCTTCTCTCCCTAACAAGCTACGAATGCACTACACCCAGGTGATTATTAACCTAAGAGTGTATTAACTATCTCTAGTTCAAGACCCCAATTAATCCCCAAATTGAAAGCTCTCAGGTGTTCTTCCTTTATCAATTCCAAACACCCGTGTTATAATTCAAGACCATGACACTTAAATTGCACATAAATAATCAATTGAAGAAAAATTCAATAAGAAACATCATTCAATTTCATTAAAATCAAGTTAGTTTCATAATACCCAAAATGTTACTGTTCAAGTTCCAAATCCAAACAAACTAATCTCTGACAATTCATCGTAATAAACTAAACTTAAACATAAATTAAACGAATAGAGAATGAAAAGAAATTCTTAGGCGTATAAATTGAGCCAAATTGCGTCCCCGAGCTGCATCCTAGCTCGTCTCTTGAGTTGCTCCTGCGAATCTCGAATCTGTTTTTTGATCATCAATTCCACTCATAATAACTTCAATTATGTTCACTAATCTAATATCTACCTAATTGATATGGGAATTTGGGGAAATTTGTCACAGAAAATCGCCTCAATTAACCTCCTAAGAATCTATCTACACTACTCTAAAACTAAGGAATGAATTCTTCTGAAAAAATTCTATAAAATAAACTAAGTATTGCTACTTTTGGGATCAACCAGCGGTGGTAGGTCGGGACCTACCGTGCGCGGTAGGTCTCTGTCCCCATTGTGCCCAGTGTTGCCTGAAACCTACCGTGGCCAATAGGGGAAAGCCTACCTGCGTGGTAGGCTTTTGTATTGCAACTTCTCTTGTTGCCAAGGGCCTACCATATGCAATAGGGTGGCCTAACATGGGCAGCAGGCTACCATTCTTGCGTTGTTTTTATTTGTTTTCACTCCGTTTTAAGCAGTTTTTGTTCATTCTTCAATGTACTTCATCCAGTAAGCACCTATGACACTAATGGAGGATATTAGAGACAAATATACACTTTATACCTTAAAGTCACCTAAAAATGATGAAATTAACATACAAAATAATAGCCAAAGTAATGCCTATCAATGCTTTAGGAAAGGAAGAATATCTAGGGTAGTGTAGTCGAGCGAGGTACAGTCAATACGAGCTCTTTTGATTTAGATGAGGCAATGGATTTCTTTGAGGCCATGAAAGGAGTTTGAACAGAGGAAAAAGGAGATGGAATAAAAATATAACAGACCAGCAATGCCAGCTACACGACACATAAATAAGCTTAGAACACAAAAACACACAGGAAGAATTAAATAAACTAAATGTAGCCCGTGCGTGCTAAAGTATTCTAGTGTCGCCCGTATGTGCTGAAGTGTTGCAAGGATAAAAGAAATAAAACTAATAAAGCAGTAGAAATATAACAATAAAAGCAAAGCTCCGATGAAGCAAAAAAAAAATAATAATAATAATGCCCGCGATAAACAAAAATCACATAAAAGAAAACTACGATGAAAATGAGGC
Organism: Catharanthus roseus; assembly: GCA_028651295.1. Taxonomy (NCBI): domain Eukaryota; kingdom Viridiplantae; phylum Streptophyta; class Magnoliopsida; order Gentianales; family Apocynaceae; genus Catharanthus; species Catharanthus roseus. The sequence goes on along the minus strand of JAPQWS010000165.1, from coordinate 3,046,416 downwards.
AAAAATTTAATGAAGTTGCCTTTGATTGTTTGAAGAAACAAACTATTGCCACAAGTAACGTGCGTTTTCTGACTTGAACGAATCGCCGCTGGAGTTTCGCTAGAGTAGCCAGAAGTTTACTAAAAATTTTCTTTGAAATTTCTGCAAAATTTTTGTTAGGGAACACCACAAACCACAACAAAAGGTTAGTCAAATAGTAATTAACAAAAAGAAGGCGAAATTGGTGCTCAATCAGGTCGACACGACCCGTTTGTACTTAAAATTACCCAAACCACATCTTGAATTGGACCTACCGTGTCTAGTCGGTCGAGGCCTACCTCTGCGGTGGGCTTCTACCTAGACACTGATTTATCTTTTGTTCTGCAACTTTGAACCACGTTTCATGCTTTCGAACCTTGTTTACTCATTTACACTTTAAGTGGGTCTTAAGTGAGCAATCATCTCTCAAAGAACACCTTATAATAACAACAACATAACAATGACGAAACAAATTAAAATAGAAGCTGACATAGTAGGATACAATGGCACAATTACATAAAACAACATGCGAGATAAAGCTGTTCTTAACCATTTTGGTGAACAAGGGACTCCTTCTAAGGTTTCCCACATCCTCTCTAAAATACGGATTAAAGTGATACCCATTTATGACCTCCTTGTAATGAAAATGAAACAACTTGAAACCTAACACAAAATAAGAAACTTAAGATTGAGCTCAAGAAAGATATTACTAATTACGAACAATTTTAACTTTGAAGAAAAACCCATTGGTGATTTTCTATAGCATAAGGGTTATTTTCTTCCAATGCTCTCACAATAGGTCTCCTCTCTACTTCATTCTCCGTAATTTGCTTCCATAATGCCTGCACAGATAAAGAATCCTTGACAAGAAAAGAGTTAGTTTTGTTAGTAAGGAAATTCACTCCCTCACTCTTTTCGATGGCCTCAATCTCAGTTTCTTGCCACTCTTCTATATGACTCTTTTGAATTTCCAAGAGACTCTCAATATTTTTTTCTTGCTCAACTCTCTCAAACTCACTCTTATTTCAGGTTAATCGCTCATCTTTCTCACTTTCTTCCAACTACACTTGTAGCCTGTAGAGGTTCTTGAAGTCTTAGGGAAGTGGACTCCTCCGGTACTTGAGTAGTTTTCTCCTCTTCATCCACATATATAGGAGAAGTCATCTCAAGATCTTTTACACTTCACAAGGTGATCGCCTCTGCCTGTTCCTTTGGAATCTGCTCCGTATTACTAGGTAAACTACTAAGCAGTCTTTTAGCGATCATCAATGTTAACAGCTCGAATTGACTCTCCATGTTGTTGATGGAAGTTGCTTGGCCTCTCTGTACTGCTTCTATGCTCTTCACTCCGGCATCTTTGGAATTGATATATTAAAAACAAGATCTTCTATATTAGGCCGTGGGGGTGATAAATGTTCCGGTGAAGTATGATCCTATGGTGAATATTAAGTATAACCTCCCCAAGGAATATTCAGTTCCGTCCTCCAATCTAAACTGTACTGGTCAGGATACATGTATACCCCGGCAAGTTTTCTTGGAACACGGCCGACTGATAATGCGTATATTGTGGCATAACAGCCATGTTCTCTATCCTTTGTTCTAACATTGCTACCAATCGGGATTCCATAGTATCATCGGTATCCGTGTCTTACTCTCCAAATCCTAAAACATACAACTGGATAACGATCAACACAATTTCAAAAAGTAATAACCCAAATTCCCAATGTTTATGCCACTCACACCTAAGCACAACAAGGATAAAGACTAGAACCAAAATGAACAAACAATAAAAATTATCTAAAGAAACATAGAAATTATTTTCCTTAAATTGCCGTTCTCCAACAACGGCGCCAAAAATTTGATGTGTTAGAAAAAAAAATATATAAAACGAGGAATGAACTACTAAATACTACGGTGACAAGTAAGTGGACATATCACTGTAGTAAACAAGCTCTACACGCGTGTTGAATCTCGAGGAATGATAAAGGCTCAAGTACTAATGTTCTTCTAATGTTTAGCCTAAAAAGAATGGTTTTTGAAGATGAAATAATTAAAAATCTGAAAATGATTAAATTGACTAAAGAAAACAAATAATGAAAACTATGGTCTTAAAAATTAATAAAGCAAGAGTTTGGATGGTGGAATCCCCCTAATCCTTGTTACTAATTCAATTGGAAAACTTTATAGAAAACAATGTTGAATCAATCAAGTTAGGTCATCACAACTAATCAAGAAATCCCTATCTCTAGGCGAAAGCCACACTACTCACTAATCCTTAGAGGAAAATCTCTTTTCTCCCTAACAAATTATGAGTACAGTAATATTAGGTGATTTAAAAGACCTAAAAGTGCAATATCATACCATTAATCAATTGCCCTAATTAGCCTCCAATTGGTTGCCCTAGAGTGTTCTTCATTTTTCATTCCGAACAATCTTGTGATCAATCTAATCTCGAGACAATTAAATTGCAATAAAGCACAATTAGAAGACAAATCAAATCAAAACAAACATCGAATTCAAGAAAATTAAACCAAGAATTTCATAATCAAGAGTTAGGGTTCAACTCTTATTCAAACGTTACTCCCTAATCATTATATAAAACCTGAAATTAAATATTGAATTAAATAAAACTGAAGGAAAAGAAAGATTAAGAGGAAGATTGAAGCTGCAATTGCAGTCCCGAACGTCGCCCGAGTTCGTTTCTCAAGTCGCCCAATTGAAGCCTGAAATCTTGAGATTTGATCTTCAAATCTTGATCTCCAATAACTAAATTATGGAAATATAATGACTGCCTAACTATTTGAATGTGAATTTTTGGGAATTAGCTAAACTAAATTCGTCCCTAATTGTCTATTAACTACCTCACTTCGCCCTAATAGTAGACTAACTGATTAATAGGGAAAATTACATCAAAATAGAGTTACAATTAGATTATAAGCTCTCCAGTCGGGACATACCGCACACTGTAGGTCGAGCCCTCCCACCCGTGGCAGGGTTCTGCCCAAAATCCATCGTCGTCGTCGAGACCTACTGTCGACGGTAAGGGTAGCCAACCATCGCCGGTAGGTTTTTGTCCCTGCTTCACATGTGACTACAAGACCTAACATCGGTGGTAGGTTGGTCTATCTCAGGCAGTAGGTCGGCCTCGTTGATGCCGTCAGCTTCATTTTCATCGTTTTCACTCCGTTTTCGACCATTTTCATTTCCATTCATCCTTTTCTCATTCAGAACGCACCTAAGACAAGAATAAAGAGTATTAGTCTAAAATATACATCCTTACATATGAAAAAAATTGTAAAATGATCAAAATAATAGAAATATAGACAAATTAGCACATATCATTTACTCTTGCATGTTTTTATAGAATAGACCTATTTATTCTGTTTTCTTTCCCCTTACCTTATCAATAGATTGGTTGAGGTTAGTCCCTTGGTAATTCCCACCTTGATCACATATTTTGAAGGGCGCTCAGTTGTGGGGTGGAATGAAAGAGCTTTCGAAAAAGCGGAATCAAGATGAAGTGCAAATAAAGTCCAAGGGAATGCCCTCGCTTCACCTAAAGATTCAGGCACGAAAAAGCAAACTAAAATCCTGTAGATTGGATCTTATTCAAACGAAAATGAAAAGCCCAAACTGTATAACTCTGTATAAATACTAATTCAAATCCTTAGCTCTGTCCCTTAGTGTAACTGTGATATTCGCACTGTAGTTTCGAATATAAAAGCGGATGGTTTATAAGTGCATAAATGTCTAAATATTCTATAAGTTAGTTTCATCATTTCTGGTATTTTTAACATGTAAAAAAGTATATATTTTGCTTAAATATCTCTTATTCTTGACTAGGTAACTTTCGGAAATAGAAACAATGAAAAGGAAATGAAAACAGAGTGAAAATGACGAAAATGCAAGTCGTTAGCAAAAAGGCAGCTACCGTGCATGGCACGGTAGCCTTCAATCTCCAGTAGGTGTCGAAGATGGCAGGGCAAGTGAAACCCGCCACCTACCGTGGATGGTAGGCCTCACCCTACCATCAGCGGTAGGTAGTGCTGGCAATGGTTGTTCCAACCCATTTCAAACTTGGTTTTCTTGATTTCTACTCCAACTCTTGTTTGGATTTCTTGTATTTTTTCCTCTATATATAGGCTTTTATGCAGCCATTGTAAGAAAAAATCAAGATATAATTTAGAATAGTTTAGAATAGATTAGATACATAGTTTTAGGTTAAATTAGATTAATTTAGTTAGGTTAGAGTAGATTAATTAGGTTAGATTAGGTAAACACTCTTTAAAATTCCAGCTTTTATATTTTCTTTAGTTAATAGAATATCAAGATTTCTGCAAGATTTATTTTCTTGGATTCAAGAATTGAAGACTTTGATTCAAGATTTCGATCTTCGACTTGGTGACTCGAGAGACGATCTTAGAAGATGTTCGGGATTCAATTGTGGCTTCAAGACTTAATCCTAAGGTTTCTTTTCCTTTTTTCTTGTTATTGAATTCTTTTATTAATTTTCAGTTTTATTTATAATGAATAGTGAGTAGTTTTTATTGTTTGATTTAGGGTTGAACTCTAATTCTTGATTATGAAGTTCTTGGTTTGACTTCTTGATTTTGATATTTGTTTTAATTTAAGTTGTCTTCCAATTGCATCTGTTTGTAATTTTTAACTGTCACGAGATTAGATTATTCGCAAGGTTGTTTTGAATTGAAAAATGATGAATAGTCTAAGGCAACCAATTGGGAGTTAAATGGGGAATTGACTAGAGATACGATTTTGTACTTTTAGGTCTTTTAAATCCTCTAAATTTATTGCACTCATAAATGTTAGGGAGAAAAGAGATTTTTTTTTAAGGGTTAGTGAGTAGGGTAGCTTTCGTCCTAGACATAGGGATTGCCCGATTTGAGTGACGACCAAACTTAATTAATTCAACATCGTTTTCATTTAAAGTTTTTCCAACTGAATTAGTAATAAGGATTGGGGGTATTCAACCAACCCAAACTCTTATCCTTATAATTCCTTTTAAAAATCGTTTTTATTTGCTTTCTTGTAATTGATTTACTTGTTTTTATTTCTTTTTTAATCAACAATATTATCATTTTTTTCGACTAGACATTAGAAACACGATTAGTACTTGAACCTTCGTCCATCCCTGAGAGATTCGACACTTGGGTTGAAACTCATCTCTACTTTGTTATGTCCACTTGCCTTACATTGTAGTAATTAGGATCAGCGCTTACTGGAGAATAAAAACGAGTTGAGGAAGGTGAACCAGAAAAGGAAAACGAGAATTTTGTGGAAATTCATGAGGATCATAAAGAAGGGCGACAAGAAATGGAGATAGACGATATTGAAAAGAGTGAGGGAGCAAACCCACTTACTCACAAAACTAACTTTGTTCTTGTTAATGATTCTTTATGTCTGCAGGAATCGTGCAAGTAACTCGACAGGAATGATGAGGAGAGCAAATCTGTCATGAAGTTCAAAAGAAATTTCGAGAACGTTAAAAGAGACCAATCCTTATGCTATGAAAAAGCACGAATGAGCTTTTCTTCGACCTTAACCCTCATTAATCTTCTATTATCCTTTAAAGAGTTTAAGTTGTTTGAATTTTATAACATCTTTCTCAAACTCGATTTAAAATTTTGAATTATCGTCTTACATGGTGTTTCAAATTCTTTCATTTCCATTACAATGAGTTTCTTTTTCTTCTTTTATTTTCTGTCTTCTTTTTTTCTTTCTTTTCTGTTTGTGCTTTCTTGTTTATTTCATGCTTTATTTTATACTCTTTATTTGTTTTTCTCTTTATTTTTTTATTTGTTTTATTTTATGTGGAGATGGCTTCCCGATATTTTTTATCACTTTATATATCTGCGGGATTACTTCCAATGTATGTGTTTGTTCTTGTTTTTCTTTTAGTATAACCCCCCATTAAAGACAATGTGATTTTAAGTTGGAGGGGGGAGGGGGGATAGTTCTTGTTTTTCAAGATTTTTTCTGTTAGTCACTTTTAGTCTTTTTCTTTGTTCAATTTTTTTTTAATCCAAAATTTAAAAAACTAAAAGATATTTTATGCTCTTTTCTTCTTACTTTCTTATTTAAAAATGCAAAAATATTTTATTTTCATCACTTTTAATAGAGTTTACAACTGAAAAATTCGATTTTCAAAAAAGGCAAATTACTTAATTACTTGGAAAACCATGTTTGCTAAATTTCTTACTTGATCAATGATTTTATGCACTTGTGAATGTTGTTGAGTAATAGAAACTTAGGAATCTAGGGATATTAGCATTATGATAATAATTTTTTAACTTTGCCTGCAATATCATGATTTGTCTACCTTTAAAAGCAAAGAAGTCTAGTGTAGGATGGTCTCGGAGATGATAGTGCTTGGCCTTCTTTGAACCGTTTGTGCCTTTCTTATCAATTATCCTTTATGAAATCAATAGTTCCCTTTTTTGTGCCTTCATGCCAAGGGTTATACTCCTACCTTTTCTTTGTTCTTTTAACCTCACTATATAGAACCTCAATTCTTGGAGCTAATAGTTGGTATAGACTTTTGGCCGGTTTAAGTGAACCTCAATTCATGAGCTATTGGTTAGTATGGACTTTTGGCCGTCTTGAGTAAAAGAAACGAATTAGTGTGGGGGAAAAGAGGTGAAGAAAGGAAAAAGGAAATGCCCTATTATATAAAAAGAAAGGGCATTTTTGAGGAATTTCATGTATTCGGTGATTTTGGCTAGAAAAGAGAGAAAGAAAGAAAAATATTGATGCTTGAAAAGAAAAAAAAAATTGGAAAAAAGAGAAAGCCAAAAAAATGAAAAAATATGGCAGAAAACGAAGAAAAAAGATGAGGTCAAGCAGCTATCTCTCTTACTTTGGTTATTATTGAAAAATCTTGAGAAAAATATGTTGGTATATTGGGTTGTTATTAGAGAATAATGAAGTAAGTTGAACAAAGGTGAATGAAAGAATGAAAACAGCGGCTGAAATATGTTTCTTTTATTTCATTATTTTATCCTTTCGATTGCGTTATATCTATCTCGTTTGTTTTTGTCTCCTTTTACCTTTGTTTGTTACCTACTTATGTCCCTAGCCTAACATGCCAAAAAGTCCTACCTAATCTGGGAACGACCTAAAAATAGACTTTAATGCGGCTAAGTGATGGAAAAAATATGAATGTTGTTCATTGTCTTTGAAAATATTTCTTATTTCTAATCACATAAATTCCTCTTTCTCTATGAAAGATGGAATGAGCAAAATCACACACACACTCCCTTTGATTGGTAATGACTTATAGTAATTTATGGTAATCTTAGTGATTTTGTAGTAGCCTATTTTTTATTTATCCTTTACAGTTGGACTATGAAATGCTCTATTGAAGTGATTTTATTTTTCTAAGCTTTGGTTTTTTTATTTTGTTAAAGTTTTCCTAAGTTTTTTTAAGTTTTTTATTTTTGTTTTTGATGGATTTGTGTTGGAAAATTTGAGCTACCAATGCCTGTAATTGTTTTTAAGGTTTTAACTGTTTATATTCACGCTTCTATCATTGCCTTATATGTCTTTCTTTTATTAAAGTTTTTATCATTCATTTGTCTGTTTGGTTTGAGTTGATTGAGGGAAAGCAATGGATATGTGTAGGGGTATGTGATAAGTGCATAATTCCATATATTTTCTATATCTACACGCTTTAAGTGTTTTTAATATGTAAAAGTATATATTTTAGCTAAATACCTCTTATTCTTGCCTAGGTACCTTCTGGGAGTAGAAATGATGAAAAGGAAACGAAAACGGAAACCGTTGGCAAAAAAGCAGCTCGTACCGCACGTGGAAGGGTAACCTACCATCATCGGTAGGTGCCGAGGATGGCAAGGCAAGTGCAACCGGAGACCTACTGCGGACGGTAGTCCTCACCCTACCGTCGGCAATAGGTAGTACTGGCAAGGGCGATTCCAATCCTTTCCAAACTCGGTTTTCTTGATTTCTAATCCAACATTAGTTTGGATTTCTTGTATTTTACCTCTCTATATAGGGCTCTTATGCAGCCACTGTAAGAAAAAATCAAGATACAATTTAAAATAGTTGAGAATAGATTAGATATATATTTTTAGGTTAGGTTAGATTAATTTAGTTAGGTTAGAGTAGATCAATTAGGTTAGATTAGTTAAACACTCTTTAAAATTTCACCTTGTATATTTTCTTTAGTTAATAGAATATCAAAAGTTTTTGGTTTGACTTTTTGATTTTGATTTTTGTTTTAATTTAAGTATTCTTCCAATTGCATTTATTTGTAATCTAATTGTTGCGAGATTAGATTATTCGCAAGGTTGTTTGGAATTAAAAAAGGAAGAACAATCTAGGGCAACCAATTGGGGGTTAGTTGGAGAATTGACTAGAGATAGGATTTTTCACTTTTAGGTCTTTTAAATCATTTAAGTTTATTGCACTCATAGTTTGTTAGGGAGAATACAGATATTCTTCTAAGGGTTAGTAAGTAAGGTCGCTTTCGTACTAGAGATAGGGATTGCCTGATTTGAGTGATGACCTAACTTAATTAATTCAACTTCGTTTTCATTTAAAGTTTTTCCACTTGAATTAGTAACAAGGATTAGGGGGATTCCACCAACCCAAACTCTTGTCTTTATAATTCTTTTTAGAAATCGTTTTTATTTGCTTTTTGTAATTGTAATTTACTTGCTTGTTTTTATTTCTTTTTTAATCAACGGCATTATCATCTTTTTTTCGACTAGACATTAGAAACATGATTAGTACTTAAACCTTCGTCTATCCCTGAGAGATTTGACACTTGGGTTGAAACTCATATCTACTTTGTTAGGTCCACTTGCCTTACACTGTAATAATTATGATCACATCCCGTTTTTATTACTTTAATTCTGCATCATATCAATGGTTTTGTATACAAAGAAAGAGATTGTTGATATTAGTAGACTAATCTATTCATTGGTAGGACATTTCTTCTTGTGATCGCCTTTCCTACTTAAAAAAACTAACCTAACTAAATCCGAGTTTTTTCTTGACTAATTACTTTTTGCCTCTTTTTTCAGGGAATAACCATTGGTAGTAGAGGGCCTTCACCAGGGAATCACATACTGTTGATAGAACAGTTCGGTAGTAGGAGTAGCGTTGGGGAAAAGGACTTGTCCCACCATCTTTATCGGTCATCCAATTTCGGGGGGTGATACCAAAATACTAACCTCTATGCTCCCAGAATCTTCGATTCGGAGCTAGAGGAAGTATGCTTCGTTGTTGCCTCCTGCAGCAGAGTTGATTCGGTGCCCTCGCTTATCTTCGATATCCTCGGCTTCGGGTAATTTATACTTTCAAAAATCGTAATTGGTGTACCTCATAGAATATTCACTCCTTGAAGTTAAGTTCCTTTCCTCGTAGGGTTCCTCTACTCCTAACTCATATAGAACCAGAACTACCACAAATTTACCTTTTTCTTACTATTTCTTTTACTTATGGCTTGATTACCATCTGCTGACTAGCTTTTAGGAAACAAGATAGTTGAAGCTTAGCAATGATTCAGTAAGCCTCAGCCTAGAATTCGTTTAGAAGTTGGTCTATGTGGGCTAAGAAGGAGTTCTTCAACCCGCACCCTTGGCAAATATCGGGCGTAAGGCTGTTAAGGGATGAGTCTCTAACAACAGAGGCGAAAGTGTCCTCTCAAAAGAACTGATACTGCGACATTAATTTGGCCATGTAGTAAAGAAGTTTGTTCTTGGTCTTTCTTTCGTAGGCCTACTGAAGTCTTGTTAAAGCACACCCCTAGAGGGAGTTAGGTTAAGGTTCAGTCAAAAGTCTCACTAAAAAGGCATAAGATGTGATACCCTCAACCCCTCTACTAGGTTAACTGCGGCTAAGTAGGGTACCAGTATGCCTCTCGGCACTAAACTACAAGTCCCAAAAACCAATGCAAAACTAGGGGCAACACTTAGAAGCATATACATAGAATACACAGTGGAAAAGTAAGTGGTTGGGTCACTATACATACCCAAAACTTGGGGATCTCGTATCCACGACCCCAAATCTATCGTACCAAGTACCAGTCAAACATCAATATGAACTATCCAAGTAACTAAAATATACAAACATCCCGATATCCTAACCAAAGTCTAGCTCCGCCTAGTGGTGCTGACTAGTGGAACACCCTCGCTGGGCCTCCAGCTTAGCACGGGCTTTATCCACAGACTATATCCACAGAGTCTCTAGTGGTGCTAAGAAACTAGGTGGAGAATCGCCTAAGCCAATCTTACTCCTCAATTAGCTCGAGGATCTCTCTCTCTCTCTCTCTCTCTCTCTCTCTCTCTCTCTCTCATCCTGGCTAGCTCCATCTCCAACCTATCAACCCTGTTGTCTCCTGTTGTCAAGTCTAACGAGTGATTTAAAACAAGCTATCTATATGAGTAATTTCACTCCTCAGCTCCGTAATCAGCTAACCTGCGTCCTTAGTCCACTACTCGCGCCACATACAGTATCCACAAATATCCTGTTCCCCAACCTCATCCAAAAGTTGTAACAATGGGTAGGAGGATGCAGACTCCACAAGTTGAAAAGGAATAGGTGATATTACTAACGAGGAAAAAATCTTGTATAAAGGTGTGCATACCCTCAGTACCAGTTAGTGCCACTCCCTCTGCTCCGCTATCATCTCTGAATCTGACTCGGGCTCACTGGGGTCCTCCTCTATCAACTCCCCAAACTCTACCCCTTGCGCCTTTGGTCCCACTACTAACTCACCGTTTGAAAGTTCAACTAATGGGACCGGGCCCGTCTTTGAGATAATCTCTCTAAGGGAATACAACGAAGACGATATAGCCCTACTGGACCAGCCCACGAGTGTACTCCTGGTATACTCATCCACGAGAATGGTGTGCCATCTAATACCTACAAAACAAATTCTTAGGGTCAGTACTACACAATTAAATTGCATGGTTAACATTAAGGTTAAAATGGTTGACTCTTCTAGCTTGTCTATGATCCAACGATTCGCACCTAGTATCGAACCTAGATACTATGATACCATATGTGATAAACACAACCCCTCCACTAGGTTAACTGCAGCGGAGTAGGGCACCAGCGTGCCTCTCGGCACTAAACTACCAGTCCCAAAAGCCAAAGAGAAACTCGGGGCAACACTTCGAAGTGTGTACATATGATACACAGCAGAAAAATATGTAAACTGACTACTAAAAGAACACTCATTACACAAGGTTCAAGGAAGATTCTTATGATATTTCTAATATAGAAAGAAAATATTTTACAAAACCAAATCCACACGTAGAAAAAAAAAATGCTACAAACAGTTCGAGCATAAGAAAACTAAAAAAAAATACACATGTCCTTCCGGGAATGACCCGATCTCAAAACTCCATGCTACTTCAATGGCTTACTGTGCCACTGTTTGTCCTGAGTCAACTGGGAAAAAACATGATATGGAAAGACGTGAGCACGAACACTCAGTTAGTCCATGCGTGTGTGTGCTTTATTGATATTCTTAGAAATAATGATGTAGTTTTAGAAACAGTTCATGCAATGTTATAAGAAACCATTTTCCTTTGCTATTTTAAAGGTACCAACACTTGAACCTATGTAAGGGTTGGAATGCAACTGGAAAGTGTGAGCGAATCAAGATACATTAGTGCAACTTCTACACACGAATTCAAAAGAACATGTAATGCAGAAGTCGGGCTCCACGGACAAACTTCGGAACCCATAACGAGGTCATTGGAAAATTTTCTGGCATCTCGTCATCAATACCAGCCAAACATCTTGCGAGCGCTCTATTCCGTAACCACTACACTCTCCATTCACATAAAATTAGGCTACAAATCCTGGGGCACCTACCAGTTCCGTTCTGAGACAAACCTTAGTTTCAAGTCCTTCCTGACTCTCCACAAGGAGGCCGTCCCATTGTAGAACATGATGCGATGTCTGAAGTAATACCAATCAGGCCAAACCCTCCATGGTATTATGCCCTCTCTTAAGTGAATCTACCCTCCAGTGTTTTCTAACCGTTCACGTCATCAGAAGAGGCCCTAGTATGGAGGACTAGCCACGTACAATGCAATCCTCTGAAGCTTTCAGATGCACATAAACCTTTCAAACTTCGTCCCTGGTCGAATAGGGTTGTCATAACCATATACAAATCAAAAGGGTCACCCACCCGGTGATTTACAGAAATTTAGATTTTAACCGTTTTAGAATAATAAAATTCCCATCCGCCACTGAAGACATGCTTATGCAGTTTTTAGAAATATGTAAAGTCTAACCAAGTTCAACCATGCAGTTAAACAACCTTTCGATATACTCAACTTGTAGCAATGGTAACTTTTCTTAGAAAATGAAGATACATAACTATTTTCTTTTAAAGTAGGCATACCTATAGGGAGCACTACTCCTATGTGTTTCTAAGGAACATGTTAATACGTTGTGAAGAACATCTCCAATTAAAAGCATGCTAAGTTATACCATTCCAAAAGTAGTAAATATTTTATGATAGGCTTAGAAGTCATATATATATCGCCAACAACATTTGAAAAATAATTAGGCGGGGTTTGTGGACTCACCTGAATGCAGACCTGGTGCTATGATCCTACAAATAGATCTCCAACAAAAACATTTAATTGCGAATCCCAACATTTCTATTTGCCTTCGAAGAAAAATAATATCTCCTTATAAACCTAGGATACATCTACACATGTACTAACCCAAAGCACCTAAACTTCTTAAACCATATATACTAAAAATAGTACAAATCAAATAGAGATACTAAAACTATATACAAACACCATATATGCTAAAATCATTTACAAAAACCATATATACTAAAAATACATACAAAAACTATATATACTAAAATCATTTACAAAAATCATATATACTAAAAATATATGCAAAACTATATATACTAAAATCATTCACAACAATTAGTTATACTAAAAATATATATATAAAAGTTCTATATACTAAAAGTATTTACAAAAATCATATATACTAAAAATATATACAACACTATATATACAAAAATCATACACAACAATTAGGTATACTAAAAATATATATAAAAACTATATATACTAAAATCATTTATAAAAATTATGTATACTAAAAATATATATAAAAACTATATATACAAAAATCATTTAGATATAGAAAATCATACCAAGAAAAATAAATAAATAAATAAATAGAACTAAAAAAAATGAACTCATGAGACTAAAATTAACTAACTCTTAAACCAATTCACACCCTAAATATCTCATCTTAAGGAGTCATAATCAAACCCTATAACTCATCAATAAGGAGGAGAAATAAATAAAAAACTTAGTTAACAAAAAAAGCAAACAAATAAATGAATAAATAAAAGGTAATTCTAACTTCTAGCTTCGAGAAATATATATATATATATATATAAGTTAGCTAGCCTATGTAACTACTAGAACTAAAAGCAATCACAACATTAAAACTAAAAAAAATAAAATAAATCAATTAAAATCCAAAGACCAAAACAGAAGAAGGCAAGAACTACTCACCTGCTTGCTGGTGATGATGAACCGAGGGGAGAAGAAGAGAAAAAAATTTCATCTTTCCTCCTCCTTCATGTGTATATATATATATATATATATCACTTGGTAAGCATATAAGCTTAGAAGTGTGGGGGTATTCTTGACAAGTGGCCTCTTCTTTCTCTCTTTATTTTTTTATTTTTTTAACCATAATAACTAGAATAATAATAAAAATAACAACAAAAGTAATTATAATAATATCTATAAAGAAAAATAACATTAACTTAGTCCCAAAAAAATGTCTAATATAACTAATATGGTCCCATAGAAAAAAACTAATATATGGATCTTAATGGTATTTTCTTCAAAACATCTTTTCAAGATCCTAATACCATTCCATTAAATTTACCACTTTGAACCTTATATAAGACTACCAAGTATTTAATCGCTAAAACGTGCATACTATATATTCGTAAATTTCACTATGTTAGACCCTGACCTCTACGTTCATGACAACCGCACTCTTAAGGTCGTCCGAGGTGCCTACCGGGTAGTGCATTACATAAGAAGGCTTTCCATTTGAAGGAATACCCCGTCATTCCGTTAGAAGGATTAGAACAACGATAGTGATTCCTTTCTATGCAATAATAAAACATTCTATGTGCGCGTACAACAATGTATTGAAATTATAAACTTATTACCAACACAGATTAGCTATTAATGCTACTCCGCTCACTAGGATACTGTCTTATACTATACTCGACCTCTTGCCGGACAGAACTAAAGGACTCTCTAGGTCTTTCTATAGCTAATTGAGAAGAAGTGCTCCAGACATCCGTGGTTGTTACCGTTCAACTCTTGCCGCTTCTACCTCAGGTTTTCAGGCATCAAGGATTTGATCCTCATAACTGGAATAAAAAAAGGAAACTCCTAGTTTAAAAGCTCATAGCTGCAGTGCTGCTCAAAGCATTACCATTCTTATCATGAAGAGACGGAGCTATCTTAGGCGATTAAAGGAAGCCATTCGCTTCCTAACTTAAGTCGAGAAATAGGTGTGATATCTCAAGTAAGGTCTCGTTCGTCTCAGAGCAAGTCATACGTTGAGCCAGCTTTGCCAAATCGGACCACATACGTCTTAGAGTACCAATCAAGCTCATCACTAATATCCTAAGCCACTAAGGCCTAGTAGTGGTAATCTGTCTTGGCATCAAACCCTCCTTTCTATTTCGTTTATAGTACTAAAGGACCTTCAAGCATCCGAAATACGTCGGGGTTGTAAATAACATAGCATTACTGCCAGGCTTGAGTTATAACATTTGAATTACTCCTGATTTTGGTTCATCTCCTATGGTATTAGTTGTAAAAAAGTGGATTCCCACAGCACATTGATTGGGAATTTTCTAACTAAGCTTTAAACTCAATACTTGCAAGTGCACAAGATCAATGTAATACGGAAATATTAGGGTATTGAACCACAGAGAAATGATTAACTCCTTAGATTATTATCTTCCTAAATTAATTTTATAAAAACAAGAATGAAGTTTTATTTTCTAAGAATTATTCCTAAATTAATTAAAACTAATGAATAAAATAGATAAATTAAAACTAACAGGAGATTAGCCAAAGAAGATGATTTAGAACCTTGAATCCACCACTAACCTATATAAGAATGATTTAATTTTATTTAGGAGAAAAGATTAAACATTCATGTGGTGATCTAGGCTACAAGCTTCAATTCACTAGAGAAATATATTGTGCTTAAATGCATGATATAATCCATCTAACCATTAGCGTGACTTATTGATTCCTATGGCATAAATCATCTAAAATTAGAATGAACTATTCAATTATAAAACTCACAATAATACTTGCAAAAATCACATATCTTGTACTCATGACTACAAGAATTAAGCATGGATAAAAATATCAATGAACCCAAATAATTATTCTACAAGAACAATCACAAAGAATTAATTGCATCAAACCAAGAACATTCCAAGATATGTAAGAACATAAATAAAATAATGAATCTCCCAAAATAAAATAAATCAAAGTCACATGGCTAGGGTTTCATTAGGATTCTAAAAATAAATTTAGTTCATAGCTAAAGGAAAAGAAGGAACCAATTTATTGGAAGAAATCATGGCCCTTTTTTTTTCAACAGAAAATTGCTACTGGAATTTTCTGCTGCTTTCGTTGATTCAGCTGCTGCGTCGCCTGCTGCTTGGAGCTGCTGCTAGAATTTCTATTGCTGCCTGCTTCAACTGCTACCTGCTTCAGTTGCTATTGTGAATTGCGGCTGTTTCTTCTAGCTTCAGTTTCTGTGACTGCTGGAGTTTCTGCAGAGCTACTGCATTGATTCAGATGTTGATTCAGCTACTTTGTTGTGATTGCTTCTTCTCTTGCGCAGCACCAACCAGCCGCCTCTCCTCTCTTTATTTTTCCTATTTTTCTTTCCACCCTCGCTTTCTCGGTTCTCTCCCTCTCTCTCTCTCTATATATATATTTCTTTTTTCTTTTTCTTGCCACAATTCTATTTTGGTGCTTTTGCAGCGCTTTTCAATGATTCCCGCGGCTCTTCATAGCTGCTTCGATAGCTCCTTTTTAAAGGAGCTGAACTCTTTCTTTTTCTATTCCAATTGTAATTCTTTCTTTGCTTTCCTCCTCCTATTCCTATTATAATTCCCTTTCCTCTTTTTATTATAATTCTTTTTCTCTCTTTTGTGGCAGCTCAATTCTAATCTTGGGCTTGCTTGTGGGCTGCCCTTATTGACCGTGGGCCTTTTTCCTTTTATTTGTGGGCTACGTCATTTAATGGGCTTCTTTTCCTTTATCACCAAGATAAAATAAATTAAATATAATAATTATATTTAGTAAATAAATAAAATATTTTTAAGGGCTATAATTAAAACTTAAGGTGTTTATTTGTACCAAAAATGGACTTTATCATACATGTTATTCTTTTTTCAACTCTTTTAGCATGTATGGTAGAAGAAAAGCTTTTACATTTGTGTTTTGTTTTCTATTATATGATGATTTAAATTTAAGGTTCAAATTAGAGTTAAGAATTCACCAGGATTTTCTATTCTTACTTTTCTTAATTTTAATTTTGGTATGATAGATTTGATTTGGACTTTATGGAATTTCCACTATAGAAATTCATGGGTATCTGAGATTGAAATCCTTTGGACCGATTTTACGTTAGTTTATTGTATATTTCTTTTAGCAGGTTTCCTAGAAAAAAGGGAGTGCGTAGGTTGAACGATCATTAGATCTTGAATTGTAATTAGGCCTTCTAGGAATGCTGCTTAAAAGGGGGGAAGCGTCTCTTCTTATTCATGATCATGAGCCTATTCATGATTATGTGGAGGAACTCAAAAAGATCATCTCCCAAAAATTGCACTGCCGGAGATCATAAAAAAAGCTAAGCTAAACCTAGCAATTGAGCCTTTTCTGCGGAGGAAAGAGCTACTTTATTCAATCTAGCCTCCCAACATTTGGAGAAAAAGAAAGAGATTATCAATCTCATTTCTTCTTTGTACCAAACAAAAAGTGGGAGCATTCACAACTAATTCGTGAGATGTTATTTATCACCACTGGGGAAAGGGAATTAGCATCCGAAATACATCAGGGCCGTTGCAGTACAGAGCAGTTGAGACTCTGCCAACGGTATTATTGAGACTCTATCATCCCAGAATAAAGATTTCACATATTACTTTATTTGTGATCATACTTGTTTATCTAGGCTTTTTAGGAATTCTTTTACTATGTTAGTATGTTTCAATTGGTGCCCCTACATAGCCTTTATCCTATTGAACCGGATGGTAACTGATATGGAGGAATAATGCTAGCGAGGGCCGAAGCTCTGCTTTGGTCCACCACCCCGAGCTTTAGTTGGAGTTCAGAATTCTTAACAAAAGAGGGAACAAGACGATATGGTATTCTATCGAGCTCCTCACATTCTCTTGCAACTAATGTAGATTTCCGATCGTATACGATCTTTTTTGTTGTTTTTTTTGTTTTCTTTCTTTTTCTTTTATTTCTTGTATGTACCGGCCCAGTAATAGGAGTACTGCAGCCCCCGTTGCAAGGTTCCATGGATATACAATCCAAAGAAAATGTAGCTAATGTAGCTACTGTGGATCACACAACAAATGCAGCTAATGTAGCTACTGCAATAAATGCAACTACTGCATTTAGTAGTTGTTCCTAATGTAGCTACTAAATTCTTATATGTACTGGCAAAGCCCCTTATCGCTATTTTGATTTAGGGAAATAGAGTATGGGCAGTATCTCCCCTAAAGGGGGATTAAGGGGGAAATTTTCCTTTACTGCATTGTATTTATTGTATTTATACCATTTACTTGTAGCTAATTTATGTGAAATCTTCACAATTTATGATCATACTTGTTTATCGATCGTTCTGTTCCGAGGATGATACTAAAACACTAACCTCCATTATGCTCCCCAGAGTCCCTTATTCGAAGCTAGAGAGAGCACACGAAGCATGTTTTGTCACCTCCCGTAGCGGAACTGCTCTAGCACCCTTGTTTATGTTCGATATCCTCAGCTTCAGGTATCTTCTATACCCTAATCCCAAATGTGGCTTTAAATCTCCAACTCGCAGCCGCTCTATTTAAGTTAGTATTTTAGTATCACCCCTTTTGTTGCAGACATCACCCCTTTTGTTGTAGACTGCACTCCCTTGCTGATGTGAACCTGTTAGACATGCAAGAACATCAAGAAATTGTGACAAGAGCCAAGAAAAAACAACTAAAGAGTCACAAGGATCAAATTGAGCAAGAGAAGTTTCAAGGGTTAAATTTTGATGTCCAAGACTTTATGGGGCAATATGCTAAAGTTTTGAATAAGTTAGGAACTGAAAATTCACCTTGGTAGATGGTTGGAAGCCCTTTTGCCCAAGCTTAAAAATTGCCTCCTATTTTTGGCAATATGTTGACTAGTGCTCTAGAATACTCTGTATGCAATTAAAACACCTTTATTTAGGGCTTAAAGTATTGGAGGGTTGGAATATGCCTTTATGGGGCTTAAATTTAGGGCTTAAAATTTTGGGGCTTAAATTTATGGGGCTTAAATTTTGGGCTGAAAATATGAGAGGGAAAAATTCAAGTCTCTATAAATATGTAGTCTTCCACTTTGAAGAAGCTAATCAAAAAATATTTCAAGACAAAGGTTCTTCCCTTAGCATTCTTAGTTCTTAGCTTAGTTTTTATTCTATCTTCTCATGGGTGAACTTTCTTGAAATAAAAGTCACTTTGAAAACTTGTTGAAAGTTCCAAGAGCTTCAAGGTTGATCATTAAAATTCCTTCATACTAGTTACTACACTCTTGTAGAAAACTAGTCTTGAGGTCTTCTTCTTGTTTCATTGAGGCCTAAGGTTCAAAATACCTTAGGTTGCTTGAACTTTGAAGAAAATATTTTGTTTAAACCTTCTTGAGGTCTTGGATTTAATATATCCAAGGTTGCTAGAAATTTAACATTTTCAAGTCCTATTAAAGGTACTTTCTCTCTTCTACGTTACACTTGTTTTGTTTGTTCTCTCCCTCACTTCTTGTACGAAATTTTATGTTCTTGAAGATCATTCCACATCATTCGGTATCAGAGCCACCTTCAAGTAAGTGTTTTTGAGTTGTCTTACATACCAAAAAAAAAAAAAAGAGAAAAGAGACAGAAAGTACTAAAATGATCTGAGTATATCTTCTGTTTTAATAATCCTTTTTTTTATTCTTTCAACTAAACTCAAGAATTTTGCGTGAGGATTCTTCCTAGAAGCCTCATTCAATTTAGACTTGTGGTTCAGTACCATTTTTCAAAACGTGCCGAGTATGTCATTTACTCTACTTATTGGAAACTTTTGTTTTGTATTCTTTTGTGTTCTTGAAGTGTCCTAGCTTTGTGTTCGTATTTGTGGTCGAACTTCTTTCCTCTTTCAGTACTTCTTTCTTCATTTGGTCAATCTACCATTATGGACACAAATGCTCTTGGAAATGTTGTTGAACTTCCTTAAAATGAATGGATGACTCAAC
This sequence comes from Catharanthus roseus, assembly GCA_028651295.1. Lineage (NCBI taxonomy): Eukaryota > Viridiplantae > Streptophyta > Magnoliopsida > Gentianales > Apocynaceae > Catharanthus > Catharanthus roseus. The sequence goes on along the minus strand of JAPQWS010000165.1, from coordinate 3,026,824 downwards.
ATCATTTTCCTTGCTTCTCATATTTCTCAACTAGTTTTTGTTTGTGAATTTTTTTATTTTGGTTGTGTTAAACTTGAGTACAGGTGTTAAATCTTTGTTAATAACTCTTAGAACTATTTGAGACTTGAACCTTAGAAAAAAGGCAAAAGTTGTGAGAATATCATCAAAAAAAGCCAAAGAGGGTTAAACAAGAGATTTTTCTGAGGTAAAACACTATCAAGATGTCAACCCAAGCTCAAGCACCAACTCCTTTCGGAGAGGAGTCTAGCAACTCCCAACATGATGACCCTTTGAGGCTCATAATGAAAGAGTTACAATCCCTAAGAGATAAGATGAGGGATATTAGAAGGGATGTCACTAATCTCTCTAATCAACAAAGGGAGGTTAGTCCTCATGGTAGTCTCAATGCTACAACCCAAGGAGCAATGGACCATTCAATTGCTCTAGGACAACTAAGTTCCACCAACCTCTACATTTTGATAAAGAACTTCATCCACCTCCTTATGGTGGTAGAAGAGGCGGTTTGGGAGGAAGAGGCATGCCTAGACACTTTGAAGAAGTTCCAAGACCACAAGCTAGGCATGGATATGATGATCATGAACATGTTCCATTCGTTGCCAGCCGTGGAAGAGGCCAAGGTGACCAAAGCTTGGACCGAATGAAGTAGAAGCTCTCTAGTTTTAAGGGTTAGAATGACCCTAAAATTTTCTTAGATAGGGAGAGGCAAGTAGAAAACATGTTTATGTTGAAAAATTGTAATAAGTTCTTAAAAGCTAGACTTGTAATAGTCACATTTTCCGGTTATGCTTTACATTGGTGGGAAAGGGTAGTAAACCAAAGAGTTAGAATTGATAGACCACCGGTTGATTCTTGGATAGAGTTAAAAGCTTTGATGAGAGAAAGATTTGTGCCTAAGCACTACTATAGAGTGCTTCATTATAAAAAGCGTAGAGGAATATAGACAAGAACTTAAACTCTACATCTTGAGGTTGAACTTGGAAGAAGACAAGGATGCTTTAACTAGGTTCCTTAGTGGTCTCATTGGGGAGATAGCCAACGAACTTGAGTTGTATCCACATACAACTTATGAAGACATAAGCCACCCTGCCAATGAGATCGAATTCCAAAGAAAAAGAAGTGGGATAATGCGATCCTCATTTCCCAACCAAAGACAAGTTACAACAACAAAACCACCTAATTCCAACTTCAAGCCATGGCAAAAAATGGAGGAGCCTCCTAGAGGTACTTTCTAATATCCAACCAAACCAAAGATAGAAGAGAGAGGTAAAATCACTTCTAACCCTCCAAAGTGATTTAAATGTAATAGTGTAGGACACTATGCAAGTAGTTGTCCGATAAAGAGAGCTTTGATCTTTAGGGAGGATTTGAATAGTTTGATTAAGAATGAGGAGGATGAAAGTGGCAAATGTGTTGAGGGGGAAGAAAATGGTGAGGATGATGAAATGTTGATTCGAACCCTTTAGAAAGTGATGACGATGTCCTAAGCTTAGTTACCATAAGAGCACTAAGTGCTCAAGCTTTTGATGATAACATGATTGAACAAAGAGAAAACATCTTCCATTCTAAATGTAAAGTTGAGGGAAGGATTGCCAACCTTATCTTTGATAGTGGTAGTTGTGTAAATGTGGCTAGTGCTTATCTTGTTGAGAAGTTGAAACTACCTACTACAAAACATGATAAACCCTACAAACTCCATTGGCTAAATGATAGTGGAGAAATTAAAGTGTTGAGACAAGTAGTGGTACCAATAGAAATGGGAGCTTACAAAGATGAGATACTATGTGATGTGGTGCCCATGCAAGCATGCCATCTTCTCTTGGGAAGAACTTGGCAATTCGATCCAAAGTCCCTCCACAATGGGGAGAAGAATACTTATTCTTTTGTGAAGGATGGAAGAACATTCACTATGAATCCTCTTACACCTCAACAAGTGAGAAATGAACAAAAAAAGATGAGGGAGAAAGAGAGGGCTAAAAGTGAGCTCAAAAGAAAAAAAAATCGAGGAGGGAAAGAGAGTTGAGGAAAAAAAAAAGTGAAGAAAGAGTGATGAAAAACAAGAGTGAAAAGAAAAAGAGTGACAAAAAAAAAAGAGAGTGAGATGAAGGAAAAGAATTGTTTCTTTGCAAAACCTAGTGAGTTGATTGGAGCAATTGAAGGAAAAGAAATGGTGTTGCTCTTGTATTGTTGAGAATCTTTTACTTCATCTAAAGAACACTCACCCTCTTTTTCAAGTGAAATTTTGCAGGTTATTGAAGATTACAATGCCGTATTTCCCGATGAGATGCCCAGAGGTCTTCCACCAATTAGAGGAATCGAACACCAAATCAATTTTGTCCCCGGAGCAGTCTTGCGAAACCGACCGGCCTATAGGAGTCCACCGCAAGAGACTAAGGAGCTAAAAAGTCAAGTTGAGGATCTAATTTCAAAAGTGTATGTGCGTGAGTTCGTGAGTCCTTTTGCAGTTCCGGTTTTACTTGTTCCAAAAAAAGATGGTACATGGATAATGTGTATAGGTTGTAGAGCCATAAACAACATTTACTATTAAGTATAGGCATCCCATACCTAGACTTGATGATTTACATAATGAGTTACATGGTTCTAATCTTTTCTCTAAAATTGACTTCAAATCCGGATACCATCAAATTAGGATGAGAGAAGAGGATGAGTGGAAAACCTCTTTTAAGACTAACTTTGGTTTGTATGAATGGATATGTCCTAGTACATTTGTGAGATTAATGAATCATGTGTTAAGAAATTTTATTGGGAAATTTGTTGTTGTATACTTTGATGACATTTTGATCTACAGCAAGACATATGAAATGTATGTTCAACATCTTAGGGAAGTGCTAAATGTCTTTAGAATTGAAAACATTTTTGCTAACCTTGACAAATGTGAGTTTTGTTTGGAGAAAGTTACATTTCTCGGTTATGTGGTGAGCTCACAAGGACTTCAAGTAGATGAAGGTAAGGTCCAAGAAATTAAGGAATGGCCAACACCAAGAAACGCATTGGAAGTGAGGAGTTTCCATGGCCTAGTGAGTTTTTATAGGCGGTTCATAAAACATTTCAGCATACTTGCTAGCCCTTTAACCGATGTGATCAAGAAAGCCGAAGGATTTAGGTGGGAAACAAAGCAAGAACAAGCATTCCAATTGTTGAAGGAAAAGCTGTGTAGTGCACCCCTTTTATCACTACCAAACTTTCAGAAAACTTTTGAGGTGGAGTGTGATGCATTCGGCATTGGTATAGGTGGTGTAGTTATGCAAGATGAAAAGCCCTTGACCTATTTTATTGAAAAACTTAATAGGGGAGCCGTGAGGTACTCAACTTATGACAAGGAGCTTTATGGTTTAATGAGAACATTAAAGCATTGGCAACACTACCTATGGCCAAAAGAGTTTGTTGTGCACACCAATCATGAGGCTTTCAAGTTTCTCAAGGGCCAACATAAACTCAATAAGAGATATGCAAGATGGATAGAGTTTATTGAAACATTTCCATATGTCATCATCTGTTACAAGAAAAGTAAGGAGAATGTGGTGGCAGATGCTCTATCTAGAAGGTATACTCTCTTATCCACCCTTAAACCAAAAATTTTGGGTTTTGAAATACTTAAAGAAATGTATTCTAGTGATCCTGACTTTAAGGTAATTTTTGAGAAATGCTTGTTAGCACCTTTTAGAAAATATTTTTTGCATGAAGGATTTTTATATTGTGAAGGTAGATTGTGCATACCATCTTTTTCTACTAGAATTCTACTTGTCAAAGAAGCATATTGTGGGGGTTTAATGGGAAATTTTGGTGTCACTAAAACCTATGAAATTCTTCATGGGCATTTATTTTTGTCAAATTTAAAAAGAGATATAGAAAGATTTGTTGGAAGTTGTATTGAATGCAAGAAAGCTAAATCTAGAACTCTTCTACATGGACTTTACACACGAATAGATGTTCCTAAATAACCTTGGGTTGATATTTCTATGGATTTTATTCTTAGTTTACCTAGGACCTCTAGAGGTATGGATTCTATTTTTGTTGTTGTGGATATGTTCTCTAAAATGGCACACTTTATTCCTTGTAGGAAATCCGATGGTGCTAGTCATGTAGCTAGCTTATTCTTTACTCGGACAGTTAGATTCCATGGAATTCCAAGGTCTGTTGTGTCAGATAGGGATACCAAATTTGATGTGAATCGGTTAGACATGCAAGAACATCATGGAGTTGGGACAAGAGCGAAGGCAAGACAATTAAAGAGTCACAATGATCAAATTGAGCAAGAGAAGTTTCAAGGCTTAAATTTTGATGTCAATTTTGATGTCCAAGAGTTTATGGGGATTAAATTTTGATGTCCAAGACTTTATGGGGCAATATCCTAATTTTTGAATAAGTTAGAAATTGAAAATTTACCTTGGTAGATAGTTGGAATCCCTTTTTACCCAAGCTGAAAAATTGCCTGCTACTTTTGGCAATGTGTTGACTAGTGCTCTAGAATAGTCCAAATGAAATTAAAGCACCTCTATTGTCTTATCAAGTGTATGTATAGGTTTTATCTATCCTTTGGGCTGAAAATATGAGAGGGAAAAATTCCTATTTTCTCCCTCAAGTCTCTATAAATATGTAGTCTTCCATTTTGAAGAAAGAAATCAAGAAATTTTTCAAGACAAAGGTTCTTCTCTTAGTATTCTTAGTTCTTAGCTTAGTTTTTCTATCTTCTTCAAGGGTGAACTTCCTTGAAAGAAAAAAATCACTTTGAAGACTTGTTGAAAGTTCCAAGAGCTTCAAGGTTGATCATAAAAAAAAAATTCCTTCATACTAGTTACTACACTCTTGTAGAAAACTAGTCTTGAGGTCTTCTTCTTGTTTCATTGAGGTCTAAGGTTCAAAATACCTTAGGTTGCTTGAACTTTGAAGAAAAGATTTTGTTTAAACCTTCTTGAGGTCTTGGATTTGATATATCCAAGGTTGCTTGAAGTTTAACATTTTCAAGTCCTTTCAAAGGCACTTTCTTCTACTTATTACACTTGTTTTGTTTGTTCTCTCCCTCACTCCTTGGACAAAATTTTATGCACTTGAAGATCATTCCACATCATTTGGTATCAGAGCCACCTTCAAGTAAGTGTTTTTGAGATATCTTACATACAAAAAAATAAAAAAAAAAGAGAAAAGAGACTAGATTGCTGGAAAATGGCATCACAAAAATAGAATGCTTGAACGACCTGGAATATGACTAGAACTTTGCAATATTTTTACATGGAGTTATACTACATTGACCTGGGAAACAAATGAAACAAGTTTCATCTAATTTGGACTTCATATGATATCTCAAAATAGTCAAAACTTGAAGGTGTACCTGGCTTTTCCGCAGACAAAAAAGTACTGAAATGATCTGAGCATATCTTCCTTTTTACTACCCCTTTTTCTTTGATTCTTGAGCCTAAACTCAAGAATTTTGAGTGAGGATTCTTTCTAGACAAACCGCATTCAATTTAGACTTGTGGTGAAATACCAGTTTTCCAAACAAGCCGAGTATGTCATCTACTCTGCTTGCTGGAAACTTTTGTTGTGTATTCTTTTGTGTTCTTGAAGTGTCCTAGCTTTGTGATTGTATTTGTGGTCGAATTTCTTTCCTTTTTCAGCACTTATTTCTTCATTTGGTCAATCTACCATTATTGACTCAAATGCTCTTGGAAATGTTATTGAACTTCCTTAAAATGAATGGATGACTCAATATCATTTTCCTTGCTTCTCATATTTCTTAACTAGTTTTTGTTTGTGATTTTTTTTTGGTTGTTTTAAACTTGAGTAGAGTTGTTAAATCTTTGTTAAGAACTCATAAAACTCTTTGAGACTTGAACCTTTAGAAAAAGGCAAGAGTTGTGAGAATATCCTCAAAAAAGGGCCAAAGAGAGTTTTGTGAGGTAAACACTACCAAGATGTCAACCCAAGCTCAAGCAACAACTCCTTTTGGAGAAGAGTCTAGCAACTCCCAACATGATGACCATTTGAGGCTCATAATGCAAGAGTTACAATCCCTAAGAGATGAGATGAGGGATATTAGAAGGGATGTCACTAATCTCTCTAATCAACAAAGGGAGGTTAGTCCTCATGGTAGTCTCAATGTTACTACCCCAAGGAGCAATGGACCACTCAATTGCTCTAGGACAACCGAGTTCCACCAACCTCCACATTTTGATGAAGAACTTCATCCACCTCCTTACGGTGGTAGAAGAGGCGGTTTTGGAGGAAGAGGTATGCCTAGACACTTTGAAGAAGTTCCAAGGCCACAAGCTAGGCATGGAGAGCCATTATATGATGATCATGAACATGTTCCATTTGTTGCAAACCGTGGAAGAGACCAAGGTGACCAAACCTTGGACCGAATGAAGTGGAAGCTCCCTAGTTTTAAGGGTGAGAATGACCCTAACATTTTCTTAGATTGGGAGAGGCAAGTAGAAAACATGTTTATGTTGAAAAATTGTAATGAGTTCTTAAAAGCTAGACTTGTAATAGCCGAATTTTCCGGCTATGCTTTACATTGGTGGGAAAGGGTAGTAAACCAAAGAGTTAGAAGTGGTAGACCATCGGTTGATACTTGGAGAGAGTTAAAAGCTTTGATGAGAGAAAGATTTGTGCCCGAGCATTACTATAGAGAGCTTCATTATAAGCTCATGACTTTAAAACAAGGTGCAAAAAGTGTAGAAGAGTATAGACAAGAGCTTGAGCTCTACATCTTGAGGTTGAACTTGGAAGAAGACAAGGATGCTTCAATGGCTAGGTTCCTTAGTGGTCTCAATAGGGAGATAGCCAACCAACTTGAGTTGTATCCACATACAACTTATGAAGACATGTGCCACCTTGCCAACAAGATCGAATCACAAAGGAAAAGGAGTGGGATGATGCGATCCTCATTTCCCAACCAAAGACAAGTTGCAACAACAAAACTACCTACTTCCAACTTCAAACCATGGCCAAAAAAAGAAGAGGCTCCTAGAGGTACTTTCCAACCTCCAACCAAACCAAAGATGGAAGAGAGAGGTAAAATCATTTCTAACCCTCCAAAGTGCCTTAAATGTAATGGTGTAGGACATTATGCAAGTAGTTGTCCGACAAAGAGAGCTTTGAACTTTAGGGAGGATTTGAATGGTTGGATTGAGAATTAGGAGGATGAAAGTAGCGAATGTGTTGAGGGTGAAGAAAATGGTGAGGATGATGAACATGTTGATTTGAATCCTTTAGGAAATGATGACGATATCTTGAGCTTAGTTACCATAAGAGCACTAAGCGCTCAAACTTTTGATGATAACATGATTGAACAAAGAGAAAACATCTTCCATTCTAAATGTAAAGTTGAGGGAAGGATTGCCAACCTTATCATTGATAGTGGTAGTTGTGTAAATGTGGCTAGTGCTTATCTTGTTGAGAAGTTGAAACTACCTACTACAAAACATGATAAACCTTACAAACTCCATTGGCTAAATGATAGTGGAGAAATTAAAGTGTTGAGACAAGTAGTGGTACCAATAGAAATGGGAGCTTACAAAGATAAGATACTATGTGATGTGGTGCCCATGCAAGCATGCCATCTTCTCTTGGGAAGACCTTGGCAATTCGATAGAAAGTCCCTCCACAATGGGGAGAAGAATACTTATTCTTTTGTGAAGGATGGAAGAACATTCACTATGAATCCTCTTACACCTCAACAAGTGAGAGATGAACAAAAAAAGATGAGGGAGAAAGAGAAGGCCGAAAGTGAGCTCAAAAGAAAAAAAATTGGGGAGGGAAAGAGAGTTGAGGAAAAAGAAAAGAGTGAAGAAAGAGTGATGAAAAACAAGAGTGAAAAGAAAAAGAGTGACAAAAAAAAAGAGAGTGAGATGAAAGAAAAGAATTGTTTCTTTGCAAAACCTAGTGAGGTGATTGAAGCAACTGAAAGAAAAGAAGTGGTATTGCTCTTGTATTGTAGGGAATCTTTTACTTCATCTAAAGAACACCCACCCTCTTTTTCAAGTGAAATTTTGCAGGTTATTGAAGATTACCCGATGAGATGCCCGGAGGTCTTCCACCAATTAGAGGAATCGAGCACAGAATCGATTTTGTCCCCGGGGCGGTCTTGCCAAACTGACCGGCCTATAGGAGTCCACCTGAAGAGACTAAGGAGCTAAAAAGTCAAGTTGAGAACTAATTTCAAAAGGCTATGTGCGTGAGTCCATGAGTCCTTGTGCGGTTCCGGTTTTTCTTGTTCCAAAAAAAGATGGTACATAGAGAATGTGTATAGATTGTAGAGCCATAAACAACATTACTATTAAGTATAGGCATCCCATACCTAGACTTGATGATTTACTTGATGAGTTGCATGGTTCTAATCGTTTCTCTAAAATTGACTTGAAATCCGGATACCATCAAATTAGGATGAGAGAAGGGGATGAGTGGAAAACCGCTTTTAAGACTAACTTTGGTTTGTATGAATGGATGGTTATGCCCTTTGGATTAACTAATGCTCCTAGTACATTTATGAGATTAATGAATCATGTGTTGAGGAATTTTATTGGGAAATTTGTTGTTGTATACTTTGATGATATTTTGGTCTATAGCAAGACATATGAAATGCATGCTGAACATCTTAGGAAAGTACTAAATGTCTTGAGAATTGAAAAACTTTTTGCTAACCTTGACAAATGTGAGTTTTGTTTGGAGAAAGTTACATTTCTAGGTTATGTGGTAAGCTCACAAGGACTTCAAGTAGATGAAGGTAAGGTCCAAGCAATTAAGGAATGGCCAACACCAAGAAATGCATCGGAAGTAAGAAGTTTCCATGGCCTAGCAAGTTTCTGTAGGCGGTTCATCAAAAATTTCAGCACACTTGCTAGCCCTTTGACCGATGTGATCAAGAAAACCGAAGGATTTAAGTGGGAAACAAAGCAAGAACAAGCATTTCAATTGTTGAAGGAAAAGTTGTGTAGTGCACCCCTTTTGTCACTACCAAACTTTGAGAAAACTTTTGAGGTGGAGTGTGATGCATCCGGCGTTGGTATAGGTGGTGTACTTATGCAAACTGGAAAGCCCTTAGCCTATTTTAGTGAAAAACTTAATGGGGCAGCCGTGTGGTACTCAACTTATGACAAGGAGCTTTATGCTTTAATAAGAACATTAAAGCATTGGCAACACTACCTATGGCCAAAGGAGTTTGTTGTGCACACCGATCTTGAGGCTTTGAAGTTTCTCAAGGGCCAACATAAACTCAATAAGAGAAATGCAAGATGGATGGAGTTCATTGAAACATTTCCATATATCATCCATTACAAGAAAGGTAAGGAGAATGTGGTGGCCGATGCTCTATCTAGAAGGTATACTCTCTTATCCACCCTTCAAACAAAAATTTTGGGTTTTGAAAAGAAATGTATTCTAGTGATCATTACTTTAAGGAAATTTTTGAGAAATGCTTGTTAGCACCTTTTGGAAAATATTTTTTGCATGAAGGATTTCTTTATTGTGAAGGTAGATTGTGCATACCATCTTGTTCTACTAGAATTCTACTTGTCAAAGAAGCACATTGTGGGGGTTTAATGGGACATTTTGGTGTCACTAAAACCTATGAAATTCTTCATGAACATTTTTTTTGGCCACATTTAAAAAGAGATGTAGAAAGATTTGTAGGAAGTTGTATTGAATGCAAGAAAGCTAAATCTAGAACTCTTCCACATGGACTTTACACACCATTAGAAGTTCCTAAAGAACCATGGGTTGATATTTCTATGGATTTTATTCTTGATTTACCTAGGACCTCTAAAGGTATGGATTCTATTTTTGTTGTTGTGGATAGGTTCTCTAAAATGGCACACTTTATTCCTTGTAGGAAATCCGATGATGCTAGTCATGTAGCTAGCTTGTTCTTTACTTGGATAGTTAGATTCCATGGAATTCCAAGGTCTATTGTGTCGGATAGGGATACCAAATTCTTGAGCCATTTTTGGAGAGTTCTTTGGAAGAAGCTTGGTACTAACTTGCTTTATTCCACAGCTTGCCATCCACAAACGGATGGACAAACCGAGGTGGTAAATAGAATAATTTGCCAACTTCTAAGGGCTATTTTGAAGAAGAAATTGAGGCAATGGGAGGAGTGTTTGCCACACATTGAATTTGCTTATAATAGGGCACCTCACTCTACTACTTCTCATTTCCATTTCAAGTTGTTTATGGTTTTAACCCTCTAACTCCCTTTGATTTGGTTCCTTTGCCTATAGATCAAGTATTAAGCAAGGATGCAAGCAAGAAGGCTAATTTTGTGAAAGCAATTCATGCAAAGGTCCATGAAGCCATTGTCAACTCCAACAAAAAGCTTGTAGAGAAAAGAAATGTGGAAAGAAGAAAAGTGGTATTCAAACCCGATGATTGGCTTTGGGTGTATTTTAAAAAGGAAAGATTTCCCCAGCAAAGAAAGTCTAAGCTTGATGATAGGGGAGATGGGCCATTTCAAATCCTTGAGAAAATTAATGACAATGCCTATAAAGTTGATCTTCCGGGACATTATAATGTTAGTGCCACTTTTAATGTTTTCGATCTCTCTTTATTTGATATAGGTGATGGAGATTCGAGGACGAATCCTTTTCAAGAGGGGGAGGATGATGTGAATCGGTTAGACATGCAAGAACATCAAGGAGTTGTGACAAGAGCGAAGGCAAGACAACTAAAGAGTCACAAGGATCAAATTGAGCAAGAGAAGTTTCAAGGCTTAAATTTTGATGTCAATTTTGATGTCCAAGAGTTTATGGGGATTAAATTTTGATGTCCAAGACTTTATGGGGCAATATCCTAATTTTTGAATAAGTTAGAAATTGAAAATTTACCTTGGTAGATAGTTGGAATCCCTTTTTACCCAAGTTGAAAAATTGCCTCCTACTTTTGGCAATGTGTTGACTAGTGCTCTAGAATAGTCCAAATGCAATTAAAGCACCTCTATTGTCTTATCAAGTGTATGTATAGGTTATATCTATCCTTTGGGCTGAAAATATGAGAGGGAAAAATTCCTATTTTCTCCCTCAAGTCTCTATAAATATGTAGCCTTCCATTTTGAAGAAAAAAATCAAGAAATTTTTCAAGACAAAGGTTCTTCTCTTAGTATTCTTAGTTCTTAGCTTAGTTTTTCTATCTTCTTCAAGGGTGAACTTCCTTGAAAGAAAAAAATCACTTTGAAGACTAGTTAAAAGTTCCAAGAGCTTCAAGGTTGATCATAAAAAAAAAATTCCTTCATACTAGTTACTACACTCTTGTAGAAAACTAGTCTTGAGGTCTTCTTCTTGTTTCATTGAGGTCTAAGGTTCAAAATACCTTAGGTTGCTTGAACTTTGAAGAAAAGATTTTGTTTAAACCTTCTTGAGGTCTTGGATTTGATATATCCAAGGTTGCTTGAAGTTTAACATTTTCAAGTCCTTTCAAAGGCACTTTCTTCTACTTATTACACCTGTTTTGTTTGTTCTCTCCCTCACTTCTTGGAAAAAATTTTATGCTCTTGAAGATCATTCCACATCAAAATTCTTGAGCTATTTTTGGAGAGTTTTTTGGAAGAAACTTTGTACTAACTTTCTTTATTCTACAGTTTGCAATCCACAAATGGATGGACAAACCGAAGTGGTAAATAGAACAATTGGCCAACTTCTAAGGGCTATTTTGAAAAAGAACTTGTGGCAATAGAAGGAGTGTTTGCCACACGTTGAATTTGCCTATAATAGGGCATCTTACTCTACTACTTCTCATTCTCCATTTCAAGTTGTTTATGTTTTTAACCCTCTAACTCCCTTTGATTTGGTTCCTTTGCATATAGATCAAGCATTAAGCAAGGATGCCGACAAGAGGCTGATTTTATGAAAGCAATTCATGCAAAGGTCCAGAAAGCCATTGTCAACTCCAACAAAGAGCTTGTAGAGAAAAGAAATGTGGGAAGACGAAAAGTGGTATTCAAACCCGGTGATTAGGTTTGGTGCATTTTAGAAAAGAAAGATTTCCCCAACAAAGAAAGCCTAAGCTTGATGATAGCGGAGATTGGCCATTTCAAATCCTTGAGAAAATTAATGACAATGCCTATAAAGTTGATCTTTCGGGACATTATAATGTTAGTGCCACTTTTAATGTATTCGATCTCTCTTTATTTCATATAGGTAATGGAGATTCAAGGACAAATTCTTTTCAAGAGGGGGAGGATGACGTGAACCGATTAGACATGCAAGAACATCAAGGAGTTGTGACAAGAGCCAAGGCAAAACAACTAAAGGGTCACGAGAATCGAATTGAGCAAGAGAAGTTTCAAGAGTTAAATTTCGATGTCCAAAACTTTATGGGGGGCAATATGCTAAAGTTTTGAATAAGTTAGTAATTGAAAATTCACCTAGGGAGATGGTTGGAAGCCCTTTTGTCCAAGCTAGAAAATTGCCTCCTATTTTTGGCAATGTGTTAACTAGTGCTCTAGAATAGCCCAAATGCAATTGAAACACATTTCTTGTCTTATCAAGTGAATGTATAGGTTATATCTATCCTTTGGGCTGAAAATATGGGAGGGTTGGAATATGCCTTTATGGGGCTTAAATTTAGGGCTGAAAATATGAGAGGGAAAAATTCTTAAATTTTCCCTCAAGTTTCTATAAATATGTAGTCTTCCATTTTGAAAAAGCTAATTAAGAAATATTTCAAGCCAAAGGTTCTTCTCTTAACATTCTTAGTTCTTAGCTTAGTTTTTTTTTTTTTTTTTCTATCTTCTCAAGAATGAACTTCCTTGAAAGAAAAATCACTTTGAAGACTTGTTGAAAGTTCCAAGAGCTTCAAGGTTAATCATCAAAATTCCTTCATACTAGTTACTACACTCTTATAGAAAACTAGTCTTGAGGTCTTCTTCTTGTTGCTTTGAAGTCAAAGGTTCAAAAAATACCTTAGGTTGCTTGAACTTTGAAGAAAAGATTTTGTTTAAACCTTCTTGAGGTCTTGGATTTAATACATCTAAGGTTGCTAGAAGTTTAACATTTTCAAGTCCTATCAAAGGCACTTTCTCTCTTCTACTTGCTACACTTGTTTTGTTTGTCCTCTGCCTCACTTCTTGGATGAAATTTTATGCTCTTGAAGTTCATTCCACATCACTTGCACATCCCTAAAGCAGTACGACCTTTAACCTATTACCTTGACAGGGAATAACAGTCGCCTTTTTCTGTAAGGATGAATTACAGTTAGCCCAGCTCTTTCCCTAAATGAAGAACGGTCTGTCACCATTGGACTTGATGCCTAGTCTAGGAAATCGATTCTTTTTCCTATTCAAATAGTGCATTGATAAGTGCATATTTGTCTATATGTTATTTTCATTGTCTTTTGTGTTTTTTAATATGTAAAAGTATATACTTTAACTAAATATCTCTTATTCTTGTCTTAGGTACCCTTCGGAAGTAGCAAAGATGAAAAAGAAACAAAAACGGACAAAAACATAGCAAAAATGACAAAAACAGAACATGTCAGCAAAAAGGCAACACTTATTGTGCATGGCAGGGTAACCTACCATCAACGGTAGGTGCTAAGCATGGTAGGGCAAATGCAACCTGAGACCTACCATGCACAGTAGGCCTCACCCTACGATTAGCAGTAGGTAGTGCTGGCAAGGGCGGTTAATCTATTTCAAACTCGGTTTTCTTAATTTCTACTCCAACTCTAGCTTGTATTTCTTGTATTTTTAATTATGTATATAGGGATTTTTATGCAGCCATTGTAGGAGAATCAAGATACAATTTAGAATAGTTTAGAATAGATTAGATACATAGTTTTTTGTTAGATTTTAGATTAGGTGTAGATTAATTAGATTAGTTAAACACTCTTTAAAATTCTAGCTTTTATATTTTCTTTAGTTAATAGAATTTAAATTTTTGTGCAAGATTTACTTTCTAGGATTCAAGAATTTAAGACTTTGATTCATGATTTCTATCTTCGACTTGGTGACTCGAGAGATGATCTTAGAAGACGTTCAGGATTCAACTGCAGCGTCAAGACATAATCCTAAGCTTTCTTTTACTTTTCTTGTTATTGAATTCTTTTATTAATTTTAAGTTTTTATTAATATGAATAGTAAGTAGTTTTTATTTTTTGTTTAAGGTTGAACTCTAATTCTTGATCATGAAATTCTTGTTTGATTTCTTGATTTCGATGTTCGTTTAATTTAAGTTGCCTTCCAATCGCGTTTGTTTTTAATTTAATTGTCGTAAGATTAGATTATTCGCAAGATTGTTTGGAATTGAAAAAGGAAGAACAATCAAGGACAAACACTTAAGGGTTAGTTTCGGCAATTGACTAGAGATACGATTTTGCACTTTTAGGTGTTTTTAATCACGTAAGTTTATGGCACTCATAAGTTTTAAGGAAAAAAGAGATTTTCCTCTAAGGGTTAGTGAGTAGGGTGGCTTTCGTCCTAGAGATAGGGATTGCCCGATTTTGCGTGATAACCCAACTTAATTAATTCAATATCATTTTCATTAAAGTTTTTCAATTGAATTAGTAACAAGGATTAAGAGGATTCCACCAATCCAAACTCTTGTCTTTATAATTTTTTAAAATCGATTTTTATTTGTTTTCTTTTAATTGAGTTACTTGTTTTTATTTCTCTTTTTCAACGACATCATCTTTGTTTTTGTGACTAGACATTAGAAACACTATTAGTACTTGAACCTTCATCTGTCCTTAAGAGATTTGACACTCGAGTGGAAACTTATCTCTACTTTATTAGGTCCATTTGCCTTACACTGTAATAATTAGGATTTCACATCCCGTTTTATTTTAAACACATCAAGTTTTTGGCACTTTTGCCAGGGATGATAAGTTTAATAAAAATCATTTATTTGGTGTTTTAGTCACTTTTGGGGTTCGTTATTTTCTTTGTGTTAACTTATTGTTTCACCTGGGTGTTTGTGGTATGGATATTATGTATTTTTTTTATTACCTCTGGAACCTGTGTTAAATTGCTTATCAAATTGGTTGTTTTAGGTAAGATACAAATACTGATTACACCATGGAATACCATTGGGCATCAATGTTGGAACAAAAAGTGGAGAACAGGCCTTTCAATCTCAATATACATACTATCAAATGACCACGTTCCAAGAAAACTGGAAGGGATACAGTACGTTTTCCTACCAGTACCAATCGGAGTGGAGGACTCAGTCGAACATTCCTTGGAGAGACTATAGTCAATATTTAACATACGATGAAGCTCCACCGGAACACCATCGCCCCCAATACCTAATCTAGAAGATCTTTTTATGAATTATATCGATTCAGCGAATGCTAGGGTCAAAAGAATGGAAGTAGTTCTGAGAAGCAAAATGAATTCCTTCAAAAACACATAAAATTACATCGAACTAATAGCAAAAAGGATCGTTGAAGAATTGCTTAGTCATATACCCAATAATACGGTCACCTTGCAGGATGTAGAAGAAAGCATAATGATGTTTCCAATGTTTGTGGTTGACGATGATGAAACTGCTCAAGAACCGGAGGAGTTCACTTTCCCAAGGAAGAGGAGGTTCAACAAGAAATAATGGAAAGGAGGTAAGACGATCTCACATCATTTAAAAAACCTCCTCAGATTACAAGAGAAGTGGAAGAAAGTATGAGAGATGAGTGCTTACTGGAGAATAAAACGAATTTGAGGAAGGTGAACCAGAAAAGAAAAACGAGAAGTTTGCAGAACGTCAAGAGGATCATAAAGAAGGGCGACAAGAAATGTAGATAGACATTATTGAAAAGACTGGGGGAGTAAACCCTCGTACTCACGAAACTAACTTTGTTCTTGTTGATGACTCTTTATGTATGCAGGAATCGTGCAAGCAACTCGAGGAGAATGACGGGTAGAGGAGACCGCTCGTGGAATTCAAAGGAAATTCCGAGAACGCTAAAAGAGACCAATCCTTATGTTATGAAAGGTGAGAATGAGTTTTTCTTCAACCTTAACCCTCATCAATCTTCTATTTTCCTTTAAAAAGTTAAAATTTTTTGAATTTTATAAAATCTTTCTCAAACACGATTTTGAAATTCTGATTTGTCGTCTTACATGGGGTTTCAAATTCTTTCACTTCCATTACAAGGAGTTTCTTTTCTTTGCCTTCTTTTATTTTCTGTCTTTTTTTCCCCCTTTCTTTTATGTTTATGCTTTCTTTTTTATTTCATGTTTTGTTTTCTGCTCTTTATTTTTTCTTTTTCTTTTTCTTTTATCTATTTTATTTTATATGGGGATGGCTTCCCGATATGCTTATTGCTTTACATCTGTTGGATTGCTTCCTATGTATGTGTTTATATTTTCGTTTTTCTTTTAGTCTAACCCCCATATTGAGGACAATATGATTTTAAATGGGGGAGGGTATTTCTTGTTTTTCAAGTTTTTTTTCTCTTAATCTCTCTGTTCTTTTTCTTTGCTCAAATTTTTTTCTTGTTAGTCTCTTTTTATTTTTTGTTCTTGTATTAGTTTTTTTCTATCAGTCTCTTTTTCTTAAAAAATTCCAAAAAAAATTAGAAAATTAAAAATTTTCAAAAATATTTTATTTTCTTTTTCCTTATTTAAAAATCCAAAAAAATTTTATTTTCAAGATTTTTGACAAAGTTTAAAACTTAAAAATTCCTTAGGTTTTCTGAAAAAGGCAAATTACTTAATTACTCTAAAAATCATATTTACTAAGCTTCTTACTTGATCAATGGTTTATATGCACTTGTGAATGTTGTTGAGTAATAGAAGTTTCAGAGTCTTGAGTAATTAGTATTATGATAATGATTTTTGAACTTTGTCTGCAGTTTCCTGATTTATCTATCTTTAAAAGAAAATAAGTCAAGTCTAGGATGGTCCCGGAGATGATGGTGTTAGGCCTTCTTTGAACTATTTGTACCTTTCTTATCTCTTATCCTATGAAATTAATCCCGAGTTCCCTTTTTTGTGCCTTCATGCCAAGGGTTATACTCCCTTCTTTTCTTTATTCTTTTAACCTCACTATATATAGAACCTCAATTCGTGAGCTATTGGTTAGTATAGGCTTTTGGCCGTTTTAAGTGAACCTTGATTTGGGAGCTATTGGGCAGCATAGACTTTTGGCCATTTTGAGTGAAAGAAACGAATAAGTGTGGAGAAAAAAGGGGTGAAGAAAGAAAGAAAAGCCCTATTGTATAAAGAGAAAGGGTATTTTTGGGTATTTTCATGTATTCGGTAATTTTTGCTAGAAAAGAGAAAAAGAAAGAAAAATATTGATTCTTGAAAAGAAAAAAAATAAGAAGCAAGAGAAAAAGCAAAAAAAATGAAGAAAAATGTATGTGCTTTATTTTATAGAAAAATCTTGAAAAACTAAAGCATCATCTCTCTCTTAATTACTTTGGTTATTATTGAAAAATTTTGAGAAAAATATGTTGTAAGATAGGGTTGTTATCAAAGAAGAATGAAGTAAGTTGTACAAAGATGAGTGAGAAAAGTGAAAACGGCGGCTTAAAAGTGCTCTCTTATTGCATTATCTTCTCCCTTCGGTTGCGTTAGCTTTATCTCGCTTATTTTTGTCTCCTTTTACCTTCGTTTGTAACCTACTTATGTCCCTAGCCTAATATTACAAGCCAAAAAGTCCTATCTAATCTGGGAACGACCTAAAATAGTCTTTCACGTGGCTAAGTGATAGAAAAAGTATGAATTGTGTGCATTATATCTGAGAATATTCTCTTATTACTAATCACTTAAAAATTCCTCTTTTTCTGTGAAAGATGGCATGAGCAAAATCACATTTACACACCATTGATCAGTAATGATTTTGGTGGTTTGTGGTTAACTTAGTAATTTTGACGTCTGTCTATTTTTTATGTATCTTTGGACTTGAATGTTGATATATTCTATTAAAGTGGTATTATTTTATGTTCTCTAAGTTTAATTTTTGTTTTGTTTTGTTTTTGTTTTTGAAAAGCTTGTTTTGGGCCATAAATGCCTGAAATCTCTTTTTAGTTAAATATTTTATTTGGCTTATATCATTTTGTTTTTAGTAATAAAAGTATTTATATCCTCTGTTTGTCTGTTTAGTTTGTGTTTCTTGAGGGCAAGCAACGGATAAGTGTGTGGGTATGTGATAAGTGCACATTTGTCTATATTTTCTATATAATAATTTCATTGTTTTCATTGTTTTTAAATATAAAAGTATATGTTTTAACTAAATACCTTTTATTCATGTCTTCGGTAGCCTCCGGAAGTAGAACGATGAAAAGGAAACTAAAACGAAGCGAAAAAGATGAAAATGGAAGCCATCGGCAAAAAGGCAGCACCTACCCCGCAAGGCAGTGTAACCTACCATTGGCATTAGGTGTCGAGGATGGCAGGGCAAGTGTAACCCGGGACCTACCGTTGACAGTAGGCCTCACCCTACCGTCAGTGGTAGGTAATGCTGACAGGGGCGGTTCCAATCCTTTTCAAACTCGGTTTCTTGATATCTACTCTAACTCTAGCTTGGATTTCTTGTATTTTTACCTCTATATATAGGACTTTTATACAGCCGTTGTAGAATAATCAAGATACAATTTAGAATAGTTTAGAATAGAGTAGTTTTAGGTTAGATTTTAGATTAGGGGTAGATTAATTAGATTAGTTGAACACTCTTTAAAATTCTAGCTTTTATAGTTTCTTTAGTTAATAGAATATAAATTTTTGTGCAAGATTTATTTTCTTGGATTCAAGAATTGAAGACATTGATTCAAGATTTCGATCTTCGACTTGGTGACTCAAGAGACAATCTTAGAGGACATTTGTGATTCAATTGTGGCTTTAAGACTTAATCTTAAGCTTTCTTTTACTTTCTTATTATTGACTTCTTTTATTAATTTTCAGTTTTTATTAAAATGAATGTGAGTATTTTTTAATTTTTTGTTCAGCGTTGAACCCTAATTCTTGATTTTTATGTTCGCTTTAATTTAAGTTATTTGTTTTGTTTGTTAGTAATTTAATTGTCACGAGTTTAGATTATTAACAAGGTTGTTTGGAATTGAAAAAGGAAGAACCATGTAGGGCAACAAACTGTGGGTTAATTGGGCAGTTGACTAGAGATATGATTTTGCACTTTTAGGTCTTTTTAATAACCAAAATTTATGGCACTCATAATTTGTTAGGGAGAAAAGAGATTTTCCTCCAAGGTTAGTGAGTAGGGTGGCTTTCGTCCTAGAGATAGGGATTGCCCGATTTCGCGTAATGACATAACTTAATTAATTCAATATAATATAATTTTCATTAAAGTTTTCCAATTAAATTAGTAACAAGCATTAGGGAGATTCCACCAACCCAAACTCTTGTCTTTATAATTCTTTTGAAATTGTTTTTTATTTGTTTTCTTTTAATTGAGTACTTGTTTTTATTTCCCTTTTTCAACGACATCATCTTTATTTTTCCGACTAGACATTAGAAACACGATTAGTACTTGAACCTTCGTCCGTCCCTGAGAGATTTGACACTCAGGTTGAAATTCATCTCTACTTTGTTAGGTCCACTTGCTTTACATTGTAGTAATTAGGATTTCACATCCCGTTTTAATTTAAACACATCGTGCATAACTAATATTTGTTATTTTGTCTATTATTTTATATGTTACTTTTATCGTTTTTCAATGTTTTTAAGGTATAAGTATACGTTTAAGTGTAATATCTCCCACTATTTTCTTAGGTCCTTGCCGAAGGAAGGTCCAACAAAGAAAGGATGAAAACAACTTAAAACGAAGTGAAAACAACAGAAATTGATATCAAACAGTGATCACGAAAAGGACCTTTTGCCAAAGGAAGGCCAACTTACCACCAGCAGTAAGTGCATTGGCAAGAAATAAAGTGGAGAAAAAACCTTCCCGCTGATGGTAGGTTCAAGGCACAAAAGAGAGGAGGAAGGCAGACACCTACCAGTGACGGTAGGTCCCAAGTTTAGCAGTATTTCGAGTAATTTTTAGATAGTTTTTTGGAAGATCTTCATTATTGATTTTTAGACTTCCACCATTAGGGCTTTAGGAGGCGAATTGGGGCAGTCTTAGGTGACAAATTTGTTGGAATCCGTAGGCAAAAACAAAGTAAAATAAAACTACGGAAATCCACCAACAGGATCTGCACATACTAGAAAAACCGATTGGATAGAAATTACCTCAATGTTTTGATTGTTCGTTGTGGAGGCGCTGCTTTGTACGCTTCGCCCTCTACTGGTATCCACGTGACAAACTCCTCTGCAAGCGATCGGGATGCTAGCCCCTTCTGTGTTCTGAAAACTGTTCAGAATTGATCCTGACTATCTGGTAATCAGTCGTATTTCGGAGAGAGGAGACGAGATACTATATTCCCTTTCTAGGGTTTAGGGTTTTGTTTTTCTTTATTCAGATAAAGGACGGCCACCAAGAAAAGGTTAACATAACATTTTATAGCTGTCAATATCAAAACCCTAACTGTCATCTAATGACCGTTTAATCTCGTCCGTCTATTCCTATAATCATCCAACGGTTGGATGAGTAATATTAAGTAATTAATTTCATTTATTCTATTAAATAAAATTAATTACTTATTAACCTACTAGAAAATACAATATGGAATCTGATTCCCCTTTTGTATACGTTCAACGAATCTGGACACAATCTAGATACATTGAACGTGGACATTATGCTCACAAGATCGTCTATGCGTGTGACCCTGTAGGTTCACTTAACGTTGACAGTGAATGAAAAATGTCCTAGACATTTATTCACAAAACATAAGCGGCCTCTAGTAAGACATTATGCTTACCCAAGTTAAGTAAATGTAATAATAACCTAGCATCAGATTTAATATTTAGTCCTTTGTCACACGATATCCTAATTAAGTATAAGGCATGGATCAAGTCATCTTTATAAAACTTAATTAACCATTTACTTGATCACCAGGCAGACTGTTCCAACAAATAATATTAATAACACCTTATTAATACTTATTTGAGCATGGCCATGCATATTTTCCAGTCTTCCTTATCAAGGGGCCCGTGGATATCTCTCTCTAAAAAGAGAGGGACAAATCCCTTTCACTATCTCTAATATTCAAGCCATGACGAGAAAATAAGCCAACCAATAATCATAATGATCACCTAATTAAAAGTGATGTTTGACTATGTCAAAACATATTTTTCTCCCCATGCAAGAAACATTAGGTCGAATGACACCAAATATAAAACTGAGAAGAAATACTTATAACTTAAACCCATGCAATATTTCTTCTTCACTTTGGGTCATGTCCAATACAATATTCTCAATATGTATTTATGAATTTATTTTATATCTCATATTCATGATCAGTAAAACTTGACCATCAATCAACTTCACACTAGTTTACAAGATGTAATATACTAGGGACAAATAAGAATAGTATTTTATTAGCCATAAGGGTTTTACTATCAAGTCACATACTTGATGACCAAGAGAATAAAATACAATTAAAAAATACATGCTTCATAAATCATAAATGTGAGTTAATTGGTCTTAGGGCATATACTAACAATCTCCTACTTGCCCTACCACGAATTTGACATGACTCTCAAACCCATTGACCTAGTATGTCTCTCATGCTTAAGTTGTGGGAGTGGCTTTGTCAATGGATCTGCGACATTGTCATTGGTGTCTACTTTGCAAATTTTAACATCTCCACGCTCAATAATTTCCCGAATGAGATGGAAACGCCTGAGAATATGTTTGGATCGTTGATGAGATCTAGGTTCCTTAGCTTGTGCAATGGCTCCTGTATTATCACAATATAGGTCCACTGGGTTCATAATGCTAGGAATTACACCTAGTTACGTGATGAACTTTCGATCCAAATCGCCTCCTTGGGCTGCCTCGAAGCGACCCACATACTCAGCCTCTGTAGTAGAATCGGCCACGGTATCTTGCTTTGAACTCTTCCCTCGCTCACGAGCACCTCCATTCAAACAAAACACAAATCCGATTTCGATCTAAAATCATCTATATCGATCAAAGCTAGCATCCAGTGTAACCATTTACAACAAGCTCTCCGTCCCCGACCTCAGTAGATCAAAAACATCTCTTTAGTCCTTCTTAAGTACTTGAGAATGTTTTTTTACTGCTCGTCCAATGCGGTTCACCAGGATTTGACTGAAATCTGCTAGTCATGCTTAATGCATACGAGACATCGCAGGCGAGTGCATAACATGGCGTACATGATAGATCCAATTGCGGAAGCGTAAGGAATCTTGCTCATGCGTTACGTATCCTCCCTTGTGGTAGGACTTTGAGACTTACTCGAGTTTAACGCCATGTGACGTTGGCAAGAATCCTCTCTTAGAATCTTGCATCATCGAACCTTTTCGAGTACCTTGTCAATATATCTACTCGACTTAGGCCAATAAGCTTTTTAGATCTATCTCGATAGATCCTAATGCCTAGAATAGAGGCTGCTTCGCCTAAATCTTTCATTGAAAAACACTTCCCCAACCAAGTTTTTACACTTTGCAAAGTGGGGATATCATTCCCAATTAACAAGATGTCATCGACATAGAGTACTAAGAAGACTACTTTGCATTTTTACGTAACCCTTTTTGTAGACACAAGGTTCATCCTCATTCTTGATGAAATTGAATTCTTTAATTGCTTCATCAAAACGAAGATTCAAACTTCGAGATGCTTGCTTCAAGCCATAAATGGATCTTTGAAGTTTACACACTTTACTAGAATTCGAAGGATGAATAAACATGCAAAGAAACAACAAGGGGGGTCCCGCTTTTTAAACCCTAAAATCATGCCACCAAAAATTTTGTTTAACAGTTAAACATTAAATCATGTGATTCTGCATAATAGTTTAACAATTAAATTGCACAGATTACAGACTGTACGCCAAACAATTTGGCAGTAACAACATTCTGTTTGATTAATCGCATTAATAAGTAAAACAGAATACGATATATGCGAATCCTATAATTCAATTTACTCTGATTATTACACTAATCAGAAACCTCACTATAAGGCCGATTGAAAACAACATGTGTAATCAAAGCGGTAACAGATAAAATCAGTAAAACTAGTATGTACGTGGCTCTGATACCACTGTTGGAATCCGTAGGCAAAAACAAAGTAAAATAAAACTACGAAAATCCACCAACAGGATCTGCACATACTAGAAAAACCAATTGGATAGAAATTACCTCAATGTTTCGATTGTTCGTTGTGGAGGCACTGCTTTGTACGCTTCGCCCTCTACTGGTATCAACGCGACGAACTCCTCTGCAAGCGATCGGGATGCTAGCCCCTTACGTGTTCGCAGCTGTTCGAAGCCCGATCCCTGACTATCTGGTAATCGGTCGTATTTTGGAGAGAGGAGACGAGATACTATATCGCCGTTCTAGGGTTTATGGTTTTGTTTTTCTTTATTCAGATAAAGGACGGCCACCAAGAAAAGGTTAACATAACATTTTATAGCTGTCTATATCAAAACCCTAACTGTCATCTAATGACCGTTTAATCTCGTCCGTCTATTCCTATAATCATCCAACGGTTGGATGAGTAATATTAAGTAATTAATTTCATTTATTCTATTAAATAAAATTAATTACTTATTAACCTACTAGAAAATACAATATGGAATCTGATTCCCCTTTTGTATACGTTCAACGAATCTGGACACAATCTAGATACATTGAACGTGGACATTAAGCTCACAAGATCGTCTATGCGTGTGACCCTGTAGGTTCACTTAACGTTGACAGTGAATGAAAAATGTCCTAGACATTTATTCACAAAACATAAGCGGCCTCTAGTAAGACATTATGCTTACCCAAGTTAAGTAAATGTAATAATAACCTAGCATCAGATTTAATATTTAGTCCTTTTGTCACACGATATCCTAATTAAGTATAAGGCATGGATCAAGTCATCCTTATAAAACTTAATTAACCATTTACTTGATCACCAGGCAGACTGTTCCAACAAATAATATTAATAACACCTTATTAATACTTATTTGAGCATGGCCATGCATATTTTCCAGTCTTCCTTATCAAGGGGCCCGTGGATATCCCTCTCTAAAAAGAGAGGGACAAATAAGTTTACAAGATGTAATATACTAGGGACAAATAAGAATAGTATTTTATTAGCCATAAGGGTTTTACTATCAAGTCACATACTTGATGACCAAGAGCATAAAATACAATTCAAAAATACATGCTTCATAAATCATAAATGTGAGTCAATTGCTCTTAGGGCATATACTAACAAAATTTCCCCCAATTCTTACCTCAATTAGCTAGGAATTAGATTAGAGAAGGACAATAAAAGGTTTCCAAGAAGATTCAAGGATCGAAGAGGCGAAATCGTGCATCGGTTGAGCAACTCGAGTAACGAGTGCGGGCATATTTCGAGATTGCAATTCAGACTCCAAGATCATTCCTAAGCCTTTCTTTTCCTTTTTCTTGTAGTTTTTAAGCATTTAATTTTAGTTTTACATTATGAATTGTGAGTAATTTCACTATTTGGATTAAGGGTTGAACCCTAATTTAGGTTCTACGGAATTGATTTAATTTTGTTGAAATTGAATATTGTGGTTGATTGAATTGTTCTTCAATTGGTTAATTTCCTGCAGTTTAAGTTTCTTAAACTTTGATGAATCGCAAGGGTGCTAGGAATTAAAAAAGGAAGAACACGTAAGGGCAATCAATTTGGGGATTAATTTGGCATTAGACTAGAGATGGAATGATGCACTTTTAGGTTTGTTTATCACCGGCATTTATGTCATTCATATCTTTTTTAAGGAGAGAAGAGATTCTCATCTAAGAGTTATTGAATAGGACTGCTTTCACCTAGAGATATGAATCGCCCGATTGAGAGTGTGATGACCCAACCTATTTCATTAATACAACATCGATTCTATTAAAATCAATCAATTGAAGTAGTAACAAGATTAGAGAGATCCTGAGGTCCAAATCTTTACTTCATAGATTTCTTTCGATACTTGTCAGTTAGCTTTGGATCAAAGCTTTTGTTGGCATCCCTTTTAGCTAATCTTTTTACTTGATGGCTTGGTTCCTTCTGCACTGGAGGGAGCTTTAAGACGCCATCCTCTATCCAATGTTATAACCTTAACTTCTTAAATAGTACATGGAAAAGGAAGTGGTTCTTTTCCCCTGGGTCTCTTCTGCTTCTCCTCCCCTTGTTGAGAATGTGACCTATTATCTTTCCGAAGGCTAGCTCCTTCCCCCCTTTCTGGAATCTTTGGATCAGAAAGTGACTATTATACAATTCTGCCGTCTCCCAGTTCTTTCATTGAACGACAACTTTTAGGCTAAATATTGAATAAACGGTAGAGTAGTTGAACCTTGCATGTTCCTCAATAGATATGACACTTGGGTTGAACTCACCTTAGTAGTGTTAAGTCCACTTGCCTTGCATTATAGTAACTGGGAAACCATCACATGGATAAGCTCACACTAACCTGTCAATTTGGGATCCTATTCGAGATTTTCCTTGAGAAGTATCGGGAAGGAATTGGAATGGAATAAAAATAGTATTAGATTAATACAGAAGAAAAAGTCTCTATTGATTCAAACACAGTACCAATACCTATGGAATAGGGATAGAGGAAGAGAAAAAACAAAAGGTAAAACATACTTTTGATCATATTAGGATAGATCAAAACAGGCATGCCAGGTGAAGAAATTGGCTCCATCCCAACTAAACGACATTCCCAAAGCAATTGGGGTTTTGGATTTTAGTTTGTAGGGGGTAGTATGAGATCTATAGTTAGGGAAAAAACCACCTGTTTGATTGAATGTGCTGCCAATAAAGTTTGGTCAAGTCC
The DNA here is from genome assembly GCA_028651295.1 of Catharanthus roseus. Taxonomy (NCBI): domain Eukaryota; kingdom Viridiplantae; phylum Streptophyta; class Magnoliopsida; order Gentianales; family Apocynaceae; genus Catharanthus; species Catharanthus roseus. The sequence goes on along the minus strand of JAPQWS010000165.1, from coordinate 3,000,988 downwards.
TATAACGAGTAAAACCCTCGTTTTGTGTTGCTTAGACATGTACCTAAGGCTATGGGCAACCGAAGTGAGCAGAAGAGCTAAGTGACGTGCCAACACTACTAATTGAGTGACAACATGTAGCTGTGTTGTTATTTATAAGGTAGCCGACGTATTTCGAAGCACTTTTTGGTTAGCACTTTAGTTTTATTACAGCTAGCGTACTTGACTAATAAAAAGACTTGGCATTTAGGCGAGCCGCCTGGTGGTATGGTAAGTACTGGGTTTAGTACGCCTTGCCAAAATGGCTACGAAATAAATAAAAAGGTGTGTGCCGCACTCACTAAAGACTACCAGTAATATACTGGAGGAAAGTGGGGATGATATCAAGTCTAGTGGCCTTTATGGGCTAGGCCACAACCGTGTTACAAGGGCAATTACAATGGGAAGCAAGGTTGTACAGCATAGTGAATCTTAAAAGATTGCCTCAGTTCGGATTGTTCTCTACAACTCTGCAACTCCGTGAATATGTACTTGGGCTCTATACACACCGACTGTCACACCCTAGGAATTGGTTTCACCTGAAGCCTCGGCCGATGATCACCCATGACTTCTGTCACACAATAGTGCCAGAAATGCTTTTGGTTGTCTTATTAGTGCAAACCACGGTGGGGTCTTCAAGTGGGGGGAAGTTGTAACAAGGTAGACATAGGGGAACCTGTGGTTGAATTGAATCCTTCACAATGGAAATTCACTCTTTCCCCTATTGGGGCTAGCTTGCTTCTATTGGTGGAGGGCAGGCAAAGAGTCCAAAGGACACGTAGTCAGGGGCGAGCCCAAAAAGTTTCATTTTCCTTCTTGTTTATAAATCAAAAAGCAAGATAAACTAGTAATACGGTGAGACATGAAAACACACGATCCCATTCTGAGCTTGAGATGTGAAATCGCGTTACGCTGTATGTACTGAGCATTTTCGGGAGACATGGTACAAGCCCCCGGTGAAGGAATTCAAATTTCAAAGACTTTGTGAGTGATAAAAGTAAAATAGGATCCTGAGCCATGGAGGTGAAGCAGTCAACTTCTTACCTTGTAGGAAGATGAAAGAACTGGAAATTGAAGAATTGTGTAATAGTAGCTTTCTAATCCAAGGATTCAAGAAAGTGGGAAAGAAGCTAGCCTTTGGAAAGATACTAGGACAGTTCTAAGTAGGGGGAAGAGACGCATAAGAGACCAATGGGAAAATAACCACCACCTTTTCCATGCACTCTTTAAGAAGATGATGTAGTTCGGAAGAGTCAAGCTCCATATATTTGAAGCTTGGACCAATCGATCACTAGAGCTCGGATGAAGAAACTCAAGGCTTTCAATTCATATGAGGATAATGACATGCCAGCTTACATGGAGGAAGCTTTGAAGAACAAGTTTGAAGGGTTTGGAGATCAACAAAAGGCTTCTAAGTTGTTTTCAATTTGTTTAATAAGCAAGGATCATTCAAGGAAGCAACTTGAGGGAGAAAATTAGCTAAGTGTTGTGGAAGGGCACCCTACCACTAACGGTAGCCCTGCTCCTACCGTCGCCTATAGGCTTCTACCCAAAAAGGACTGAAGAGATCATGCCCTACAGCTGATGGTAGATCCCACCCTACCGTCACCAGTAGAGTTTGGTTGGGACAATGTTAATGCGATCTATTTGAGAGTTTTTTATTATTTGGCTTGTCTTTTCAATTTTTAATCAAGGGTTTAATGAGTATTTTAAGTCATTAAGCTATAGGTTAGATAGGGTTAGACTTTAGCCTATAAATATCACATTATAACTCATCGTAAACGACATTGATACATTTGTTAAAATTTGAGAGAGATTCTCCAATCGCTTCTAGGTTTCCTTAACTTCTTAGATTAGCTTGCTAAGGGATAATGTCCTTAGTATTGTGAACAATTGCCGCCTTAGATTGTAGAATTCATGGAACTAATTGATCATTCAAATTCCTTTTTATTAGTTGATTCATAAAGTTTCCTTACTTTGAATCAATTGATCTTGGGGCTTCTAATTATGTAATTGGGATGTTCCAGCCTTTTTTTCTTCAAGGTTCTAATTATCAATCTAGGAAAGAACTTTAGCCCCTCAATGTTAGGTTTATGAGGCTTAGATCCTCATAGGTTTATTATTGGAGTGTTGATTTAAAATCCTCAATAGAGGTTCTTCAAGAAAAGGAGGTCATCCTTAGGAAGGAGTGTTGGAAATCGTAGGCAAAAACAAAATAAAATAAAACTACAGAAATCCATCAACAAGATCTGCACATACTAGAAAAATCGATTGGATAGAAATTACCTAAATGTTTTGATTGTTCAATGTGGAGGCGCTGCAATTTACGCTTCGCCCTCTACTGGTATCCACGCAACAAACTCCTCTGCAAGCGATTGGGATGCTAGCCCCTTCTGTGTTCTAAAACCTGTTCAGAACTGATCCTGACTATCTGGTAATTTTTTCGTGTTTTGGAGAGAGGAGGCAAGATCCTATATCGCCGTTCTAGGGATTAGGGTTTTATATTTCTTTTTATCAGATAAAAGATGGCCGCCAAGAAAAGGTTAACATAACCTTTTATAGCTGTCAATATCAAAACCCTAACTGTCATCTAATGACAGTTTAATCTCGTCCATCTATTCCTATAATCATCCAACGGTTGGATGAGTAATATTAAGTAATTAATTTCATTTATTCGGTTAAATAAAATTAATTACTTATTAACTTACAAGAAAATACAATATGGAATCTGATTCCCCTTTTGTATACGTTCAACGAATTTGGACACAATCTAGATTCATTGAATGTGGACATTATGCTCACAAGATCGTCTATGCGCGTGACCCTGTAGGTTCACTTAACATTGGTAGTGAATGAAAAAATGTCCTAGACAGTTATTCACAAAACATAAGCGGCCTCTAGCAAGACATTATGCTTACCCAAGTTAAGTAAATGTAATAATAACCTAGCATCAGATTTAATATTTAGTCCTTTTGTCACACGATATCCTAATTAAGTATAAGGCATGGATCAAGTCATCCTTATAAAACTTAATTAACCATTTACTTGATCACCAGGCAGACTGTTCCAACAAATAATATTAATAACACCTTATTAATACTTGTTTGAGCATGGCCATGCATATTTTCCAGTCTTCCTTATCAAGGGGCCCATGGATATCTCTCTCTAGAAAGAGAGGGGACAAATCCCTTTCACTATCTCCAATATTCAAGCCATGACAAGAAAATAAGCCAACCAATAGTCATAATAATCACCTAATTAGAAGTGATGTTTGACCATGTCAAAACATATTTTCTCCCCATGCAAGAAACATTAGAAACATTAAGTCAAAGGACACCAAATATAAAACTGAGAAGAAATACTTATAACTTAAACCCATGCAATATTTCTTCTTCGCTTTGGGTCATGTCCAATACAATATTCTCAATATGTATTTATGAATTGATTTTATATCTCATATTCATGATCAGTAAAACTTGACCATCAATCAACTTCACACTAGTTTACAAGATGTAATAAACTAGGGACAAAGAAGAATAGTATTTTATTAGCTATAAGGGTTTTACTATCAAGTCACATACTTGATGACCAACAGCATAAAATACAATTAAAAAATACATACTTCATAAATCATAAATGTGAGTCAATTGGTCTTAGGGCATATACTAACAAGAAGTAGAATCCAAACTATAATCAAAAGTTTATCTACATCAAAGTGGTATCGGGACAACCTCCATTTGAAGATCAGTTTGTATTGTAAGTTGTTTAAATTTGTTGAAATCATTAAAAAAAAAAAAAAGGAGTACTTGATGATCTATAAGATTCCCATGAAGATCATGCAAAAACTAGGTACAAAAAAATATATTCTAAAATCAAATGAATATTTGACTGATTAATTGGGAAATTTCTTGATTTTGTTTAATGGAGATGTTCTTGTTTGAGTTAGGATTCAATTGAAATAAGTTTTACTCAATTTGGAGATCAATTGATTGGTTAATTAGATTGATTTGTGAAATGTGTTTCAGATTCGTTACTGTAAAAAAAGTGTGGATTAATTTGGGCATCTTGTGTTATATGGATTCAATTTGAATGATATTTATGCTTAAATTCTTCCTCATCGAGTGAGGAATCTTCCTGAATTGGGTTTAGTTGATTTGGATTTGTATATTTGAGATATTGTCGTTTTAGTAAAAGGCTGTTGTCATCCCCTATTTTCTGAAAAACTTTTTCTTAGTACTCTTTTATTCTTTGTTTAGTCTAATTGTTTTGATTTTTTTTTTCTAGTTGTTTCCTTGTGTGTTTCTAGTCTTTTGTTAATGATAAATCTTGTTTGTTGGCTTAATTCATTAGATTACATTCTCATACACCTCAAGTGTTTGATATTTTGCCTCATTGAATACTTATCCAACTAAGTGCATTGATTGATTTACTTCCTTGGGACCATTGCTCTTTATTTGAGTTGGCTAAGGATTTGAAGGATATCATAGAGGCTTGAGTGCTGAGTGTTTGAAAAAGGCAAGAGGGTGAGCTTATACTGATAAAAGATAATTAAGAGAGTTATACAATAGTGACTTGAGTGATCACAAAGAGTGTAAACACTTAGGAAGTGATTGGGAGGTCCTTTGTTTGCTTTGTCTTTTTATTTTACAGGTTTTATAATGTCTATAGAGGTCACTTGCCCACTCAATCTCATCAAGAAGGAACTAGTGATCCTGCAAGGATGAATCTAAATGAGACTTTGAGATCTATGCAACAATCAATTGAAGGATTGGTAAGGTAATTCCAAAGTGTTGCTAGAGATGTGGAAGAACTTAAGAGAGGCAAGAGTAGTGCCACACTGGAGCAAAAGTTGGAGATAATTTTGGAGCACCTCATCTTCAAAGACCTTATGACGATATGTCTTCGCAAATGCACCATGACATGTCGGTTCACAACTCTTATCCAATTCATGAAGGTGGGTATCAAAGAAGATAACAAGCTAGAGGTGGAAAAAGGAGAGGACAAGGTGGAAGAGGATATTATAGAGCACATGAAGAGGTTCAAAGACATGAAGCATGGCATGAGGATAATTTGTTTGAAGATTTTGGGGAGGATCCTAATGTTGGCCAAGCATACCATGGTGGCTACTATGGTAATTAACATTTGGATAAGGCTCTAGATAAAATTAAGTGGAAGGTACAAAGCTTAATGGGTGAAAGTGATCCAAATGTATTCCTTGATTGGGAATGACAAATGGAGAACTTATTCATGGTAAGGAACTATAGTGACATTGTTAAGGTGAAGCTAGTCATAGCCAAATTCTCGGGTTATGCACTCTATTAGTGGGAACAATTTGTCACTCAAAGGTTAAGAAATAGAAGACAATCGGTAGAAACTTGGGCAGAATTGAAGACAATCATGAAGGAGAGATTTGTACGGAAACATTATTATACAGAGTTTCATAACGTGTTGGTGACTCTTAAGCAAGGCAACAAAAGTGTTGAAGAGTATAGGCAAGAAATTGAATTATACACTTTGACATTGAGCTTGGAGGAAGTCAAAGATACTTCAATTGGTAGATTTCTAAGTAGCCTCAATAGGGACATTGCTAATGAATTAGAATTGTACTCTTACTCAACTTATGAAGACGTGTCATTTGGCTACCAAGATTGAAAATCAAAAGGAAGAGGATTGGTTTCGCTAATATTATAGAAAATTTTTAGAAAGGGGCGCCCCCTTAACTAATCCTCCTTCTTCAAGGAGTGTGGTGCCTAAATCTCAAGCATCAACCTAATAGAGTTGACCAAAGAAAGAAGATACACCTAAGGTGGCTTTCAAAGATAATCCTAAGCCTAAAGTGGAAGAAAAAGGAAGGTTGGTTACTGATCCAACAAGGTGTTTCAAGTGCAATGGTGTGGGACACATAGCTGTAAATTGTCCTACCAAGAGAACCTTGGTTTTTAATGAAGAATTGAATGGTTGGATTGAAATGGAAGAAGATGATTTCAAGGATGATATTGTTGACAAGGAAGAAAGCAATGAAGATCAAGAGATTTAGTCTTTTGAAGCCGTTGAAGAGGAATAAGTTTGGTGACCATTAGAGCTTTGTCTACTTAAGTCCTTGAGGAAGAAGCAAGCGTCTAAAGGGAAAACATCTTTCACACTAAATGCTTAGTGGGAGATAAAGTTGCTAATATTATTATAGGTACTGGTAGTTGCACCAATATAGCTAGCACATATCTTGTTGAAAAAATTGAATTTACCTCTTCTCAATCATCCTAGGACTTATAAGCTTCATTGGTTAAATGAAAGTGGGGAAGTGAAGGTTAATAAACAAGTGCTAATACCTATTACTTAGGGGTCATATCATGATGAAATTCTTTGTGATGTGGTTCATGTACAAGCAGTACATTTGTTTTTAGGACATCCTTGGCAATTTCATAGGAGGGCTATTCATGATGGTGTGAAGAACACCTACAGTTTTGAAAAGAATGGGAAAATTTCATGTTGAATCCACTGATTTCTAGTCAATTCTTTGAAGATTAAAGAAAATGAGAGAAAAAGATAGTCTAGAGAGTGAGAAAAAGAAAAAGAGCATTGAAGAGGGGAAAAGAATTGATGAAAGAGAAGTGAGTGTACAAAAGCCTAGAGAGGAAAAATTGAATAGAGATAAGAAAATGAGTGATAAAAAAAGTGATAGTGGAAAGAGAGAAAAGAGGTGATTCTATGCAAAAGCAAGGGATTTCATAGAAGTCATTGAAAAAGAAGAGATGATTTTACTTCTCTATTGCAAAGGTACATTTGTGGATACTAATGATCATTAGTCTTCTTTGTCTAATGCTGTAGTGAAGATTATTGAAGAATAGAAGGATGTCTTCCCCGAAGAGATACCCGCAGGACATTCTCCTTTGAGAGGAATTGGTAGGGTCCAGAATGGGCAACGGGTCAGTTTTTCAAGGGCAAAACGGGTCGAATGGACACAATTTTGTACCAAATTGCAGATTTTGGTTTGATTTTCTATGCTTTCTTCCCTCGTTCTCTTCTAAAACCCTTAATTCTTTATTCCCTCTTCATTTTCTCTCAAAACTTCCATAACCTCTACAAGCACTCTCCTCTTTATCCTCCACTTTTCCGATGACCTCACCACCTCTGGCGAGCAAAACTGCAGCAACCCATCTCTCTCTCTCTCTCTCTCTCTCTCTCTCTCTCTCTCTCTCTCTCTTTCTCTCTCTCTCTCTTGGTTTGTATTTCTTCTTCCCTTCTCTCTTCTCTTGTTTATTCTTTTCTTCTAAAACCATCTTACCTCCTTCACTCTTCTTTTCCTCATTCTAAACAAATTAAACCCCAAAATCATCCTTTCCTTCAACATTCTCTTTAAAAGAACCCCCCTTTCCACTATATTTCCCTCCCTCTCTACCTCCTCTTTTAAATTCTTATTTTTATATTTTCTTTTAGTTTTGGGTCTTTTTGTTAATTTTTTTGTGGTATACTAACTTATTTTTGTGTTCTATTGTGTTTCCTAAAAAAATTTTGCAAAAAAAGTCCAAGAAAATTTTCCAACGAAATTTTGTCAGCAATCTGAATGGGGCAGAAAAATGAGCAATTTTCATGGCCCTAGGTTGTTTTCTTAAACAAAGAAAGGCTATTTTCTAGAACCTTTTGCCTCCTTTTTACTATATTTTGCCTTTTATTAATTCTTGATATTCTTGGACTTAATTTTTTATGTTTTTAATTTGTTGGAAGCATTGTTTTAGTATTCGTTAGTTTTTTTTCTTGTTTCTGCTACACTTTTGCACTCACGGGCGATGTTAGAACACTATAAGACACAAGGGCTACATTAAGATTTAACTTCTTTTGTGCTTTTATTGTGTTCTTATATTTTGTGGGTTGGTGTTATCATGTTGCGTTTTGTATCCTTTTTCCTGCCTCTTCTCTTCCATTCATTTTTATCCCTGTCTATGGCCCCAAGAAATATGTCGCTTCGTCTTCAAAATAAAAATGGGCTGGTGTTGAAGGGACCTCGCCCGACCCCGATATCCCTCCCTATCCACAGTGTCTCTCTTAAGTGGCCCATCAGTGGTTATCGAAAGGGCATCGCTAAAAATCATTATTTTTAAAATGGTTCGATGAATCAGTTATCGAGCATTTTGATCTTGAAAGTCTTTTTAGAGGGTTCGGTTGGGTTCCTCTCCTTCACATTTCAGGCGATTACTACCCCAACCTTGCTCGAGAATTCTATGCTAATATGATCCATAAAATGAACAAGGATTTCCAAACTATCATCTCAACTATCAAAAGGGTTAGGATCATCTTTGAGAGGGAACGTTTGGTGACCATTCTTGGGATCCCAGACACCGGGAATTCGGTCATTGTGGATTCAAATAGAAAAATAATCGACAAGGACTCGGACTAGAATTTCGATACGGCTTGTAGCCGTTTTGAGATACGGCCACGGGCAATGGACTGTCGCAGAATCATCCACTGGGGCAATTTCCCGAACCTTCTTCATCGTGCTCTTGCTTATTTCTTTGAGCACACACTCGTTTAAAAGGGGGGCGGGTTTAGTGAAGTTCACATTGTTAATATCTATTTGTTATGTACACTTTTCACCCACTCCCCCTATCCCTCTCTTCCTTGATAATCCAAACAATGTGCAATACTGGGTGTGATAACATGAAATGCGTGTTTTTCATTATCCTGTGATTTTATCTGGAGTGTTTGCTTCTTGTCATGTCAATTTTGCGGGAGAACGAAGATTATTAACAGGATCGCAACAGGTTATTAAGTTCACAAGTTTTAATAACTGCGGTTACTCATGGGACGAGGAGAACTAAGAGTGGATCCCACCATCAAAAGAAGATAGGATGTGGAAACGTAACCCGACTGGCTTCCACTCAACAAAGAAAACCACATAAACCGGCCTGGGGGCATCTTCCTCACAACTAGTTGAGGCTGATGATGAGGCCGATGAGTCCTACAACCCCTCAGATGAGGAGGAAGATGAGGCCGGTGCCCAAAACATGATCCTGACGGATGTATTCCAAACAGAGATTTGGACTGCCTTTGAACAACTATGCATCAATCAAGAAATCCAAGTGATGCAGTTGACGGAAATAGTAGAATCCACTCACCGCTATGCAGACAAGTTGGCACATCAAAGCGCATCAATAGATCGTCAAGAAGCAATGCTAGCCTAGTATGCCAAAGATTCATGACTGATCAAGGCAGCAGTAGAGGAGACGGCACGGACTTTGGTCTACAATAGGGAGTGTTTCTTTTTTTTCCTTTTATTTTCTATTCTTTTGTTTTATTTCTCGTCCTTTTAAATTTCTTGCTTTCATTTTTGTGTTATTTGTTTTTAGTTTATTGTTTTATTTTTGTGGGGTATGGCTTCCCAATATGCTTTAATCACTTTATATCTGCGAGATTGCTTCTCATGTATGTGCTTGTTTTCTTTTTTCTTTTAGTCTAACCCCCACATTGAGGATAATGTGATTTTAAGTGTGGGGGGTATTTTCGTTCTTTCAAGTTTTTTTCTATTAGTCTCTTTTATTCCTTTTCTTTATTTAAGTTTTTTTTGTTAGTCTCTTTTTCGTTTTCGTTCTTTTAAAAGTTTTTTCTGTTAGTCTCTTATTCGAAAAATTCCAAAAACATCAGAAAATTTAAAAACCCCAAAAAGATTTTACCTTCTTTTCTTCTTACTTTCTTATTTAAAAATCCAAAAATATTTTATTTTCAACACTTTTGATAGAGGTCACAACTGAAAATTTCCTTAGGTTTTTTGAAAAAGAAAAATTACTTAAGAACTTTGAAAATACCAAGTTTCTTACATGATCAATGGCTTTTATGCACTTGTGAATGTCGTTTGAGTACTAAAAGCCTAGGAATCTTGGGTTATTAGCATTATGATGATAATATTTTAACTTTGCCTGCAATTTCATGATTTGTCTGTCTTTAAAAATAAAGAAGTCTAGTCTAGGATGGTCCCGGAAATGATGGTCATTGGCCTTCATTGAACCGATTGTGCCTTTCTTATCACATATCCTTTATGAAATCAATCCCTAGTTCCCTTCTTTGTGCCTCCATGTTAAGGGTTACACTCCCTTCTTTTCTTTGTTCTTTTAACCTTACTATATAAAACCTCAATTCGTGGAGTTAAAGGTTAGTGTAGGCTTTTGGCCGTTTTGAGCGAACCTCAATTCGTAAAGCTAATGGTTAGTATAGACTTTGGTCGTTTTGAGTTAATGAAACTAATAAGTGTGGGTATAAAAGGGGTGAAGAAAGAAAGAAAGAAAACCCTATTGAATACAAAAAAAAAAAGGTATTTTTGGGTTTTTTCATATGTATTTGGTGATTTTGGCTATTGAAAAGAGAGAAAGAAAAAGTTATTGATGCTTGAAAAGAAAAAAATTTGGAAAAAGATAAAAAGCCGAAAAAATGAAAAAAATGGCAGAAAAATGAAGAAGAAAATACGTGCCTTTATATTACAGAAAAATCTTGAGAAAAATTCAAGCATCTCTCTCTTATTTTTGGTTATTCTTTAACATTCTTGAGGAAAATATGTTGTTAAATGGGGTGTACATCAAACAAGAATGATGTAAAGAGTACAAAGATGAGTGAGAAAAATGAAAACGACGGTTGAAAAGTGTTTCTTTTATTTCGTTATCTTATCCTTTTGGTTGCATTAACTCTATCTCGTTTGTTTTTATCTCTTTTTACCTTTGTTGGTAACCTACTTATGTCCCTAGCCTAACATTACAAACAAAAAGACCTACCTAATTCGGGAACAACCTAAAATAGACATTAATATGGCTAAGCAGTAGAAAAAGTATGAATTTTGTGCCTTGTCTTTGAGAATATTTCTTGGTCCTAATCACTTAAAATTCCTCTTTTTCTGTGAAAAACAACATGAGCAAAATCATACACACACCCTTTGATCGGTAATGATTTTTAGTAACTTATGGTGGTCTTAGTGATTTTGTAGTTGTCAATTTTTTATTTATCTTTGGGGTTGGTCGGTGAAATACTCTATTGAAGTTGTTTAATCTTTTATTATTTTCCTAAAGTTTTGTTTTGTCTTTGCTTTTGTTTCTGTTGAGTTTGTTTGATTATTTTGAGCTACCAATGCCTATAGTCGTTTTAAGATTTTAACTGTTTATGTTAAGGCTCCTTTCATTTTCGTGTTTTGTCTCTCTATAAGTAAAGTTTTTAAAATACTCTATTTTACCTGCTTAGTTTGTGTTGCTTGGGGCACGCAATGGATAAGTGCGGAGGTATTTGATAAGTGCATATTTATTTATATTTTCTATAGGTTAATTTTATTATTTTTGGTGTTTTTAATATGTAAAAAGTATATATTCTAGAAAAATATCTCTTATTCTTGTCTTAGGTGCCCTCCAAAAGTGTAAACGATGAAAGGAAGCGAAAATCAGACAAAAACAGAGCGAAAACGATGAAAACGGAGCTGTCGGTTAAAATTCATCAACCTACCGCGCAAGGTAGGCTGACCTACCGTCATCTGTAGGCCTACTATGGACGGTAGGCCTCGCCATATCGTTGACAATAGGGTATGCTGGCAAGGGATGGTTGAAGTCCAAAACAAACTAGGTTTCCTTGTTTTCTTTTACAATTTCAACTTGGTTTTCTTGTATTTGCACCTCTATATAAGGGGTCTTTTTGCAGCTATTGTATAGAAGTTTTTAGATACAATTAGATAGGTAGTATAATATTTAAGATTTAGATTAGATTAGTTAGGTTAGATTAAGAATAATTAGGTTAGATTAGATTAAACATTCTTTAAATTACAACTTTTATATATTCAATTAGTTAATAAAGTTTCAAGATTTCTGCAATTTAGTTTCTTGGAGTAAAGAATTAAAGAGTTATTTTCAAGATTTCGATTTTCATATTGGCGACTTGAAGGACGAGCTTGGAAGACATTCGGTATTCAATTGTGGCTTTGATTTTCAATCATAAGCTTTCTTTTGCTTTTCTTTTTATTGAATTTTGTGTTAATTTATAGTTTTATTAATATGAATGGTGAGTACTTCTCTTTGTTTGGTTTGGGGTTGAACATCAGTTCTGGATTATGAAGTTCTTGGTTTAATTTCTTGATTTTGATGTTTGTTTTCATTTAAGTTGTCTTCCATTTGCGTTTGTTTGTAATTTAACTATCGCGAGATTATATTATTCGTATGGTTGTTTGGAATTGAAGACGGAAGAACAATCTAGAGCAACCAATTGGGGCTTAGTTGGGGCAATTGACTAGAAATGCGATTTTGCACTTTTAGGTCTTTTAAATCACCTAATACTAATGCACTCTAATTTATTAGGGAGAAAGAGATTTTCCTCTAAGAGTTATTGAGTATGGTGGCTTTCATGTTAGAGATAGGGATTGTCCGATTTGAGTGATCACCCAACATAATTAATTCAACATTGTTTTCATTAAAGTTTTTCTAATTGAATTAGTAACAAGGATTAGGGGGATGCCACCAATGCAAACTCTTGTCTTTATAATTCTTTTAAAACTGTTTTTATTTTGCTTTCTCTTAATTGAGTTACTTGTTTTTATTTCTTTTTAATCAACGACATCATCTTTCTAGACTAAACATTAGAAAGGCGATTAGTACTTGAACCTTCATCCGTGCCTAAGAGATTTGACACTAGCGTTGAAGCCACCTCTACTTTGTTAGGTCCACTTGCCTTGCAATTTAGTAATTAGGATTTCTCATCCCGTATTATTATTATTATTATTATTATTATTATTATTATTATTATTATTATTATTATTATTATTATTATTCAACATATCACCAAGAGGGAAACATAAGAAATAGAGACAAACTCTTAAAGATTGGCAAGATAGAATGGGCACCGGTATAGAAGAAAGAATTTAAGAAAACCCCCAATTTTCGTGATCCGAGAGGTGCAATTAGCACCTAAGAAAGGAGAGTATTCTTTAAACTCTTTGTAATTGTAATTGTAAAATTGTGCTTTTAAGTTTTACATTTTTGTTTTCTACTATGATTGTTTGTTGATGTTATGTTACAAGGTCATTTGGAGAGAAAAAGTGATGGCCTAAAGGCCTATATGAAGATTATTTTAGTTTAAAAGCTAGGTGGCTTAAACGAAGGCATAAAATTGTAGAAAACAAAGCAAAACAGCACTTTGGCAAAAACCTAGCTTTAATCTTGATAATTGAGTGACGGCTTCATCGTTTAGTGGTAACGAGTGCAGTGCATAAGCCCCCGAAGCGAGAGGAAAGGAGCAAAGTAAAAGGGCCCCGACTTTTTTCCAGAGTTAGAGTTCGACCGCTGCTTCCCCTTTTTTTTGGGGGGATCCAGTTCCTTGCCAACTGCCAACTATCGACCCCAATCTCTTTTCATTTGGGTATTATCAAACCTAGCCTAGCCCCTGTCAATCAGACTAAAGAAGCTAATCCACCGTTGAGGCGCTGTCAGAGCACCCTATCATCGCCCGAAGCGTGTTCAATTGGAAAGTCTGGCAAGAAGTGCACTTTCAGCAATAGCCGAGTTCAACGAAGGATTCGAGGGTATAATGCCCGAATTCACCTAGCAATTCATCAGGACTGCTTTGCTGGTAGAGTGAAGGGCTAAAAAAGCAATGCCCTTACGGGCGGGTACGATCCTGTTATCCAGAAAAGCAAGTTTCAGGCAGAATGGAGGGTTTTCCTGCCCGTTAAATTCTATTTTTTTTATAATTTCTAATGTTTAGCAGCCTGCAGCTCAATCTCCCCCCAAGGGGGATTAAGGGGGGAAACGATTCTTTACTGTATGCCCTTGTACTTGTAGCTAATACAGTTCTAACTCCTTTGTTGAAGCGGCAATTGCCTTCTTCTTTGAGTTCGCTTGTTTTGGATAGCAAGATCGCGAGAAAGAAGGTGCTATAGGCTTCGGCTGTATGGAATCTATGTTCTCGGAAGCTGATTCTACGGATAGTAGGCTCAACCTACCGCCAACAGTAGGTTCTAGGCTATTCTCGGCTAGCGGACATAGACCTACCTTCGGCGGTAGGGTCCTTTTTCAACACTGGGTTAGGTTTTTCGAGGCGAAACGGGTTGGATCAACTCGATGGACTCAAAATTGCAGCTTTTAGTTAAAATTTTTGCACTCCTTTCTCTCCCATTCTCCTCTAAAACCCTTGAAAATTTTCTTTCCCTCTTCCTATTCCCTCAAACATCCATAACCCCTCCATTCCTCTCTTAACCTCTCCAAGCACTCTCCCATTCGTCCTCAATTTTTCCAGCGACCTCTCCTCCTCTCTGGCGAGCAGAGCTGCAGCAGCTCTTACACCTCTCCATCTCTTGGTTTGTTCTTTATTTCTCTTCTTTTCTCCTCTTTTACTTATTCTTTTCTTCTAACCCTCCTACCACCTCCATTCTTCTTCTCTACACAAATTCCATGCTAAAATCTTCTTCTTCCCTCTTCCCTTCAAAAGGGCCAACCTTTCCGTTCAAATTCTCCTCTCCATTAACCTTCTCTTCTAATTTCTCTTTCTTACAATTTCTTGTAATTCTAGGTTTTTGTATAAAAATGTGTTATGAACTAACTTTATTTTGTGTTCTATTGTGTTTCCTAACAAAATTTTATCGAAAATAGTCCAAGAAAAATTTCCGGTGAACTTCCAGTGGAACTCGGTGGACTTCCGGTAGAACTCCAATGGAAATCCAAAAGGGGCATAATGACGAGCAAATTTTCATGGTCACAGTTTGTGTACTCAAACAAACACAGGCTATTTCTTAAAAAATGTGCCTCCTTTTTATTTTTAGTTTGCTTATGATTAATTCTTATTTTGACTTATTTTATGTTTTGGATTATGTTAAGAGCTTTCTTTTTCGTAATTTGTTAGTTCCTTTAAAGGTAGATCATTATAACACACATGGGCTACGATAATTTTTATTATTTTTTGTAATTTTAGTGTTCTTTTGTGTTTATTCGGTTGGTTCCATGTGTTGCATTGTTGTTTTCCCTTCTCTTCCTCTTCCTTTTTGATTTTTATCCCTCTCTGTGGTTCCCAAGAAATCTATCACTTCATCCTCAAAATCCAAACAGGTTCGTGTCGTGGGGATCTTACCCGACCTCGATATCCTTCCCTATCTAAAGTGTCTCTCTCAGGTTGCCCGGCAATGGGTAACTGAAAGGGCGTCACTAAAAACCATTTTTGAAAAATCATTCGATGAGTCAGTCATCAGACATTTTAATCTTGAAAATCTTTTTAGAGGGTAGGTTGGGTTCCTCTCATTTGCATTTCTAGCAATTACTACCCCGACCTTGTCCGAGAATTATATGCCAATATGACACACAAAACGGACAAAGATGTCCAAACAATCATTACAACTATTAAAGGGGTTAGGATCATTCTCAATAGGGAACGTCTAGCTTCCATTCTTGGGATTCTAGACAACGGGAATATAGTCACCATGGATTCTAATAGAAAATCTATTGATGTGGCCCCGAGAATTGTCTTCCATTTCTCAACCTTTTGAGTGACAGCTCTTTCCCACCAATAGAGTGTATAACCCGAGAATTCGGCTATGACCAGCTTCACATTGACAATATCACTATAGTTCCTTACCATGAATAAGTTATTCCCTTGTCCTTCCACTTGATTTTATCTAGAGCTTTATCCTCTTGTTGATTACCATAGTAGCCACCATGGTATGCTTGGCCAACATTAGGATCCTCTCCAAAATCTTCAAATAAATTATCCTCATGCCATGCTTCATTTCCCGGAACCTTTTCATGTGGTGTATAATATCCTCTTCCTTCTTGTCCTCCCCTTTCTTCCACCTCTAGCTTGTGTCTTCCATGATTCCCACTTCAAGAAATGGATAAGAGTTATGAATCGACATGTCATGGTATCATTGAGTAGAAATATTGTCATAAGATCTTTGATGATGAGGTGAATTAACTCCTCCAAAATTATCTCCAACTCTTTGCTCCATTATGGCACTACTCTTTCTCCTCTTAGGTTCTTCTACGCCTCTAGCAACACTTTGGAATTGCCTTGAAGATCCTTCAATTGATTGTTGCATAGATCTCAAAGTGTCATTTAGATTCATCCTTGTAGGATCACTAGTTCCTTCTTGATAAGATTGAGTGGGTAATTGACCTTCTATAGATATTATAAAACTTGCAAATTAAACAAAGAAAACAAACTAAGGACCTCCCAATCACTCCCTAAGTGTTTATACGCTTTGATGATCACTCAAGTCACTCGTGTATAACTCTCTTAATTGGGTTTTGTCAATATAATGTCACCCTCTTGGCTTTTTTTTAAACACTCAACACTCAACCCTCAACCCTGTATGATATCCTTTAACCTCTTAGTTAACTCAAACAAAGAGAAACAATCTCAAGAAAGTAAATCAATCAATACACTTTGTTGGATAAGTGTTCAATGAGGCAAAATATCAAACACTTGAGGTGTATGAATTTCAAAGAATGTAATCTATGGAATTGAGCCAACAAACAAGATTGATCATCAAGAAAGGACTAGAAACACACAAGGAAACAACTAGAAATAAAAAAAATTTCAAAATAATTAGACTAAACAAAGAAAAAAAGAGTACTAAGAAAAACAAATTTCAGAAAACAAGAGATGATGACAAACCTTTTACTACAACGACAATATCTCAAAATATATGACTCCAAATAATTCGAAGCAATTCAGGAAGATTTATAATCGATGAGGATGAATTTAAGAAAAAATTTCGTTCGAATTAAATCCGTATAACAAAAGATAAGCCAAAGTTATCCACACTTTTCTGCAGTCACAGATCAATTAAATTGACCAATCAATTGATCTCCAAATTGAGTAAAACTTATTTCAATTGAATACTAACTAAAAGGAGAACATCTCTATCTGAAAACATCAAGAAATTTCACAATTAATCAGTCACATGTTGAATTGATTTTCGGATCTATTTTTCTGTACTTAGTTTTTACTTGATCTTCATGGGAATTTGATAGATCATTAAGTACTTATTTTTTTTTAAATGATTTAAACAAGTTTAAAAAACTTACAACAAAAATTGACCTTGAAATGGAGGTTTCTCTGATACCACTTTGATGTAGATCAACTTTTGATTGTAGTTTGGATTCTACTCCTTCCCAAAGATCACCTCCTTTTCTTGAAGAACCTCTATTGAGGAGTTTAAACTCAACACTCCAATAAGAAACCTATGAGGATCTAAGTATCATAAACCTAATATTGATAGGATAAAGTTCTTTCCTAAATTAATAATTAGAATCTTGAAGAAACAAAGGCCTCAAAACCCCAAGAACACAATTAGAAGACCCAAAATCAATTGATTCAAAGAAAGAAAACTCTATGAATCAACTAATGAAAAGAATTTGAATGATCAATTGGTTCCATAGATTCTACAATCTAAGGCAACAATTATGCACAACACTAAGGACATTAACTCTTAGCAAGCTAGTCTAACAAGGTAAAGAAACCTAGAAGCAATTGGAGAATCCCTTTCAAATTTCAACAAATTCGGCTAAAGTCAAACCCTAGCTAACCTACAACTTAATGACTTAAAATACCCTTTAAACCCTTGATTAAAAACTAAAAAGACAAGCGAAATAACAAAAACCCCTCAAATAAATCGTACTAGAATTTTCCCAGTCGAACCTTACAGGCGTCGGCAGGGTGAGACCTACCATCGACGGTAGAGCATAATCTCTTTAGCCCCTTTTGGAAAGAAGCCTACCGGCGATGGTAGAAGCAGGGCTATTAATGTGTGTAAATGGGATATGAAATTCTAACACTACAATGCAATGCAAGTGGACCCAACAAAGTAGAAATGAGTTTCAAACCGAGTGTCGAATCTCTCAGGAAACGGACGAATATTCAAGTACTAATCGTATTTCTAATGTCTAGTCGGAAAAAGAAAAATTTTCGTTGAAAAAGAATAAAAACTTGAAAGCAATTAAAAGAAAGCAATACTAAAACAATTTTTAAAAGATTAATAAAAACAAGAGTTTTGGTTAGTGGAATCCCCCTAATCCTTGTTATTAATTCAATTGAAACACTTTAAATGAAAACGATGTTGAATTAATTAAGTTGGGTAATCACTCAAATCGAGCACTCTCTATCTCTAGGACGAAAGCCACCCTACTCACTAACTCTTAGAGGAAAATCTTTTTTCTCCCTAACAAATTATGAGTGCCGTAAATTTAGGTGATTTAAAAGACCTAAAAGTGCAATATCGTATCTCTAGTCAATTGCCGAAATTAACCTCGAATTGTTTGCCGTAGATTGTTCTTCCCTCTTCAATTCCAAGCAAACTTGTGAATAATCTAATCTCACGATAATTAAATTACAAACAAACGCAATTGGAAGACAACTTAAATTAAAACAAACATCGAAATCAAGAAATCAAACCAAGAATTTCATAATCAAGAATTAGGGTTCAACCCCAAACCAAGCAATAAAAACTACTCACTATTCATATTAAAAAAACTGTAAATTAATTAGAGAATTCAATAACAAAAGAAGGAAAAATAAAGCTTAGGATTATGTCTTGGAGCCACAATTGAATCACGAACGTCTTCTATGATTGTCTCTTGAGTCAACAAGTTGAAGATTCGAAGTCTTGAATCAAAGTCTTCAATTCTTGAATCCAAGAAAATAAATATTGCACAAAACTTTTAAAATTCTATAACTAAAGGAAGTATAAAAGTTGGATTATTAAAGAGTGTTTAACTAATTTAACCTAATTTACTCCTAATCTAAAATCTAACCTAAAAATATGTATCTAATCTATTCTAAATTATATCTTAATTCTCCCTTACAATGGCTACATAAAAGCCCTATATATAGAGGTAAAAGTACAAGAAATCCAAGCAAGAGCTGGGGTAGAAATCAAGAAAACCGAGTTTGAAAAGGATTAGAACTGCCCTTGCCAGCACTGCCTACCGCCAATGGTAGGGTGAGGCCTACCATCCGCCGTGGGTCTCGGGTTGCACTTGGCTTGCAATCCTTGTCACCTACCGTCGATGGTAGGTAACCCTGCCATTTGCAGTAGTTGCTACCTTTTTGCCGACGGGTTCGTTTTTCATCATTTTCACTCTGTTTTCGTCCTTTTTCATTTCCTTTTCATTGTTTCTGCTTCTGGAGGGTACCTAGATGAGAATAAGAGATATTTATCCAAAATATATACTTTTATATATTAAAAACATGGAAAATGGCGAAATAACATAGAAAAATATAAATAATTATGCACTTATCAGCTATCATTGGTGGTACGGTGCCCTTCTCCAACACTTAGCCAATTTTCTCCCTCAAGCTACTTCCTTGAATGATCCTTGCTTATTAACAAATTGAAAACGACTTGGAAGTCTTTCCTTGATTTCAAAACCTTTCAAACTTATTCTTAGCTTCCTCCATGTAAACTACCATAACATTATCCTCATCTCCATTAGAAGCCTTAAGTTTCTTCATCCGAGCTCTAGTGATTAGTCCAAGCTTCAACTCCATTGGTGCTTGACTCTTCCGATCTACATCATCTTATTGGGAAACACCGCCCTGAGAGAAGGTTAATTGATGTTTAATTCCTCTCAAAGCAGGAAATTCATCGGGCATCTCTTCAAAAAAAGACATCTTTGAACTCCTTGATGATCTTCACTATAGCCCTAAACATAGAAGAAAATTGATTATAAACTCTTTTTTTTCAAATAAGGAGTAATATCGTCTCTCTCTCTCTCTCTCTCTCTCTAGCTTCTTTCACATCACTCTCTTTTGCAAATAAGCAACTTTTTTACCTCATAGCCTTCGCTCTTCTTCTCCAGTTCTTTTTTTTCACTCATCACTTTTTCCACGCCTTATTTTTCTTCAATCAAGTCCTTTTCCCTCAATTTGCCTTCAACTTTGCTCTTTTTCTTTTTCTCACTTTCCAATGTTTCTTTTTCTCTCATTTTCTTTGTTATTCATAGAGTTGATGAGGAGTTAAAACAATTCAAAATGAAGGGTTTTTCCATCTTTGACAAAAGTGTAAGTCTTCTTAACACCATTGTGCATGACTCTTAATTCTATCATATTGCCATGGACAATCAAACAATAAATGCCCTGCTTGCATAGGAGTCATATCACAAAGAACTTCATCCTTGTACAATTCCATAGAAATAGGAATCGTGACTTGCATATAAACCTTGACTTCACCACTGTTATTCAACCAATGAAGCTTATAAGGTTTAGAATGTTTGAGAAGAGATAGATTAAGTTTTTCCACAAGATAACTACTAGTTACATTATGACATTCATATTAAATATTAGCAAAATATTAATTCTTTTTAACTTTCACAATGACTTTTATAGAAACTCTCATCGTAACCTTTGATACGTAAAAAAAAGGGTAAATATAAAATACATAAATTAAAAATAAATATACATCAAATTCATAATACCAGTATCCAAAGCAAATCCTACTCTAAATATCCAGGGTAATGCTACTTGAATAGGTTACATTTTTATAAGTCTACAAGCCAAAACTTTAACAAAAGAGATTAATCAAAAGTAAGAAAATGCACATTTAAGAGTTATAAGCATATGCAGCCTCAGTGTGACAAGCATATCACATGTCCTGATCTCAAACCACCTACATTCAAGAAAACACAGTTATTTTGAGAATATAGAAGAACATATTTATGCAATAAAAAATACTTAGTATTGTAAGCATTAACTATGAAAGTGCAAGCAAAACTAACTAGAAGATTAGTCATGTCTTTGGTGAGAGAATCATCATAATACAATTGACAATACCTTCCAAATACGTACCACTCTATGTATCATCTTCCTATTATAATATATATTTTTTTAGAATTTATCTATTTTCTTCAAGGTTTATCTTTTATTTATTAAATTTTACTAATAAAATATACCAAATTAAAAAATGTATAATATATTTTTCTCTAAAATTTATCTTTTATTTATTAAATTTTATTAATAAAATATACCAAATTAAAAAATAAAAAAAATACATAAAGTGATACAAGAAATTTGAACTCCTAAATAGATCGGTGGTATACAAGTGAAAATACATTTGCACAAAATTGAGAGATGTTATATTTTATCAATGGTCAGAATCCCCCTCCTAAATAAAATTGGGGGTATACAAGTGAAAAATACATAACTTCAATGCAACCTGATGATTCCTAATCTATTATATAATAAACTACCATGGACCCAAGTAGTAAGAAACAACTACCTATCTAATGATATATTGATTGAAGTGATTTTTGCCATATATAACCACCTTAAATTTTAATTATTAGTTCTTAACAATATGATTAATTTATATCTTATAAATATTATATCTAATTTATTTAATTTTGTAATTTTGCAGAGAATAAAAGAAATAAGAAACAAGCTTCCCAGGCTAAAGGACATTTAAGTGCTAATTGGGTTCAAAAGAAAAAAAAATGGGGGAAGCTGATGTGAAATGATCTTCAAGAGCATAAAATTTTGTCCAAGAAGTGAGGGAGAGAACAAACAAAACAAGTGTAATAAGTAGAAGAAAGTGCCTTTGAAAGGACTTGAAAATGTTAAACTTCAAGCAACCTTGGATATATCAAATCCAAGACCTCAAGAAGGTTTAAACAAAATCTTTTCTTCAAAGTTAAAGCAACCTAAGGTATTTTGAACCTTAAACCTCAATGAAACAAGAAGAAGACCTCAAGACTAGTTTTCTACAAGTGTAGTAACTAGTATGAAGGATTTTTTTTTTTTTTGTTGATCAACCTTGAAGCTCTTGGAACTTTCAACAAGTCTTCAAAGTGATTTTTTCTTTCAAGGAAGTTCACCCTTGAAGAAGATAGAAAAACTAAGCTAAGAACTAAGAATACCAAGAGAAGAACCTTTGTCTTGAAAAATTTCTTGATTACTTCTTCAAAATGGAAGACTATATATTTATAGAGACTTGAGGGAGAAAATAGGAATTTTTCCCTCTCATATTTTCAGCCCAAAGGATAGATATAACCTATACATACACTTGATAAGATAATAGAGGTGTTTTAATTGCATTTGGACTATTCTAGAGCACTAGTCAACACATTGCCAAAAGTAGGAGGCAATTTTTCAGCTTGGGCAAAAGGGATTCCAACTATCTACCAAGGTAAATTTTCAATTTCTAACTTATTCAAAAATTAGGATACTGCCCCATAAAATCTTGGACATCAAAATTTAATCCCCATAAAGTCTTGGACATCAAAATTGACATCAAAATTTAAGCCTTGAAACTTCTCTTGCTCAATTTGATCCTTGTGACTCTTTAGTTGTTTTGTCTTCGCTCTTGTCACAACTCCTTGATGTTCTTGCATGTCTAACCGATTCACATCAGAAGCATAATGTCATGAAGATCAAACCCAATAGTGTGAAGTGGATGGGTCTTAAATTAAGAAAGAGAGCAAATCTAATAATCTGCTTTTGACCAAAATTTTTGAGGAATTGGAGAGGAGAATTTCATCTCTTTGAACTTTTGGACGGTGGACAGTTTCGAAAAGGACCAAAGATTTGTTTCCTCTTTTTATAGGGGGTAGACGACAACTGGAAGGGGGAGGCGAGAGCAGAGGACTTTTATTCAGCTTTTCGTTTTCTTCGAAGGGCTGTGGCAACCGTAGAAAGAGAAGAAGAAAAAGAGACTATAATCTACTTGAAGAATTTTATCCTTTCTTTCGTTTAATTATGAATTAAATTTTTTTAAAAATTTTGATGAAATCCTAACAATGTAATTTTAATTTATTTTAGCAAATTTATTAGATTGTGTATGTGAGTATATATCTTGAGATGTTTATTGGTTTGATACAATTAATTTTTTGTGATTATTTTGTAGAATAATTATTAGGGGTCGATAAACTCAAACTGAGAATTTATATGTATAGAGCAAAAAAATTCAAAAAAAATCATTTTTCAATATAAACTTTCTTTATGTTCAACAAATCCTCTAACATCTCACTAAAACTTCAAATTTTTACTTAAGATTTAGGAAGATCTGACCGTTATAACTCCAAAAAAAGGTTAGTACTTCGATCTATCCTCATTCATTACAATATTATCGGTTTAAAATTTGAAAATATTCTTTGGATCGGAAAAAAATGACATTTTTTATTGCTTAAAATTCTGCCGAAAATTGGACAGTTTCGCCAGGACGAGCGAAAAACTCAGCTGAGTCTGGTGATAGGAACATTGTTTGACCCCCAATTTTTTTTCAATGTTTTTGCCAGAATGGGCGAAAGTCCTTTTTTTATTTTTTTTACATTTGTTTATGATTATGTTATTATAGTTATTATGACTATTTTTTTTTAAATTATGATTATGATTATGATTATGTTTATGTTTATTTGTTCATGTTATGTTAGTTAATTTAGAGTTTACATAAATTAGGGTGCATGTTTATTTGACATGTTTAATTTTGTTTATTTAGGGTTTATTAAGTAGTTGTTTATACGGTTTATTTATAATTATTTGTTTAACATGAGTATAAATTATGTTTAGATGATATGACTTTAAATTGAATATTTGTTAGTATCAGTGTTATAATTTTTCATGTTATATTCTGAATCAATTTATATGTTTAGAGTTGACATTAGTTAGTAAAAATTATGAAGTGCTTAAAGGGGATTTAGAAGCAAAAATTATGTTTAGGATTGACAATATTTACCCTTTACTAATAATAATAAATTATAAAGTAATATAAATGAACTAATAAACGTACTAAAAAATACAAAGTTAATATAATAATATAAAGAAATAATACAATAAATATAATAAATAAATAATAACCCCATGTAAATCATGTAATTAAAAATTAAAATTCAATTAACAAAAAATTATGAATAATAAATTCAATATTGATTCAAATTATGAAAATATACAGACAACTTTACTTTGTAAGAAAATAATGTAACAATACAAAAGAAATAATATAGTAAATTAAAAAATAAGTAATAAAAAATTGGATTTGACGTAATCAAAAAATATAATTCAAGTAATAAAATATTATGAAGAACGAAGTTAAATAATGTGATTGATGAAAATGTTTGATTATTTAGTTAGATGGTTCGGCCTGGAGCACGTAGGGGTGATGATGATCTAGGTCATGTGACAAAGTGGACCGGTCATGTTGAAGGTTGTGTAGTCATTGCGTCATCCCGTGGTGTGAGGGGACACCGCAGTGCTTCTTACATACCGTCGACTCCTGCGCCATTTGGACCGGGTATATATTATGACCCTTGTATACCGAGGTCTTCTACCTAGCCACTGCCTAAACCATTTAGGACCTGTCCTACTCCCCTATCACACCGTCCATACATGCCCATACCCTATGAACCTTATGGATCTTTTCATCCACCACTTACATCATATGATCTATATGCAAATGCTCCTACTCTGCCTCTTCGTATGTCCGACCAGGATTGGTGACATTGTAGAAGTAAAACTCAAGTGCCATTAAATGAGGTCAGAGGTCCAATGTTGCAGTTTGGTCATCCGTCCCGGTCGACTCATCTTATAGAACAGCTAAATATGAAGCTACTGATTGTGGCAATCCCTCATCTGATACAAGATTTGTTAGGGATTCTGGTACATCAGGGGATAGACAAGACCCGGTCTGAGGAGCCTAACATGGTTGGTTCGCTTCGTATTAGCAGTGAGGACGATGAGGTTCAACTTGAGGATGATGGTCATGAGGATGATGATGGCGACAGTCACGGTGATAAGGACGAGCTTGTTCCTGTGGTTCCTACATCATCATCCGGTGGTAGGCCTGGGCCTGCTCCGCGGAAGGGAAAAGGGTTGATAGGCAGTGTCATGTCAATGATAAGTAAGATTACTGGTCTCGACAAAAAAAACCCGAGAAGTCGCGTCTTCCTACAAACCTTACGCAAAGTAAGAAAGCAAATAATGACAGTTTGGAGCAGACATGACCAAATGATGGAGGTCCACTGGATCCAGTAATTATCCCTTCGTACAGTGGGCATATTGCTAGTAGTATATGGCGTGGACAGGTAAATTGAATATTTCTTTAATATTTTATTTCTGATAACAAATGTTCAGTATTCATTGATTTATTATTTGTGTTAATTTAATTTTTTTTACATGCAAGAGAGAAGCATATTAAAGTCACGATCCCGCTTCCTGTCATTGATGGGTTGGACCCCTATTGATCCTGCAACGGCAAAGTTGGCCCGGGAGATGGGACTAGCACATTTGAGATCTTGCATGTTCCAGCATATGAAATCTACGTTATTATCCACATTTGCAGAGGGTTGGCAGCCAGACACTAACAGTTTTCACATGCTCTGGAGGGAGATGACAATTACATTTCATGATGTGGAGTTGATTCTGGGCTGTTAGTATATGCCCTAAGACTAATTGACTCACATTTATGATTTATGAAGCATGTATTTTTGAATTGTATTTTATGCTCTTGGTCATCAAGTATGTGACTTGATAGTAAAACCCTTATAGCTAATAAAATACTATTCTTATTTGTCCCTAGTTTATTACATCTTGTAAACTAGTGTGAAGTTGAATGATGGTCAAGTTTTACTGATCATGAATATGAGATATAAAATAAATTCATAAATACATATTGAGAATATTGTATTGGACATGACCCAAAGTGAAGAAGAAATATTGCATGGGTTTAAGTTATAAGTATTTCTTCTCAGTTTTATATTTGGTGTCCTTCAACCTAATGTTTCTAATGTTTCTTGCATGGGGAGAAAAATATGTTTTGACATAGTCAAACATCACTTTTAATTAGGTGATCATTATGATTATTGGTTGGCTTATTTTCTCGTCATGGCTTGAATATTGGAGATAGTGAAAGGGATTTGTCCCTCTCTTTTTAGAGAGAGATATCCATGGACCGCTTGATAAGGAAGACTAGAAAATATAAATGGCCATGCTCAAATAAGTATTAAGAAGGTGTTATTAATATTATTTGTTGGAACAGTCTGCCTGGTGATCAAGTAAATGGTTAATTAAGTTTTATAAGGATGACTTGATCCATGCCTTATACTTAATTAGGATATCTTGTGACAAAAGGACTAAATATTAAATCTGATGCTAGGTTATTATGACTTTTACTTATCTTGGGTAAGCATAATGTCTTGCTAGAGGCCGCTTATGTTTTGTGAATAAATGTCTAGGACATTTTTCATTCACTGCCAACGTTAAGTGAACCTACAGGGTCACACGCATAGACGATCTTGTGAGCATAATGTCCACGTTCAATGAATCTAGATTGTGTCCAGATTCGTTGAACGTATACAAAAGGGGAATTAGATTCCATATTGTATTTTCTGGTAAGTTAATAAGTAATTAATTTTATTTAATCGAATAAATGAAATTAATTACTTAATATTACTCATCCAACCGTTGGATGATTATAGGAATAGACGGACGAGATTAAAGTGTCATTAGATGACAGTTAGGGTTTTAATATTGACAGCTATAAAAGGTTATGTTAACCTTTTCTTGGTAGCCGTCCTTTATCTGATTAAAGAAAAACAAAACCCTAAACCCTAGAACAGTGATATAGTATCTAGCCCCCTCTCTCCGAAATACGACCGATTACCAGATAGTCAGAATCAGTTATGAACAGTTTTCAGAACACAGAATGGGCTAGCATCCCGATCGCTTGCAGAGGAGTTCGTCGCGTGGATACCAGTAGAGGACGAAGCATACAAAGCAGCGCCTCCACAATAATGAAAACATTGAGGTAATTTCTATCCAATCGGTTTTTCTAGTATGTGCAGATCCTGTTGGTGGATTTCCGTAGTTTTATTTTACTTTGTTTTTTTGCCTACGGATTCCAACAGTTTTCACATGCTCTGGGGGGAGATGACAATTACATTTCATGATGTGGAGTTGATTTTGGGTATACCTACTTAGGGTAACGTTGTCGATCTCCATTATTCTCGGGACCAGCTGATTGCAGTTATTCGGAGCAACTTGCGTATTACCTACTCCGGAGGTGGTCAAAATGGTAAAGAGTTGGCACAGGTTGTAGAGTATCCTGATAGTCGACTTTTCACTGAGCTGAGGGCCTCCTCCTACGTCCTGTATTTACTTGGCAGTTCACTCTTTACTGATAAGAGTGGTAATATTGTCCCCGCCAAGTTGTGGCTGATCGTGAAGGATGTTCGATCTAGTGGTGGATTTGCATGGGGTACTACGACACTGTCATACTTGATCGGGAACTTAGGGTAGGCCTCGCGAGTTAATGTGAAAAAGTTGTCTGGGTATTCGTCACTTCTTGAGGTAATATCATTCACTGTCTGCATTTTTTTTATTTACTTCGATTATGTTGTCATTTAACGTAATTAGTTATTATTTTTTATTGTTTAACAACATATGAATGATTCTTTTTAAGGAATGAATATACTTGTACTTTCCTATGTTTTCCCTAGTGGTGAGACCGAGAACGAAGTTATGCACGCCATATATCCAAAGGTTTGCGATGTTGGGCCATAAATCAGAGTAGAAATTAGTTGACATCTGCATTCGTTTAGATATGATGAATGCCGACAAATCTAGGTGGACTCTGTACAGGCCGGAGGAGATAAAGGATGTTTTTGTTTCTACATGGCATGGGATACTTGCATACTTCAACTGTGTTGAGTTGTAATGCCCGACAGAGTTGTCCAACATTTTGGGTGGGTTTAATGTATTTCAGCACATCCTATTCGCCCTCTGGAGCACTGCAGGCAAGCAAACAACAGGCAGTACAATGTCAAGAGTGTGTTTATCGAGGCTTTGTGGCTGGAAGCACCTTCATATCTTCTGATGGAGACATGGGCCAGTGTCCCTGCTGTACCATCATCTCGTTGCACAGACGATTACATGCCTCGATTTCTCTACCGCACTCAACTGAGGATACAGAATCCTGAAAGGCTCCAATGTGGCGTTCAATTGCCGAGTACAACTCCCCTTTCCAAGGATGCTCTCCTAGACATGATTGCTCGTGAGGTGCATTGTGACAACGCTGATTCACATACAAAAATCAGAAGGATATCCGACATGCTTAAGAAGTATTATCAGCCTCGCCCTTAGATTGTTGTTTTTTGTATCTGCTTTAATATGTTACTTTTGGCATTAGTGTACTTATGGTTACAGTTTCTTCATTTACTAGTTTTACTACCGTTTTTATGTTTACTTTTAGTAATTTGCAACTATTAATCAACGAAGAAAATTTGGAGACAGTTCTGTGTATATTATAGATGAAAAAGAGAATACAATGACATTGTTGCTGCAGATGATAGAGGACAAGAAAAATCGACCGAGGAAAATAGAAATCAGACGACCAAAATGAAAAGCGGACGACCAAAATCACTTCGAAAGAAGAATTCAGACCCAAGAAATCTGACAAGCGAATCCGACCACCGATTTTTAAAATCGGTCGACCTTGAACACTTTGAATTATGAAAAAGCTAATTACATTGAGAAGAATTCGAACCCGAGATAACAGACAATTGATAAAGTTCTTTTTTGTACAAATAAACACCTTAAGTTTTAATTATTAGTCCTTAAAAATATTTATTTATTAAACATAATTATTCTATTTAATTTATTTTGATGATAAAGGAAAAGAAGCCCATTAAAGGAGGCAGTCCACAAATAAGAGGGAAGAAGAGGGACGGGCCATAAATTGCAGATGAAAAGCAAAAGCCCATCACCAAAATCAGGCCCACGGCAAGAAAAAGAAAGGAAAGAAGAAAAAAAGAAAAAGAAAGGCGGTAGAAAAAAGGAAGAATAGAAAAAGAAAGGAGGCAACCAGAAAGAAAAATGAACAACACGCCACATCCTCACGTTTAGGCACATCTAGACAAATAGGAAATAAAGTAGGAATATATGAAGTTTCTCAAAATATTAATCTTTCTTTGAAAGTTGATGCCTCATCTAAAAAGTTTGATCAACTGTTAGCTTTTAATACATTGCCTACTAATTCTCCTAATGTGCAAGGTGTTTGTGCAATTTGCTCTAGTCCATCTCATGGTATCTATATTATTCCACAAAAGCACGTATTTTCCTATATTAATTTACACTTAATTGAATAAAGTGCTATTGTTCTGCCAGGAGATCAATAACCAATGTACCTTTGGGACGATCCGAATACAAATACAAAGGCAACACAGTCGTAGAACTAAGCCGTGCAATTAATATCACACAGAGATTGAATGCATTTGCTATGACATAAAGGGAATCAGGTGTTTCGAACCAATGATCTAAAGGCACAAGTTCATTCTCCCACTGTGTCCTACGTACGAGCTCATAAACATGTTCTGCTGATCCGAAGTGTGAAAGATACATGTTCGTCGTATGTTCCAATTCAAAAACCATTCGTCTATGTACCTCTGGCAGTTGATGTTCATCACCAAACACAAAATCTGCCACAACCCGATAACCACAATTTCTATCCTTGATCACGCACTTCTAATTCTTAATGAAAGGATGACTGAAAGTAGGGAAAGCATCGGTATAAGGGAATGTGGAAAATGGAGATGGATCTATAACAGAAGATAAACTACTTCGTCCACGGCTACGCCCTCTATCCCTACCCCTAGGAGCTCATGGTGGTCTCCCTCTCCCACGGGAATCCGAACCAAAACACGAACCCGACACGGATCTAGAGCCAGAACCCAAACCAGAATCGTTTAACTTTTGTATCTTTCTATGAGCAATTGACACGTACTCCAAATACGACTTGACTCTTAGTTCGTCCTCTTTTGTCCTTTTGTGACTGTAGCCTCAGGAGTGGATGTCAATGTCACTCCCGGATCTTTGGGCAAAACCGGACTTAATACCCTTTTCACAAAATGATACATCTCTCTAACTTTTGATATGGGTCCTGTACTTATCTGATGTAAGAGGTCAGTGAGAGAATGCATTTTAGAATCCATATCCATTTCCTTCCCCTTCGATGAAGGATGAAAACTGCCAATTTCTAGTGTCATATAAAAAGCCTCAATATTAACCAACTGGATAGGGAGCATGTTCTCAAACTGTGTAATCAACTCGCAAGAATAGGGGAGGCCGTGTGATGTCCTCATATAGTGGCCGCAGTTATTTTGGGGATCATCAATTATCTTTGCAACTCTTGTTATCTCAACCGATATCTTCTTCAAGGCCAAGTAACTAATTTTATTACTTATATTCCTCAATATCGGATTACTCTTGGCATTAAAATTTTCTTTAGTCTTAGAATTCTTCAATGAGCTCTTAATGTCAGCTATTTGACTTCGAATGAGGGAGTCAACATTAAGGAATACAATGTCCAAATCACCATGGCATGTTAAAAGCCATAGTTTCAGGAGTGAATGTTCACTCTCAGCACGGTTAGTGGTGTCCACCCCAAAATGCATTACTCGACTTGTCCAAACTGTCTCGAATTTATGAGCAAGGGGATTCAACTAAGTGGTGAACAAATAATGTAAGAAGTTCGGCCTTTTCTGCCACTTTGTCTTTAGAACATCCAATTTCTTAAGTATTCTTGCTCATCAATTTTATTCAACAATTTGTGTCATGAGCCATTTATAAACCGTGATGCCACCTCTTCATCTTTTATCAACTCGGTTAATTTGGCCAATACGTTCTGATCGATGTGCTTTCTACATACCATAGTATGTTGTACTAAACACCTCATCGATCACAGGTATTAAACTGCTTTTCCTGTCTGTAATAATTACCTTCGGTTCATGAGCATTAAGATCTTGTTGATTCTCTATTGACATTTCATTTGAAAAGTATAGATGCTTAATCTGTTGAAGAACCCATCTATAAGTCGTAGCCTGCTCATTCCGTATAAAAGCAGTGGCCACAATGAAATTCTTACCAGTCGGAGTCATCCCTACAACTTCCAACAGTGGCGTAATGTACCTTTTCTAAAAACACAGAGGACATATAACATATTTAGAAACTATAAATATAACCGAGTAAACTTAAACCCTAAACCGAGTAAATATGACATATTTGATTCAAATACTCTCAAATATTAATCAAATACTTTTACACTAATAGAAAACTAAGTTAAACACTAGCGTACCGTGTAAAGCCCTAAACAGTAAACACAAAGAATTTAAAGCCTAAAACCTAATTTTATTAATAATATAACTTAAACAATCAATTTGCAAATTACAATAAAATCTACACTTAATATAAAAAATAGAGACAACTTACTTGTTTCTTTTATATGTCGTATCCATTATAAGTACATATGGTCACATTCTCATCGTTTAAATTAATGTCGGGTGAGCATCAACAATGTCACTAAGTACGTTGTTGTCGTCACAGTTTCTATAGAAGACCCTGTAATCCCGTTGACCACTTAGGCAAAGAACTTATTCAACCACGTTTCTTCCCTGCATCCTATTCTTCTTAATCTTGGCAACGACGTTGTATATTTTCTGGGCACTACATAAATCATGAAAAATCATATTATTAGACCCTAAATTCAAATTCTAAATATAACCAGGAGGCATTAAAAGTAATGCAATATACCTTACGGCACAACACACATTTTGTTCTCGGAAAAATAGTAAGATATTACGTGGTGGTACGTGACTCTTCTTAAATTGCTTAGTCTGTATCAATTGCTCCTCCGTTAGTTTTGCAGCCTGAGTGTGACCGTGATTATAGACACCTATTGCATGGTTGTGCCTCCCATCATATACGAATAAATGTCAATTTTCACATATGGCCATTTGCTCGCCTTTTAATTTGAAGGAACAACCATACTTTTTAGTCCAGTAAGGATCCTGCCTTTTATGGGAACTTCTTCTTGTTCATCGTCAACTCTGGGGTTCGTTCTCGGTTTATTTGCACCTCCACGCTCGCAACTCAATGTAACGTAGGGTTGGCGGTCGGATGTTCTTGAACTCAAATACCGAGTGACAATCAAGTATGGGTTCACTTTCATAGTCATTTCTTTTTCCTATTCCACCAACTCTATTTTCAAATTATGGATACGATCGGTTACGACTAAATGTTCGTGATCCACGTATTCTTCCAGTTCTAAAATTATTCAAATGTATTCGGATCTACGTCATCCTGTTATGTTATAATATGAAACAAATTATGAACACATTTCATGTTAAAAATAAAATTGTAAAAATAGTGTAATAAAAAACATTTAACATATTAACCCAAAAAAAAACCGGACTGAACCTGACTTTTGTCCAGACCGGCAAAATTTTGCAAGTAGTT
The DNA here is from genome assembly GCA_028651295.1 of Catharanthus roseus. NCBI lineage: Eukaryota > Viridiplantae > Streptophyta > Magnoliopsida > Gentianales > Apocynaceae > Catharanthus > Catharanthus roseus. The sequence goes on along the minus strand of JAPQWS010000165.1, from coordinate 2,968,759 downwards.
TTGCCCATCGAGGTGAAATCTTCTGAAACCTATCGCTTGGCCTAGCGAAATTCTTCAGCGATGTTTGCCACTCTAGGCGAAAGTTTGTTCAGTGACGAAAAAAATGCTACTTTTCTTACCTCAAAAACGATATTTTCTTGCACAAAATCTTCAAAAGGATCCACATCTACCTCAAACTAGTGTTGAATGTTAAAGATTGGAGTTTTAGCATTGAGAGAAGTTAGAGAGAAACTGTTTAGAGAGAGAAAGAGGAGGGTAAATAATGAATTTTTTCACGTATACATATAGGTTCCCGAGTTGGGTTTATAGACCCCCTAATTATTGGGTTAATTAGTACTTTTATCCATGCTTAACTCTTGCAGTCTTGAGTATGAGAGATATGTGATTTTTGCAAGTATATTATGAGATTAAAATTGAATAGTTCATGCTAATTTTAGATGATTTATGTCAAAGAATTGAATAAGTCATGCCAGTAATTAAATGGGTTATGTCATTCATTTAAACGTGATATATTTTTTTAGCAAATCGAAGCTTGTAGATTGCCACATTAAGGTCTAATTTTTTTCTCCTAAATAAAATTAAACTATTGTTATATAGGTTAGTGGTGAATTCGAGGTTCTAAATCATCTTATTGATTAACTCTTGCTAGTTTTCATTTAATTAATTTCTTTATTACTTTTAATTAATTTAGGAATATAATTTTGGATAAAAAAATTTACTTCTTTTTGCAAAATTAAGTTAGGAAGATAATAATTAGGTAGTTAAGCTTTTCTCTGCTGTTCAATATCCTTATAAAGTCGTATTACATTGATCTTGTGTGCTTTTAAGTATTGAGTTTAGAACTTTGTTATAAAAATCTTGACCAAATTTTTTATTTAATATATTTTCTTAATTTAAAAAAAAAAAGAAACGCTTTTGATTTTCTTAGTAGTTTTTATTGTTTTCTTAAAAAAACCTAAAAGCAAAAAACAAAAAAAGTCATTAGTTAGTCCTTTTATTTGTTAGTTTGCTTACTGGTCTGTCTTTTCTTTAATTCTTTTTAGAAGTTCTATTTTTTATTTATTATTTGCCTGTTTCTTTTATTTGCATTGAGTTTATTTTATTTTATTTATTTTTTGATGCATGGTTGTCGTTCGTTCTTTCTTGATTTAAAAGAATTTGACCCTGAGATAGAGCGTAAACTTAAGGCACTTAGAGTACAAAGACACTAACACTTGTGACGTTAAGATGGCTGAAAATCCATGTGAATTACGGGAGTATTTTACTCCTAGCACTTATAATTCACCAATAGGTAATAGACTACCTGAAATTGAAGCTAATCACTTTAAAATCAAATATTCTACTATTCAAATAGTACCATCTTTTTATGGACTTGATTCTGAAAATCCTTATAAGCATATTGATGAGTTTTAATAAATTTACTCAACCTTTAAACTGCCTAATATTACAAATAAGGCTATTTGATTGCGTCTTTTTCTTTTTTCTTTGAAAGATAAGGCTAAACATTGATCAAATACCTGTGATAGAGTAGGCACATGGGCTGAGATGTCTAAGAAATTTCTTAAAAAGTATTTCCCTACGGGTGAACTTACGAGGTTAAGTAGAAGCAAAAACAAAAGTTTGAAAGTATTTGCCCTAAGACCAATTGACTCACATTTATAATTTATGAAGCATGTATTTTGAATTATATTTTATGCTCTTGGTCATCAAGTCTGTGACTTGATAGTAAAACCGTTATAGCTAATAAAACACTATTCTTATTTGTCCCTAGTATTATTACATCTTGTATTATTAAACTAGTGTGAAGTTGATTGATGGTCAAGTTTTACTGATCATGAATATGAGATATAAAATCAATTCATAAATACATATTGAGAATATTGTATTGGACATGACCCAAAGTGAAGAAGAAATATTGCATGGGCTTAAGTTATAAGTATTTCTTCTCATTTTTATATTTGGTGTCCTTTGACCTAATGTTTTTAATCTTTCTTGCATGGGGAGAAAATATGTTTTGACACAGTCAAACGTCACTTTTAATTAGGTGTTTATTATGACTATTGGTTGGCTTATTTTCTTGTCATGGCTTGAATATTGGAGCTAGTGAAAGGGATTTGTCCCTCTCATTTTAGAGAGAGATATCCATGGGCCCCTTGCTAAGGAAGACTGGAAAATATGCATGGCCATGCTCAAATAAGTATTAATAAGGTGTTATTAATATTATTTGTTGGAACAGTCTGCCTGGTGATCAAGTAAATGGTTAATTAAGTTTTATAAGGATGACTCGGTCCAAGTCTTATACTTAACTAGGATATTGTGTGACAAAAAGACTAAATATTAAATATGATGCTAGGTTATTATTGCTTTTACTTAACTTGGGTAAGCATAATGTCTTGTTAGAGGTCGCTTATGTTTTGTGAATAAATGTCTAGTACATTTTTCATTCACTGCCAACTTTAAGTGAACCTACAGGGTCACACGCATAGACGATCTTGTGAGCATAATGTACACATTCAATGAATCTAGATTGTGTCCAGATTCGTTGAACGTATACAAAAGTGGAATCAGATTCTGCGTTGTATTTTCTGGTAAGTTAATAAGTAACTAATTTTATTTATCAAATAAATGAAATTAATTACTTAATATTACTCATCCAACCATTGGATGATTATAGGAATAGACGGACAAGATTAAACTGTCATTAGATGACAATTAGGGTTTTGATATTGATAGCTATAAAAGGTTATGTTAACCTTTTCTCTATGGCCGTCTTTATCTAATTAAAAAAAAAAAAAAAACCTTAAACCGTGGAACGGCGATATAGTATCTACCTCCCTCTCTCCGAAATTCGACCTATTACCAGATAGTCAAGAATAGTTCTGAACAGTTTTCAAAACACAGAAGGGGCTAGCATCTCCATTGCTTGCAGAGGAGTTCGTCGCGTGGATACCAGTAGAGGGCGAAGCGTAAACAACAGCTCCTCCACACCGAACAATTAAAAACATTGAGGTAATTTCTATCCAATTAGTTTTTCTAATATGTGCAGATCTTGTTGGTGGATTTCCATAGTTTTATTTTATTTGTTTTTGCCTACGGATTCCAACAATGGAATGAACATTTGTTGAGATTTGTCTGCTATGTATGATATGGAAATTTTGTTTAGTATTTATTTTGCACTTTCTTATGATCGCGATCGTACCTTGCACGAGTCTTTCGTCAATTATGAGAGATAATTGAATATTTATTTGCTAACTTGAGTTTGAAAATAAGAGGAAGAGTGCTTTGACTTAATAGTTAGAGTGCTTCCATCTTTTTCCATGATAGATTAGACCAATTGTAGTCCATTTATTTATTTTTTATTCCTGCAAATTAATCAAAGAAACCAAAACGAAGGACCTCCTAATCACTCCCAAAGTGTTTACACTCTTGGATGGTCACTCAATTCACTCGTGTTTGACACTCTTTATTGGTTTTTATCAAGATAATCTCACCCTCTTGCCTTTTCTAAACACTCAACACTCAAGTTTCTATAATATCCTTCAAAATTCTCAACCAAATTTAACCAAGAGCAACAATCCCAAGCAAGTAAATCAATCATGCACTTAGTTGGATAAATGTTCAATGAGGCAAAGTTTCAAATACTTGAGGTGTAAGAATTTCAAAGAATGTAATCTATGGAAAAGAGCAAACAAACATCATTGATCATTAACAAAAGATTAGAAACACACAAGGGAACAATTAGAAGTCAAAAACAAAAAAATTCAAATCAATTACGCTAAACAAAGAACACAAGAGTACTAAAACAAATTTTCCAAGAAACAGGGGATAATAACACCCTGATACTAAAACAAGGATAACTAGAAAACTACAAATTGAAATCAGATGAAACAAATTCATGAAGCTTCCTCATTTGATGAAGATGAATTTAAGTACAAATTTCATTTGAATTGAATCAGTATAACATACGATATGCATATATTAATCAACACTTTTTTTCTACTAGTTGCAAATCCGAAATACATTTCACAATTCAATCAAATTGAGCAATCAATTGAACTACAAACTAAGCAAAAATTATTTAAATATATTTTTAATTCAAAGGAGAACATCTCAATCAAATCAACAACAAAGTCGCATATAATTCAACTGATTTTTCAATTGATTTTAGGAAAACTTTTTTTTGTTATTTTTCTATACTACTATTGCATGATCTTCATGTATTTTTTCATAGATCATCAAGTACTTTTTTTTTTTTTTTTCAATGAATTTTAAATACTTACAACATAAATTTACCTTCACTTGGAGGTTGCTCTAATACCACTTTTATGTGAAATTTGTATGTAAATTTGATTCAATACCTTCCCAAGATCACCTCATTGATGAAGAACCTCTATTGAGGATTTTATAGCTTCAATATTCTAATGGAAACTGTGAAGATCGAAGCCACACAAATCACACATTGAGAGGCAAAACTCTTTCTTAGATTGATAATTAGAACCTTTAGGAAACTAAGGCCTAAAAATCCCCAACTACACAAACTAAGACTTAATCAGTGAAAGGAATTAAGATGACCAATTGAATTCCATAGATTCATCAACCTAAGGCAATCAATTGTTCACTACTAAGGAAATTAATCCTTAGCAAGCTAACAACAAGGCTAAAGAACAGAAACAAAGAGAATTCTCTCTCAACAATTTCAGCAAAATTCAACAATTATTTTACAATGAGCCTATAGATGGATATTTATAGACTAAGGACTTAACCTAATTAATCTATTAATTATTGGTTTAAAATACCTATTAAGCCCTTGATTAAAAACTGAAAAATGAGTATAAACAATAAAATCCTGCCTAAAAATTACAAAGCCAATTTCCCTCCTATTGCCGTATCGGCTACGGTAGGGTAGAACCTATTGTCCACGGTAGGTATTGGTCTTCAAACTTTGTCTATCCAGAAGCCTACCGGCGACAGTAGGTGCAGGGCCTATCATCAGTGGTAGGTCCACTCTTCACAAGTTGTCCATTTTCTTCAATTAAAACAATTATTCCTTAGTCAAGCTTCATCAAATGCCTTGCTCTTCTGGTCCTTACTCTAGTGGATTAATCATAAGTTAACTTATTAGTTTATGGACTTCTTGGTTCACAATAGAATTCATCGAAGTGATTTTTAGTACAAATAAACATATTAAGTTTTAATTATTAGCTCTTAATAATATAATTTATTTATTTATTATAATTATTATATCTCATTTATTTAATTTGTTATTTTGGAGAGGGAGGGGGGGGGGGGGAGGGGGGGCCATAATATGATGAAGACCAAACCCAATAGTATGAAGTGGATGGGCCTTAAATTATGAAAGAGAGCAAATTAATAATGGGCTTTAACCAAAACTTATGTGGAATTGGAGAGGAGATTTTCCTTCCTGTTGGCACTCTTGGATGGTGGCAAATTTCAGAGAGGACAAGGGATTTGTTTCCTCTTTTTATAAGGGTAGACGACAATTCGGAGGGGGAGGGTAGAGCACTGAACTTTTATTCTACTTTTCGTTTTCTTCGAAGAGCCAAGGCAACTATAGAAGGAGAAGAAGAAATGGAGGTCATGATCTACTTTAAGAATTTGAAGAATTTTGTTCTTTATTTTCTTTTAATTATGAACTAATTTTTTTTAAAAATCTTAATGAAATTCTAACTACATAATTTTAATTTATTTTATTTTAGGGTTTAGCCTAATTGAATGAAACAAACGAAATCTCAAGTCACCTAAGCTAAGTATAAATTCAATAGAGTTAAAGTTAGTATCAGAAAAAAGAAAAATACAACTACTTTCAAATGCCAGCAAACTCTCTGTTAGAAGCTCATGGTATTTCTCTTGTTTAGGTCTACAGGAATATGAAGCTCTATAGCTTACTGAATTCTACAAAATTACCTCTGCATTATAAATTGGAGATGATGTAGGAGTACGTTAAAACTCCCTACCTCTTCCTTACAATTACAGCATTGCATACTTGAAAATCTTGATCTTCCTTTTAAAATGGTAGCATAAGATTCACGATTGCAATTCTGCAACATCATTTCAAAGATGGACCTAATTCCCTAAAGAGTTGTAGCATATTATTTGAAAAAGAGAGTTGGTTTAAATAAATATTATCCTAGGAGCAAGTCCCCCAAAAATAAGATCTAAAAAAGTGCATTAGCAAACAAAGAGCTAACGTAAAAAGAAGAAAACTAAATACTATGAGTATTGTAAAGTTTAGTCACAAATTAAATTTACCTTTCCAATCTTTAAGTTGACTATCCTCGTTAATCATGAAGTCAAATGCTTGCTGATATATTATTACTGCACCCCATTGATTAAAAATTAGAAAAACAAAAAGATCAGGACATGAAAATAAAATTTTTTTCTCCCATTGGTACATCAAAGCCCAAGCTATAATAATAGGAGCTAAGTTTTGGTGGTCTTAATTTAATTAAAGCATTAATAAAGCATAAGTCATGATGGTTTTGAATTACATTAAACTATAGAGAATATGAATTTACCATTCCTCGTCACATAAAAGCGCAGGTTCTTCATTCTTTTCTAAGCCAACATGTTGGCCATCTATCATTTCTAACCCAAATAACTTTTTCAATTCCTGTACTAAGCTTTCCTATGATCTCAACATTATCAAACTGATACAAAAAATTTGATTCAACCGATAATTCATCACCCAACTTATAAATATCTCGTAGGCTTAGTTCTAACAACAATATGCCAACTAGGTTGCAATATATCCTGAATATAAAACACTTGTTCTTCTCGTGATGAAAAAACAAAGGCTCATCAATTAATTTCGAACGTCTATGAACGAACTTTGACAAATTGATATGGGTATATCCAAATGGATCTTTCTTTACTCCTTTTCCTCACTCCACTTCTACCCAATCATATTTGAACAATACAACTTTGAACCTATCATAATAATTCAATTAAGTTATATCGTTCAATACAACTTAATAAACAACATTTTCTTTTGAACAGGATATATAGTATTGATAACAACACAACTATTTTGAGTTTTTCTCCTTTCTTATGTTTCTTTGGTAAGGAATGTAACCCCTTTGAAGATGCATCCTTTAATTCTTCTCCCCACACAATTTAGACCACGACCCAACCATTTAATATGATTAATGTCTTTTGGCCTTTTCATTTCTTCTAACTTTGCAATCTAATTGATAACATAATTATTATTTTTATTAAATACTAAATATAACATTAGTTATATTTATTTTCCTTTGCAAATAAGGTTGCAATATATCCTGAACATAAAACACTTGTTCCACTCATGATGAAAAAATAAAGGCTCGTCAATTAATTTCGGACCTCCATGAAAAAACTTTGATAAATTAATATGAGTATATCCAAACGAATCTTTCTTTACTCCTTTTCCTCACTCCACATCTACCCAATCGCATTTGAACAACACAACTTTGAACCTATCATAATAATTAAATTAAATTATATCTTTCAATGCAACATAATAAACAATATTTTCGTTTTGAACAGGATATATAGCCTTGATAACAATACAACTATTTTGAGTTTTTCTCCATTCTTATGTTTCTTTGGTAAGAAATCTAACCCTTTTGACGATGTATCCTTTAAATCTTCTCCCCACACCATTTGGACCACGAGCTAACTATTTAATATGATCAATGTCTTTTGGCATTTTCATTTCTATTAACTTTGCAATCTAGTTGATAATATAATTATTATTTTTATTAAATATTAAATATAACATCGGCATATTTGTTTTCATTTGCAAATAAAGAAGATTTCACGGAAGTAAGATCGAACCAATCATTAAAAGTTGAGTGATGAGTTCTTTCTATCTTCACTTGATCGAAAGGAATGCTTGCCATTTTGACTTCGTTGCTGTCTCGTAATCTCATCTCGGTGCTCCCTACATGTTATTGAATTAATTAATATTAAGTTTGAATTTCTTAGAATCACAACTTTAAATAGAATATATGAATATAAGATTAAAAAAAACCTTACTCTATGAATGGAATGACCAAGTCACTGTTATACAAGACATAACGATGTTTTCATTGAGAATAACATGTTCAACTTTACTTATATCATGGCCAGAAATTAAACATAAATTAGAGAAACTGTAGATTATATTCATTTCCTTGTGATCCGCTAAACCTTTGTGTCAACACCTTCAAATTGTCTTGAACAATGAGTTATGCACACGTCAGCTATATATCCTTATGCAATTGAACTTCCGGGATAATTTCTATTCATCACATCTAACTTGAATATTAATGGATATCTGCAAAAAATATATTCGCCATGAGTTATTCGATTCGTGAGACTGAAGGTAGTTAATTAAGCACAATAAACAAATAAATATTTTAAATTACATATACATTTACCTTTCATGGTCTATACCGCCGTTCTTGTGCATGAAAACTGAGAAATTCATAATTGCGGCCTCATATGAGTCTCCGATCAAGAAAAAATTCGACCTTTTCCAAAATGCTTTCCTGCCAGTAGACTTGGGGCTCCACCCATTTTTCTTTTAAAAAAAAATTAATAGGTGAGTGTTTCAAATACAACTTGACATAAATTGAGATTATGAGATCGTCACCCCAATATTTTTCAACGATAACACTTCAGTAACAAAATATATATTGAAAATATGAGCTTTTGTTTTTAACCATTTGAACACGAAAGGTTTTTGAAATACTAAGTGTAATATATATATATATGTATCTATATATACACACAGACATATATGTGTATCAATATATATAAAAAAATATATGTGCATATATATATATATATGCATGTGTGTATATATAACGTATGTGTATATATAAATATATCTATATTTATATATATACTCTTTATCCTTTTGTTTTTTATCGGTAAACTTTCAGAATTTTCAAGAACATCATCCACCAATAGATACAAAAAGTCATCTATTCCTCCCAGGTCACAAAATATCTGGGGTAGAAGAGGTGGATCCAAATATCCACAAGGAATACAACTTTTGTATGCCCACTGGGCTTAGTTATTGGCATAAAAATTACAAAATACGTGTGTATGCTTAATTGTCCAAGTACGATGGTTCCTGAGTAACAGTTGACCTGTTATGGGCATGAAAATTACAAAATATGTGTGTATGCTTAATTCTCCAAGTATGATGGTTCCTGAGTATCAATTAACCTTCTCGAATAAGGTTCCTCCTCCAACTCTCCATTAAGTGCTTGGACAACAGTTTTTATTTATTTATTTCTGGTAAACAAGTGCTTTGACCACATTGATAGCATCTGATGGAAGTGAATCCAACCTCAAAACTCTTTGGCATCACTCACATGCTTTGATATGTTGCACTTTAAAGGTGCTTTTCAAGTTTTTTAATTTATAATTTTAGCATTCCGTTATTATGTGTACAGACTAGGGCAGTAAGTGGGTCCACACGAATACAATACTCCTTCTACCAGACCCAAATTATTATAGTGAAATATTGAGTGTGAATTTTATGGACTCAAATTCGACTCTCTAGGGTCTCGGATAGGGTCTTATTATAGCTGTCATTTTTCTATTTTTTCTGTTAAATAAAATAAATATATATAACACAAAAGAATTAATTAGATGATAAATAATTAATTATGTACCATGTAATAGTTCTGGAAATAACATCCATTTTGGTAAAAATATGCAACGACAAATGCAAGATTTCAGCTGTTCTGTAGGGATATAAATCACCCCAATTCTTAAACCTAAATTTAAAACCAGAATAAGAACAAAAAATAAAAAAATTGCCAACATTATCATAATAGATAAAGAAAGAAAAAATGAATGAATGAATTAAATAGAAAATAAACCAGCCAATCCGAGAGAGGGCCTTAATTAGGAAAATAAATTATGTCTTCGAAAGATATATATAAAAATAGCATAATATATAAATATATTATTATTTTATTATAACAGGTTTATGGGTAAACGGGTCTGGATATCATCATATCCTGCCTACACCCATTTAATAGAAGTTATATGACTACGGGTAAGAATCTAGGTCTGTGGGTATAAATTTTGAATCTTACCTGTTATAAATGGATATAAACTCGATCGGGTACATATAAGACCCACCCCATTTACAACCCTAATACAGACAAAAAAAATCATTAAATGTTAATTACTTTTTTCCTTTTTGTCTAATTTTCTATTTATTTTTCCTTTTTAATTAATTTTACTATTTAAATGTTAATTTATTAAATTCTAATATATTGATGCAGAATGTTGAAATGTATTCAGAAGTAAAAACAAAAATAAAATTCACCTTCTTCTTTGCTGGGTTAAAGGAAAATGAGGGTGGTGAATAATGAAAGTTTAAATGATGTTCAAGAGTTTAGTAGATCACTTAGATTGAATAATTCTTTGAAGGGACATTGTTTATATATATACACATAGCGCAGGTTCTTAATTACTTAAAATTAACAGTTTTTAACTTATGTTAAGTAATAAGTTGTTTTGAAGCTATTTTTGACTGCTTATTATATATACTTTTAACTTAAAAAAGATGAAAAAAGTACTATTTTAGAAAAGCTATTATGGGGATGCTTTTAAAACTACTTCTACTTATTGATATTATTAATAATAAAATTGTTATACTAATTGATTTAAAACAATTTTTTTATAAGTATTTATTTTTAATTGTTTAAAATAAGTATAAGCAATAGAGAATAAGACTATAAACTATATAATATTTTTTTATTCTATACATTATCTCTATTTTTCTCTTTTTATATACCTAAATAATTTTCGTAACTCTAAAAATATCCTACCACCACAACTAACGGTGGATTCCGGCCAACCACTACATGTAACTCTCATGTGATCCTTTTTTTAAGAATGAATTTGGAAAATCACTCCCCTCCATCCCCAATAACTGGTTTTTTTTCTATATTTAGTCCATTTTTTGAAAATGGATACTAAATTGGTTTAGTTTTTTTTTTATCCTACAATGGCCATAACGCACAGTCATTGTACGTTAATAGTTGTGCATTATTAATAATAACCGGATTAAAACGCATTAAAAATAATGTTTAACGACGTGGCGGTGAGTTGTCAATAACGCACAACGAGTATGCATTATCAGTTATTTTAACGCACTACCATTGTGCATTATTATTATTGATAACGCACAATAACCGTGCGTTATCATGTTATAAACCCTATACCGCCTCCTTTCTTTTTTCTTTCTTCCCCGAAAATTTTCTTTTCTTCTTTCTTTGTGCCGCCGTCGCTGCTTGGTAAGTCTTTTTCCTCTTCCTTTTATTTTCTTCCTTCTTCTTATACTTGTATCTTCTCTTCTTCTTATACTTTTGTATTTTATTTCAAAATTTATGGTAAAAATTTCGAAAAAATTTAGTTCAACTTTTGAAATTCAAATTCGAATCGGGGAGACTTTCCTTGGAGTACGAAGGTAATTAGAGTTTTGGAGTGAAAAATAGTAGATAGAGCTTATAGGTACGAATGTGTATTTTTAATTTTCGGTAAGTTTTTTTATTTATTTAAATTATTTGGTGTATTATATATCAATTTTAATTATTGTTTATTTGGGCTTGTTAATTGTTGTTTGTGAATTATTTTTATGAACTTTATTTGGATTATTTGTCAATTTGAATTAATTTATTTTTGTGAATGTGGGTTTTGGGTTTATGTTTAAACTTCTTGTTGATAAATTTGTGCAAATTTGATCATTTTATGTATATAATTGTGTTTTGTATTGCAAAAGTTATTTGAGGGTGATGAATTATTTTGATGAATTTATTTGGATAATTAGGTACCTTTTTTTACTTTACTTTATGATTATTTGAATTTTTTTGTTTATTTGGATAATTATTTTGCATCATTCTCATAAGTTTTTTAGTAAAAGATGGGGACTTGGAAATTGATTTTTTTCTCTTCACTTGTTTTTTTTTCCTAATTAAGGATTTAGTATGTTATTATTAATTGTATGCAATAATCATATGAAGACTTTTATTAAAAAAAAAAAAAAGAAAAATATGCACTAAACCCAAAAACCCTAATATTGAATTTACCAAGTAGTAAAATACTTAGCTATAAAATGTAGCATCAATAACCCTAAAAAACTTAAAAATCCAAAATTTTAAATAATAAAAAAACTTAAAAATCTATTATAAAAATCCTAAATTTTACATCAAATATTAAACCATAAAACTCTAAACTTTTTTAACAGTAAACCCTGAAACCCCAAAATCTTAATATTAAAATCCTATACCGTAAATTATAAAAACAAAAAAAAAATCCTAAAAACCCTAAAATTGGTATGTTAAACATTAAAATGTAAAACTCTAAACTTTTTAACATTAAACCATAAAAACCAAAAATCATAATATTAAAATCCTATAGCGTAAATTATAAAAACTTTAAGAACCCTAAAAGCCTTAAATTGATATTTTAAACATTAAACTGTAAAACTCTAAATTTTGTAATAGTAAACCCTAAAAACCCAAAATCTTAATATTAAAATCCTATACTGTAAATTATAAAAACCTTAAAAACCCTAAAACCACTAAACTTGATATGTTAAAAATTCTACAAACCCTAAAAATCCTAAAACAATTGTACCATAAACAACACACCTTAGAAAGTTTGGAATTATTATTTATTTAAAATTTTTTTACTTTAATTTATAGATATTGACCGTAACTCAAACTGTAAATAATGTAGATGGAAGAAGTCCCAGCACATGTACATCCGAGCCCCATAGTCCCTGATATTTTGACGAGACAGCACGAGCATAGGTTTGGGTTGATATGGAGTGGGGACCTTGAGACGTGTTTCACTGATCTTCAGTGTAGGTGTTTTGGTCGCAATATATTCAAGTGTTACAGTACGGCTCCCCGTAGGTTGGTAGATCTTATTGATAGCACTGGTTTAGAGGGAGTGTTCAGATATGGTTACATTGGGCTCGACCACGCTCTTATTACTGCATTAGTTGAGCGTTGGAGACCGGAGACTCACACATTTCACATGACTTGTGGTGAAGTCACAATAACCCTTCAGGATGTGCATACATTATAGGGTTTACGGATAGAGGGTTTGCCCGTTACCGGTCCCAGTTGGAGTATACACCAGAAACAATATTGGATTGAGATGATCGAGAGACTTATTGGTGTACATCCGTATAAAAAATAAAGCAACGCACGGTCGATGGGAAATAATCAGATTCGTAAAAGAACACACATGCCTTATTCAAATTGAACAAAACAAGTACAGAAACTTGTCTTCAAAATTTATTTCAATGTCAATATCTCACCTAGTTGCCAACGATCCTGAGATACCTGTGTCAAACACATTCAAGAAGTTCAGATATTATTTCAAACGGGTTGTACTTACAAGCGGACATGGTACGCTAAAAAATTTGCCATGAAGAAGGTTTTTGGTAGCTGGGAGACAAACTTCAATATTTTACTGAAATACTTACAAGCTGTACAGGATTTAACCCCGGGGACTGTATACGAATTTTTGGATCACAGAACAAGCAGTCCCCCTAGTTATGTTTTCAAATTTGTTTTCTGGTGTTTCTCGCCTTATATAGACGGATTTCTATATTGTCGTCCGGTGATTTCTGTGGATGGAACACACCTAAGAGGACCATACAAGGGCGTACTGTTAATTACAAGTACATGGGATGCCAATAATCACTTGTTCCCACTTGCTTTTACAATTGTTGATAAGAAATCCTCCGAAAGTTGGAATTGGTTCCTTAAAAACCTGCGAGATACATTGTCAAAAATCACCACGTATGACTCATTTCTGATCGCCACAAAGGTATTTTTTATGCTATTCAAAGCCAACCTTTCTGGCAACCTCCATTTGCAGTTCACCGGTTTTGTTTACGCCACATTCGAGCAAATTTCAACAAGACTTTTAAGAACACAACCCTAAAAAGCTTGATGTGACAGGCCGGAACAGAATCAAAACAATGGAAATTTGACTGTGTAATGAAAGAGATTCAAGAAACAAATGTGGATGTTTACATTTACTTAATGAAGTTGGACCCAGAGAAATGGACACTGTTGCATGATGGCGGGCACAGACACGGTATAATGACAACCAACATTTCTGAAGCACTTAACAGTGTGTTGAAGAAAGTTAGGGTCCTACCTTTAAAAACCCTGGTTGAACTAATATTCAACAAATTAGTTAGGTACTTTCACCAACACCGTGAAGAGGCTGAAAATTGTGTGCATCCATTTCCAACCCCAATTTTTGACAAGTTCTTGCGGATTGAAATGAAATCAAGACAACACAAAGTTACAACTTGCAATCCGCAAGAAGGAATATACATAGTCAGATCTCCGATCCGGGTTTCTGGTACTAGCAACAACGTCTATACATTGCGAATAAATAATAAATCATGTAGTTGCGAAAAATGACAAACATGTGCATTGCCTTGTTCTCATGTTCATGCAGTGTGTAGAGAAAATGGGTCAAGAGCAAATACTTATGTGCCGGAAATATGTTCGTGACAAACGTACATGAGAACTTACCAAGCGAATTTTCATCCGATCTTGAGTAAGAAATTTTGGAGGGATGTTCCTTTTAATTTAACATTTTATTTTCCAAACATGAAAAAGGAACAGGATAGGAAATAGGGCAATCGATTTCAGGGGGAAATGGATTATAGAAATCTAGATTCTCCCCTAAAATGTGGCAGATGTCGCATGCCGAACATAATAGAAAAAATTGTAATAACCCTGGACCAAGCAATGTATAAGTTTGTTTTCTTGAAATTGTTGTAATAAAACATGTTCCTATTAATGAAATTTTTCTTTCAATTTTTTTTAATTACTGCTTCATTGCTCTAAATTTTTACAATATCTTTAGTATTACTTCTTCAAATAACTTAACATGAAATGGTTAAAAGTTAAATATATTTTCCAAGAAAACGATATAAATATTATCATAAGAAATACGCTTAAAATAAGTTAAATATTATATGTACAGCCTTTTTAAACAAATTATACAATTATAAGTTTTGACAAAAATGTAAAGAAATTTTCATTTCTTAAAAAAATTTTTAAAAAAATAAAAATAAATAATAAATAACTGACGCGACAGATAACACACAACCACTGTGCATTATTGCTGGGTCATAACTCACAATGGTTGTGCGTTATCCGCCACATCGGTGGATTATCGAGACTAATTATAATTAGATGATAACGCACAATGGTTGTGCGTTATTAATAATGATAACGCATAACCATTGTGCGTTGTGACCACAATAAGGATAAAAAAAAAAGGTGGGCTACTTTAGTATCCAAATTTCAAAAATGGTGTAAATAACTGAAAAAACCTCAATAATTCATCACTCTTTTAGTTTCCCTAAAGCACCACAGTCCATTTCCCCTCTGAAATTTTCTTCTCATCTAACCATCGCTTCTATCTTTCCTCCTACCAATTGTATTCTACATTTTCCATACTATTCCTAATACCTTTTCTTTTTTATGATATCATTTTCCATTTTTCATATGTTCTTTTCAAACCCCCTAAATCTCTCTTGCCCATTAATTTCGTAATTTTCTCAATTGGGTTTCCATCTTAAACCAATGTAGCTTAATTCGAATTTTCTTATGATTTTGCTCGTCTTGTGGAATTGAATTTAATTATTTTTATTGTAATTTCTTGAAAAGTAATATGGGAAATGTCGATAATATTGGTGTACATAGTCGGAGAAGAAATGAGAGTCGACGGAGCCACCACCTCCTCTGCCACCTCAGGCACTGCATGTTTATTGTTAAATTAAGTGATTTTAGCTTTTCTTGGAGTAAATTGAGTGAACTTTCATAGAGAAAATGAAGGAAATGGGGTTGATGAGTCTTTAGGAATTGGGAAGGGAGTGATTTTTTAAATTTACACTTAAAAATGGGATCACGTAAGAGTCACATGAGATGGTTGGCCGAATTATGTAATGGATTGTCGTGGCATGGTATTTTTAGAGCCTAAAAATTGTTCAGGTATATAAAAAAAGAAAAATAAAGATAGAGTATAGAACCAGAAAATATTTTATAGTTTATATATATATAGACATATATAGATATATATATACATATATATTTATATATAGACAATTTCCCTTCTTTAAATGATCGTGAGTAAAGTAATAGATCTTCCCATGTTCCACTACAAACTCCTGAAGATTCAATTTGCTCCCCACTCTAATTATGATTTGAGTAGTGATTCCGATTCTATGCATAAGGGATCTTCTTTTTATTTTTTCTTATATATAAATATAATAGTTTGATATGTTAATTATAACTCTTTTTTTACTATATAGTGAGTATTGAATTCCCAAGAAATACTAAATAACCCACAAGACCTCCTGATATTCGAAATTGAGGTTTTGGTGAAGAGCTGCCAAAACAATTCAATATTTATAACCAATGTATTGACGATGGTGAACTCGAAGAGTTATATGGTAGTGAAGCAATAAGTCACGATTTGATACCTCTTGAATATGATGATTGGAGAACGGTGCCTTCGGATATCCAAAAAAGAAATTTGGAGAGTGGTCAAGGTTAATTTTCACATTTTAATTCGGATTTTTGTACATATTATTTTAATTAATGACTTTATGACATTAGAATATTGATTATTTCAATTAAATATTTAATAGTATGTATTAATATATATCTTTTAATATCTCAATCGAAATATATGTTAGCTACCATTAGAAGGTCTTAGGTTCTTAAACAAGTTGGCAAATGCTTGAAGAATTCAAACATTCATTGTTTGCTGAAATTTATCAAAATACAAGTCCATTGCTGAATTGGAAGCAAATGTGGATCCTAAAACTTATCCGATCAATCAGAGAAATTTAATACTGAGTGGTACTCTCTAAAATGGCAAGCAATTGAAATTTTGTTTCTATTTTTAAATATATTAGTATCTTAATGCTTATGACTTCTTAATACTTTAATGAAAAATTTGTGGTTGTTATAGAAAAAATATGAAAATGGTAAGAAAGTACGAGCTAAAATAAAGATGCCACGTACTTCTGACACTATTTCTTTTGTTCGTAAAGGAGAGATGGAGGTATATAAATATAATAATAATTTTATTCCAATTTTTTGATAAGACATTATTTTTTTAAACAATTTTTATTTCACGTATAGCTTCAAACCATGACAAAAAGGATCTAATGGAACAGAAATATGCCTTAAATTGCACATTCAGGATCTATGACACAATCAA
Organism: Catharanthus roseus; assembly: GCA_028651295.1. NCBI lineage: Eukaryota > Viridiplantae > Streptophyta > Magnoliopsida > Gentianales > Apocynaceae > Catharanthus > Catharanthus roseus. The sequence goes on along the minus strand of JAPQWS010000165.1, from coordinate 2,951,479 downwards.
ACGTCGAAATGATTAATTATTGAATTCATTTATAAATGTTGGCACATATATTCTTTTGAGACTTTATAAATATTGGAAAATATACTTTACTATTCTTTGAAATTACGCAATTAACATCGGAAAAATACTTTACTATTCTAGAAATGTTGGCATAGATACCTTTTAGAGACTATTTACAAATGTCGGAAAAATACTTTTATGTAGCACTTTAAAATAACGAAATTAACGTCGCTATAGCTATTTACGGCGGTTATTTATAAATGTTGGCGTAGATATATTGTTTAGCCTATCTACAAATGTCATTTAAAGTACATTTTGCTACACTTTTAAATGGTGTAGTAAACGTCGTAAAAACTACTTATCTCGACTATTTACAAATGTGGGCACATATGTCTTTATTGTGACATAACAAACGCGCAATAAATAGGATTGAAGTTCGTTATAATAGTCGCCACCAACCATAGAGGGCAAAGGCGACGTTTATTTGACCTTTGTGATAATTGCTGTTATAGACAGTGACTATGGCAATAGGTATTGAAGTTCGTTACAATAGTCGCTACAAACTGTAGCTACTATGGCAAGGGCGACGTTTATTCGACCTTCGTGATAAATGTCGATAGAGATAGTGACTATAGCAATAGACTATTTTTGTTGTAGTGATATATGATAAAGTTTCTCATCCTCGTTTTTAAGTAGGCATAGTTATTGCCATTAAACAGAGGAAGACGAGTTATCAACTGCCCTTCCAATAATGTATTAGCTTTAGCAGCATTAGCCATGGATCCTTTCAAACCGTTAGGTTTCCTTGAGAGACTAAGCTCTAATACCAAATGTAGGTATCAAAGTGTTTCTAAGAGGGGGTGAATTGGAAAACTTCAGTAAAATGACTAATTTTCAACTTTTCCTGCGTAGCTTAAGGCTAGTTAGCTTTACAAGAGTATTAGCTTGGAAGAGAATCACAAAGCTTTCTCTTACTTGGAGAGAGTTCAAAGCTTGACATGATTAAGAATAAAAGTAGTTTAAGTGCAGGAGTGAAAGATTGAAGAAAATGACAAAATATTTATAGTGGTTTGGCCGACATGCCTACATCCACTATTCCTAAAGAACCGATCTTTTGGGACAACAACTAAAGGAACCTCTTTCTCGGGTGAAGAAAACCGTTACAAACTAGTTTTCAATTGAATAGAAACTATCCTTACACAAGGCTAATTTTACGAAGATCAGGAAATTTCTACAATAGATTTTCAATGGACCTAGCTAACTATGAACTTCAACTCCCCATGAGTAAGTTCAGTACAAGCATTCAAAGGGTACTTGTCAACTCGAACAAGAGTCATGAAAAAGAATTTTGACACTCTCTAGTCTACTACAAAAGATCTTCAATAATGATTCAAGCTTCATGATTCGATCAAGCATTAAATCCTTGGGAATTAAGTACCTCAGGCAAAGCAAGAATGTCTTTCTTTCCTGTTACTTTTGCTCTTTGAAAATCTCTCTTGCTGAGATTTATGCGTAAGTATCTTGCTATTTATATTTCCTTCCCAGCAAGCTTCAAGTCTTCACTTCATCTCTCTTTCTTTATCTTGCCATTAAGATACTTCTAAAGAACCATTAGTTCCTACAGTAAGAGAGGACAAAGTGAATAATGGAAAGAAAAATTATCCTAATTGAACAAGATTTATAGTAGCTCAGCTAATCGGCCTATATCCACTCTTCCTAAAGAATCGATCTTTAGTGATATCCATTAAAGGAACCTCTTTTCCTTGTAGACGAGAACCATTATAAACTATTTTCAATAGCAGAGCAACTATCCTTACACAAGGCTGATTTTTCAAAGATGAAGGATTTTTTATACTAGATTTTTAATAGACCTAGCCAACTATGAACTTCAACTCCCCATGAGTAAGTTCAGTACAAGCTTTCAGAGGGTACTTGACAACCCGAACAAAAGTTATGAAAAAGAATATTTTTACACTCACTAATCTATTACAAAAGATCTTCAAAAATGATGCAAGACTTTTTTGTTTGATCGAGCATTAAATGCTTAGGAATAAAAGACCTCAAACTAACTGAGAATGTCTTCCTTTGTTATTGCTTTTGCTCTTTGAAAATCTCTCTTTTTGAGAGTAAATGTATGTGTATCTTTCTATTTATATTTCCTTCTCAACCAACTCTTCAGTTCATCTATATTTCTTTGTCTTTTCATTGAGATACTTCCAAGGAACGATTAATCGCTGAAGCAAGAGAGGACAAAGTGAATTTCTTCATTAATATCTTCATGGCAATCCTCTTCTTTCCTAAACCATCTATTCAAATCTTCACGAAAGATCAATGTCCTTTTAATAGGATAATCTGTAACATAATGTCCTTGACGCAATTGGTAGAATTCACTACTAGCTTTCCTCTTTCTTCAACTTTAGGCTTGGAAGCATCTTTAAAAGCTACCTTTAGTGTGTCATCTTTCTTTGGTCAAGTCTTGTATACAGATACTTAAGGCTTAGAAGCAACATTCCTTGGAGGAAAAGTAGTTTTAGGAATACCACTTCTCTTCCTTTGATTCTCAATCTTCACAGCTTGATGGAACATCTTCTCATAAGTAGAAAAATAATGCATCTCCAATTGATTGGTACTGTCTCTATTGAGTCCACTCATGAATATGGCAATAGAAGCATTCTTGTCTTCTTCTACACATAACCTCAAGAGATACAACTCCAATTCTTGACGATACTCCTCAACACTTTTGCTCCCTTGCTTAAGTGTTATCAAAATTAAATGTAGATCTCTATAGTAGTGTTCGGGAACAAATTGTTGCCTTATCAATATCTAAAATTCGGTCCAAGAGTTTACCATGGGCTCCACTTCTAGCTCTATGAGTTGTGGTCTTGTCCCACTAATGAATGCGTATACAAAGAATTCAGCAATGACTGACTTTGTCTTGACACTTCACTATATTTGTGCACTATTAAGAGACTTTCCACTTTCCGTTCTCAATCAAGAAAGATATTGGGATCATTTTCACCTTGAAAAGTAGGAACTTTCATGTTGTCCACCTTGATACCATCCAAAGTGATCTTGTCCAAAAAGGATTTCCTCCAAAGTCATCAATAAGCTTGTCATCTTGCCACATGTCCCTTTAAAACTCTTCATGAGGCCTACTGATTCCCCTTCCTCCTACTCTAGCACATTACCCCCACAATTATAGAATTAATAAGTACTTTCCTGACGAGTCACATGGCATGTTGTTAATAAACGAGATTACTCTAAACTAATGCTAATAATTAAGTGAACTTATCGATGTAGCACTAGAGAACCTCCCAGGTTTTCAAACTCATGGAATAGGAAAGCTAAAATACTAGCCGTCTTTCTAGGGTCAAGTTGAAAAAATTATCTTTTGAAAGTAATAAGCAAGAAAAATAATAAACTATTAAGACAAAGAAAAACTTGGTTTGAGAAGTGAAAATATAAGAGAGAAGTTTGAACAATGGAATCCCCCTAGATTTTGTCAACTATTTCGATTGGTGAAAGGTTAAGTTTTGGTCATCACACTAAATTTAGGTAACCCCTATCTCTAGGCGAGAACTACTCTATTCACTAACCCTTAGAGAAGAATCTCTTCTCTCACTAACCGATTATTATTGCTTTAAGACTTAGTGATTAAAGGACCAAAGAGTGCAAATAATATCTTCCTTCAGTTGCCAGCTCCAAATGTTCAATTAGTTACCCTAAATTGATTTCTTTTTTCAATTCCAATGAATTTTACAAATTAAGCTGATTTTGTGCAAATCAAATAACACAATTGTATAATTGAACAACAACCCAACATATACAAACATCAATTTCATAAAACCCAAAAAAAAAAAATACATCATCCAAAAATCTAGGCTTCAACCTTCATGCAAACAAAGTTAAATTATCTACTAAACATCTCCACTAAACCAAAATTCATAGTAAATTTCAAAAATAGATAAGAGAAAGAAAATCTTAGGGTTGAGAAAGTCGATCCTAAGGTTTCGAGTCACCCCCGAGCTTATCTCTCAATTCGCCCATTGCTCCTTGAATAACCTTCAATCTCCTCTCCAAACACTTAATTTCCTATCTAATCTATGAATTCTAATTAATTCAAGAGGAATTGGGAGGAGTCCTTTTTAGTATTCCCCTCCCCCGCCTCCCCCCCAACACACTCTCTAAACCTAAAATTGAGAATGCCCCAAAAAGGGGTGAAAATTACATTTAAGAACCCAAAATTGCATTAAACTTCTGTTGATAGCAGGACCTTCCACGGGGTTGGGTGAGGCCTATCGTCCTCAATAGGTTTCTGTCCAACAGCTCTTTGAAATCCTAAGGACTTATTGTCTGTGGTAGGGACAGCCTACCACCAATGATAGGTTTCCATCTAGTCCTTTTTTAGTCTTTAACCCACCGCTCGCGTTAGGGGTAGCCTACTGCCGATGGTAGGTTGCTGTCTTCAGTGTTGTCTGTTTTCGCTCGTTTCGGCTTTTATTCGTCAAATTCCTCTTTGGGAAGTACCTAAGTTAAAAGGAGAAGAAAATGAAGTGGGTTATATGTTTTATATACTAAAAACATCAAAAACGACATAATTAACATATAAACATAAAGTCAATTAAGCACATATTAAATTTCTCCCCATATTTATATGTTTTTTGCCCTTAAGTATCACAAAACTAAAGTATCTAAAAAACGGAGAATCAACCAACAACCAGACTCAACGAAGAATGACCCAAAGAACGGAAAAACGTAAAACTAAGGACTCTAAGGAAACAAAACAATTAAGAACAACTAAGAACAAAACAAATAAAACGTCACTCTCAATAGGATATTATCACTTAACCACATAAGAACTATCGAGTGACAAATCCCAAAAATCAAACATCTTACCAACACCTCATTAATAGACTTACGAATCAAAGGTGTGTGTGTTTCTGAGATTTGCTTTTTTTGTTGCCCTTCAAAGAAGACAAGGAATATCAAGTGATTAACACAATGATCTGCTTTAGTTGCTAATGCAAAAAACAACTTATAATGTCCAATACTTCTCTAATCTAAGTTCTATCTTAAGTCATTCTCGGATTAGGTAAGACTTTCTAGCATGTAATATTAGGCCCGAGGCATAAAGGTTATTAAACGACGGGAAAGGAAAAACAAAGGGAGCTAATGCAACTGAAAGGGAAACAAATCAAAGATTATAAAAAACTTTCCCATTTACCCCCAAATTTTTAAGTAGTTTATGCTACGCACAACCCACCTAACATGTTCTAAAACCCATCAATCATGTACACTAAGGAAGTTTGTATATAAGAGAAGGAAGCTCAAGAATTAAAGAGAGAAATTTTTATAAACTCTCAAGTAACCACTCTCTTTTTTTCTCTTTTCTTTTACTTCTCTTCTTTCTCACAACTTCGCACTTTGATTTTGTATAATGTGAGTTTAAATGGAAAAGAACGGAAGGGACCAAATACCTTGGCATGAAAGCATAAAGAAGGCATTAAGGATTGATGTTAAAAGGGTAGGCAAGAAAGGTGCAAACGGTTCAATGAAGGCCTAAGACCATCATCCTTGAAACAAGCTTAGACTCTACCTTTTCACTTCAAAGCAAGGAGAAAACAAGTGTAAAGGCAAAAACTCAAAAAGCAATCACTTTGCTAATCCCCTAAGATTCCAAGGCATTTTAAAACTCACCAACACTTGCATGTGCACAAAAACTATTGATTTTATAAGAATATCAAGCAAGCAGGGTTTTCTATTCAATCAAGTAAAATGCCTTTGAAGTTCCTAAGGGTCTTGCAATTATAAGTCCCATCCGTTTTGTGACAAAGAAAAAAAAAATTGGATTTTTAAATTTCAAAAGCATGTAAAAACTAAAAAGGAATGTAAAAGAGAGAAAATATTTTTATATTTTTGAATTAGGAAAAGTGAAAGACTTATGAACAGGAAAAAAATGTTTTGAAAATTTTCAAAGTTTACTAACAACTAACTAGAAAGGAAACGCTAAGACAAATACGGAAAAATTAACAAGACGAGCGATATTCTTTTTGGATTTTCTATAAAATGAAAGGAAGAAAATATTTTTGGGATTTTCAAGGACATCTAACTATTTTTAATTTTTTGATGTTTGAGCTAAAACAAAACTAACAGAGCTAATAAACAGAAAATAGCTAGAATGCACAAATGCCCCCACACTTTAAACCACATTTTTCTTAATGTGGGGGCCAGAACCGAAGACAAAAAACATCAAACAAAGTATAAAGATAGAAAACAAGTAAAAACATGTATGGGAAGCCATCCCAAGGATACAAAAAATATAAGCAAAAAGGGGAAGCAATCTCCACAATGAAACAAGATAAGAGAAAAGAAAATAAACATAAACCATAAAGAGAAACAAAAGGAAAGCAATCCATAAAAATAAAGAAAGATCAAGAAAAGCATAAATAATACAAGGGAGAACGAACAGAAACTCCCTCACTACAAACCCATGTCTGCACTGCCATCACCAATGAAGCCCTGGTTAGGTAAGAATTGGCTGCAAAGGCATGCCCATATAACCTCCTGTCGATCGATGGATGCCCCCTCTCGTGTGCTAATTCCTCCGCATATCGGTGGGAGGACTTGACGAGGTCCGCCAACTAAGCACCAAGAGTGTCTTGTGTCAAGTGAAACTATTCAAAAGTGTCCCGCATCTCTGTCTAGAAGGCGTCCATGGAGGCAGTGCGAGGGTCGTCCTCGTTGCAAGGGTCATGGGACTCGTTGTTAGCAGAGGAGTTATCATCTGCAGGCTGCTATGAGAAGGATCCCCCGAGTCCTCTCTGGAATGTCTTTTTCATTCTTTAGAAGTCGAAAGCGTTCTGATCCCTTCGTCGATCCTCTAGATTTTTTGGTATCCACTTTTTTTTTTTTTTCTCTTCTCAGGCATACTTGTAGTTGTTGAATGCATTGAATATGATAATCCGCGAGCACTCGGTAGTTTCTCTCCACTCACTTGTAAAATTGACATTAAAAGCTTGAAAAGCACGTGTGAGCAACACAATATAACGAAACACATGTTTTTTAGTTATATCACAACCAGTATTTCACATCATGTGATTCGTTAAAGACATCAAAGAACAAGGAGAATGATTCTGTATTTTGTCACTCAAGTAAAGATCAAGAATCCATATTATCACTATCCCCACCCCCTTCTGCACTAAAGTGTGGCCAAAGAAATATACTAAGGCTCTAGGTAGAATTTCCGAAAAGTCACCCCGTGAAGAATAGCCCTCCAGTCTCCCGAGCAAGGTCGAACTGAAGGCGATTAGATGTTGCCTCATAGCTCCAGTCCGGGTCCTCTTGGATGGTTTTTTCCGTTAGAGTCTACTGTGATCATATTCCCCTCGTCCCTAATACCTATAATTGACGCTAGAAGCATTCTATGAAAAACAATGTGGACTCCCTTAATCGTGAAAATGGTGGTTTGAACATTTTTATCCGTTTTATGGAGCATAGTGGCATAGAACTGATGGACAAAATCTAGTAATAATCACCAGAAAGAGGGAGGATAGGCTCCCAACCTATATTCTCAAAAAGAGTGGTCAGACATGGGTGTGTGGTCATGTGCTCATCAAAGGAATTTTCTACCATCAAAGTCAAGAATTATCTATCCCTAATCAACTGTTAGTGTGCAGGAGAGAGCCTATCAAGGAAGGGAGGGATAGCAAGAGTGGGTTGTGCCTCGAGCTTGGTAGCTCGTTTGGAATTAACAGGTTATTTACAAGAGGTGGTGGTAGGCTTTTTCAGAGGCATCACTAAAATATCTACAACAAAAATTCACCAAGGCAATAACCCAAAACAAAAAGGAAACAAAACAAAACCACGAGAGCAACATAATAAGCACATAAGAAAGAAAATGATGGCAAAGGGAGTGACAAAAAATGGTACCAAGAATCAAAATGCCTAGACTAAATATAGCCCATATGTGATAAAGTGCCTTAATACAACCCGTGTGTGATAAAATGTGAAAGAAAAACTAAAGTAAGAATGACAAACACGATAAAATGAGAATTCAAGTATCAACTACAAAAATAAGCCTATAGTGTACGTCAATTTTACACTTGAAAAAAATAAGTCACGGTAAGCAAGGAAAAGAGTGTAAATGCTTATCCTTAGTTTCTTTGTTCAAACAAACACTGCCGTTACATCGATGAGCTCATCTCACCGCCTTGGATTGCGTGCCATTGGAGTACCGCTAGAATCCTCACTGGAGGATAGAAAATCAGAAAAGCAGAAAAAAAGACAGTAAATAAAGAAAAGGAAAATTAAAAAAGAAAATGAAGAAGAGAGAAGAAGAAGAAAAAGAAAAGGGGTGGAAGAGGTGGCGAGCCGAGAGAGTGGGGTGGCACATGTGTGCATTGAGAGGGGCGAGATTTGTGATGGCAATGGCTGGTGAGATGTTGATGATGGAAGATTGGAAGAGAGAAAAGTAGGGAAGGTAAAGAAGAAGGAAAAGATGATAGTAGTGGAAGAGAGGTGGTGGGTTGCAGGTTGCAGGAAAAGAAGAAAAAGAGGAAAAGATAGGAGAAGAGAAAGAGAAAGAAAGAGGAAAAAGAAGAAAATTGGTAGTCAGGGTTGCCGAAGCTGGGGGTAGTGCTGCCGAAGATTAAAGAGTTGCTAGAGATGGAGGGGAAACCAAGGGAATTGGAGGAGAACGGGAGAGTGTGAGAGGGAGTGAAAGGTAGTTTACAGATTAAGGGAGAGGGTGTGGAAAGAATTTGCAAGAATTTGGGGAACAAGAGGGCTGAAAATGGGTTTAATTTCTGACCCGATCTATATCTCCTTGGACCCAACCTGTTTACCTGAACTGTAGTAGACCCGCAGTTGGGGGAAGACCCTACCACGCACGGTAGATCGAGGCCTACAACTATGGTAGGCTTCTTCTTTTGCTAGAACAAAATGATCTTGAACATAGCGGTAGGCTTTTTCCTTTAGTGGACCATTAAAAGCTTTACCTTACCTCCAGCAGTACGGTAGCCTATCATCCATGGTACATTCAAATTTTGTTCATTCAATTCCATCTTAACCCCATTTCATGCCCGATGAACTCCTTGACCTTTGTAACTATCGAGTCTTCTTGTAATATGAATTCAAACTCAAAATAACACCTTTTACATCAACAAAAACAATCAAAAAGATCAACATGACAGGAAAGGCATAAGAGTACAGTTATACAATTACATCATACAATAGCTAACAAGAAGCAAATCTTACTCAACAAGGAGAACGAAGAAAATCAACTGAAGGTCTCCTACATTCTAACAAAAGTAGGGTTTTAATGGATGCCCGTTTACCTTGAAAGTACCCTTTTGAGGATATATTACTTCTATTGCACCGTAAGAAAAGACCTTACTAACAGTAGACAATCCCGGTGATCGAGATTTAAGTTTCTCGGCGAGGAAACAAAGACAGGAGTTGTAGAGGAGGACGGAATCACCTTCCTTGAGTTCTTTCCTCGCCACATGCTTATTGTGCCACTTCTTTGCCTTTTCCTTGTAAATGCTTGAGTTCTCGTAAGGTTGGAGATGCCATTTATCGAGTTCATTTAATTGCAGTAATCCTTGTATACCTACACGAAGATAATCAATGTTAAAAAGTTGTGTCGCCCAATATGCCTTATGCTCAACTTCTAAAGTTGAATGACAAGACTTCCATACAAAAGTCTAAACAGTGTGAGACATATGGGAGTCTTGAAGGGCATTCTATATGTCCAAAGGGCATCATCAAGCTTAATGCTCCAATCCTTTCGGGTGTGATCTACCACGTTTTCTAAAATCCTCCTTATCTCTCTATTAACTACCTCAACTTGGCCACTAGTTTGAGGATGGTAAGATGTAGCCGTTTTATGAGTAACCCCTAAATGTGTAAGCACTTTTTCAAGTTGTTGGTTACAAAATTGGTACCCCTATCACTTATTATGCCCTAGGCATGCCAATACGAGAAAGCAAACTTTTCAAGAATTAACTACGACTCGAGCATCATTTGTAGGTAAGGCTTGACCCTCCACCCACCTAGACACATACTCAATAGCTACCAAGATAAATTGATTACCATAGGATTTAGGAAAAGGACCCATAAAATCATTCCCCAAAAGTCAAGTACTTCACAAACTTGAAAGTAGTTAAAGGTATTTCATTGCGTTTAGAGATGTTACCTGTTCTCTGGCAATTATCACAACTCGATACATAGCTCTTTGCATCCTTAAATTGAGTTAGGCTAATCGAAGACTGACTCAAGTACCTATTAAGCAGTCCCATTCACTTTGAAGTGCCCGTTGGCCGAACCCTTATAGCAATGGCTTAAAATTACCTCTGTCTTAGGATAAGCCACACATCCCCGAATGAATTCGTCGGCACATTGGTGGAAAAGGTAAGGGTCTTCCCAAAAGTAGTACTTCAGTTCTGCAAAGAATTTCTTCTGTTGTGAGGTATCTCCAGGCATAACATTGTTAGCAAACTAAGGTGAATTATCAATAATATCATGACAAAAAAGAAGTTGCTTGTCCAATTTTTTTTTTTATGCTTACTTCTTCTAAGGGTTCCAAACTTGGATTCTCCATCCGTGAAAGATGGTCACCCGCAAGATTTTTTCCACTCCCTTTTTGTCCTTGATTTCCAAATCAAATTTCTGCCAAAAATAAAAAAAGAAAAAACACCCATTTAATTAGTCTAGGCTTAGCTTCATCCTTAGACAACAAGTACAAAAGAGCAGAATAGCCAAGATAAACTGTGACTTTGAATAAAATTAGGTGAAGACAAAATTTATCAAACACAAATACTATTGCAAGCAACTCCTTCTTCATGGTTATATAGTTCGCTTGAGCATTTGCAAGTGTTTTACTTGCATAGTATATAGGTAAAAAATATTTACCCTTCTTTGGCCTAAAACAGCACATATGGCAAAGTCACCAGCATCACATATCAGTTCAAAAGGCAGTGACCAATCTTGGGCGACTAAGATAAGAGAATTGGTTAGCTTTTCCTTAAGCAATGAAAAAGCATGCAAACAAGTATCATCAAAATTGAAAGGGAGCATCTTTCGCAAGAAAAACAATAAGGGGTTTTGTAATCTTTGAAAAAATCCTTAATGAAATGTTCATAGAACCCAGCATGCCCAAGAAAGCTCCTCATCGCCTTCACAGAAGAATGGGGAGGTAACCTTTCAGTAGTTTCTATCTTAGATCTATCTACCTCAATGTCATGTTAAAAAATTTTACGGCCTAACACTATCTCTTCTAAGACCATAAAATGACATTTCTCCCTGTTTAAAACTAAGTGAGTTTCCTCAAATCTTTTTAAAACCTTTTCCAGATTAGACAAATACACATAAAAAGAATCCCCAAAGATAGAAAAATCATCCATAAAAACTTACAATAATTTCCCCCTCGAAACCCTACAAAATGGCAATCATACAATGTTGAAAAGTAGCAAGAGCATTGCATAAGCATAAGGCATACGCCTATAAACAAATGTACCGTACGGGTAGGTGAAGTAGAATTTCTCCTGGTCCTCGGGGGAGACAGGGATCAGGAAATAACCTGAGAATGCGTCCAAGAAGCAGTACTTGGAGTGGCCTGGTAATGTTTCCAACATCTGATCAATGAACGGGGGAAGTCATCCTTGTGGGTGGCTTCATTTAGTCTTTTGTAATCAATCCACACCCTCCGTCCAATGATCACCCTAGTTGGAATTATCTTATTCTTCTCATTTGAAAGCATTGTGATTCTTCCTTTCTTTGGTACAACTTGTACCAGACTCAACCAGATGTTGTTTGAGATGGATAGATTATGCCAGCATCTACCAGCTTGACTACTTCCTTCACAATCTCTTACATATTCGGATTCAACCTCTTTCAGGGTTGAACCATTCGCTTGAAATTTCTTCCAAGAGGATCTTGTGAGTAAAGAATGATGAGCTAATGCCTTAGATATCAGCTATTATCCAAGCAATATTTCTGTTATGTTTCTCCATTGTCCTTAATAGAGCCCTTCTTTGTTGCCGACTCAACTTGGAAGAAATAATCACCGAGAGTGATGAATTCTCTCTCCCAAGAAGGTGTATTCCGTGTGATCGGGTTCTGGCTTCAATTCCAGCTCTGGAGATTTTTCAAGAGAGGATTTCAGTGAGGGACGAGAAATTCCCTCAGTATCATCTTTCTTTGCATCATTCTTTTCAACCTCCGCCTCATGCAACTTGGCCATCATAGCTTGTACAACTTCATAATAACCCTCTTCATGGTCGTCCTATTGAAGATCAATAAGAATAGAATCTTTCTCCATAAACTCCTGCACATGACCAGAAATATAAGGGTCAATAGTATCAATCAAGAAACAGGAGTCATCATGATCTAATGAGTGACACATAGCATCGAGTAGCCTAAGAACTACCCTCTCATCTCCTAATCTCAAGGTCAGCTTTCCCTCTCCAACATCAATAATGGCCTTAGTAGTAGCAAGGAAAGGACAACAAAGGATAAGAAGGACCTCAATATCCTCACTCATATCCATGATAACAAGGTCAACAGAGAAAATTAAATTCTCAAACTTTACAGCATATCCTCTATAATCCCCACTAGGATACTCGAAGATCTATATGCTAATTGTATACTCACCCTTGTAGGCTTTGGTTCCTAACAACTAAACATCTTAAACAGATCATAAGGCATAAGATTCAAACTAGCTCCTAAATTAGCTAAAGCCCTATGTACAATAATTCTTCTAAAGTACAAGGGATAGTAAAACTCCTTGGGTCCCTTAGCTTTTCCTGGAGCTTTTCTCTAGTGTTCAGGATGATTGAGCATTCTTCATTCATTAACACCGAGGAGATGTTTTCCAGTTTCTTCTTGCTAGTGAAGTCCTCCTTCAAGAACTTTGCATGTTTTGGAATCTGCATCAAAACATCAACCAACAGTAAGTTAATATGTAGTTGTTTAAAAATTTCTAGAAATTTAGCATACTATTCATTTTGCCTAGCCTTCGAGAATCTCTAGGGATACATAGTTGGCGGTTTGTAAGTTGGAGGGGTTGGCTTCTTCACTTCCTTATCACCTTTCTTTGATTCCACATCCTTAGAAGAAGAAGCCTCCTCAGGAACTTGCTGAGATTCCTTTTCTGCTTCCACAACCGTAGGAGTGGGAATAGTCAAATCCTTCCCACTCCATAGGGTTACTGTTTTAGCATGCTCCCTTGGGTTCATTTATGTGTTGCTAGCAATGATCCAAGGTGTCTCTCTGAAATCATCTTAGCAAGTTGCCCTATCTAATTCTCCAGATTGTGTATAGAAGCTTCTAAATTTCTTTGGGAAGCTTCATACTCTACATTCTTGCATCGGCATAATTGATGTACTTGCTAATCATGTCCTCCAAATTTAACTTTTCTTGCGGTGGTGGATTTGATGGTGGTTCATTTTAGGGCTAGGGCTTAGTGCGACCTCTATTTTGAAATTCTGGATGTTTTATGTGTTTGTTGTTGCCCTTCACCACCCAAAGAGAAACTGGGGTGATTTCTCCAACCAGGATTGTAAATGTTTGAATGGGGTTTATTCCAATGTCAATTTTCTTGAACATAATCCACTTGCTCTGTTGAAGCAAACATGCTAGGCCGGTCATAGTTAGGATGCCCTCCATTGCAAAAAGTCACAAAACATGACTTGCTAGGGATTCATATTTGAAAGTGCCAAATTCAGATTTTTCATCTTTTGCTCAATCATCGCTACTAGTCTAGACTCTATAGCAGTGAGTACATCAATAATGTGGGACTTCAAAAAATTTAGGCTTGTCCTTTATCCTCTCAAAGTATAACTATTCATGGCTATCTGCTCTATCAAATCATGCATTTGTTGACGAGTTTTTCTATTTGTGAAGCCACCAATAGAAGTGTCGATAAATTGTCTAGCCTCAAAAGAAACTCCATTGTAAAATGATTGAATCTAGATACCCAAATCTAGACCATCAGGTGGACACTTCCTAGTAACTCCTTCCATCTCTCCTAGGCTTCATACAGACTAAGGGTATAAATGAGTCAAGCCGTTCATGAACAGCTCGTAAGATGCTTGGTTCGAGCTCACTGTTAATCGAGCTCAAGCTGGCTGGCTAAGCAAACGAGCTGAGTTCTTCATTAATACTGGCTCGATGGCTCGTCGAGTCTTTCGAGCCAATATATATGTATTTATTTTATTTTAATTATTATATAATATATCTTTAAAAAAAATTAAGTTCGAGCTCGAGCCAAAACTAATAAACTCGATCGAGCTCGAGCCGAGCTCCAGTTGATCAAAAAAGCACCGAGTCGAGCTTGAGCATGACTCAACTCGTTTGCACCCATAATACAGACTTATCAATACCTTGAAACGATAGTGTCTCGATTTTAAGCTTAGCACTGTGACCGGGAGGAAAGTATCTTTCAAAGAAATTCTCAACTAACGAATCCCAAGATGTGATAGACCTAGAAGGAGTGACTTCAGCCAAGATTTTTCCTTGCCCCTCATAGAAAATGGTAGAGGCGAAGTCGAATAGCATTATCAGACACTCTATTGATTTTGAATGTGTCACACACCTGCAAAAAGTTGGCTCTATGAGTATTTAGATCTTCCCCTTGGAGCCCATCAAACTGTACATTATTCTGTACCATCTGGATCACATTTAGCTTGATCTTAAAGTTGTGGGCTTGTACTGGCAGTCTAGTAATGCTTGACTGTGCTCCAGTAATGGGTGGTCAAGCATAGTCCACCATTTTTCTCTCCGTCATTGGAGCTTGTGGAGGTGGAATAACCAGAGGAATGGATAGTGGTGGATCCTAATGTTCCTCCTCCATCATATCCACAGGGATGATGGCATTGTTGTTCGCCGTTTTGAACCATAGAGCGCAGCAGACACTCTATAGCATACGCATGATCTCTTAATTGTAATAAAAAATTCACCCCGCCAACATTGAACTCGGGGCATAAACTAGTTGAGTAAAACCTGGAATGGATGAAATACAAGTCAAAATCCAAGAATAGAAGGAACAAACTTCCACAAAAAAAAGCCACGAATGAAACACCAAACAATAAAAGAACAAAGAAAAAACCAAAATAAAAATACAAAAAAAGAAATAAAAATAACTAAAGTAATAGATTAACGATGTTTTTAAAGTTACTGCCTCCGACAATGGAATTAAAAACTTGTTGTTTATAAACGAGATTACTGTGAATTAACACTAACAGCCCAGTGAATCTATCGATGTAGCATTAGAGAACCTCCCGGGTTGTCAAACTCAAGGAATAGGAAAGCTAAAATACTAATCGTCTTTCTAGGATCTATTTAAAAAGAAAAGATCTTTTGAAAGAATAGATTAGAACTAAAGTAATAAGTAAGAAAAGAATAAACTACTAAGACAAAGAAAAACTTTGTTTGAGAGGTGAAAATATAAGAGTGAAGTTTGAACAATGGATCCCCCTAGATTTTTGTCAACTATTTTGATTGGTGCAAGGATA
The DNA here is from genome assembly GCA_028651295.1 of Catharanthus roseus. Taxonomy (NCBI): domain Eukaryota; kingdom Viridiplantae; phylum Streptophyta; class Magnoliopsida; order Gentianales; family Apocynaceae; genus Catharanthus; species Catharanthus roseus. The sequence continues at coordinate 2,935,967 of JAPQWS010000165.1, read as the reverse complement.
AAAAGAATCTTTGAAAGGATAAATTTGGGTCATCACACTTAATTCTGGTAAGCCCTACCTCCAGGCGAGAACCACTTATTCACTAACCCTTAGAGAAGAATCTCTTCTCTCTTTAAGTGATTATGAATGTTTTAAGACATAGTGATTAAAGGACCTAAGAGTGCAATATCTCTATTTAATTTCCAACTCTTAACATGTAATTAGTTGCCATAAATTGATTTTCCTTCTTCAATTCGAATCAATTTTACCAATTAAGTTGATTTTCTACAATTCAAACAACGCAATTGCATAATCGAACAACAACCTAACATAACAAGAATTCAAATTCATAAAACCTAATAAAAATAACATCAATAAAAAATCTAGGATTCAACCTCATTCAAAAAAGTTAAATTAGATACTAAGCATCTCCACTAAACTAAAATTCATAGTAAAATTCATAAATAGATAAGAGGAAGAAAAGGTTAGGGTTGAGAAAGTCAATTCCACGGTCTAAGTTTCCATAGTTTCAAGTTGCCAACGATCTCGTCTCTCGCTGAACCCGATGAACTTTGAAATTGCTCCCTGAATAACCTTCAATCTCTAAACACTCAATTTCCTATCTAATCTATGAATTTCAACTAATTCAAGAGGAATTAAGAGGAGTTCCTTTCGCCCCGAACTCTCTCTCTAAACCTAAAACTGAGAATACCTCGAAAAGGGGTAAAAAATAACATGTAAAAAAAAATGCATTAGAATTCTGCTGATATGGGACCTACCATCCGAGATAGGTCTTTATCCAAAACCTCTTCGAAATCCTCATGATCTACAGTTTGAGATTGGGGTAGCCTACTATCGATGGTAGGTTTTAGTCTATTCCTTCTTGTTTATCCTTTAACCTACCACTTGCAGTAAGGGTAGCCTACTGAGCGGATCGGAATTTTTATAATAAAGTTTTAAACCCAATACTTGCAAGTGCACAAGATCAATGTAATACGGAAGTATAAGGGTATCGAACCACAGAGAAAGGCTTAACTACTAAAATTATAATCTTCCTAAATTAATTTTATAAAAAGAATAATGAGATTTTATTATTATTCCTAAATTAATTAAAACTAATGAATAAAATAAATAAACTGAAACTAACAGGAGATTAACCAAAGAAGATGATTTAGAACCTTGAATCCACCACTAACCTATATAACAATGATTTAATTTTATTTAGGAGAAAAGATTAAACATTCATGTGGTGATCTAGGCTACAAGTTTCGATTCACTAGAGAAATATATTGTGCTTAAATGCATGACATAATCCATCTAACCATTAGCATGACTTATTCATTCCTATGACATAAATCATCTAAAATTAGCATGAACTATTCAATTCTAAATCCCACAATATACTTGCAAAAATCACATATCTCTCATACCCAAGACTACAAGAATTAAGCATGGATAAAAATATCAATTAACCCAAATAATTATTCTACAAGAACAATCACAAAGAATTAATTGCGTCAAACCAATAACATCCCAAGATATGCAATCACATAAATAATAGAATAAATCTCCCAAAAGTAAAATAAACCAAAGTCACATGACTAGGGTTTCATCCAGATTCTAAAAATAAATTTAGTTCATGGCTAAAGGGAAAGAAGGAACCAATTTCTTAGAGTAGACCATGGCTTTCTTTTAATTAGAAGCTTGCTGGAATTTTTTTGCTATTGCTGAAAAATTCTGCTATTGCTGGAAAATTCTGCTGGAAATTACTTCTGCAGAAATTTTTCTGCTCCTGCTGTCTTTTTTCCTGCTGCTGTCTTTTTTCTGCTGCTGTATTTTTTTCTGCTGCTGTATTTTTTTCTGCTCCTGCTGTCTTTCTCTGGTTTCAGCTCCTGCGGCTGTCTTTTTTTCCTGCTGCTGTTGTTCTTCTATATATGGACAAAAGAGAAGCAAAATCCTAATCCTTAAAGGATTCCAATACTAAAGTTCTAATCCTTAAACGATTCTATTAAAGTTCTAATCCTAATCCTTAAAGGATTCAAATACTGCAACTTCCCTTTACCAAATTTAATATGGAATCTTTATTTTCCATTCTTTTTTTTAAAATCTGCACAAAGATAAATAAAATAAATTAAATATAATAATTATGAATAATAAATAAATAAAATATTTTCAAAGGCTAATAATTAAAACTTAAGGTGTTTATTTGTATTTAAAATCGACTCTATCAACTCCCCCACACCTAAGTTTTTCTAGTCCTCAAGCAAAAATAAAGAATAAAAAGAAAGACTAACTAGCCACTTTCGTAGGACTCACGATTGCACTTAGCATGTGCAACAAGCACTTTAAACCCCTAAGTTACCCCTAGTGGACGAGTATAGTCTCGTGAGGGTTTGCAAACGACGTACCTACAAAGTCAAAATAAACAACAAACTTTAGAAAAGATAGAGAATAGCCCAAATTAAGTACCCTCCATCAATATCTCAAACTTATCAAGACAAATACTCTTCCTCTCATTTTTAAACTTAAGTAAACAAACAAATATTCAATTATCTCCCATAACTAATGCAAAACTTGTGTAAGGTGTAATCGTAGTCATAAGAGAGTATAAAATAAATACTAAATAAGATTTTCAAATTACATATAGAGAACAAATCTCAACAAGAGTTCATTCCATAGGCTCACTCTTCGTACCTTCTCTCCACTAATCGAGGATTCTCAACTCAACTCAAATCAGGTAGGACTTTAAAGCTTGTAATGTAAGGTTAGGGCATTGGTTATCAAGCAAAGGTAAGGAATTCAAAATCAAAGAAAAGAGAGCTTACAAAGAAGGTGGATACTTTAAAATTTCGACAAACTTTCTAACTTTGTTTTTGCTCCTTTTTTTTTTTTTCTGTAATACATTCACCAGCTACCATCTTCTTTTTCTCAGGATTTTATCATTTAAGGCCATTCTTTTTCTTACATTTATAAATTCGGGCCTCTTGAATTTTTTTCTTTGCACCTTATGACTTGTAACAATCATGTATCAACTTTTCTTTCTTATCTCTTTTTTTTTTTATAGCTCAATACATTTGTTTTTTTTTTTTTTTCAGCACAACAAGTCATATATATATATTTTTTCTTCTCCCTTTTGTCAAAATAACTTCCCTTTTCCAAAACACACAAACAACAACCCATCATTGAAGCACTAGTTAGAAGTTTGCATTAAGCTCTTTACAAGATTAAGGGTTAATATTTAAGTGGTTTAAAGAAAGAAAATAAGATTTAAGGCTCAAAAGGGTACGAAGGTAAAAATTTATGAAATTTGGTAAGCTTGAAAGGCACAAACGATTCAAAGAAGGCCTATGACCATCGTCTCTGAGTCAAATGAGGAAAACCTTTCTATTTCGCCTCAAGAGGTACTCAAGTAAGTTCTAGAATGTAGGGAAGCGATTCATCAACTTTATGTAACTCAAAAATAATGTAAAGGATTTAGTAAATACTAACAATAACCCATGTGCTCAAGTGTAAGTCATGCAAAAGTTATAACAAATATAGAACATAAGTCGGTCACCCTACTTAAAAACAAGAAAATAAGTACTTTTCTCAACTTATTTAAGACATTTTTAAAGGAACTTAAAAAGAATTATTCTTTATGTGAAATCATATTTTTGATTTTTTAAAAATAATGTAGAAAAATAAATAAAATAAAAAAATTTAGAAAAAAAAAATTGAACAAGAAATACGAGAAAAAACGAAAATACTAAAAAAATAGTAGATATCAGAATAAAAATATCTTCTCCCCCACACCTAGACCCAACATTGTCCACAATGTGATAAAAGAGTACCAAGAGTAGGGAAGAGACAAAGAAAAGAACAATACAACCTGGTAGAAAGGGGAATATTAATGCATGTCTGCAAAAGCAGTAAACAATCTCTGTAATCTTCATGGTAATGATAAGTTGTTTTATTACCCTGCAATACAAACATTTCATACCTTTCTACCAATCAAGTGGAATAAAAATAAATAAATAAATAAAAATAAAATAAAAATATAAAAATAAAATAAATAAAATAAAATTTGGGTTGCCTCCCAAAAGCGCTAATTTTAAAGTCTTCAGCCAGACTCCCTAATTCTTTTGCATTCAGCCAGGATCTATTTCTCTCATATTAAGCTCATGATTCACAATCAAAGAAGAGTTTTCAGGTGGAGCAATGCAGGCAAGATTAGAATTAACATTTTCAGTGCAGATAAGGTTTTCTTTCTCAATAAAAGTATAATCTTTTGAACACATTAAAGGTAGATTTTCTTCAATTAATTCGTCATTTACATCTACCAAATAGCAATCATAATTATCTTCTATAGAAGGTTGTGAAGAAGTTTTAAAAATATTTAATCTAACCCTCATATTCATTACAGAGACATCCATAACCCCAGTTCTACAATTAATAGTGGCGTCAGCAGTAGCCAAGAAGGGACGACCTAGAATAATGGGGATATGATTTTGAGAAGATCTACCAGGTTCCATATCGAGGACTACAAAGTCTACAGGGAAGACACCTTTATCAATTTGAACTAGAACATTATCTATCCTTCCCCTAGGTACCTTGATAGACCTATCAGCTAATTGTAAGGTCATATTAGCTGGTTGCAATTCTCCTAATCCTAACTCTTCATAAACAGAGTATGGAATCAAATTAACACTAGAACCTAAATCTAAAAGTGCCCTATCTATTTTATGATTACCAATAAGACATGAGATAGTAGGGACACCAGGATCTTTATATTTAGGTGGAGTGTTATATTGCAAAATAGAGCTCACCTGTTCAGTTAGGAAGATTTTCTTAGAAACACTGGTTTTAGATTTTCTTTTAAAAGTACACATGTCTTTAAGAAATTTTGCATAGGATGGGACTTGCTTAATAACCTCTAAAAGTGGAAGATTAATTTTAACTTGTTTGAGAGTTTCTAAAATATCTTCCCTTTTATTATGCTTTCTAAGATGTGGGGGTGGCAATAAAGCTTCTGGATAAGGAACCTTTGGTTTATATGAAGCCGTAGGAGATGATTCTGGAGTCTTAAAATTAGAGGAAGAAGCTAGTTCCTTCTCTTTCTTCCTTTCAATTTTAGTCATAGAAATTCCCTTGGTTTCATTATTATTTGACTCACTATCTTTAATAGGTTCCCCTACTTTATTATCTACCAACTTCCCATTTCTAATACTAATTACAGCTTTAGCTTGCTCATGGTAATTAGCTCTAGGATTCTCTATTGGATGACTAGGAAGCTTACCCTCATCTCTTCTACTTATTGCATTAGCTAGTTCCCCTATTTGAGTTTCTAACTTAGCAATAGATTGGGTGTGTGAATCTAGAATTTGTGTCATAGATTCTTAACCTTTCAAAGTAGATAATACTTTTTCTTCAAAAACAGAGTTTTCACTTTAAGGAGGATGAGGAGGTACATACCTTTGAGATTGAAAACCAAGGGGAGTAGTCATACCAGATTGTCTGTTTTGTTGATATTGTTGTTGGCCTAATTGAACTTCCCCTCCTTGTTGCCTCCAGGAGAAATTAGGATGATTTCTCCGACTGGATTGTACGTGTTTGAATATGGGCCATTACATCGCTGTGAAATCCTTGGGCTGCATTGACTTGTTCCCTGTACAAATTCTGGAAATAGTGAAGCACTAGGACAGTCATAGATAACATGAGAAGGACTAAAGCAAATTGCACAAACACTTTGCACATTAGTAGAATTAGTAGGCAACGTATTCAAAGCTAATAATTGATCAAATTTTTTAGATAAAGCATCAACTTTTACAGAAAGATCAACATTTTGAGAAACTTCAAATATTCCTCTATTTCCTATTTGCCTAGATGTACCTACTCGTGAGGAGGTGGCGTGTTGTTGTGAATTATCACTCAAATTTTCAAATAAATCCCATGCCTCATCTGCAGTTTCATGAAGAAAGGTACCACTACAAGAGGAATCAACCATTTGGTGATTTCTCTCATCTAATCCTGAATAAAAGCTTTGTATTTGCTGCCATTTAGGGACCTCATGGTGAGGGCAACTACGAAGAAGTTTTTTAAATCTTTCCCAACTCTCATGAAATTGTTCATTATTTTGTTGGGAAAAAGTAGTGATTTCTCTCCTTAACCTTGTAAGTTTACCCATAGGAAAATATTTTTTTAGAAATTCCCTAGACATCTCAGCCCAAGTACCTATTCTCTCACGTGTGTGCAACCAATGTTTTAGCTTTATCCTTCAAACAAAAAGGAAAAAGGCGTAATCTAATAGCATCATCACTTACATTAGGCAGTTTAAAAGTAGAGAAATTTCTAAAAAAAACTCATCAATATGCTTATAAGGATTTTCAGAATCAAGCCCATAAAAAGATGGTAACATTTGAATAGTAGAAGCTTTGATTTCAAAGTGATTAGCCTCAATTTCAGGTAGTCTATTACCTATTGGTGAATTATAAGTGTTAGGAGTAAAATACTCCCTTAATGCTCGTGGATTTTCAGCCATTTTAACCTCAAAAGTGTTAGTAATTTTTCCTTGTGCTCTAAGTGCCTTAAGTGTATGCTCTATCTCAGGATCAAATTCTTTCAAATCAACAGAGAGCGAACGACGACCATGCATTAATAAACAAATTCAAAAAAAAAAAACCACAGATAATAATGATGAAGAAACTATCAAATAATGAAATAAATAATAATAATAAAAAAAACGTTGAAGACAAAAAAAAAATTATATTTTTTTTTCAAGAATAAAAGTAGAATAAAAAAAATACTAACAATTTAAGAGGCAATAACAAAAGCAATTAATTCAACCTTTCCCCGGCAACGGTGCCAAAAACTTGATCGGAATTTTATAATAAAGTTTAAACTCAATACTTGCAAGTGCACAAGATCAATGTAATACGGAAGTATGGGTATCGAACCACAGAGAAAGGCTTAACTACTAAAATTATAATCTTCCTAAATTAATTTTATAAAAAGAATAATGAGATTTTATTATTATTCCTAAATTAATTAAAACTAATGAATAAAATAAATAAACTGAAATTAACAGGAGATTAACTAAAGAAGATGATTTAGAACCTTGAATCCACCACTAACCTATATAACAATGATTTAATTTTATTTAGGAGAAAAGATTAAACATTCACGTGGTGATCTAGGCTACAAGCTTCGATTCACTAGAGAAATATATTGTGCTTAAATGCATGACATAATCCATCTAACCATTAGCATGACTTATTCATTCCTATGACATAAATCATCTAAAATTAGCATGAACTATTCAATTCTAAATCCCACAATATACTTGCAAAAATCACATATCTCTCATACCCAAGACTACAAGAATTAAGCATGGATAAAAATATCAATTAACCCAAATAATTATTCTACAAGAACAATCACAAAGAATTAATTGCGTCAAACCAATAACATCCCAAGATATGCAATCACATAAATAATAGAATAAATCTCCCAAAAGTAAAATAAACCAAAGTCACATGACTAGGGTTTCATCCAGGTTCTAAAAATAAATTTAGTTCATGGCTAAAGGGAAAGAAGGAACCAATTTCTTGGAGTAGACCATGGCTTTCTTTTAATTAGAAGCTTGCTGGAATTTTTTCGCTATTGCTGGAAATTACTTCTGCAGAAATTTTTCTGCTCCTGCTGTCTTTTTTCCTGCTGCTGTCTTTTTTCTTCTGCTGTATTTTTTTCTGCTCCTGTTGTCTTTCTCTGGTTTCAGCTCCTGTGGCTGTCTTTTTTTCCTGCTGCTGTTGTTCTTCTATATATAGACAAAAGAGAAGCAAAATCCTAATCCTTAAAGGATTCCAATACTAAACTTCTAATCCTTAAACGATTCTATTAAAGTTCTAATCCTAATCCTTAAAGGATTCAAATACTGCAGCTTCCCTTTACCAAATTTAATATGGAATCTTCATTTTCCATTCTTTTTTTTAAAATCTGCACGAAGATAAATAAAATAAATTAAATATAATAATTATGACTAATAAATAAATAAAATATTTTCAAAGGCTAATAATTAAAACTTAAGGTGTTTATTTGTATTAAAAATCTACTCTATCACCTGCCGTCGGTGGTAGGCTACTATCTTTAGTGTTGCCAGCTTCTATCTTCTCCATTTTTGTTCTGTTTTTGCCCTTTTTCTCCTGTTTTAGCTTGCATTCATGAAACTCCTCTTCAGGAAGCACCTAAGTCAAAAGTAGAAGAAAATGAAGTGACTTATATGTTTTATATATTATAAACATCGGAACCCACATAATTAACATATAAACATAAAGGTCAATTAAGCATATATCGTGACCCATTGATAGAGTCGATTTCTAATACAAATAAACACCTTAAGTTTTAATTATTAGCCTTTGAAAATATTTTCTTTATTTATTAGTCATAATTATTATATTTAATTTATTTTATTTATCTTTGTGCAGATTTCTGAAGAAAAAAAAAAGAAAAGAATGGAAAATAAAGATTCCATATTTAATTTGGTAAAGGGAAGCTGCAATATTTGAATCCTTTAAGGATTAGGATTAGAATTTTAGTATTTGAATCCTTAAAGGATTAGGATTTTGCTTCTCTTTTGTCTATATATAGAAGAACGACAGCAGCAGAAAAAAAAAAAGACAGCAGCAGAAAAATTTCTGCAGCAGAAATTCCAAGAGATTCCAGAAGAAGCAGAAATCCAGCAGCTGAAGTAATTTCCAGCAGAATTTTCCATCAATAGCAGAAAAATTCCAGCAAGCTTCTAATTAAAAGAAAGCCATGATCTACTCCAAGAAATTGGTTCCTTCTTTCCCTTTAGCCATGAACTAAATTTATTTTTAGAATTTTGATGAAACCCTAGCCATGTGACTTTGATTTATTTTATTTTGGGAGATTTATTATTTTATTTATGTGATTACATATCTTGGGATATTTCTTGGTTTGATGCAATTAATTCTTTCTGATTATTCTTGTTGAATATTATTTGGATTAATTGATATTTTTATCCATGCTTGATTCTTGTAGTCTTGAGTATGAGAGATATGTAATTTTTTCAAGTATATTGTGGGTTTTAGAATTGAATAGTTCATGCTAATTTTAGATGATTTATGTCATAGAAATGAATAAGCCATGCTAATGGTTGGATGGATTATGTCATGCATTTAAACACAATATATTTCTTTAGTGAATCGAAGCTTGTAGCCTAGATCACCACATAAATATTTAATCTTTTCTCCTAAATAGAATTAAGTTATTGTTATATAGGTTAGTGGTGGATTCAAGGTTCTAAATAATCTTCTTTAGTTAAGCTCCTGTTATCTTTAATTTAATTATTTTATTCATTAGTTTTAATTATTTTAGTAATAATTCTTAGATAACAAAATTTGATTCTTCTTTTATAAAATTAATTTAGGAAGATAATAATTTAGGTAGTTAAGCATTTCTCTATTGTTCGATACCCTAATACTTTCATATTACTTTGATCTTGTGCACTTGCAAGTATTGGGTTAAAACTTTGTTATAAAAAATCACGATCACCCATATGGAGAGAAGTTGCCAAAACCCTGTTAAGTATTAGGGGTGACATTTCCTACATTGTGGTTTCAACCTCTTTGTTCCAATTAGAGGTTTGTCATATATTTCCACATATCCTACATCTCCTTTCTCATACGTTGTAGTTCTTGCTTGATCGCCATCCTATGATCTAAACTAGATTGCAAGCTATCACTAGTACCTTCATCATGAGGAGTAGGTAGTTGAAAATCCATGGACATACTTAAGCCTACAATTTAACAAACAAAACAAGAGAAAGGACCTCCCAATCACTCATTAACTGTTTGCACTCTTTTGATGATCACTTGGTTTCACCCGTGTATGTACTCTTTAATGCCTTTTATGAAAATGAGCTCACCCTCTTGCCTCTTTTCAACTCTCAACTAACAAGGTTCTTTAGCCCCTTCAAACTCCTTTGCCACATTAACCAAGAGAACAAAACCAAAGTAAATATAAAAATGAATGCACTTAATTGAGACAAACGAGTTCAAAGAAGAATTCTCTCAAACACTTGTAATGCCAAGAGTTTCAAAAGTTTATCTAAGGAAAATGAGCCAATTAAAACAGTTGATCATAAAACAAAGCATAAGAACAATTAGGGAAGTTCTTAGAAGTCAAATCCAACAAGAATCAAAGCAAAATTAAGCTAATCAAAGAAGAAAATGATAGTAAAATAGGTTTCTAGAAAATAGGGCTGTTCACACCCTTTTACTGACACCGTATATATCTCTTTCAATATAACTTTAAATCGATTAAAACTATCTTAGAAAGATTCCCACCTTGATAAGGATAAATTTGAGCACAAAATGAGATTAGTAGCAGATTAATCCATAACCTTTTTGCAATTATGAACTCAGAACACTATGAAACTTTTGATTTAATTGAACAAAAAAATCAACTCCAAATTGAGTTGAACCTGTTTCAAATGATTCGTAACTCAAAGTCAAACGAGTCCATAAAACAATTTTGCACAAATATTTCAATTAAAAATCGATTTCAATTGTTTTTCTTACATCATTTTTTTGTACAAATTTTGCATGATCTTAATGAATTTGTTTTATCATCATATTTCTCTTTTTTTTTTAAAGAATTTTAAAAAAACTAAAAAATAAACTGAACTTCAATTGGAAGTTGTTCTTATACGAATTTGATGTGAATCTTCCTTTGTATTGAATTTGGATTCCATTACTCTCTCATGATCACCTTTTTTTTTGGAAGATCTTCTAACATTAATTATAATTCAATCCTGCACCATAAAACCTAGAAAACTAAGTTCCATATATTCCAAGATGACAGGGAGAATTCTTCCCAATTTGGCTACAAGAACCTTAGAGAATCAAGTCTCTAAAACCCAAGCAATACAAACTAGAAGACCTAAATTAGTAAACTCTAGAAACAGTAACTTCTTGACTGAATCAATCGCGGAATTGATGATAAAATTGAATTCCTTAGACCCTTAACTCTAAGAAACATCAATTGAATACCTACTAAGGATGATTAACCCTTAGGAGAAGAGCTAAGAAGCTTGAAAAAGCTAACAACCTTAAAGACAAGGTCTCAAATCAGATATTCATCAACTAGCCTCTCCAAATATAGAAAAGAAGGATTTAAGGCTTTTGAAACACATTAGGTTAATCCCAATAATTGACTAAGATCTGTAGGTCATAAGAGACAAAAAAATACCCTTAATTAATAATAGCTAGAAATCAAATAAACTCGTCCAAGCTCGAGGAAACCTTACATTGGAAATTCCAGCAAAGTAGCTGCGGTTGGCCGGGGGAAGGGCAGCAGCAGCAGGCTACTCCTTATCTTTCTCTTCCAATTTGGACAGAAACATGCCACGACCGACTGTCCTAGGGGAGCTACAGCCAATTGCCCTATTTCTTCACCCTTTGCAAGTTTCAGCTCTCCAACTCGTATATGCTCATTATATATGACGGTCACAAAACCGTCGTGGTTGGAAGAATTTTTTACGATGCATCATCATAATTAAACTAATTTATGATAATCTGTCATAAGTAATACATTACGATGGTTTTGTAGTTGTCGTAATTAATGTCCACATTTACGACTATCCGTCACAGATGTAACATCTATGAACGATGATTTTTTAGTGACTGACACTTAAAATGTTTTCTTACGACTATTTTTTACCGTTGTATATATACTCGTCGCATATACTTTTTTTCTCATTTTAGTATATAAGTTAAAGTTAATTATAGATATGCCTAAAAGTTTTTGAAAATTAAGTTTTGGACACATTTTGATTATTGTTAAAATTATTTATTTATACCTTCATCTTCGTCTCTCTAAATTTATTATGTTAAACTATTCTCTATGTTTTATTATGTTAACTTACATATTGGAAGTGTTTAGTTTTTCAATTAACTATATGTGAACATTTTTAATAAAAAAATATAGATGAAGACCTTTCTACATTTCCATAAACAAAACCTTTCTATATAAATAAACGATTGTATGATATTGATTTAATATTCGACGGGTTTAGCCAAGTGGAATATAATAAAAGTAAATTATATGAATCCAGGGAGCCATGTAAGAAGACAAAGTAAGGGTGATTAATCTTCAAGTGGGAATTATGAAAGGTATGAAGATTTTGAAGGCTTGAAGTATGATTCCACTTAAAGGGCAAGAAAGAAGCATGGTCATAACCGTTCATTCAAGGAAGATTCCACCATATTTTGGAGCTAATTTGAAGTTTAAATTTGATATAATACATGCCCTAGAGTTGGTAGAAGAAAGTCTTGAAAATCAACAACATTTCAGTCCTTGGGTGAAAATTGGAAGTTTGAGGACATGCTTTGATCAAATGTATTTTTGAGGTATTAAAAGTGTTCAAATATAGTTTCCTTCATGGTGTTTTTAGAGGATTTCATGAGCTTTCCAAATTAGTAAAATTCATCTAAAACAGATTTGTTTTGGTATGCCAAAGTATTGTGCAAATTCAGTCTTTTTAACTTATGATCTTATCCGGACATTATTTGGTAAAATAGCCCTAACTTGAGTTATAGAAGTCCAATTGAGGTAATTAAAGTTGGTATGGAAAGCTAAGATAAATATATACAATGTTTATGAAGACCTCAAAGCTAAATCTATCGTTAAAAGGATTAAAATATATCCAGTGCCGAATTCTGCTAATTTGCAAGCAGAAACTCTCAGGAAGGGGATTTTTTCTTAAATTAGAAGAAATTGGCACCGGTTATGTTAAATCCAACGTTTTAAGGGGAAATCGATGAAAAGAGGAGATAGTTCTTCAAGACGGCGAATATTCGAAGTTGCGATAAGATCTATTCATTAAAAAGAATCGATTCAATACATTTCTTATGTACCCATAGGTACTATATGGGATTAGAATCAGATTTCGGGCATTTTTTCCTCTAACCGCCTTTCCTACAAAAAAACTAACCCAACAAAATAGCAAGCACTAGCTCCCGGTGCGACTTCATAAAAAGCATTATTTATGAAGTCACACCGAACCGTGTCGAAAGCATTCCTGATTGCGGATCTCGAAACAATACTACATAATCATGTCCAGACCCCCTTTTAAGATCAGTCGTGGTCTTCCAAACTTGACGATTCCATCCTATGGAATCCGAAGCAATGGAACTTCTTCACATGATGCCGTTTTGCTACGGCCGGCATCCCGAAATAATGAATTGCCCGTCCCTACACCCCCAACTTTCTTTCGTCTTTTGACTTGCTAGATCATTACCTGCAGCTAGAATTTTGTTTGTTTCGGTTTTTTCTTGTTTTAATTGCTATTTTCACTTCCAAATAATGTAAGTGGTTTTCACCACATTTGACTTGGGATTAGTGTTTTAGGTCATGGCTTCTATAAATACTTCATTATGGGCTAAAACTCCTTAGTTTATGTGTATTAGAAAATTTTGCAGACAAAAAGCTTTTCTTCATTCTTGAAGAACCTATGCAGTTTCTTCCAAGTTTGATATGAGAGTGTGATTCTCTCTTGAATATCGACCAAGGGAATGATCAACCTTGATTTTGAATATCATTTCTTGGGTCTTTAAATTGTTTTCATTCAACGGTTCTTGAAGATCCCCTAAAATTTGGAGTCAAGTAGGTCTTGTAATTCCTTGAGAATCCAGGTTCTTTGTTTGAATTTGTTGCAAAAATTTCTTCTATCTTTATAGGTCCCACTATCTCTTAGTTTGGGGGTTCAATTTGTAGCAAGAATTCATAGAGAATCTGGGGTTAAAACTAGGGTTTATTCCAAGAACAAGTGCAAGCTCAAAGCTCTCTCAAATTTGAAGACCTCTTGGTGTTTCGATCTTAGAATTGCATCACAAAATGATCCGATTCCAAGATTAAAACTCCAAGAAGTCTTCAAATTTGGGAAAGATTTGAGCTTTCACATGTTCTTGAAATAAGCCCTAGTTTTAACCCCAAATTCTCTACAACTTCTTGCTAAAAATTGAATCCCAAAACTAAGAGACAATGGGATCCTCACAAAGATAGAAGAAATTTCTATAACAAATTCAAACAAAGAACTTTGGATTGTCAGGGAATCACAAGACCTACTTGAATGGAAATTTTGAGGGATCTTCAAGAGCCTTTGAATTAAAACAATTTAAAGACCCAAGAAATGAAATTCAAACTCAAGGCTGATCATTCCCTTGGTTGATATTCAAGAGAAAACCACACTCTCATATCAAACTTAGGAGAAACCCCATAGGTTCTTCAAGAAGAAAGAACAAACTCTTGGATGCAAATTTTTCTAACATACATAAACCAGGGAGTTTAGACGCATAATGAGGTATTTATATAAGCTACGACCTACAAAAATAATCCCAAGTCAAATGTAGTTGAAACCCACTTAATTACATCATTTGGGAGTGAAAAAAGAAATTAAAACAAGAAAAAACCAAAGAAAAGTTGAAACACATAAAGCCATAGCTGCAGGTAAAGATTCAATGCCTATTTCTTTAATTTGAAGCAAAAGTCCCCTTCTCGAGAATTTCCAGCTTCCTGATGAGCAGAATCTAGCACCAGATGCATTTTAAGCCTTTTAATGACATATTCAGCTTTTGAGATCTACATAAAAGTTGTATATATTTCTCTTAGATTTTCATACCATCTTTAATCACCTCAAGTTGACTTCTATAACGCAAGTTACAATCATTTTACCAAACAGTGTCGATATAAAATCGTAAGTTAGAAACACTGATTTTGCATACCTCTTTGGTTGACCAAAAGAAATCCATTTTGGATGAATTTTACCACTTTGGATACATCATGAATTCCTCTACGAACTCTATGAAGGAAACTGCATTATTTGAACACTTTAAGTGACTCAAAAATGCATTTGAACAACGCATGTCCTCAAACTACTAATTTTCATCCAAGGATCGAAATGTTGTTGATTTTCAAGACTTTCTTCTACCAACTCTAGGGCATATATTTCATCAAATTTAAACTTCATATTACCTCCAAAATATAGTAGAATCCTCCTTGATTGAACGGATGTGACCATGATTCTTTCTTGCCCTCTTTAAGTTGAATTATAATCCAAGCCTTCAAAATCTTCATATCTTTCATAGTTTTCACTTGAAGATGAATCACCCTTACATTGTCTTCTTGCATGGCTCCGTGGATTCAGACTAGTAATTGTGATATCTATCTTTTAATATTGATTATAGGGTTAATTATGTTAAAGTAGCCTAACGTTTTAGGTAATTTTTACTTTCATACCCTTGTTGGAATCCGTAGGCAAAAGCAAAGTAAAATAAAACTACGGAAATCCACCAACAGGATCTGCACATACTAGAAAAATCGATTGGATAGAAATTACCTCAATGTTTTGATTGAGGCGCTGCTTTGTACGCTTCGCCCTCTACTGGTATCCACGCGACGAACTCCTCTGCAAGCGATCAAGATGCTAGCCCCTTCTGTGTTCTGAAAACTGTTCAGAACTAATCCTGACTATCTGGTAATCGGTCGTATTTCGGAGAAAGGAGGCTAGATACAATATCGCCGTTCTAAGGTTTAGGGTTTTGTTTTTCTTTAATCAGATAAAGGACAACCCCAAGAAAAGGTTAATATAACCTTTATAGCTGTCAATATCAAAACCCTAACTGTCATCTAATGACAGTTTAATCTCGTCCATCTATTCCTATAATCATCCAACGGTTGGATGAGTAATATTAAGTAATTAATTTCATTTATTCGATTAAATAAAATTAATTACTTATTAACTTACCAGAGAATACAATATGGAATCTGATTCTCCTTTTGTATACGTTCAACGAATCTGGACACAATCTAGATTCATTGAACGTGGACATTATGCTCACAAGATCATCTATGCGTGTCACTTAACGTTGGCAGTGAATGAAAAATGTCCTAGACATTTATTCACAAAACATAAGCGGCCTCTAGCAAGACATTATGCTTACCCAAGTTAAGTAAATGTAATAATAACCTAGCATCAGATTTAATATTTAGTCCTTTTGTCACACGATATCCTAATTAAGTATAAGGCATGGATCAAGTCATCCTTATAAAACTTAATTAACCATTTACTTGATCACCAGGCAGACTGTTCCAACAAATAATATTAATAACACCTTATTAATACTTATTTGAGCATGGCCATACATATTTTCTAGTCTTCCTTATTAAGGGGCTCATGGATATCTCTCTCTAAAAAGAGAGGGACAAATCCCTTTCACTATCTCCAATATTCAAGCCATGACGATAAAATAAGTCAACCAATAGTCATGATAATCACCTAATTAAAAGTGATGTTTGACTATGTCAAAACATATTTTTCTCCCCATGCAAGAAACATTAGAAACATTAGGTTGAAGGACATCAAATATAAAACTAAGAAGAAATACTTATAACTTAAACCCATGCAATATTTCTTCTTCACTTTGGGTCATGTCCAATACAATATTCTCAATATGTATTTATGAATTGATTTTATATCTCATATTCATAATCAGTAAAACTTGACCATCAATCAACTTCACACTAGTTTACAAGATGTAATAAACTAGGGACAAATAAAAATAATATTTTATTAGCTATAATGGTTTTACTATCAAGTCACATACATGATGACCAAGAGCATACAATACAATTCGAAAAATACATGCTTCATAAATCATAAATGTGAGTCAATTGGTCTTAGGGCATATACTAACAACCTTAATGTAATGTTCGTAACACTTTAGTGTCTTTAACTAACAGTCAATGTTAGTGGTGTTAAAGGTTTTTATGGAAAATGTCGTTTTTACCCTCAACAATCACTGAATGTGCAAGAACCATTCAAAATGAACTAAACTAAATTACCTTTAAAATTGAGTTTCTCCGTATCGAAAATATTTTTTTGTTTGGAGAAGGTGGAAATATAGTTAAAATAATAATTCTAAATTTCAAAATAATTTTAATTATTTTATATGATTAGTTAGATTTATTGACCTTAAAATAAATTTATACGATTATATTACAATTAAGTTTATGTCCAATAAGTTTCCCTATATTTCGTATTGTACTAATATATAGATTTTTAAGGTGTTTTCAAACAAAATATATATTTTTTTAGTTTTATTAAACAGGCTTTACGAATAAAAGTATTTTGGTCATAAAAATTTTGTTATGTCATCTAACAAAAAAGGTACTCACGTGTTATAAATATAATATTGTGCAATCAAGTGAAAATAATCTAAAACGTAAGCGTACTTTAATATAGTTAATCATAAATTATATTATCCAATTTAAGTTTTGACAAATTATCCTAAAAAACAAATATTGATCGGAATTGCTTAGATTTGAATATAACTGTATATGAAGACTATATGTACATATAAATAATCGAATTGGTATGATTTAGAGAGACTCAATCACTGGCTGAATTAAATTAAATAGAAACTCTAACCTGTAGGTATAAAAATCAGAACCATAGTATAATTTACTAACCATAGTTTTTCTCTCTTTAAAAGTAAAAAAAGTTAAAAAAATTATATATGTTTTTCTGGAAACTGGTTCCAGTCACAACACTGTAGAAAAATGTTATTTTTGTTTCCAACATATTTTGATTTGTTGAGTTTGATCCATAATAATTAATTATATGGGTAAATGTCAAAATACCCACTTGAAGTTTGAGTTTAGTATCATTTTTGTTCAAAAACTAAAAGAAATACACATTTAATTTAAAGTTAAGGACCAAATACCCCATGTAGTTAGAATACTACTACTTTAGTTCATGATATTAAAAAGAATCTATTTTACCCCACATAATAAAAGGCTTAGTTAAAAATTATGACATTAATCTATCATTTAATTTTATTACTATATTACCCCTAAACTCATGAAATATTTTAACGTTTTAAACTTTTTAACTTAAGATAATAATATTATTTTGATAAAGTTCATTTTTTATACAAATAAACACCTTAATTTTAATTATTAGCCCTTAAAAATATTTTTATTTATTCATTAAAACATATTTATTGTATTTAATTTTATTTTATTTTGGTGATAAAAGAAAGGAAGTTCAGACACAGCTCACAAATAAAGAGGAGAAAAAGGTCTACGATCAAGAAGGGCATTAGAGTTGGACTGCCACCAAAAATAAGAAAAAAAGAAGGAAAAGAAGATGTTGATCTTGTGCAAAGAAAAGAGTTACAATAGGAAGAGGAAAGGAAAAAAAAGGTGTCACAAAGGGAATATGAGAAGAAGCTGTTCAGCACCTTTAAAAGAAGGAGCTGCTTGACAAGGAGAGCAGCAGCTGTTGCGGCGCAAGAAAAGGAGAACAAATAGAAAAATCAGCAACTGCAAATGGGAAACAGCAAGCAGCTGCTGTGGGCTTGAAGAAAAATTAGAAACAGCAAGCAGCTGCTGTGAATCACCAGTTGAATCAACGCAGCAGCCACAGCTGCAGCCACTAAAACCAGAAGAAGCAGCCGCAACAAAGTAGCTGAAGCAGGCAGCAGCATTTCTCTAGCAGCAGCAGAAACTCCCGCACGAAGCAGAAACTCCAACAGGCGATGCAGCTGTTTTGGCGCAGAAACCGGAGTAGCAGAAATTGAAGAAGCAGTTGAAGCTGCTGGCAGGAAAGCAGCTGAATCAGCAGCAGCTGCTGTTGGAGAAGACCGAAGCAGCAACACACGCGGCCGAAGCTGCAGAATTTCAGCTTTAGTAGAAAGGAAAAGTCATGAATTTCTTCAATAAATCGGTTCTTTTTTTTCTTTAGTCATGAACTAAATTTATTTTTAAAATCTTGATAAAATCCTAGCCATGCGACCTTAACTTATTTTATTTTGGGAGATTTATTATATTATTTATATAATTACATATCTTAGGATATTTCTTGGTGTGATACAATTAATTCTTTGTGATTGTTCTTGTAAAAATAATTATTTGGGTTAATTGATATTTTTAATCCATGCTTGTTTTTGTAGTCTTGAGTATGAGAGATATGTGATTTTTGCAATTATATTGTGGGTTTTAGAATTGAATAGTTAATGCTAATTTTAGATTATTTATGTCATAGAAATGAATAAGTAATGCTAATGGTTAGATGGGTTATGTCATGCATTTAAATACAATATATTTGTCTAGTGAATCGAAGTTTGTAGCATAGATCACCACATAAAAATCTAATCTTTTCTCCTAAATAGAATTTAAATCATTGTTATATAGGTTAGTGGTGAATTCAAGGTTCTAAATCATCTCTTTGGTTAAACTCTCGTTATTTTAAATCTAGTTATTTATTATTAGTTTTATTTAATGTAGTAATCATTTTTAGATAGTATAATTTGATTCTTCTCTTTTTATAAAATTAATTTAGAAATATAATAATTTAAGTAGTTAAACTTTTCTTGGTGGTTCGATACCATAATACTTCTGTATTATATTGATTTTGTGCACTTGCAAGTATTGACTTAGAACTTTGTTAGAAAAATCCCAACCAAGTTTTTGGCACCGTTGCCGGGGAGAGGTTAAATTAATTGCTTTTGTTATTGTCTCCTAAATTTGTTAATATTTTTGTTTTATATATTTTGATTTTTTATTCTTTTAAAAAAAGGGAAATTTTTTTTTGATTGTTTTCTTAGTGTCTTCATTTTTTATTTATTATTATTTTTTATTTTTTATAATATTCTTCTATTTAGTAATTTATTCTTCATTATTATTTGTAGTCATTTTTTTTTTCTTTCTTGAATTTATTAATTCATGATCGTCGTTCGCTCTCTATTGATTTAAAAGAATTTGATCTTGAGATAGAGCGTACACTTAAGGCACTTAGAGCACAAAGAGAAATTACGAACACTTGTGACATTAAAATAGCTGAAAATCCACGAGCTTTAAGGGAGTATTTTACTCCCAACACTTATAACTCACTAATAGGTAATAGACTACCTGAAATTGAGGCTGATCACTTCGAAATTAAAGCTTCTATTATTCAAGTGTTACCATCTTTTTATGAGCCTGATTCCGAAAATCCTTATAAGCATATTGATGAGTTCTTAAAAATTTGCTCAACTTTTAAACTGTCTAATGTTAGTGATGATGCTCTTTTTCCTTTTTATCTGAAGGATAAGGCTAAACATTGGTTACACACATGTGAGAGAATAGGTACTTGGGCTGAGATGTCTAGGGAATTTCTGAAAAAACATTTTCCTATGGGTAAATTTACAAGGTTAAGGAGAGAGATCACTACTTTTTTCCAACAAAATAATGAACAATTTCATAAGAGTTTGGAGAGATTTAAAGAACTTCTTCGTAGTTGCTCTCACCATGAAGTCCTTAAATGGCAGCAAATCCAAAGTTTATATTCAAGACTAGATGAGAGGAATCGTCAAATGGTTTATTACTCTTGTGGCAGTACCTTACTTCATAAAACTGGAGATGAGGTATGGGATTTATCTAAAAATTTGAGTGATAATTCACAATAACACGCCACATCCTCACGTGTAGGCACAATTAGACAAATAGAAAATAAAGTAGGAATGTATGAAGTTTCTCAAAATGTTGATCTTTCTTTGAAAGTTGATACCTTATCTAAGAAGTTTCTCAAAATGTTGAAATGTATGAAGTTTCTCAAAATGTTGATCTTTCTTTGAAAGTTGATACCTTATCTAAGAAGTTTTATCAATTATTAGCTTTGAATATATTACCTACTAATTCTCCTAATGTGCAAAGTGTTTGTACAATTTGCTCTAGTCCTTCTCATGTTATTTATAACTGTCCTAATGCTTCACTATTCCCGGAATTTGTGCTAGAAAAAATCAATTCAGCCCAAGGATTTCATCGACAGAACGACCCATATTCAAATACATGTATTCCAGGCTAGAGAAATCATCCTAATTTCTCTTGGAGGCAACAAGGAGGGGAAGGTCAACTAAACCAGCAATAATATCAACAAAACAAACCATCTGGTATGGCTGCTCCCCTGGTTTTCAATCTCAAAGATAGGTACCCCTCACCTTTCTCAAAGTGGAAACTCTATGTTTGAAGAAAAAGTCTTATCTGCTTTGAAAGGCCTAGAAGCTATGACACAAATTATTGACTCACGCACTCAATCTATTGCTTGGTTTAGAAACTCAAATAGGGCAACTAGCTAATGCAATAAGTAGAAGAGATGAGGGTAAGCTTCCTAGTCATCCAATAGAAAACCCTAGAGCTAATCATCAGCAACTTAAAGCTGTAATTACTCTTAGAAATGTGAAGTTGGTAGATAATAAAGTAGGGGAACCTATTAAAGATTGTAAATTAAATGAAAACGAAACCGAGAGAATTGATATAGGGACTAAAATTGAAAGGAAAATAGAGAAGGAACTAGCTTCTTTCTCTAATTCTATGACTCCAGAATCATCTCCTACGACTTCATATAATTCCTTATCCGCAAGCTTTATTGCCACCCCACATCTTAGAAAGGATAATAAAAGGGAAGATATTTTAGAAACTCTTAAACAAGTTAAAAGTAATCTTCCACTTTTAGAGGTTATTAAGCAAGTCTCATCTTTGCAAAATTTCTTAAAGACATGTGTACTTTTAAAAGAAAATCTAAAAGTAATGTTTCTAACAAAATTATCCTAACTGAACAGGTGAGCTCCGTTCTGCAATATAACACTCCACCTAAATATAAAGATCCTGATGTCCCTACTATCTCATTCATTATTGGTAACCATAAAATAGATAGGGTGCTCTTAGATTTAGGTTCTAGTGTTAATTTACTTTCATACTCTGTTTATGAAGAGTTAGGATTGGAGGAATTGCAACTAGCTGATATGACCTTACAATTAGTTGATAGGTCTATCAAAGTACCTAGGAGGGTTCTAGTTCAAATTGATAAATGTGTCTTCCCTGTAGACTTTGTAGTTCTAGATATGGAACCTAGTAGATCTTCTCAAAATCATATCCCCATTATTCTAGGCCGTCCTTTCTTAGCTACTGCTGATGCTACTATTAATTGTAGAACTGGGGTCATGGATGTTTCTGTAATGAATATGAGAGTTAGATTAAATATCTTTAAAACTTCTTCACAACCTTCTATAGAAGATAATTCTTATTTCTATTTTGTAGATGTAAATGATGAATTAATTGAAGAAACTCTACCTCTAATGTGTTCAAAAGATTATACTTCTATTGAGAAAAAAAACCTACTTTGCACTGAGGATGTTAATTGTAATCTTGCTTGCATAACTCCATTAAAACATTCTTCTTGGATTGTGAGTCATGAACTTAATATGAGAGAAATAGATCCTAGCAGAAAGGAAAAGATTTAAGGCATCTAGTTGAAGACTTTAAATTTAGCGCTTTTTGGGAAGCAACCTAAATTTTATTTTGTTTATTTATTTGTTCATTTATTTAGTTATTTTATTATTTCACTTTATTGGTAGAAAGGACTGAAGTGTTTGTTTCGTAGGGTAATAAAACGGCTTATCATTATCATGGATATTAAATAGATTGTTTACTACTCTTTCAAACATGCATTAATATTGCTTCTTCTATCAGGTAGTATTGCTCTTTTCTTTGTCTCTTTTCTACTCTTGGTATTCTTTTATCACATTGTGTACAATGTAGGGTCTAGCTGTGGGAGAGAAGATGCTTTTATTCTGTCAATTTTTTTTTAAGTTTTGTTTTTCGCGTCTCTCTTGTTCAATTTTTACTGAATTTTTTAATTGATTTTATTTTATTTATTTTTTTACATTATTTTGAGAAAAAAAACCAAATATATGATTTTACTTAAAGAATGATTATTTTTGAGTTCCTTTAAAAATGTCTTGAATAAGTTGAAAAAAGTACTTGTTTTCTTGTTTTTAATTAGAATAACAGACTTATTTTCTACATCTGTTATAACTCTTGCATGACTTACATTTGAGCACATGACTTATTGTTAGTATTTAATAAATCCTTTACATTATTTTTTATCTACATAAAGTTGATGAATCTCTTCCATACATTCTAGAACTTACTTGAGTACCTTTTGAGGCAAAATAGAAAGGCTTTCTTGATTTGACTCAGAGACGATGGTCATAGCCTTCTTTGAATCGTTTGTACCTTTCAAGCTTACCAAATCTCATGATTTTTACCTTAGTACCCTTTTGAGCCTTAAATGTTATTTTCTTTCTTTAAACTACTTAAATTTTAACCCTTAATCTTGTAGAGAGCTTAATGCAAACTTCTAACTTGTGCTTCAATGATTGGTTGTTATTTGTGTGTTTTGGAAAGAGAAGTTATTTTGACAAAAGGGAGAAAAAAAAGAAAAATATATGACTTGTTGTGCTATAAAAAAATAAATGTATTGACCTAAAGAAAAAAAGAGAGGAAAAGAAAGAAAAGTTGATACATGATTGTTACAAGTCATAAGGTGCAAAGAAAAAATATTCAAGAGGCCCAAATTTATGAATGTAAGAAAAAGAATGGACATAAATGATGAAATTTTGAGAAAAGAAGATGGTAGTTGGTGAATGTATTACTAAAAAAAACGAAAAAAGAAGAGCAAAAACAGAGTTAGAAAGTTTGTCAAAATTTTAAAGTATTCATATTCTTTGCAAGCTCTCTTTTCTTTGAATTTGAATTTCTTACCTTCGTTTGATAACCAACACCTTAACCTTACATTACAAGCTTTAAAGCCCTACCTGATTTAAGTTGAGTTTGAGAATCCTTGATTAGTGGAGAGAAGGTACAAAGAGTAAGCCTATGGAATGAAATCTTGTTGAGATTTGTCTTCTATGTATAGTTTGGAAATTTTGTTTAGCATTTATTTTATCCTCTCTAATAACCACGATCATACCTTACACAAGTCTTGCGTTAGTTATGGGAGATAATTGAATATTTGCTTGTTACTTGAGTTTGAAAATAAGAGGAAGAGTACTTGTCTTGATAAGTTTGAGATATTGATGAAGGATACTTAATTTGGGTTATTCTATATCTTTTCTAAAGTTTGTTGTTTATTTGACTTTGTGGGTACATCGTCTGTAAACTCTCATGAGACCATACTCGTCCACTAGGGATAACTTAGGGGTTTAAAGGGCTTGTTCCACATGCTAAGTACAATCGTGAGTCCTACGAAGGTGGCTAGTTAGTTTTTCTTTTTATTCTTTTATTTTTGCTTGAGGACTAGCAAAACTTAGACGTGGGGGAGTTGATAAAGTTCATTTTTGGTACAAATAAATACCTTAAGTTTTAATTATTAGCCCTTAAAAATATTTTATTTATTCACTTAACATAATTATTGTATTTAATTAATTTTATTTTGATGATAAAGAAAAAGAAGTTCATTAAATGATGCAACCCACAAAAAAAGAGGAGAAAAAAACTCACAATCAAGAAGGGCAGCCCACAAGCAAGCCTAAGATTGGAGTTGGGCTGCCACCAATAATAAGAAAAAAGAAGGAAAAAAAGCTATTGATCTTGTGCAAAGAAAAGAGTCACAATCGGAAGATGAAAGCAAAAAAAAGAGTCACAAAGAGAATAGGAGAAGAAGCTGTTCAGCTCCTTTAAAAGGGGGAGCTGCTTGACAAGGAGAGCAGCAGCTGGTGCAGCGCAAGAAGAGGAGAACAAATAGAAAAAGCAGCAGCCGCAAATGGGAAATAGCAAGCAGCTGCTGTGGGCTTGAAGATAAATTAGAAACAGCAAGCAGCTGCTGTGAATCAACAGCTAAATCAACGCAGCAGCCGCAGTCGCAGCCGCTGAAACCAGAAGAAGCAGCCGCAACAAAGTAGCTGAAGTAGGCAAACTGTTCCGGCACAGAAGAAATTGAAGAAGTAGTTGAAGCTGCTGGCAGGAAAGCAGCTGAATCAGCAGCAGCTGCTATTGGAGAAGACTGAAGCAGCAACACACGCAGCCAAAGCTGCAGAATTTTTAGCTCCAGTCGAAAGGAAAAGCCATCAATTTCTCCAATAAATCGGTTCCTTATTTTCTTTTAGCCATGAACAAAATTTATTTTTAGAATTTTGATGAAACCTTAACCATGTGATTTTGGTTTATTTATTTTGAGAAATTTATTATATTATTTATGTAATTACATATCTTGGAATATTTCTTAGTGTGATGCAATTAATTTTTTGTGATTTTTCTTATAGAATAATTATTTGGGTTAATTGATATTTTTTATCTATGCTTAATTCTTGTAGTCTTGAGTATGAGAGATATGTGATTTTTGCAAATATATTTTGGGTTTTAGAATTGAATAGTTTATGCTAATTTTAGATGATTTATGTCATAGGAATGCATAAGTCGTGCTAAATGTTAGATGAGTTCACATAATTTTTCTCTAGTGGATAGAAGCTTATAGTCTAGATCACCACATAAAAATCTAATATTTTCTCCTAAATAGAATTTAAATCATTGTTATATAGTTAGTAGTGGATTCAATGTTCTAAATCATCTCTTTGGTTAAGGTATTTTTAGATAGTATAATTTGATTCTTCTCTTTTTATAAAATTAATTTAGGAAGATAATCATTTAAGTAGTTAAGTCTTTCTCAGTGATTCGATACCCTAATACTTCTGTATTACATTGATCTTGTGCACTTACAAGTATTAGGTTTAAAACTTTGTTAGAAAAATTCCGACCATATTTCTTCCAAAAATTAAATAAAAATTGAAAACTTGGGAAACTAGTCATTTCGACAATTGTAAAAGTTTAAGAACTACTAACATATCATAGAAAAAAACTAATATCTGTGTTGATGCATTCATGATTGTATCAATGGTGACTATAACGAAGGTGATAACTAACAGTAATTGTAGTGAAAGCGAGTGGTGGTGGCTTTTCAGTGCAAACATTAACTTCGCTAGGGTATAATGATAGTTTTTAAATTTTTACGATTATTGTAGGGATGATTATTATGTCGGGTTTTTAATTTTTTTTTTATTTTGGAAGAAATAATATTTTTATCAAATTAAAAAGTTTAAAAGGTTAAATAGTTATTGAGTTTAGGAGTGATATAGTAATTAGATTAAACTGTAGATTAATGTCATAATCTTTTATTAAACTTTACTTAATTATTTGGGAGTGAAATGATTACTTTTAACATTATGGACTAAAGTGGTAGTATCTTAATTTCATGGAGTATTTTGTCCTTCATTTTGTACTAAATGTGTATTTTTTTCTAATTTTTTTACTAAAGTGGGACTAACCCCTAACTTTAGGGAGAAATTCTGGAGTTAATCCTTAATTATATCTTTTTTATCCTCAACAAATTTACATGTAAACTTTTAGTCCTTTCTGCGAAATATTTAACCAATTCTAAATATGTAGAATCCGACTACTTATGATTGGAATGGTACAGTTGGAAATTCACTTAACTCAAAGTTTAAAATTGACAAGAGTTAATACATTGAAAAACTCTCAAACGCACTGGAAGAGATTAAAATATTTGCATGTAAGTTTATTAAGGGCTAAAAAAGATAAAGTTAATTATTAGGGACAAAAGCCGCAAACAAACATATGTTGAGGACAAAACACAACTTTTTTTCCAATAATATATATGTCGTTTTTTGTCCTTTTAGGATAAAAATACACCTGCAAAAAATTTAAACTTTTTTAGGGGTATTTTACCCTAAAAGAACAAAAATGAAAAATATAAATTATTTAAAAATTAAAACAGTTTAAAATTGAGGGACCAAAATAAGAAATTTAAATTATATGGAGACTAAATAGAAAATCTTTTACTAAGCAAAAAAAAATTAAAAAACAAACCGAGGAAATGTTTTAATGGGCAAAAAAAAAAAAAAGGAAAGAAAAAACAATTATTGAGCGCAATTAATGGACTGCTTGGTGGTTTTATTATGATCTATGAGTAACTTATATTTATAACATATGAAATACATGAATCAATAATGCACCAATAACATTAAAAATATAAGCCAATAATTTCTCGATTGAAAAATGATAAGTAATCATCAAATTCGGAAAAAAAAAAATGTCCAAGTTACTTGGACCTGGAAGTAGGACCTTGAAGGTGAGGAATTTTACATTTTTTTTTAAAAGAAATAAAAAATTATAATTAATGGTATATATTAAGGCTAAACAGAAAAAATAATTTAAGAATAATTAAAAAAATGAACTTACTTTAAGTATTATGTGCCCTTTAAATGGAACTTGATTATGAAAAGCAAAAAAATACTGAAATATTTACAGGTGACTCGGAACATAAAACATTACACTCTTAGTACTAAGGAAAAGATACAAAATGAGAAAGGTACTTTAAAACTTATATGTGATCAAAATTTTATGTACCATTTGAATAGATCTTGATTACGAAAAAAGAAAATGTGGTAAAATATTTATAAGTAAATTGGTACATGAGGCATTGCACATTGAGTATTAATTAGAAGATACGTTGCTAGAAATGGACTGCATAAGAATAAACATACTCTAGATTTTACTTATTCCCTAAAAAAACCATCAAATATGAGCTCTTCAAGCAACAATGAGAGTTACTCAAGTGAACATGAAAAATCTTCAAGCTGAGCTTCTTGAATAGGTAAACTTTGACTTAGAAGTTGAATTTTACATTGTTTATTATAATTTTTGTTTGATATCCTTTTATTTGATGTATTATTGAGTTTTTTATGCTTGATTTATGTGTTCTGTACTTGGAAATTGAAGTTTTTGTTAAATTGCATGTGAAATTTTCATATATAACTTGATAAATAATCAAAATAACATTGCCTCTGAATAAAAAGTTTTATTATGGCATTCTTTTTATGATTTGTCAGATATGATGTAGGCATTAATGGTTTAAAAGATAGCCACACTCTTGCTTGATTGCATTTTATCTCGGCGATACTCCTCCTTTACATTACGTACTCCTTTTGCACGCCTTCTACATGGATCTTTAACACTGGAAGATCTACCTTCAATTTTTGGATTATTTTGTCCTTCATCATTTTAAACCCTTCTTCTATGCATTTCGAGCATTTATGTTCAATTCGCTGGCAGAAATCAGGTCCAAAAACTTCCTTAACATTCCCCTCCTTCAATACTAGAACTAACCATATCATTCTTGCTACCTTCCCTTGTTGCTACTGCCACCACTTACATCCTTCGTCCATATTTTCAATATGTACTTACCCGGACTGAATACAAAAGATATACGAATACACATAAGCAATGAGAACACAAAATCACAACTTCAGAGAATATTTTGCACGTGCACAAGATGCTTAATGTGTTCTCGTTGCACTTCTTTGCACGAAGAAGGATTTATAACATCACAGTTGACCTCATCAACAACCCGCACAATATTAATTTCATCATAATTCTCCATTGATTGCACAATGTTGCAGACAACTAACAATGACCAATTTAATAAAATCACACGAAATTCAGTAAAATCGAGCCGTCTGAACAGCGTAGAATTGTGAGGGGAGAAGAAATTGATCACGAATAGAAAAGAAAAATATGTCCGAAAATAGAAGAAGCTTGTGGATTTGAAAGATTTGGTTGATTTTGTTAATAATAAAACTATTAAATCACTTATCTCGTTTTGATAAGTGAGTACACCTTACATGGTACTTGGATATATGGTTTAAATTGCATCTCAAAATCTTTTACTATTTGAAATGGAATTGAATCCTCTTTTTATATATGTTTGGAAGAAAAAAATGTAGAATGGAATGATGATTCCTTTTCCTTGTTTGAAAAATTATTATTTTATGTCAGAATAGAATAAATGTATATATAATATGACCTAAATGCGCATGAAATGTATTTTTCACAACTAATACATATTAAACCTTCAAAAAACATTAAATATATTATTGAAGTGTAAATATTCATATGTATAAGATGAAAATAGTCATAAAACAACTCCTTTGAAATATAAAAATAAAAGAAGTACGATATATAAAAATTAAAATTGAGCGTAATACATGTAATATACTGAGGGTATAATGTATAATAATTTTTTAAAAAATGATTCCCACTTCTCTTGGAAAGGTCTTTCTAAATATTTTAGTGTGGAAAGTTTTTCCCAACTTCTTCCTAGAATGGGCTTTCGCGTGAAAAGACTATTCTTACTTCTAATATGAATACCAAACATTGGAATTGAATGAAAAGTTGGAAAAGCCATTGTGTTCTACTCAACTCACGCATACCAAATATAGCGTTAATACTTTGGATATGAGAGAACTTTCAAGAGTCCAAGGGTATGGGACAGGGACAAAATCAGGATTTAAACATTGGGGGGAGGGGGCGGGAACTACACTAAAAATTTTGCCAAAATTTCATCTATATAATGGGTACTTTACAAGCATAAAGAGCACTCAAACAATTTCAATTTTCCTTAATTTTTTAAAAAATTTCACAAAATAAAATTATTTTTTGTATAAGTTTAGATACTTTGTATTGCTTTGATTTAAAAAAAAAAAAAGTACTTTGCATTATAATAACAACAAATTATTCGACTATTTTATAAAAGATACATTAACTATAAAAATAACATAAAAAACACAAAATTTTAGAAATATAAAGGGAATAATTTTAGAAATAGGGCAGTTACCGACCACAGTATTGGTTGGTTAAAATTGGTTAGCAATTATTTTTGACGGAATTTTATGTCAGTTGGTAAGGGTTACCGGCTGATTTTTCAAAGTTACCGACTGAAAATTCGGTCAGTAACTCTATTTTCTAGAATTAAAAAATAAACTTAGGAAATTGATTGTCGACCTGTTTTTAGAACATACTAACTACAACTTCGGTCGGTAACTAATTATTTACTGATCGTTTTTCGGTCGGTAAAATTATGTTTTATTTTAAAAAAATTTACCGATGAATATCATTGGGTAATAGTCGGTACTTCTGTATTTTTTAAAAAATATTTTTTTACAATTTTAAATATCCACCTGAAATTAAAAAAAATGGCAACAACAGTTCAAATCCACCAACAAATATATAACAACAGCAACAACAAATATATATAATGCACATCCAAATCCAAAACTACTACAAAATAACAAATGTCATAATGTACTACATAACATATGAAACAAATACATAAGTGTCAAATTCATAAAATGTAACAAATGTACCACACAGGTTGAGGTGTGTTGGAGGATGAGAGATGACCACTGGAAGGCTAAGAGTAGACTGGGACAGCATCATATGTGGCGTAATCTATCGGCAAGAATAGTGTAGGAACTGAATCCAGTTGCTTACCAACCTTTGATGCGAAATCATGCATGAAGCCACTAGAGTTATCCTGAGCGTACTGCATATATCCCATCCACTTCCTATCCCTCTCAATGCAGTAATCACGAGCAGTAGAAGAAACAGAAGGCATCAATGACAAGCTGGTGCCTCCATGATGTTCGGCAATGATAGCAACAGATTGTGAGCGAAACTATAGACGTGACCTTTGTTACTGCCACCAGTAGCCTGGAACATCAAAGTGTCATCACTTGGAATTGGTATACTAATCTCTACATGGAGATGTTCCGAATTTTCCTTCAATTCCTTAAATTTGGCTTACAAGAAAGAGAATTATAAGTGATTGCTAAGCAATTTAATAATAACACGTAAACAATAAAATGACATGAAAATAAAACTATTAAATAGATTACCCAAAACTCTTCGGAATGCAAATCGACCCACTGTCCCTTTTGATAATGGAGGAGGACGTACAAATTTGATTGTCGAAAGTGTTAGCCCATTTTCTCTCGCTGCAAATATTTAAATGATTAATGACACAAGAATGGGCAATAATATATCAAATATCAGATGAAGTAGATTGTAAGCTATAAAAAAATATAAGAACTATAGAAAGAAACAACATAATTGTCTTACCCACCAAATGAATGACCGGGACTCATCAGTATGCTTGCCAGGCCTCTGGCCACCATACCTTTGCAGAAGGTTCTTCTGTGTCGCCTCCCACTTTTTCTTTTATGCATCGGTATTTAGACAAACACATTAGTGTAGGTTTTTTTTGTCACCCTAACAGGTTGATATGCGTCCTCTCGGATCTAGTACATCATGTCCTAGTATCGTGTCGAGGCCTATTTCTCCCAAGAGGTCCGTTTTCTTAGCCTCATGTATCGGGTCCAATTGAAATGTTTTTTGCAATAAGACAAAATAATACATAAATACAAGTAAAAAAATATATCTTTCACATGAAGAGGCACCTTCCCAAAGATCGGAGCATCAACAACAAAATGCTACTGTATGATTTTTTAAATCACTTTTACACAAACCGATTGTTTGTTGAAAGTATGCAAATTTGAAGTAGATTATAAAATCAAACCCCAACAAATTAACACACAAAATTGATTGACAATGCTTATGAGAAAATGACTTAGAATTACAAACTTAGAAAATTTAAAAGGCTTAGAATGACAAACTATGTTTGTATATTTAGACTTAGAAGACTTTCAACATATGTTTCATTACAAAACTTAAAGAATGATCTGAATGTTTTATAGAAAACATAGAAAATGACACATACATTAAAAGAGAAAAAGTTCTCGCATATACTAAGCAATAGTTGCAGATGCCAAAAGGAAACAAACAGACTTGTACTTCAATGCTAAGTCTACTACACTAGTTAAAATTTGAACCCATAGAAAAAATTAATAACTACACTAGTTATATTGTGACAAATCTAGTTTCTGAAGAAGGCTATCTGAATTCTATACATAGAAGTAATGCCCTTAAAGTATGCTCAATAGTGGTATTAATAGAAATTGGAGAAATAGGCAATGAGAATGAGTATAATTAGGGTAAAGTGTTTTAAGAAACAAAATCAAACCCCAAAAATTTAACAATGATTCAATTTTTTTAAAAAGAAAAACAAGAACATGTACCTTTTCGAATGTGGATTGATAACAGGACGAGCATAAACAACTAGCCGTGGGGATGGAGGTACAGATGATGAAGGGGCAAGTATCAATGACGTCCCAGTAACAATTGTAGAAGATTCCATAGTCATGGGCACCAAACTCAAATATGTCAGCTGTGAAAATGGACTCAAGGTTGTCGGAGCAGTAGGCATCGCCGGAGGAGTAGACATTGCCATTATGGTGGGAACGGGGTCATCTGAGGAGTAGACATCTTCGGATTCGACCTCTTCTTCTTACTCCCACGTACCATCTGTAATATAAAAAATAAAATCATAATTAGCATTTACTGTTGAATAAAACAAGTTACTTACAAAAATTTACTTATAAGTTATATAAATCAAGCATCTGAACATTATCTAAATAGAGCATACATAATAGCAAAAGAATATAAAGAAGTTACTTATAAATAACGGGAAAAAGTGTAAAAGAAGTTACTTATAAATAACGGGAAAAAGTGTAAAAGAAGTTACTTATAAATAAAACAAGTTACTTAAAAGAATGTTGCTTATAAATAAAACAAGTTACTGAACATTCATAATATTATATAAATCGAGCATATATAACTGCTTTTCTACGTTTTGGAATCGGACTCTGATTGAAGCGCTTCCTTTTCTTCATTATTTGTTTCATCATCGGACTCCCATTCAACCTCATCTTTTGCTTCATTATTTTTATCTTCATCTCCAATGCCATTCCTCCCGCGAATGTCTATCGACTCCAACTCGCCTGACTCGTAAACCCTAATCGATTAAACATCAACGTCTATCCTTGAAGTCTTAGCAATATCAACATTTTCTTGGAATAGAATGTCCAGTAGAGGTACCTTTAAAATATGAGGTCTTGATTATATTACTACCCACCAGTCACTTTTTTGTCGTTTAATAGTCGGGAATGGGACGTAAGTCATTTGTTCGACCTGTGGGATAAAATGAAAGGATCATATCCCCTACATATTTTCTATTAATGTGTAGCTTCACAAGTTTATGTGTATCATGAATCTTCAGACCTCTATGCAAAGAAGAATCAAAATCAATCACACTTAAAACTGACGACCTTTTGAATTGGTATTATCAAGGATTCAGCCTCAACAATTTCATTTAAAATCCCATGATAGTCGCCTTTTACCCCTACATCACAGTTATATTTAAGTCTACCAAAACCTTACCTAATTTTGTTAATGAAATATCCATTACACGATTCCACAATTCTAGACGGAACCCATGATCAATATTTAAGGCATTGGCTACTGCTTGCATTCACGGGATTACGCATTTGAATAAAAGACATCACATTTATTTAGTTTATAGGACTGGTATACACAATTAAGTTTATTTTATGAAAATTTACCGATTTTCAACTTACTTTTTCCATAAACCACTTTGAAAAATCCTCACTGATTCTCTTCTGTAAGTTATCTTCTGTTAAACTTGGAAAATGCATCCTCAATTCAATTGTGTACTTCCTACGAGTAATTAATATGTCTAACATATAATTAATCAAACTTTTCATTAATAAGTGACTATCTTGTTATATAATAATAAGTAATGAAATTAACTTACTTAATGTTAGGTTCCACTTAATCGCAGTTCAATAGAATGTAGTTCGTTGCTACCTTATAGTCTCTATCGTCCAAGTATCTTGTCATCATCTTACCTTACACCATTCCTTGTACATTGCAAATTGATAGAATCGAGGCTCGTACTTTAGGTCGATCAACCTCATCATTTCTTGGTGGATCTCTGGCCTTCGGTGGATACATGAAGTTCAAAGTAGTAGCTATAAAATGTGGCCACCTTTTTAGCAAAATAATCATTGCACAACGATCCCTCAACCCTAGCTTTATTCTTGACTTTCTTCTTTTGATGGTTCAAGTACTTAGCAAACGGATAGATTCATCTGTATTGTACAGGACCACATACCCTAGCCTCATACGAAATGTGAATCATTAAATACTCTATGATATCAAAAAATGACAGGAAAAATCCTTTCTAACTTGCACAACAACACAACAATATTACTCTCTGATTCACACATGTGCGTCTCACTGCATTTAAGAGAATACAAGTCCCTATAAATTAAGTTCAATTCTGTCAAGGCACTCTAAATCTTGTTGGGAAGTATATCTTTCAGAGTAATAGGAATCAATCTCTCTATAAACACGTGAAAATCATGTTTTTTTCATACCAGACATTCTTAACTCCTTCAAATCGACACATTTGTTCAAGTTAGAGGCATATCTATCTGGTATTTCAAGTCTTTCACCCACTCAAGTACGTCTCTTTCCTTTATTCTTTTGTCAAAGTGTAACACGCTTTGGAATATCTTTTAACATCTTCTCTAGACTTCACCTTATCCTTTGTCTTCCAGTTTACATACATAACTGTGTTAAAAACATTATCAAAGGCATTCTTATCACTATGCATGATGTCAAGAATGTGGTGAACTAGAAGTGTAAGCTAATATGGAAGATCCTAAAACATACTACACCTTGTTCAATTCTGAGATTGTCCTCTGCCATTTTCCTTACCCATCCCCTTTCTGGTTTCTATAATCTTTGGCATGTCTTGAACTCTTTCCCATAACCGATCTCCAGTAACATGAGGTGGCAATAGAGATTGATCTTCTCCTCTACCTTCTTAAACCTTGAATCCCTCTAAAAGGGATGATCCGAAGGTAGAAAACAGCAATGACAACAAAACAAAGATTATTTTCCCCCACTTTGTAACCTTGTTCGTTTCATGCAATAAGGATAAGCCAATGCGCCAACAGTACTCCATCTGGACAACATCCCGAATGCTGGAAAGTCAGTACTAGTCCAAAGAAGGGTAGGCCTCATATTGAAGTATGTTTCTTTGAAATATTGTATATACATGTTAACTCCATGAAACCACAATTGATTCAATCTTCTATCAATGGTTTTAAGTAAACATCTAACTTATGTTTTGGATCCTGAGGGCCCGGAATAATACATGCAAAGAAAATTACAGGAGTTCTTAAGCACATCAAAATGAGGCAAATTGTACATCGTCACATTCACAAGCTAAGAAGAATATTGCTTTCTAGACATCCCAAACAGTAAGAAACTGTCAGTATACAATCAAAGTCCTACATTCCTTGTTTTAGATGTAAACTCAAGATGAATGCTATTAAAATACGACTTCTTCATCCCTAGGATGACTCAAATATCCGACTTAGGTATACTTTCAGAGAGACATCTCATATGTTCATCCGTTCTTTGAGAAGCTTACAACTTCTACAATCTAAGAGTTAACGAAAAATAATACATCTTCTTCTACGAAATCTCTTATCTTTCTTTCTTCTCATAACATTCATGTCCACGAAACTTATATTGACGTGTTTGGGCATCATATTTCAAATACAGCAGACATCTATTAATACATACATCAATCATTTGTACCAACATATTCAAACCAATATTGTGAAAATCATACCGGACCAGCCGATTCAACCGGTTGAACCAGGAGCCAACCCCTTGTCCAGTCTAGTTCATAATATAAACTGCTGTAGATGAAAACCAGTAAAATTCAGTCAAAACTGGCCAGTCCAATAGGTTCTTTTTGAATTTTTTGATTAAACTGCTGAAGATGGGGAACCAATCAAACCTTATTTTTAATTTTTGATTTTTTTTTAAAAAAAACCTACAAGCTATCTCTCTCTCTCTCTCTCTCTCTCTCTCTCTCTCTCTCTCTCTCTCTCTCTCTCTCACGTCTTCACTCTCTTTCAGTTCTACTTCACCTAAATTGAATTCAATTTAGCCATAACCCACCCAACCTCTCAATATAACTCTTGATTGCCTTCCACAGGCATGCCAACTCCTATCGCCTCTCTGGCTAGCCACCTTGCCGCCTCTCAATTCTCTTGCTTTGCCAGAGCATCTCTGCCTCTTCTGTTTTTCGTTTCTTTTGTTCTTTTTGTTTTTCGGTTTTTTTTGGCTAAATTAAATGTGTACCTTTATGAAAAATCTGCTCTACATCTAAGAAAGTCTAAGCCTCTAAGAAATAAAATTTTTTTAAGTGAATGATTAGGTATGTTGTTAGTTTCTTTATGAATTTCTTCTGTTCTTTTTTTTTGGTTTGTAAGTTCTTTTTTTCGGTTGCTAAATGTGAAAATGCTGCTCTATCCTAAGAAATCTAAGACTAACAAATGAAAATTTTTAAAGTGGATTGATTACTTATAAGCATAACAACAACACGTATTTTCTCTCTATTTTTTTTTTCTTTTTTCCTTTTTTGGGCTAAATGAAGGCTTGTTCTTAATGAGTAATATGCTATAGCCCTCTCTAACAAATGCTACTCTATAAATGAATTGTTTCTTGTTTATCTAGCTTTTAAGGTGTCTAAGTGTCTTAAATTATTGACTTTTTTCTATTATTGTGGAAATTATTGTTGCTAGTTCCTAATTTTCTAGATTCTTTATCTTCCAGGGTTTCTAATTGTCTAAAATTTTTAATTAAAGAATGGATAAATTCAAGTAAAAATAGTTACAATTTATTGTTATTTGTGAGGTTTTTAGCAAATTTGTTTCATGTAAGACAATTTTGTTGCCATTAAGTCATATTTAGGTTTTTTTTAGAACCACAAATATTTTTAGTTTTTTTAAAAGTACAGATATTTGTAATTTATTTAAAGAAGCACAACTTTTTCCAATTGGGTAGCATAATTTTTATAAATAAGTAATATATTTATAATTATTATATAATTATGATATCATTATGACGTCAAATCTCTTCGATCATTGGTTCAACCGGTTGAACCAATGAATCAATGAATCAGTAGCTCGACCGGTTTGATCTCCGATCCAGTTTTTTCAACATTGATTCAAACCGGATACTAAGTTTTTGGTTTGGTACTAATCATCCAACTCCTTATTTCCTTCAGGGAGTACATCTTTAAAAAACTGTACTATTTGATCAAAGCACTTTTCAGACATGTTCTGTGACTTAATGCTCAACAACCGTCACAGACATCTATGAATACCTTGTACACCCATTATAGAACGGTATATCAACAGATTTCTGCATGTTAGAAAACCATTAAGCCTCAAGATTAGGTACCTCCTAATAATTGTAGTACGCTGCATCGAGTTAAAAATTCGGACTAGTCGCATAAAAAATATCCTCACGGTAAGTGTTGCTTTCAACATTTCTTGTAACGCTATCTTCTCCAATATTTGGCCGGTAACCCCACGACGATTCTCCATGTGCAGTGCAATTATAATAATCAAGTAGAATCCTTCATATATAAAGATGCAACTTCACATCATCCTCGACTAGATTCCTTTCATACATGCGCTTTGCACACGGACACTGTTACTGTTAAGTGTACCGTGATCATAATTAAGACACTAATCGACAAAACGCTTCACACCGAGTTGAAACTCACTATTAATCCCCATAACTCTAGACACAGTTCTTCTATACATCAAACTACGATCCTCCTTCATAACTAAAGAAAACAAAATACATTTATTTTATTATAAGAGCTTATAAGTAATGTTCATGACTAATAAAGAGTCTAAAATTAGAACTCATTACTCATTATTAAGTCTTACGTTTAAGATTTTTAAATGTAATTTCTGAAATATTAAGAGTTTCAACAAGAGATTAAGAGTTTAAGTGTTTTACCTTTAAACTTATAGATTATGAGTTTAAAGAATTTTCTAATCATTGGAGTATTATAGTTAAATGTGATATATCTGATTTATGAAATATTAAGAGTTTAAACAAGGGATTAAGAGTTCAAGAGTTTTATGTTTAAACTTATAGATTAAGAGTTTAAAGATTTCTTTAATAATTAGAGTATTTATAGTTTAACTCAAAATATCTTATACTAACTTTTACAAAATAATTTACCAATTAAGAGTCTAAGAAACAAATAGTTCAAAAATAATTATTCATTTAGGAACAATTAGAGTTTAAGAAACGAAGAGTTTGAAATTTATTTTTTGAAAAAAATTTGACGGAGTGTCCTCTTTAAACTGAACAAATCCTAGGCAAAATAGCCCTATAAGACGCTAACGAAACACAAAAATAAACAAATGTAACCATTATTAAGCTTAAGAGTCCGGGCTACCCCATAAAAGTAACAAATAATTGTACTTTTAAGAGTTTGGGCTCTCCCTTAATATAAACAAATATTTATTCTATTAAGAGTTTGGGCTCCTCCATAAAAACAACAAATAATTCATAATCAAGCGTATAATTATATATTTATGAGTCCGGGCTTCCCCATAATAACGACAAAGAAAAAAAAAATGTAATTGCATAATACATACCTCTAAAATACTAAGTCGCACTAAGTCTTTAAAATGTACCTGAAACAAAGATACAAAATCATTATTATTTAAGTAAAAGAAAAATAAAGAAGGATCAGTCAATTATTGGTGAACAAAACAACAAAATTATGTTAACATATTCTAGAAACTTTCTCCTTTTCCTAGAATGAGTATTAATTGCTTCTCTAATAAATTCTATTTTAACTCTTGTTTCAAGAACAATGCAAAAGTGGCGTATACATACTAATCTTTGCAAAACTAAAATGCCCTAGTTTTTAAGAATTCCTCACAAGTATTCAATCTTTCACCAATAAAGAAATATCAAAGTAGAAAGAAACAACTATACATATTATAACAAACTAATTGGACTAAGAAACCAAAGGAAATATATCAAGTGAAAGCATAGAAATAGTAATGCTAGCATTTTAATTATTCTTCAATAAGGAACCACTAGCATAGTTGTTCAAAAGAGAAAAAAGGTTACAAGGGTTTCAGGTGCCATCATAGGAGGGTCGGTGAGGTGTGCGGCTGGGAAAGGGGAGGAGGGACGACGACGAGTGGAGTGTTTACAACAGGGAAGGGGAGAAGGGTTTTTTGAGAGAGATTGGAAATTTTGGGAAGAATGAGGGGAAGTCGTATTTTTTGAAAAAAATTTAAAAGATATCGACTTATTATGGACAGCCACTTGCTGGTTGATTTTGGTTGGTCGGACACTGATCGAGTCAGTCAGTAACTTCAAGTTACTTACCAGTGGATCCAACGAGTCGAAAATCAGTCGGTAACTTTTTATTACTTACTAAACAATTAATGGTCAGTTGTTACACGGCTAGTATTTACTTAAGTTATCGACTAAACAAGGAGCAGTTGGTAACTTCGGTTGGCATTAAGCTATTTTCGTGTAGTGGTACAATTTTTCATTGTAAAGTATTTGTCACCTTTGTAAATCAATGGAGCAATAAATGATATTTTTTCATACATGCTCTTATCTTGTTAGCATTAAATAATTGTTTAAAACATTAACTAGAACTATTAATGATATATACATATACAAATACATACATATACATATATATTGAGAATAATATTTTTTTCTCAATGTTCTAAATAATCTGGCCAAAGTACAAAGATTATAAACTGTACAACTAATCCTAGTAATAATGGTGAATCAACTATAGAAGACATCTCGCTATCCATAAGTAAGGAAACTACCAAAACATACTTAATACAATATGGAACTTGACATATATACAATTGATCATATTGCCAAAACCATAGGTCATCAAATTAGCATCAAATCACCAAATTAACGAATCTTCCAATGATCCCCCTCAAGTTGGATTATGAAGATTTCCAATTCCCAAGTTGCTCATAAGATCATAAAATAATTGATGTCCGCAAGCTTTAGTGAAAATATTAGCGAGTTGTGATTAAAATGGAACATGAGTGAGAGAAATATGGCAGGTTTGATATTGATCACGAACAAAATGACAATGGACTTCAATATGTTTAGTGTACTCATGACATGATTGGTAGTCTGATTGTCACAGTATAGCTGAGAAGGAAACTGATGCCGAATATAAAAATTAGTGAGTAACTGGCGAAGCTATTTCAACTCACAACAAGCAACAACAAGGGATCTATATTCAGGCTTAGTAGAAGATCGAGAAATGTTAGGTTGTTTCTTAGTTTCCATGAGATGGAAGACTTACCCAAAAATATGAGATAGTCGGTGAGGTAATGAAATGTCAACGGACAACTGTCTCAATCTGCATCGTAATAAATAGTAAGAGTTGCATTACTTGAAGCACTTAGGAAGATCCCTTGGCTAGGACAGGACTTTAGACATGAAACAACTCTTAAAGCAGATATATAGTGACAAAGATGTGATTTTTTCATAAATTGAGCAAAGGTATGAAAAGAATAAGTCAGCTCAGGTCGAGTAATAGTGAGATAAATTAGGTGACGAATTAGATGACGGTACCGACGAGTGATTGCTAGGAAACTACTTTTATCAGATGCCGAATGATGAGTCTGCTTAATCGGAGTCGTAGAAGGTTTAGCCCCAGATAACCCTATTTCAGAAATTATATCTAAAGCATACTTACGCTGACTTAAATATAATCCTGAGGCATTGTGGGCGACCTCAATCCCAAGGAAGTATTTAAGAGAACTAAGATCTTGCATGTGAAAACATCGATTCAAATGAGATTTAAATCGAGTATTAGCTGTGGAGTAATTTCAAGTGATAAGAATATCATCAACATACGCTAGAACACACAAGAGTATCCCATTAGGGGATTAAGTAAAGAGTGAAGAGTCATCAAAAGACTGCTTGAATTCGTATTGAATGAGAGCTAAGAAAAGTTTCAAAAACCAATACTGACGAGCTTGTCATTAATTATATAATGATTTATGGTTTCGGCACACTTTTTGTGAATTAGAGGAATGAAACCCAGGAGGCAATTTCATATAAACATCTTATGCGAGGTCACCGTGCAAGAACGCGTTACGCACATCCATTTGATGAATTTCGTAACCTTTGGCAATAGGAATGGATAACATAGTACAAATATTAAAAGGTTTAGCCCCAGGTAAAAAATCTTTAGTAAAATCCTCACCTTCAACCTGATGATTTTCAAGAATGACAAGTCGAGCATGCTAGCTACAGTACCATCGGACTTCAGTTTGATCCAATGTACCCATTTATAAGAGTGGTAAGAGTCTGAGTCCCACCTATTCCAAAGCATTAATCTCCTACTACATAGCGACTCTCAATTTAACATGTTTCACAGTATCCAAAACTAAGTAAGTTCAACCTCTAGCTCGAATGCTACAAGAAAACCTTTATACTTTGCAGAAAAATTATCTTATGTATCATACGAGATCAGAGGATAGATGCACTTACCCCAAACCACTAATTGAGTAGAGGGAGTAGGAGAGGAATGAGTAGTACCTTTCATGAAGTAACAAACATCGTCAGAAAATTTTTTCAGAGGCACGCGTTGTACGACAAACATTTGTATCAGGAGAGGCCTATACTCTCCGCCTGTCTAGAAAAGTTTGGAGACCCAGCATGTTCAGTAGAAGGAGGCCCAAAGAGTAAAGGACCAGATGTGGGCTGCTAACCATGAGAGAAATCATTTAGGTTGGGATCCGCGATAGTGGGCTGCGGATCAGAGGAAGCAAAGCTCAATTTTGAGCGCTCTACGAATGAGTAACGCAGGTTAAGAATGTCTAGGTCGCATTGGTCAAGAGGAGGATCCAAAGAAGTGGGTCGTGGATCAGAAGACGGGTGGTGTGAAGAAATATCCATTGGTCTGGACCAGACCGGAAAAATGTCATGGGCTGGCTCAGAATTCTTGCATGGGATGGGAATAACAGTGGAAGAAAACGAATCACAACCTAAGGATTTAGTTGATTTCCTTTTGTCACCCGAGAGATATGGAAATGTATTCTTAAAGAAAATAATATCTCTAGAAATTAGGATTTCCTTAGTTTCAAGATGATAAACCTGCCGAAAACGTTTATTACGAGGATATCTGAGAAAAATACAATTTTAAATTTTGGGATGTAATTGATCTAA
This sequence comes from Catharanthus roseus, assembly GCA_028651295.1. Taxonomy (NCBI): domain Eukaryota; kingdom Viridiplantae; phylum Streptophyta; class Magnoliopsida; order Gentianales; family Apocynaceae; genus Catharanthus; species Catharanthus roseus. The sequence goes on along the minus strand of JAPQWS010000165.1, from coordinate 2,894,210 downwards.
ACTTGCATGATAAATAGAACGTAGACAACTGAAAGTGCAGATAAGATGATAATAAGGAGAAACACCATGCAATAATTCAAATGGAGTTAACAATTTAGAATGGCTGACGAGGCTCAATTGATGAGATAGCTAGCTAATCGTAAGAATACAATCTCCCCAGAAAGAGACAGGCAAATTAACTTGGAATAAAAGAGCCCTAGTTACGTTTAAAATGCGGTGATGCTTTCGCTAAATATGACCATTTTGTTGGGGTATTACCGTATAATGGTTTGATGATTTATACCGTTTTCAAGAAAGAAAATATTCAAAACAAAAAATTCCCCACCATTATCGGAATATGAACAGTTTTAATGGATGTTTGAATGAGTATTAATCAACTTACAAAATTGTGGCAAGATTGAGCCGACATAACTTTTTTCATATAATAAAGATATCCACACAACCTAAAAATATCCAATATGGTAAGAAAATTTTCATCACCCCATTCACGAGTTTGTTTTGCATTAAAACATGTATCACAAGGAATAGAGTTTTTAGAGTTTGATACATGAGATAAATAATTAATAACAAAATCTGAAGGACAGCCCAATCTATGGTGCCATAATTCCCTAGAGTAATGGCCTAGTCTATGATGTGACATCCTTGAAGTAGAAGAATCCATTCCGTTCCTCACCCATTTCAATCCACGTCTTCAAGGAAGCTTATACATTATAGCACATACAGAATAAAAAATTATACAATGTAATATTGAAGTTTAGAAACAAAGATAAGATTGCAATTGAGCTTGGTAATATACAGTACATCATCCAAAATTAAATTAGACCCAATTTTAAATTTCAAATTTCCATGAGGTAAAGTGATCGGCCACGGATGAATTTTTTGAATATCAAATAAAAGAGCATGATTCTAGGTCATATGATGGGAAGCGCCCGAGTCTATAATCCAAGAATTGAAAGAGATATTTTACCAGGAATGCAAGAGAGTGTTTAAAAGAATTTTGATAACTGGAATGATTTTATTATTAACGTGAGCAAGCTTAGTTGAATACAAAGGATCTGATGCATGCTATATATATTGTAGCTAATCTAACTAACAATATAAGAAGATCTATTTAAAGAAGATACGATGCTCTGTTACAGGCTGTTACTAATTAATAAACTTCTGTTGTAACCAACTGATTAGCTTGAATTAACTACTTTAACCAATGATTGAGCTGAACTTGAATTTATCTAACCACCCAAATATTTTCTTCCTTGATAAGATGAGAGATTACTTTCGAACTTATAACACCAAACAACCTTATCACTTCAATGTAATCTCAGAATGCTCTTTCAGACACTTGGATGAGCTAGTTCTATTAATATCTCCTCGCAAACAAAGCTGAAGTTTGGGACGATAGAGGGCAAGAGTAGATTTGAACATAGGTTTAGTAAAGATGTTAGCTACCTGAGATGAAGTAGGAATATATTGAGTGATTAGAAAACCAAGTGCAACCCTCTCATAGACAAATTGATAATAAAACTCAATGTGCTTGCTTCTTGCATGAAAAAACTCAATGTGCATGAAAAATGGGATTCACAGTCATATGTAAAGCACTGATATTGTCACAGAACAGTACGGGAGTGTGAGGTTGTACTTCAGCTACAGTGTGTGCCATTGCTCGATACTTCGCAATAGTGCTAGAGCGAGAAACAATATGTCGCTTCTGACAAAGTAGAACGATCAAGAGCAATGTTTGAAGTAAGATTCAGACCAAGGCTAATTGTTCCTTTGAAATAATGCAGAATGCTTTAGCCATCTTAAGATGAGAATGAGTGAGAAAAATCATAAATTGGGAGAAAAAGTTGACACTATAGGATAAGACAGGCCGAGTCAAGGTAAGGTACTGTAAAGCACCAACAATGGCACAATATGAAGTTTGATCTTCAAGGGGAGTCTGATTATGAAGGCCCTTTGTCTTGGCTTCAAGTGGCGTGCTCATAGGCTTGCAATTGACCATTTGTGCTCATTCAAGAATGGTAAGGGCATAGTGAGAATGGGATAAATGTAAGCCATCTTGAGTTATAGTGACCTCGATACCAAGAAAGTGATGGAGCGTGCCTTTAGTCGATCAAGAGAACTATCAAGCTTTAACTTTGGTTTGAGAAACCATTTGCATTATGACATGCATTGAGGAGTCACGTGGCACTAGGATCTGGGTCTAATTTTGATGAAAAGCTTGCATTTCTTCGTCCATGGCACATTTCCAACCATCGTGCCGAAGAGTTGATTTGATGAATTTTGGAATTCGAGGAATGTCGGAACCAGTGGCCAAGAGTACATATTTAGATTGGGTTTGTAGATACCATCTTGTAAGCGTGTGAACATGGAGTGATGGGGATATGGGACAAAAATGGGTAAATCAGACTTATCAATAGAGGATGAGGACAAGAGTACTTTGAATAGTACTACATTTGTGACAGCTTCAGACATGGTTGATTGCTACGTTTGTTACAGTAGATATAGTAGAAGAGGAGGATCGGTGGTCATGGATTCCTACAAGGACGAGTGATTGTTAGCAAAAGGAAAAACAGTGTAGGAGTCAAAATTTCTTATCCAATTCGTATTTGAAGAAGTGATTGTATCAGTAGCACATTTCTTAAATGGAAATTCTTGTTCATCAAATACTACTTGGAGACATGTTCTGTATAGATGGGTGAAAGCATAGATGGGCGAAAGCATATATAACCTTTATGTTGATTACTATAGCCAATGAAGACACAGAGAATAGTTTTTGGATCAAATTTATTGTTGTGAGTATCCCATGTGTATAGAAGACATTTTGAGCCAAAGACTCAAAAGAAAGTATAGTTGGATTGAGCACCATGCAACTTAAAGTAAGGTGTATTAGAATCAAGTGCAGTGGATGGTAAGTGATTAAGTAAAAATATAGCAGCTGTAAATGCTTCTACTCACAAGTATAAAGGACCGTTACAATAAAATAACATAGCCATACCTAATGATACGATAACTGTTAAGAAATTTAGAGCACAAAGAAGAATAATATTGAATGTTTCACTTGATTTTCTTGATTTCATTATGACCTACTATTTATAGGCTACAAAATATCCTAATCCTAATCAATATAGGATTCAAACCAACCACTAATAAGGAATACTGCTATAATCATAGCATAATACAAAGTATCCTAGTTGTAATCAATATAGGATTCTAACCAAATAATCTCTTATAGAATCTAAGATAATCTAGGAGAATTACATAATGATGTGATAATTCCAACACCCTCCCTCAAGTTGGAACGTGCAAAATTGCATATCCAACTTGCCATAATTTTCAATTTTTTTCGTAACGTGCAAATTGCACATCTGGTAGTCTTCCACCATCTGTCGCTGTGGTCTTTACCATCACTTGCTGTCGCTATGTTTTTTGTCATCAATCGCTGCCGCTGTGGTTTTTTTGTCATCAATCGCTGTCGCTGTGGTTCTTCCATCAGTTGCAGTCGTTGTGATCTTCTTCCATCAGTCGCAATCGTTGTGATCTTCTTCCATTAGTCGCAGTCGTTGTGGTTTTCTTCCATCAATCGCAGTGGCTTCCGTAATCCATCATCGAAAATTCCTTTGATGTCGCTTTAGAGTTTTTTCGATAAAGCAACCATCAATTTCCAATTTCAATTTCTAAATTTAGGTGCTTCAAATATTTGTCGATGAAGCTACCTGACTTGAATATGATTTATAAAAAAAATATATAATCTCCTAAATTTTTATTGAAGCAAATTAGAAGAAATATTAGAAACCTAAAAAAAAACTTGTCCAAACTAAACGAAAAGAATTGTTCAAGCTGAATGAAAAGAGAATAAAGTCATAAATGTGAAAGATTTTTTTTTTTTTCTTTTTCTTCTTCTTTTTCAAACCTGGTTCTGGCTCTGATACCATGTTAAGAAATTTAGAGCACAAAGAAGAATAATATTGAATGTTTCACTTGATTGTTTTGATTTCATTATGATCTACTATTTATAGGCTACAAAATATCCTAATCCTAATCAATATAGGATTCTAACCAACCACTAATAAGGAATACTGCTATAATCATATAATCATAGCATAATACAAAGTATCCTAGTTGTAATCAATATAGGATTCTAACCAAATAATCTCTTATAGAATCCAAGATAATCTAGGAGAATCACATAATGATGTGATAACTCCAACACCCTCCCTCAAGTTGGAACGTGCAAAATTGCATATCCAACTTGCCATAATTTTCAATTTTTTTCGTAACGTGCAAATTGCACATCTGGTAGTCTTCCACCATCTGTCGCTGTGGTCTTTACCATCACTCGCTGTCGCTATGGTTTTTGTTTTTTGAGAATCCCACATCGGCTAATTAAAGAAAATAATTACAACTTATAAACATTTGGGCAGTCCTCCCCTCTTGAGGTACCTTTTAGGGTGAGTTAGGCCCAATCCCAAAAATTTTAACATGGTATCAGAGCTAGTTGTTGGGCTGCCCGAGTTGGGCCACCCGCGCAGATGTCAATCCTGCAAAATTCCACGCACCAGATGTCCACATCGGCAGTCCTCCCCTCTTGCAAAAATTCTAACAATAACCATGCTCAACCATATAAACAACACCTCTGCTTGGAAATGAGAACTGAGCTTGGAATTAATAAATCTACCACCCCCGTGGGAGTGAAATGTTTTAATTTTTGTGTCAAATTGCCTTTCAACATATTGTTCAGAAGCCAAGTACGCATCAAAAAAATCAGATTTTGCTCATAGAGGAGTGAGCCAAGTATGACGTGAGAAATCATCAACAAAGAAAGCATAATAAAGAAATTTGTTAAGTGATAAAACAAGTGATGGACCCAATGTATCTTAATGAAAATAGAGCACTAATATTGTCAGAAGATGAAAAATGCAGTCTCCTAAGTTTAGCTAATTGACAACTATTACAAAGAGACAATCATACTGTTTTGTTGTAACAACTGAAGAATGGACACTTGAGGATATCCTAGCCATTGATGCCACAAGTCGGCATTGCCTGATTTGAACCTACTAGAAAAATACAACTCATGTGGACCGGAAATAACATATAAATCACCCTTGTGTTGTCCTGTCATCACCTTGTGACCTGTCTCCCTTTCCTTAAGACAGAAACCCATATTAGAAAATTCACAGTGAATAGGATAATTATTTGTAAGTTGACCAACTGATAGAAAATTCCTTTTAAGTTCAGGCACATGTAAAACATCATTTAAGGGCAAGGTTTCAGTATCATTAGTAATATGAGGAACACCTATAGACTGAATTCTTAACAAATTGCCATTTCCTATGAGTACTGAATCATTTCCAAAGTATGGACGTTTGTTTTTTAGCATTTTAGAGTTACCTATCATGTGCTGAGATGCTCCAATGTTAGCGGTCCATTTAGTCTATTACACAATATTCTCAAGAGTGAGTGCAACCAATGCTTTAGGGATTTTATCTGTTGTTGACGTATACTTACCCAAATGCCAGCATATTTTTGCAATATGTCCCATGACTCCACAGATATGGCAAGTGTCATTTCAATACATCTCTCTTTCTTCTGGTGTCATTCTTTGTTGTCCCAGTGGAGCTGGTTTGCAAGCGCTGAGATTTTGCTGATTGCTGTTTTTATTTATGTCGCCATGGTTCGGAATTCCTTGATTGCTAGAACTCTGATTCCGACCACTTGAGTTCAAGCTATTTTTACTCCTACGATTGGTGAAGCATGGGTTGTGCTTTTGCCTATAAAAGGCTTGTTGGTGAGTTGGTGTTTGAGTGGTGAGCCAATTTTGTTTTTGTTCATACCCTTGCAGTAGAGAGACCAATTCGGTATAGGATGGTCGAGGTGGCTTCAACATGGTTGTAGTGAAGGATTCATATTTTGGCCCTAGGCTAGTGAGTAAGGAAAATACCTTCCTTTGTAGACGCGGGACTTCTTATTGCTGCAAGACTGTCACAGGTGCTTTTGAATTTTTGAATGTGTTCAGCAATGGTGTTGCTGTCATTTTTGCAGAGATAGTGAGTTGCTGGCATAAAGTGGACTCCCTTTCTTGAGGGTCTTGAGCATATGCCTCTTTCAGGGCATCCCAGACTGCTTTTGATGTGTCTTCGCCTATGACATGACCAAGTGCTTCTTCTGAAAGTGTTTCAATCAACCATCCATGAAGCATCAATCTGAATTTCTCCATTCAGCTGTCTTGTTGTTTGTTGAATAACTCAGAATTTGTTTGTTGAATCTTTAGCTTGGTCAGTTGTATCTCCACCAGTGAGACGGCCGATCAGATCTTGGCTTTCAGTAAGTGCCAAGACTTGTTCTCTCCATAAAGAGTAGTTGTCTGGTTTGAGTTTTAGAGTAATGAAGTTGCTGACATTGTGTGAGAGGGAACTCATAATGATTTTTTTTTTTTGTTTTTGCTACTCACTCAGGCTCTTATCCAAAAAGACTTTTGATAACTGGAATGTTTTTATTAGTAACGTGAGCAAGCTTAATTGAATGCAGAAGATCTGATAAAAGAAGATACGATGCTTTGTTACATGCTGTTGTTAATTAATAGACTTCTATTGTAACCCGCTAATCAGCTTAAATTAACTACTTTGAGCAATGATTGAGCTGAACTTGAATTTATCTAACCACCCAAATATGTTCTTCTTTGATAAGATGAGAGATTACTTTCAATCTTATAACTCCTAACAACCTTATCACTCCAAAGCCTTATCATTCTAAAGTAATCTTAGAGTGCTCTTTCGGAGAATTGGATGAGCTGGTGTTGTTAATATGTTTGAGAATTGAGAATAATCTTGTTTCCTTTTTCGTACTAGTCATTGTGTCTAATACCATGTAAAAATATAAGAAAGTGTTTGAGAATTGGGAATAATTTTGTTTCTCAATGTTCGGAATAATCCGGCCAAAGTGCCAAGATTATAAGCTATACCGCCAATCCTAGTAAAAATGGTGAATCAACTATGCAAGGCATCTTGCTATCTACAAGTAAGGAAACTACCAACATACTTAATACAATATGGAACTTGATGGCATATATACAATTGATCACATTGCCAAAATCATAGGCCACCAAATCAGCACCAAATCACCAAATTAATCCGAATATTCCAACAACTTAGCTCTACCAAAGCAATCTTATTAACAGTATCAAGCTTCTTTCATAACCGGGAAAGTCAAGAATCCCAAATACAGATAACATATTTAATCAGTGTGATCTGTTGTCTTTATCCTTCAACTTCCTTTGAACAGAAAAGGATGTAAAGGGGTGTTCACTAATTTAGACTGCTTTTGAACATCTTTTCTTAATGTATTAAAGAGGGCTTCTCTAACCGTGAAAAGTGGTGGGCGTCCACTAACGGCCATTCTTGGCTCAACTCCGATAACGCAATTCCGGTAAGAGTCAGTAGTTGGGTACTGGATCTCTTCGGACTTGGAGAACGTGTGACACTGAGTCTGGTCGCTCCTCTAGTTGAAGTATCGGGCCCCTTTTTCGTTGCCTAAATTACACCTTCGGAATACCCGAGAAGAGAATTTTCTCTACTCCCCCAATCTTCACTTTACGCCATGCCGACTCCCCTTTCGTCATAAGGCGTGGAATTAGACCTACCTTCATTAATTCTTTCCAATGAATTCGGTTTCAAGAAAGAATTCTTTAAAGATACATTCCTAGTGAGTCTTTATGCATAAAGATGAGTTTATCTCCATGTCATGTTTTCTTTAAGGCTTCCGTGGAGTATATTTCATGATTCTCATGGGCCATTTATCATAAGTGAGCAGTCATTACTGGCTTAACTTCATACACATATATTACTATTCCGGGTACTCATATTTCGAATTTTTATACCACAGATCAAAACAGATAAATGATATTTTTCATGTCGGGTTAATTCTACTTTACTAGCTTCGTTTGGCAATTCGAGAATTTAGTATAACTTATTTGTTGATTTCTTTTTTAGTATCTTTTTATTTGGTTATTTCACGATTTAGTGATACTCGTTTGTTGATTAATAATTAAGTGACAAAATCAGAATTCTGGACCGCCGTTAGATGTGATTTTTTTACTGTTTGTAGATATTTAAATATGAATTCTCATTTTTCTCCTTGCGGACTAGATGAAAAGAAATGAATTTCATTCATGTTTAAATTTTATAGTAAAAAAAGCACCACGTCACAAATGGGCCACAATATTGGAGTTAATTCCATTTTAATACCATTTTGTTTGATCAATTGAAAATTTAATACCACTTTGTTTGTTAATTGACAATTAAGTAAGTAAATCAGAATTCTGGCAAAATTAATTTTGTCGAGAAGATTGTGACTCACTGTTAGCTGTGATTTTTTTACTGTTTGTAGATATTTAAACCTGAAAAATCAATATTTTTGATTGCCAATTAAGTGACCAAATTAAAATTCTGGCCAAATCAATTTTGCTGGATATATTGTTACTTACTGTCAGGTGTAATTTTTTCACTGCATGAAAATTCATCCATTTTCTTCTTGTTTGCAAGGGGCAAAATGAGATTTCATATTTAAATCTTTACAAACAATCAAAAAGTCACACCTAACAGTGGTCTAAAATTCTTATTTAATAACTTAATTGTCAATCAACAAATGACCAAACAAAAAATGTACTAAAATAGAAATTAATGATACTAAATGATTAAATGATACTAAATTGTGAAATGATGGAACAAACGATACTAAAAATAGAATCAACTCTAATATGTTTGACCTATATTATACTATTTCTCGTGAATTATATTTTGATTTATCAATGCAAAAACAATGTCCCTTAGACTGTCTTTCCCTGCGAAGAATGTCACTAATTTCCACAAAATGATTTCTCTGAGCTCAAACTTATCGGGAAACCTTAGCATCAAAAGTTTAGCAAACAATTTGGCTCAGGAAATTTGGGACAACGAGCAATTAGCATTAGTGGCGAACATCCATATATATCATCTATTTAATATTATCTTAATAATTAAGATAATGGGTGCCAAAGCTCTCTTTAATGGATGCCAAGTTCTCTCTTTCCACATAAGTACACACATATTATATATACAATATTCTCTACATATACACACTTGGGAAGCTACATCTTGCAAGAAATATTTATGCTCCGAACAAATATCCAGCTTAAATATGAGCAATAATTTCCTCTTGCTATCTAGCTCATCTGAGTTCAACTCTGTCGGGATATCCACTCTAACTTAAATCACAGAAGCTCGGAGAGACATTTCTTGGAAATAAATTGTCAACAACTTGAGAAACATTTCTCATTCGAGCAATATCAAACGTGGTACGAATACCAACTTCAAAGTTGGAAGTAAGGGATCTCTTGGAATTAGCCCTAGTACAAAATCAGATGGGCAAAAAATACTCGAGATGAGTACTATATTTTTTAACCAATACGTGGAGGAAGACGACACCATGAATGTCAAAATTGTGAACAGCGCTTTCGCAATCTAAAGTACTTCTGAAACTGAATGAGAAGTAGATCATCTCATCCTCTTGATTTTGTCATTTCAATCATTATAAGTTAAAACACATATGTTTCCACCTTAATGTCACGCTTTGCTTGCGAGACAAGAGGTTTTTCCACGTTTTTAGACAGGCCTACAAAGCTCTAGAACCTTTCAGGAGGTTCTACCATGATCTAGACTTGTCTAGAGGACCCTAGAAGGCTCTAGAAAACTTTGGGAGCCTTTACACAAGTCTAGGATCTTCAGGAAGTCTCTAAAACTATAGATATGTTAATCATTATGTAGACTAGTGTAGTATTCTCTAGAACACTCCGTAGCTAGATCTTTATGTAGAATGTTCTAGAATGATCTAAGGCAACTATTGGATCGTTGCCACATGTTGTAATCTTAGCCATCCATTGAGGAGGTGCTTGCCTATAAATAGACTCACCCCCTTCATTTGTAAAACACATAGAACTTAGAGTTCTAAGCCTTGTAAACTCCTTCTAAGTAATAAAAGCTTCCTTTCATAAATACTCACTCTTTGCCTACAACTTTCCAATGTTCTCATCTAGCCTTTGAGACTTTGAGTGAATTAAGGCTTTTTTAGCATTTGTGGGAGTGCTAAGGCCGTACATCTACTTACAGGAAAAAGCAAGTGCATGACATTAAGGTGTCTTTTGCATAAGGCATTCAAAAAAGGTGGTAGCATCACCTATTTTCAATAAATCAGTTTTGAGGATTTACATTTGTATAATCTCAATTTATCATATCCTTAGAATATAGATTTCAGAGGGTTGAAGTCACTATTCTTTTGATCGTTCAAGATTGTCCCAAGGTACCTACTTTGACTAATTTTTTCTTCTTTTGTAGAATCATTAGAATATTCTATTCCGGATGCCAATCCTACAACCTCTATGAGTTAATCTTGGCATATGAATAGCTCAAGGACACAGACATTTAAGTCTGAAAACACTGCAGAAGTCTTTCAATCACATGAAATCAATTTCGCAGTCAACCAGCCATAACAATATGATTTCTATACCTTATCTCCTTGTTTAATATACAACTTCATGGTAAAAATGCATACACAAATATTATGATTTTTTGAGGAAAAAACCATATTGATGTTGAAATTTGAATAATTTAGCAGTATATATTTGTTATAATTTTTTCACGATTTTACATCCCTTGTTGAATTCACACTTAGATCTCAAGTCATTTGATTTTATCACTAGATGAGAGAACAACTCTCGTATGGATATATTGATTTTTCAAACTTAGTATTTATGCTTGAATATTATTCCATATACTTAGACTACTTGAAATACAAGTCAACTTTATAAAAATTGCATGTTTCTATCTTACAAGTTTTTATATTACTCATATCGAATTTCTTTTAGAGCTGGGGAAAACATCACCTTAATCATCAGTGTACAAATTCAATACTTGTGCTTGCCTAAGCCTGATTGTTTGAGGCTCATAAGCAAAAATCCAGACTAAGCCAGACCCGTTTTATTGGGAGCTCACTATTTCAAATATATATTGATTGTGCTATCAGGATTTATTCACAAAGATCCAATTGAATATATCGAGCAAATTGATCATGGAACAGCATTATCCTTTGTATCGGGCCTATGCCTTAAACTCGTTTTGTCATGACGGGTCTAATATAGGTGATATTTCTTGACGCCTAAAAATGTGCGCAGCTCGAACATGATGTTCAGCACACAACAAAAACCTCCAAGGTAATCATCAATTTTCTATTTCCTGTTAGGAGAAGCAATTTTCTTCTAGGCCGAACCCCGTTGCGCCACATCATTGGAAACGGATCCCTGATGCTCTTTCCCATTGACCACAATTTCTTTCCCTTCAACCATATTTTCTTCCTGAGGTGCCACTTCAATAGGAAGTTGATTACTTCCTAGGGCCTCAATTGTAAGTCCAAATTTCTTCAAAAAAGAACCAAAATTAAAAAATGAGATTATGACAAGATCTCACAATTTTGAGTACAACTGTAACACAAGCAAATAGTTTACTGTATATCTTCTCATCCAATCGAACATCAATTATCAGATTTCTTAATTCAGATTCATAGTTTTATAAATCTCCTCTTCTATCAGGAAAAAAAAGATGAACCTTGTTAATATAGATGTTTTACAAAGGAGAATAAGCATGTAACAAGTGACATGTGATTATGTCAAAATTTTAAAGGGCGAACGGAATGGGTTTGATCCGTTGAAATATTTATCTTTCTCAAACAATTTGTTTTTATCAAGGAATCAGAAGAGACCAAGGTAGATACATTGAAGGAAAACATCTTACATATTCTTTCTCCGAGAGAGAGAGAGAGAGAGAGAGAGAGAGAGAGAGAGAGAGAGAGAGAGAGAGAGAGAGAGAGAGAGAGAGAGAGAGAGAGAGATTTTTTGAAATTCTATCATTTGACAAACTTGATATCTCATTTTGAATTTCTTTGAAGTGGAAGTAATCTTCAAGACAAACAAAGAAGTCAATTAAAAATATTGGCAAAGAAGATTGGAAGATCTCATATCCTCTCAATCATCTTCCACCTAGTTTCAAATCTCATTTCAATAAAAGTAGTTCAATACGGAAACAAAGTTCTTAATGATGAATGTTTATGACATTTATTATCAAAGTGTTCAACACATCTACAAAGACATTTTCATATCAAAGTGTTATTTTCTTGATTCCATTGAAGTTAGCCTTAGTTTAAAGACTGGCCATTTCATGGTACCTTCTAATTAAGATTACATCATAAGAGAAATGTACTATCCTAATCTTTTCATTTCTTACTTACTTTTGATTTTTAATTCTTTAAATGACACATGATATCTGATATGCCAATTTCTTGAAGGGCAAATCATAGGATTGTGCCTACGCATGCTCTATAAGAAGACCAAATGGTTCAATATGGCATACCTTATTGAAAGTTTACAACTCTCTTGAGGACTTATTTTCCGATAAAGAGGTGCCTTTCTTTACTTATTAGTGGACACTATGTTATCACACACTATCTATATGATGTCTCTATGACATCATCACTTATGATGATGTGTAAATCTTTTTTTTATTTCCCTTAATCCTTATATTGTTTGAGTCTTGTACTAACATAAGCATTGGCGCATAAACCGGGGGGGTTTTAGCGCGGGGGAGGGGGGTGTAGGGGGGGGATTTAGCCCTTCCTCTCTTGACCTCTTTTGTTGCTGTCACAGGTTCAAGACCCTGATGCAAGGTCTTTTTTTTTTAATACCATCCATCATTCCATTGATATAAAGACATAAAGGCTTTTAATGCAAATCGATTAGTACAAATGACAGAAGTGTACTTACATCCAAACCGGAAGGTTTTCAACAAAGTCCAACCAAATTTAAATTTAGACTAAGTTCCACTAGTCTAAGTAAGAGATCTTATAGTTAACACACTGTAATAATCAATTGGCAAGGATTTGACTTCCTGTTGCTAGCAAACACTTTCAAAACAGAAATTTAAAGACTTAAAACTAGAAATCCTACAAACTAGAGAAACAAACTACATGAACCTATATACAAGAGACAATTAGTCCAAATGTGACAGCAAGACACTATCAAACAACTAAAGAATTGAAAGACCATATCGATTGAACATCTAAGAGCACCATTGATAAACTGGTAATGGCTGACTGTCGAAGGAGCAATTTTGCTAGCAGCAAAAAAAAGTAATTACAATCTATATCCCCTCAGCAGTGAGAAAAACACTTAGATAGTATTGGGAATTATGCCAAAAAAGACTTCTATTTGATGTTGAACTGATATAAAATCAACAGAGGATCATTCAACAATTTCCGTAGGAGAAACTAGTTACACTAGAAGATTGAAGATATCATGGTTGAAATCTTAAAATGAGGAATTTTATGTTCAAATTGAAGGCTTGGAAGACTTTACAAGACCTCCAAGACTCACTAAAGTCATATGCAACTTAACAGAATGAAGTTAGAAGCTACCAACCATCATAGCTGATGAAAAAAGCAAGGAAGCGAAGAAAACAGAGCCTACCAGTGACGGTAGCCTCCCACCCTACAGTCCTTGATAGCTCTCAGGCTAAGTGGGGCTATTTGAAGATTGAGTGGCCGGACGCGACCACCTTCTTGGCCCGATCCGACTGGGTAAAGACAGCAACTTAATTTTTAGTTAAAATTAGTTGGTTTTGGGTGAATGCTTGGTTTCTTTATTTCCAAGTACAGTAACTAAATTTATTAAATATTAATTAGGTCTTTTAAAAAACTAATTAGGTTTAGGAGTGGAGTTAGGTTTTTTTCTATAAATATCATATTATGCCTCATTTGTAAGTTTAAGTTGAATTTGAATGAAAATTGTGAGAATTCCTAATTGGGTTTCGTGGGTTCTTTGTCCAATCTTAGCTTAGTTCCTGAGGCTTTCCTTTCTTAGTTGGTGAACAATTGATGAGCCTAGATTGTAGGTCAATGGAATCCAATTGATCATCACCAATTCCCCTTTAAACAATCCTCGAAGGTCTTGTTTCTTTTGTTGATTGATTAGGTCTTTAAATTGTATAGCTTGGGTTTTAGGGCTTTTATTTCTCTAAGGTTCTTGATATTATCCAAAAATGGATGAAACGATAAAGGTCATGAAAGGATTAACCACAAGATCAAGGGTGAAGAAGAGCACATGATTGATAGCTTTGACACTTTTGCTTCAAATAAAACATTTTTTACAACCTTACGGTTAAAAAAAAGGATGAAGCCTTAATCATCTTTGTAGAAAACTATTCAAGGATTATGGAACTCTATAGTATGTTTGAATCGGATTTTGTTTGATACATCAAATCGTTAAAGGAAATTACCACACTTGGATTGCGTTCCAGTTTTGCTACACTTTCACAAATGAGGCATAACTCGAGCTATAAGTAGCTAAATGAGATTATTCAAGTTGATATGGATAGGTAACAGAAAGAGATACAACTTTGATGATGACAACAAGACTGAATTAAACGTTTAAAGTTCCAAAAATGCGTTGGATCCAGAAAACCCAAGCTGGGCAGCTTCTATCCGACTTTTGAGGGATAAACTTGATGTTTCATTATTTTAATTCCGGTTTAATTTTATTCCAAGGTTTTAATTATGTGGATTGTTGCCCAAACTACCCATTAGATACTAGCTTAATTGCTAAGGTTAGGATGAGGACTTGTATAGCCTATAAATACATCTTATTCTCTTGTACTTGACAACTAATGAATTATGAAATAAAAATTGCAGCCATATTTCTTGAGGTCTTTCCTAGGGTCCTTAGGATTTCTTTTATTTTTCTCTTATACTAGGGTGATCTCTTAGATAGATTAAACTAGAATCCTTGAATGCAATTTTCAAGGGATTCAAGATCATTTACAATTCCTAATCTTGAAAAGGTGATCACTCTTTAGTAATTGTTGTTTGTTGTTAGGCCTTTTCTTGTGAAGAATAGGTGAAGAGTTTTTAATCTTTGTTGATTCTTCCATTTGGGGAAAGATTAATGAATTTCTTCAAAGGGTCTAGCATTTGTTGTTAGGTTTATTTGAGTGGTTTTCTAATACAAGGACCTCAGAGAAAGGAGGCATTCTTGGGCAAGGATTTTGAGCTCTTCCACAACCTTGAAAGGAGTTCATACAATTTTGTATCAGAGCAAACTCCTTTTAAGGTGATTTATGTTGTTTATTAATCTATTTGAATTTTGAGTGAGGGATAAATCTCAATTTCGTCCCTGAAAATATAAAGTTGTCTCAATTAAGTACTTCAAACTTGAATTTTCTCTAAAGAGTCCTTGAAAAATGAAAATCTGTCCCAATATGGTCCTCCAACATATTTCTTTGCAAGTCTAAACTGTCAAATTTTAAAGTCAAGTTCTGGAGGGCAAATTTGAATAATGAAGAACAATTGGGGAGAAAAAAGATGTTTTACTCATCTTCTTTTACACATTGGATCACCTCCAGAACTCTATTGTGATAAAAAATACAGAAGAACAAGAAAATAAGCAAAAAGAGAAGAACAAAATTCTCCTCCCAATTTTACAAGAAGCTAGACAAACAATATTCTCTTGAAGGATAAGAGAAAGACGCCATTAAATAAGTTTTCCAGATAGATGTGAAGTATCGAAAATCTCTCTTTGGCTTGGTTAGAAAATGAACTTTCTATTTTTTCTTTTAACTATGTCAATAACACATTAGACATAATTAGCCTCAGTTTGAAAAAATATATGCTAGAAAAGACAACGTGAAGAGTCAAATATAAGATGATTACCTATCTCATTCCCAACCATTTTTTTCAACCTTGAACTATTGAATCCTATTTTTTCAAACCATTTATGATTTCTAGTCAGATTTGAATCCATTTGAACAATATTGAGATGAATTTATTAAAAAGATGGAACTTGTAGTGGTGGGTAGCCATGCCCTTCTCTTTGATAATGATGTCTTGGCAGTATTTTTGAACTCCATTGAATCGATGATGATGATTGGAAATCTCTCAAGAACGATCACTACGAAGTCTGCCATCTTTTTGAAACACAAGCATGGTTTTTAGTCTCCTTAGAACCCAAGATATAAAGGTACGACCAGCAGTTTATCATATTTTCTTTACTTCTTTTCACAATAGAGATTTAGAAGAGGTCCAAAGAACATGTAAGTGAAATAATTTTTTTTCTCTCAGAATTTTTTCGTTATGATCCAAACTTGCCATCCAGAGGTTGATTTTAAATCTGGACCATTTAATCTTGGATGGAAGTTGGCTAGAGGACCACTTTGAGACCAATGTTCATTTTTCAAGGACACTTTCGAAAAAATTCAACTTTGAGGTCCCTAATTGAGAAAACTCTATATTTTCAGGGATGAAATTGAGATTTATCCATTGATTGGGTTGATGTTGTAAAGAAAATTGAAAGAAAACAATAGAATCTAGGAAATCTCGGGCAGAAAACTTTATGTTGAAAAGAAAGCCCCGAAAAGTCTATGAAATGATCTCTGTCTTTGTGAAGTTTGTCTTGAATGAACCTTGATGAGTTTTAAGAGATTCTAACAAATTTGAAGCCATTTGGAGCTCTATTGAAGGAGTTATTGATTAAATGGTGAAAGGTGTCAGTTTTGCTATGTTTTCTTGAATTTCTTTGTATTCTTGAATTTTCTTTGCTTTTGGAGTTGAAATTGTCTTTGTAATTGATATGAAAAGCGTTTTTTATTGATTATACTTGGTGCTTTACTGTTTCCTTTGAGTAGATGATCAATTCTTTGGCTCATTGTCTTTTGCTTCTTGTTTTTAAGGTTTCTTGTTTGACCTTGCTTGTGAGAATACTTTAGTGAATTGGAAGGTTAAGAAATTTGACAAGAACACTAGAAGGAGAGGATATAAAAAAAGGCAAGAGAGTGAACTTATTATATCAAAAGCCTAAAAGAGACTGAGTGATACACGAGAGGTGAGTAATATTTTTTTAGAGACATACACTAAGGGAGTGGTAAGGTCCAATATTTTGTTCTTCTAACCTTTGTTTTGCAGGTCTTTAAATGTTTTAAAATGTATGAAGGAACATATCTGGGGTTTATGGAAGATACAATGATATATAGTTATAGTTATAGTTATGGTTGTTAGTATGGGAGAAATGCATATGGTAGAGTAAGTATAAAGAAAAAAGTAAGGTGACGCCTCCTAGCTATAATGCATTGAAGTTTCCCCTATTGCTTTTAGCTTTTGAAGCAGAAGATTACATAGTACAGGAAGAAAGAGTCGAAGCATTATTCTACTCCTATGGTATATGGGAAGAAGACAAGGTTCCATTGGTCAAAGTATCCTTTACTTCTTTGGTCCTTGATTGGTTGAAATACATTTGTGAATATAGGTGGAGAAATGGTTGGAAACCAATCACATCTTGGAGATTGTTGTAGCAAGTCTTAAGAGATAAATTTGGGATTCTTGACTATGAAGAAGAAGGAACAACTGTTGGTAACTCTTGTACATTTTTTGAGGACGAAGACAGTAGAGTAGAGGACGGTTATAAATATGTTTATATGGAGGAAAAATATGACGAAGATGGGAGAATGTACAATGAGATGTTAAAAAGGGAGTTGGTGTGTAAAACTTAAAACGGGATGCTACTAATTACTATAATGCAAGGCAAGTGGACCTAGTAATGTAGAGGTAAGTTTTAACCCAAGTGTCGAACCTCTCGAGGAACAGACGAAGGATCAAGAACTAATCGTGTTTCTAATGTATAGTTTACAAAGAAGATGCCATTGAAATAAAAGTAAAAAGAAAAACTAAAAGAAAACAAGCAATATAAAAAACGGTGGAATCCCCTTAATCCTTGTTACAAGTTCAATTGGAAAAACATTAATAAAAACGATGTTGAATTAATTAAGTGGGTCATCACTCAAATCGGGCAATACCTATCTCTAGGCGAAAGCCACCCTACTCAGTAACCCTTAGAGGAATTTTTTTCTCCCTAACAAATTATGAGCGCAATAAACTTAGGTGATTTAAAAGACCTAAAAGTGCAATATTGTATTTGTAGTCAATTGCCAAAATTAACCCCCAATTGATTGCCTTAGATCGTTCTTCCTTTTCAATTCTGAACAACCTTATGATCAATTTAATCTCGCGACAATTTAATTACAAACAAACACAATTGGAAGACAAATGAAATTAAACAAATATCGAAATCAAGAATTTAAACCAAGAACTTTATAATCAAGAACCAGGTTTCAACCCCTATCCTAACAATAAAAACTACACACGATTCATATTGAAAAAACTGAAAATTAAAATATAAAATTCAATAACAAGAAAGGAAAAAGAAAGCTCAGGATTTAAATCAAAGCCGCAATTGAAATCTCGAACGTCTTCCAAGCTCGTCTTTCGAGTAGCCAAGTTGAAGATCGAAATCTTGAAATTATGTTGTCAATTCATGAATCCAAGAAACTAAATTATAGAAATCTTGAAACTTTACTAACTAATTGAATGTATAAAACCTGAAATTTAAAGAGTGTTTAATCTAATATAACCTAATTAATCTAATTCTAACCTAAGTATCTAATTCTATCCAAGCATGTCTACAATAATTGCAATAAGACCCCTTATATAGAGAAGAAAAATACGAGAAAACCAAGTTGAAATTGGAACAAAATACAATAAAATTGAGTTTGTTTTGGACTCAATCACCTCCTGCCAGCACAGCCTACTACCAATAGTAGGTGAAGCCTACCGGTCATGGTAGGTCTCTGTTGCCAATGCTTTTTGTGCCACGGAACCTACCAGCGATGGTAGGGCAGACTACCTCGCGCGGTAGGTTGGATTATTTATTGCCGACAGCTCCGTTTTTGTCATTTTTGCTCTGCTTTTGCCCATTTTCATTTCCTTTCATCGTTTTCACTTCCAGAGTGTGCCGAAGACAAGAATAAGAGATATTTAGCTAAAATATATGCTTTCACATATCAAAAACACTGAAAATATTGAAATTAACATATAGAAAATATAGACAAAAATGCACTTATCAGGAGTAAAGCAAGATGCCATAAAATGTTGAAAATCATGGGATGAAAGAAGAGCAAGAGGAAATGAAAAGAGTGAGGAAACAAAAGAAGAGTTGAGCTCTATTCTATTTGAGGAAGATAAAAGAGAGGAAATGAGTGAGAGTTATTATGACATTAGTTCACCATTAAACTCGCTTCCTAGTGAGGAGGTGAACTTGTTTGCTAATGTATTTAACCATTTCTTTGCTGGTTTATCTCTATGTGTGCAGAAATTCGAAACTCAAAACATGGAAAATGAAGTCTTTACTACAAGCTCTACAAAACCATACGATTCTTTCCTTCCACATCTTTCTTATGTTTTGATCTCTTATACAATGATTTAATTATTGTTATTTTTCTCTCCTTTGTGATAGGAATCAATCTCAATTCCTTAATTCCGTAGCAACAACTTGTGGAATGAAGCCAAGCCATGGAATGGGAGCCAAAGTAGAAAGCATGGGACATGAGCTCAGCGTCAGCCATGAAGACATAATAATAAGCTTTTCTATAAACCTTTATCGTTTATGCCATGAGTTATCTTTTAAGGAATTAAAGTTGTTCTTACTTGTATATGCTTCTTATATGGTTATGGTTGGAGGCTCCTTGGTTATGGCTCTTACTTTTCATCTAGCTCTTGATGTCGCTCGTATGTCTAAGTGCTTGTCTTCACGTGCCCATCTTGAGAAACAACTTTTTGATACTGATGCTAGAATTAAACTATCTTACTTTGACCTTGAGTTGTTACATGATGACCTCATCATTGATCTTATTATTGGTAATACATTATCTTCTTGTGCGTCTATGTGGAGTAAGATTTATATCTTCCTTGGATCTCTTGTTGGTAGTGGTTATGCTAAAAGAGTTAATTAGTTATCTTGTTCTTTGCATGATGATCTTTGTTTAAGCATATGGGAAAGTTTGTTGAGGGATGTTGTTATTTTCCTTCTTTTCTTGAAATTTGTATGACGATTATTGATGATTCCAATTCTTTCTAGCCAACTTTTTCTCTTTGAGAGTGGTCACATTGAAGTTTTTTGTCATGAGCTTAAGCTTTTAGTAGATGATGAAACTTTGAAAACTTTGTTGTTTAAAATTTTCATGGATTTCCAATTTATCATTTTCATTTCAAGGAAATCAGTGGTGTTGTTAATTTGTGAAAACAAAAGGAGAGGTAGTTTTTTAGAATCATCTTTGTGGTTTTGTGAAGACTACCTTTGAAAATGGTGCTTTTGAACTAACTTTGAAGAAACATCTTGAGTATCCTATTTCATTCAATGAATTTCTACAAAAAGATACTTTTCTAAATGATTTGTTAGTTCAAAACAAGGGTCGTTGTGTTAAGCCTTGGAATCATTCTTTTGAAGGAACTTTGTTTAACCATTTACCATACACTAGGAGCTCTTGGAGGGGTTGATATTTAAAGAGGATTTGAAGTTCTTCAAGTTTTAAAGATAAATCAATGTATTTTTTCATGACATGGGTCCTTGCCTCTATCTTGGAAAAGTATACATGAAAGTTTCTCCCTTTACCATCTTCCCTTCAAGGAAATCTTTTGGAAACATCGCTTAAGAAGAAGAGTTATACCTCTAAGGATATTCATGAGCTTTACTCGGTAATTGGAAGTGTTGATCCTGAAATTCCTTATTAAAACCTTTGCTGAATGAATTGAGAAATTCTTTCGATAGTTCTTTAAAAGGGAAAGGAGAAAGAAAATGTCATTTTCTTTTACCATTTGAAGAGTTATGTTGGGAGTTTGATATTGGAAAGGAATTACAAATTGATTTCACATTCTCATAAGCCAAGTCTTTGATTTTCAAAAGAAAACTTCTAGCTAAATATCCCTATGGTTTTGAAACTCTTGTTGCTAAAATTTCTTGCAATCTTCTATGTATTTTTAGAGTTTTGAATATTTACTTATCAAGAATCCATGAATGGCTTTTGAATATGGAGGATATAAGCTTGAACTATCATTTTCCTTTCAAAGATTGTTGTTTTAAAATATCTTTTCCTTATAGTTTTTTAAACTTGTTAAATAGAAGTTTCATTGATCCTTGCTTTCTTCATTTCTTGGATATTCAATCTTTTACTTGGATCCTCAGAAACCAACAACATCTTTTGAGCTAGTAGAATCTTAAACATCCTATTTTTATGTTCATCGTATGAGATTCCATGAAAATGTTAGCTTTGAATTTCATTGGCCATTCAAAGACTTTCGAGGAGTTTGATTTGATGATATTTTTATAGGGAATGACCTTTTCACTCTTATTTCTAACCTTTTGAAGGAGAGTCATTTCCATCTTTCAGAAGTTTTGTTTGCATCATCCGTCTATCATCATCTTTTAAGCTTCATTGGTTTATTGAGTATGTTTTCCATTTTCAATATCATTTACTTTTCAAGGATGTTGATTGTGTGAGACTTTTTGAAGATTTGACAAGAATGTTACTCTTTGGGAATTGTGTTTTAAACATGTTTTCAAAAACTCCTAAGGGTACACTTCTTGTTTGGAATCTCAAACATTACTTAACTTCTTTTTCGTAATTTCAAAACCTTTTGAAAAGTTTAACTTTCTATTATTATCTTCCACATAAAGAACTTTTGAGCATTAAAGTTATTGCTTGGATCCATTTAAATGATTTCCTTGTTAATCTTTGTGCTCTTCTCTATAGAAATCATGTAAGGCGTGGTTTGGTCATATCACTTCCTTGGATGAACATGTTTTGAATCTCTTTTTGCAAATTTGTTATGAGCTTCATGGACCTTTTAAGGAAGAGTTGAATATTCGGTCTTAATTGCGCTAGTCCTTCAAATATTTCAAAACTTATGATTAGATTTGCATCGTCCTTTTAATGAAGTCTTAGAATCATTTGACGAAGTGCCTAACCGACAAGATTTCTATGCTTTTAATTATGCTCTTTTAGAATAAAATATGGTAAAGCATGTGTGGTATGTGCTTTCATCTTCCTTGGACAAACTTTTCTTGAACTTCTATGGTTCTGCTTCTTTTCAATCTCACAAGCCTTTCTAGGAAGTGTTGGTTTTTTAGGTCTTACTCGATGTTTGAAATGTTGGTATACAAATTGAAGTGAAAGTTGTTCATTCTTGCCAAGCTCTTGAGTGGATTATTGATAATATACTTGGCATAGTTCCTTTCGTTGCATTCAATGATTATACCATTTCTAATGTAGTCCATCTATCTTGCTTGAATGAAGGTACGGATTCAAGGATAAATCCTTTTGAAGTGAGGGGGTATGATATGATCCCAGAAGCAGATGAAACGATAAAGGTCACGAAAGGATCATTCACAAGATCAAGGGCAAAGAAAAGCATAAGATTGACAGCTTTGACACTTTTGCTTCACATACATTTTTGACAACCTTCTGGTTTAAAAAAAAAAAAGATGAGGCCTTCATCAACTTTGTAGAAAACCCTTTAAGGATTATGAAATGCAAGAATATGTTTGAATCAGAGTTCGTTTGGTACTTCAAATCATTAAAGGAAATAATCACATTTGGATTGCATTCTAGTTTTACTACACTTTTGTAAATGAGGCATAACTAGAGCTATAAGCATCCAAATGAGATTATGCAAGCTGATGGATAGATAATAGAAAGAGATACAACTTTGATGAAGACATAATGACTGAATTGGACATTTAAAGTTCCAAAAATACATTGGATCCAAAAAACCCTGGCTGGGCAGCTTCTATCCGAGTTTTGAGGGATAAACTTGATGTTTTCATTATTTTAATTCCGATTTTAATTTATTCCAAGGTTTTAATTATGTGATTGTTGCCCAAATTACCCCTTAGATATTAGCTTAATTACTAGGTTTAGGAAGAGGACTTGTATAGCCTATAAATACATCTCATTCTCTTATACTTGACAACTAACGAATTATGAAATAAAACTTGCAGCCATGTTTCTAGAGATCTTTCCTAGGGTTCTCAGGATTTCTTTTCTTTTTCTCTTATACTAGGGTGATCTCCTAGCTAGATTAAACTAGAATCCTTGAACATGATTTTCAAGGGATTCAAGATCATTTACAATTCCTAATCTTGAAAAGGTGATCACTGTTAGGTCTCTTCTTTGTGAAGAATAGGTGAAGAGTTTTTTTATCTGTTGATTCATCCATTTGGGGAAAGATTAGTGAATTTCTTCAAAAGGGTCTAGCATTTGTTGTTAGGTTTGTTTGAAGGGTTTTCTAATACAAAGACCTCATAGAAAGGAGGCATTCTTGGGTAATTTGAGCTCTTCCACAACCTTGAAGAGAGTTCATATTAGTTTTTGTTGCAAATTTAGAATGAATCTTCCCTTTCATTATGGGGTTTATGATGCTTAGTTCTCCATAGGGTTTATCATGGAGTGTGTTGGTTGCAAATCTTCAATGGAAGTACTTCGAGCAAGGAGTTGATCTTGGGAAGTTGATTGAATCAATCAACCTTCTATAACGGATCCACATCAAATTAGTATCAGAGAACCTCCGGTGGAAGGTCCATTTACATTTATATTGTTTGAAATTCAATGGAAAAAGAAATGAGAAAAATACATGATGATCTAAAATAAAATCCAAGGAGATCAAGCAAAATTTGTACAGAAAAATTGAATGAAAAATAGTGATAGTGCAAGTGTGTTTGTAACTTTTGTGATGTATATAATCTCCTATGAGTTGAGGATCAATTGAATAATTTTTACTCAATTTCGAGTCCATTTGATTGATCAAATCGATTGAATATTGAAAAGTGTTTTGAGATCTCGGTTGCAGAAAAAGTGTGAATTTAAATTGATTGTATCTTGTGTTATACTGATTCAATTCCGTTGAAATTTGAGCTTAAATTCATCCTCTTCGAGTGATGAATCTGTCTAAACTTGTTTTTTTCGTTTCGGATTAGTATTTACAGAGGTATTGCTGTTTTAGGCATAGAGTGTCATCATCCCTTGTTTTCTGGAAGTTTTTCTTAGTACTCTTTATTTCATTAATTAGCTTAGTTTCTTGGAATTTCTTTGAATTTGATTTCTAATTGCATTTTTGTGTGTTCCTATTCTTTCTTTGATAATCAATGATAATTGTTGGCTCTTTTCTGTAGACAAACTCTTTTAAATTCCTTACACTTCAAATGTTTGATAAATTATTTCTTTGAACTCTTTGGGTCCAACTAAGTGCATTAATTGTTTTACTTGCTTGGGTGGATACTCTTGGTTGACTTGGCTAAGAAGTTTGAAGAATCTATAGAACCTTGAAATATGAGTGATTGTATGAGGCAAGAGGGTGAGTTTATCTTCATAAAAGCCAATAAGATAGCATACACGAGAAAAATGAGTGATCATCTACAAGAGTGCATACACTTCGGGAGTAATTTTGAGATACTTTTTGTTAGTTTTATTGATGTTTTTGCAGGTTTTAAATCATCTAAAACAAACATGGAAGATCAGTTGCATCATATGTAATGAGCCATAGAAGGGTTGGTGCAATAACGATCATCTCTAGCAAAGGATATGGGAAACTTAAAAAGAGAAGAGGAAGCCATTTTGGGACAAAGTAGTAGATGCAATCTTGGTGGACACTCAGTTTATAATAATCAATTGGGATATGGTAACTTCTCTTCTTATTCTAGATCTTATGAACAAAATTCTTATGATTGCTATGGGGACAATAAGCTTGGAGCTAGAAATTGTTATAAAGATAGATCCTATAAGAGAGTTCTATGGAATGAAGTTAGCAAAAGAGGGAATTATGTGAAAATGGATGAGAGGTCCCATAAAACAAGAGGGATGTTGAAAGATACAATGATAGTTATGGTCATCTAGAGCATAGCTATGGTGGTGGAACGTATGGTGAGAACATGTATAATGAGTATAATGAAAGTTATAGCTATGGAGGGTACAATTGTGAAAGAAGTTCTCAAACTTTGGGAACTAAACCTCTTCCATGGGGAACTTTTGGTCCTTATGATCATGTAGCATAGGAGCGAGAAGTGGAATCTTTTTTCTATTCCTATGGTGTAAGAGAAGAAGAGCAGTTTCAATTGGTGCTAAAATATTTCTCTTATGTGGTCAATGATGGGTGGGATTGTAATTTTGAGTATAGAAGGAAAATGGGATTAAACCAATCAAGACTTGGAGCTGAATGAAGCAAGCATCAAGGATTAGATGTGGAGTTGAAAACCATGAACAGCTAGGACAAGGTCAATCAAAGGTTAAGTTCATGGAATCATCAATGGTTGAACAGTCTACAAAAGTAAAGGGGCTCCCTAAAGCTGAAATTGAAGAAAATGCTAAGTAACATGTCATGGAAGAGACATCCAAAAGAGGAAACTTGTTAATCATGAGCGAGAAGAATATTAAAATTAAAGAAAAAGAAAGAGGGGAAGATAAAGAGAGATTTGTTGAGAGATTATGTATCTTTGATTCCATCTCTATCCTTTCAAAGGAGTGAATATTTTGAGTGTTCAAAAGAGAAAGAAAGTGAGCTTGAGAAATGTGAGAGAGTAAAAGAAAATGAGTGCTTCATTGAGAAACAAGAGAGAGAAAGAGAAGAGCAGAGAGTAAAAGAGATAGTTGTACTTGAAAAGAGTGAGGAAGTGAATTTCTATGCTAACAAACTAACTCTTTCTTTGCTAATAAATCTTTATATATGCAGAATTTTGAAGATGCAAGCAAGGATGAAGGAGGAAAGCTTGCCTACAAGTCCATCAAGACCATAAACTTCTTTCTTTCTAATCCCTACTTGTGCTTTGAGATTTATTTATGGAAATTAAGTTGTTCTCAATTGTTTTTATGGAACATGGATATGGATTTTACTTTCTCAACTCTCTTGGAACTTTATTAGACAAGAAACAAGTCATAGAGTTAAATTCCTTTTCTCTTGCAATTCCTACAGTTGATGAATACCATTTCAATATTGCTAATTTTGCTTCTTCTGTGCTAGGAGTTGAAGACAAAGGAAGAAGCATAGAGAAAGAGCTTGGCACTATTCTTGAATACTTACCAATAAGCCTTTTTCTTAATCCTTCTCTTTCATTTCATGAAGTCTCTTTTGAGGAGTTAAAGTCTTTGTTGGTTTCTTATACTTTTCATGTGGGCATACTTGGTGATATATGTGTTATCTCTTTTGGGAATTTCTTATGCCTTGTATGACTAAGTGCTTTTCTTCTCATGCTTCTCTTAAGGGACCAAGGATTATTAGTGGAACTAATTGTGATTTTTCTTATCTTGAGCATGATTTTTTACATGAAGATTCTTTCCTTGAATCAAAGTTGGTTGATAGTTGGAAATCTTATCACGTGATTGATATGCTTAATGAGAATTTTTTAGGAAAGCTTGTGGATTATTGTGGCTATGTGATATCTTTCCTCAATGATTGTATTTGGACTTTCAATGTGTTTATTCTTAGTAACAAACTTGAGATCTTTTTAAGTCCGCAAATTGCGTTCTCTTGTAACAAACATGACCTTTCAAATATATATCATTCTTTGAATATTTTGATCGGAAATGACAAAGGTTTTAAATTCTATCATGTCCATTTCAAAGATTTTTTTTAAAAGGTTTTGGAATCATGATAAAGGTAGGGTTGGACAAGTTTGCAAAGATTTTGTCATTGAGCATCTTTATTACCACATACCTTCCAAGGATTGGTTTGCAAAGTTGTTCATTTCATTTGTAGTCTTCAAAAAACTCCTGTGCATTAACTTTGAAACATGCACTTGAAGCTACATTGTTTAGTCATCTACTTCTTAAAGAGTTCTTTGATACAATGGTTTTCAAAGAGGAATGTAGAACATCTTGGAATTTCGGGAATTTTATGCCTACATTTTCTCACTTCGTGCAAAATGAAAAAATTTGAAACTCATCAAGGCTATTCTTTCATTTAAAATACTTTTGTTTTTATTTGGAAGGAGCATTTGAATTATCATTTCCTTTTCAAAGAAAGAGATTTCGAATGTGCGGTTTTCATGGCTATTTTTAAAAGAATGAGAGCTTTTAATATTATTTACCTTTCAAATAATTTGATTTTAAATCTTTCTTTGCAAAATTGACAAGAAAGTTGTTTCTTTATACTTGTATTTTAAATTTTGTTCTCATACTTCTTGAGAAAACACATTGTGTTTTGACCATTGGAAATCATTACAACTTTTTGTTTCAATATTTGAAATCATTACACACCTTGACCTCTAGATTTCATCATCTTTTGAAGTTATTCCAAACTCACAATCTTTTTTATTTACCTTTAGAGTTAGGAAATGATGAAAGTTTATACTTTCATTTTCCTTTTAAAGAGTGATTAAATAAATGGATTTTTGGAAGAAATGTGACAAATCTTGGGACTTCAGAAACTTTGTTTCTACGTTCTTTTATCTTGATTGTGAAGTTGAAGAGTTTGTAGAATCTAAAGTCTCTTATTTTCTTTCAAACTCTTTTGATATCATTTCCATTTTGCATTTCATCATTCTTTTAAGTAAGAAATATTTCAAACTCTTTAATTTCTCTCTGTATCCTTTGATTTTGAAAAGGGTAAATGCTTCTTTTATCATTTTCCTTTTAAAGACGTTGTTATTAAACCTTTCATTGATTTGCAAGATTTCTATACTTTCCATTGGGTTTATGTTTGGAGAATTCTTGTAAAACTTGAATGATTATTGAAGGGTCCTTTCTGGAATTGCTTTACTTTAAACTTCTTTGTCTATACAACCTTTTCTTATCATAGACCCTTCAAGGAAGTTCTAGAACCCTTGCTTGTTTTGTTTTTTAGATGGTATTTGGATTTATTTGTTTAATTCTTAGTAGTGCTAATCTTGTTGAATTCCATTCTAATGTTGCCTGCTTTGTTGTGGATATTCAAAGGAATCGATTAGAGGCCGAATCATTTTTAAGAGAGCGGGTATGATATGAAATTGACATAGAATCATTCAATAATTTCCCTAGGAGCAACTAGTTTCACTAGAAGATTGAACACATCATGGTTGAAAGCTTAAAATGAGGAAATTTGGGTTCAAATTGAAGACTTGAAAGAGTTTACAAGACCTCCAAGACTCATTAAAGTCATAAGAAGCTCAACAAATCAAACTAGAACCTCCAAGCCATCATAGATGACGAAATAAGCAAGGAAGGGAAGAAAATAGAGCCTACTAGATATGGTAGCCTCTCACCCTACCTTCCGTGGTAGCTCTCGAGCGAAACGGGGGTATTTGATAATTAAGTGGCCGGACTTGATGGGGTATAGACTACAACTTCATTTTTAGTCAAAATTAGTTAGTTTTGGGTCAATTCTTAGTTTTTTTATTTCCATGTTTTGTAACTAACTTTATTAAAGGTTAATTAGGTCTTTTAAACACTAATTAGGTTTAGGAGAGGATGTTAGGGGTTTTCTATAAATATCCTATTATGCTTCGTTCGTAAGTGTAAGAAAAATTGAACTTGAGTGAAAATTGAGAGAATTCCCAATTGGGTTTCTAGGGTTCTTCAACCCATCTTAGCTTAGTTCCTAGTGGTTTCCTTCCTTAGTTGGTGAACAATTGATGAGCATAGATTGTAAGTCTATGGAATTCAATTGATCATCATCAATTCCTCTTTAATCAATCCTAGAAGTTCTTGTTTTTTTGGTTGATTAATTAGGTCTTTGAATTGTGTAGCTTGGGTTTTAGGGCCTTTATTTCCCTAAGGTTCTTGTTACCAATTTCAAAAGAATCTTCCCTCTTATTCTGAGGTTTATGGTGCTGAGTTCTCTATAGGTTTTATAGTGGAGTATGTTAGTTTCAAATCTTCAATAGAAGTACTTCAAGTAAGGAGGTGACCTTGGGAAGTTGATTGAATCAATCAAGCTTCTATAAGTGGATTCACATCAAAAACTCTATACTTAATGGAAGTAATATGAAATAATCTTTATGGTTATGTGTCTATTTGGATCCTTTTATTTACAGTACACACATAATGTCCACGTACTTTAAGTAGTAATCCGCTTGTTGGGTCGTGCTTCATAGTAAGGTGTAGATTGCTGTTACTTAATGTTCAACCAATATTGTTCTTGGCCGGTTACTGAAGTTTGCATGCCATTGAATTAAAGGTCTTTGTATGATAGACTCTATCATGGATGATCGTAATCTAGATCAATGAGTGGTCATTCTTATAACTATCATACAAGTATGCTGGAGCATATAGAACTAGACTCGATGATAGAGGTTTTCTGGAAAGTACTATAAAGGAAAAGAAACCTTGCCTATCACAGTTACAACGTGGATAACTACTCTATGGTTAGAGTATGAGTTGGTGTTCTAGCAAACCTAAACTCCTTCTCCTTAGATGTGCTATAGGGAGACTTCTAGCATGAGGTCAATAATCCTTGTACTTTGGATAGTTAGCATTACTTAGTCAAGACGGACATGTATAATAACTTCTATGGGAATCATCCCTTGTGATTTTCCGGGATAATTAACAAGATCTAGGCTTGGAATAAAATCTCTGGATGTTTGCTTTAGGGAAGCATCCTAAGATAAGCAAGAAACATCCTAAGGAGTAATTGATTATCAGACTAGACATCTAAGGATGCTAGACATCATTAGGAGTTAGTACACTTACTTAACCTATACTAAATTATGAGTGTCACGTAGAGGGGTATTCTCGTTATTACACCTGTAGGGAAAAGACTTGTTTACATAGTACTGTTCTGGGGGTCAATATATCCATATAGTAATAAATGGAAATATTTAAAATGAGAAATAATGCTAGTCTATAGCAAGGTTATTTTTGTCATTTCAGTAGCTGGAAATAATTTATTCTTTGGTCCTTGGAGTAGCTCATAAAACCGGGGTGACTTATATGTCACAACACAAGAATAAAATAACTAGAGAATAACTAATGGTTATTTGATTAATAGGGTCATATGTATTTATATAGTAAATTGGGTTGAACTATTTAATTAAATAAGAAGCCCAAAGGCTTTGTTACATATTGGGTTGGTAAGTTTTTGGGTTTTTAATTAATTCATTATATTAAAAAAAAGGCCGTTGATATATACAGGGCTTTAATTTTGAATCAAGGGCAACACTTTTTGTATTCTCTAACCTACCCCCCTTAATAAATTTTTTATATTCGTTTCTTCCACAAAAAAGTTCACTCTCCTAATTTCTTTTTCTTTGTTCATCATCGGACAGTGAACCCTAAGGTGGCATTCTAGAGGGAGGTAGCCGATGATATCGGATTGGTTAAAATCAATATTGGAAACAACTCTAATTGAGGAATTGGAAGGTGAAGGTGAACAAAATACTCCATTATAAGAACAAATATTTGAATCCATCCAATTTGATATGAAATTAAAAGGGTCATAAATTAAAAAAGTCTTGTTGAAGAATAGCCGTGGCAGTGGCCGATTCATGGTCGGCATTCCAGAGAAGGAAGACCCAAAAAATATACTAGAGCAAGCCAAGAATGCCTTTCCACACTCTCTCTCTCTCTCTCTCTCTCTCTCTCTCTCTCTCTCTCCCCTTCACCCTCTGTCTCTTCTTATTCTTCTTTTCTCTCTGCCATTTTTTTTTTTTTTTGGTATCTCTCTCCAAGACTTCTTTGGTAATTCCCTTTTCCTTAATTTTCTTAGGTAATTACTCCTCGCTATCAGATTCCACTTATCAATTCCTCTGATAAGCTTGTTATGGCTTCCAAGAAAAAGTTGCCATTGCTGATTGAAGCATTAGATAGGAAAAAGAGTGGGTGCTACACCCCAAAAACCTAAAAAAAGAAAATTGTGAAATTGAATCATATTTATTTTAAAAAAGGAAAATTTTTTCTTTTGTTGAACAGAAAAATTAATAAAAAACTACTTAGCAGGGATAATATAGAGAATAAAAAGATTTTCTTTGGATTCAAAATTAGAGCCCTAGAGTTATCAATACCCTTAAAAAAAAGCACAGAAATAACTAAACCAAACAATGTGGGTTGAGCTTGTTCTGAGTTGGACTGAAATGACCCTAAGGACATATCAGCCTAGGGTGGCAGCCACCATGTGGGATAATTATCTCTTTGGAGTCTTAGTTGGAAAGGGAGAATCTAGGAGGTGGTTGAGATCACTTATGACTTGGAACCTATCCATAGCTTATAGAAGTTGATCCAAACAACCAAACTCCTCTCTCATTCAGCCATCCATAATCACAAAATTGATATCCCTCCTTTTCCCTATTCTAGCAAAAATTATTGAGAAAATAAGAACACAAAAGCTTCTTCAAGTTTTCTCAAAAATAATTCAACAATTCTTCTCTTATCTTTTAGTTATTTTTCCTCTTTCACCGTAGACTCTTGTGAACTACATGAATACTCCAAAAGGCCTTAGAGACTTGCTGGATAACCATTATCGACGTCCCATCTCAAAAAGGAAGCAGAATTGAGCAACGAGTACAAAGTGGCAGCACATCCGATTTCTAGAGAACAACTGTGAAAGGCACTCTCAAAAGGTATAAAAGATCCCCTTTTACCCTCTTTTATTTCTTTCGCTGCCCCTCTATAACCTTCATGTGGTGTCAGAGTGGATTCATATAAGGAGCATGCTATTTTATATATTAAATGGAAAAGTAGTTTTCTTACAGTTTGCTATTTTTTTCAAATTTTGATTTTTAAACTACTTTTGGAGGCTTTTTTTGCCATTTCACACCATCTCTTGGGATTAGATTTTGTATAAACCTTGTGGTTAGAGGTTTTGTTAGATTTTTGTTTTTTATTTCATTTCATTTCAGCATTTTTTCCATTAGAAAATTGATGTGCACCTTGCAAGTGAATATATAGGCTTGTGTAAGTTTTTTTCTTGTTTAGTGTGCTTTTTTTCATTTTTTCTGGATTTTGGGTCGCTGGAACCAAAGCTAGATCAATGATTGAGTGAATGGCAAAAAACGAAGCCTGAAATGACGGACACCTGGACAGCCCGCTATGCAAGCTGTCCGGCAACCTGCATAATGGACTGATTTGCAATCCACAGACTATTCGGTGGTGCCAAGGCTGCCTAATCTTAGGACAGTGGGCTGGGCACTATTTTAGGCTTCTAATGGACCAAGGTTGACGGATTTGTGGGTTTTCTTAATGGTCTGGCCAAAACGGAGGTGTTAGTGGGTGTGCACTACCAAGAATTCAATAGAAGATCCATGAAGTTAAAACTTTTGTAATAGATAGTTTAATTACCTTGGTTTTATTCCTTGAGATGGTTTAACTTGCTCTATGATGTGTTTATGCATGTTTAGAAAATCACTTTAGGATAAAAGGGCATATTTGTTTACTTTATGCTTTTTTTCATTTTTGTTATTGGTCACTAGGGCTATAAACGGGGCGGGTCTTACCCGTACCCGCGCGGGTCTATACCTGTTTATCGTGGGTAAGGTTAAAATTTTATGCTTGTGGACCTATACCCGTACCCATCCCTTATAGATTCTATTAAATGTTGGAATCCGTAGGCAAAACAAACAAAATAAAAACTACGAAAATCCACCAATAGGATCTGCACATACTAGAAAATCGATTGGATAGAAACTACCTCAAGTTTTCTGCCGTTAGGTGTGGAGGCGCTGCTGTTTACGCTTCGCCCTCTACTGGTATCCATGCGACAAACTCCTCTGCAAGCAATCGGGATGCTAGCCTCTTCTGCATTCTCAAAACTGTTCAGAACTAATCCTAATTATCCGGTAATGCATCGAATTTTTTAGAGAGGGAGGCTAGATCTATATCACCGTTCTAGGGTTAAAGCCTTTTTGTTATAATAAGATGAAGATGGCTACCGAGAAAAAGTTAACATAACCTTTTATAGCTGGCAATATCAGAACCCTAATTGTCATCTAATAATAGTTTAATCTCGTCCGTCTATTCTTATAATCATCCAACGATTGGATGAATAATATTAAGTAATTATTTTCTTTTATCTGATAAATAAAATTAGTTACTTATTAACTTACCAGAAAATACAATATGGAATCTAATTCCCCTTTTGTATACGTTCAATGAATCTGGATACGAACTAGATTCATTGAACGTGGACATTGTGCTCACAAGATCATCTATGCGTGTGACCATAGGTTCACTTAACGTTAGCAGTGAATGAAAAACTTCCTAGACATTTATTCACAAAACATAAGCAGCTTCTAGCAAGACATTATGTTTACCCAAGTTAAGTAAAAGCAATCATAACCTAGCATGAGTTTTAATATTTGGTCCTTTTGTCACACGATATCCTAATTAAGTAAAAGGCATGGACCGAGTCTTCCTCATAAAACTTAATTAACTATTTACTTGATCACCAGGCAGATAGTTCCAAGAAATATTATTCATAACACCTTATTAATACTTATTTGAGTATGGCCATGTGTATTTTCCAGTCTTCCTTATCAAGGGCCCATGGATATCTCTCTCTAAAAAGAGAGGGACAAATCCCTTTCACTATCTCCAATATTCAAGCCATGACAAGAAAATAGCCCAACCAATGGACATAATAATCACCTAATTAAAAGTGATGTTTGACTATGCCAAAACATACTTTCTCTCCATGCAAGAAGCATTAGAAATATTATATCAAAGGACACCAAATATAAAACTTAGCAGAAATACTTATGACTTAAACCCATGCAATATTTCTTCTTCACTTTGGGTCATGCCCAATACAATATTCTCAATATGTATTTATGAATTGATTTTATATCTCATATTCATGATCAATAAAACTTGATCATCAATCAACTTCACAGTAGTTTAATAATACAAGATGTAATAAAACTAGGGATAAACAAGAATAGTCTTTTACTAGCAATAAGGGTTTTACTATCAAGTCACATACTTGATGATCAAGAGTATGAAATACAATTCAAAGTACTTGCTTCATAAATCATAAATGTAAATCAATTTGTCTAGGGCATATATTAACATTAAATAGGTATGGGTAGGTATGATGATACCCAGACCCGTATACCCGCATACCCATTATAATAAAATAATATATATTCATAATATTATATTATTTTTATATTTTTAATTAATACATAATTTATACACTTGTGATTTTGAGTGGTTTATTTTCTTAGTTTAGAGAAGAGAAGAGAAACTTTTTTCATAGTTTAGAGAAGAGAAATTTTTTTTAAGATTTCTTAGGGCCTCATAGTTTAGAGAAGAGAAATTTTCTTCAAGATTTCTTCTTCTTCAAGACATCAGTACAACTGTTTTTTCCATTGGATGTTTCTTGTGGACTTGTTTCTCTCATTCAAAATTCTATACCGCTGGTTGTTTGTTCCAAAGGCGAATAATAGAGGCATAATTTTTGTAGGTTAGATTTTTTGAAAATTTTTTTTATATATTTTTGTTTAACAAGGGAAAAAATAGAAAAATGCCATACGGGTACGGATATACCCAGATCCTTACCTAGACCCTAGAGGGTCGGGTCTGGGTCTATAAATTTTATACCCAGAGGGTATGGGTCTGGGTCTGGGTCCATGTTTCATTATAAGGGTCTGGGGCTGGGTCTTGGAGTATCCAGAGAGTCTGGAACCATTTACACCCCTATTGGTCACATAGGTTTAAAGGAAAGAAAAGCATGCAACATGTTTATTGTTGCTTTTTGATTCCTTGTGTTATGTATGTGTCTACAACAAGGAATTTTTTCTCCAACGGATGAACTTGGTCAAAATGTTTTTCTTAAGAAACCTTTTATTAGAACAATAAGTAAAAAGTGTTCTTTAAGTAATCATACCTTGGACAAGTAAAACTGTTTAAGTTATTATCTTTGTAAAAGGTTTTAAAAATGGAACATTTTTACAAAAATCCTTTTAAAAATAAAATATTGAGTAGGAGAGGGACTCCAATAGTTCCATGGCTTTCGTTGCTGGTTCTAGTAACTAGTCCTAGATTTTCTCGTCACCCTAGGAGTGACCCCATGTAGGATGGTTTTCTGAGACTTAGACATTACAAATTGAACTCAAGATTAAAGCCAGGGACATGTGTTAGGATCAGTCAGCTCACGCTTGAGGTACTAATACTAGCTTATCCGTAGCTTGTATGAGGTGGTAGCCAGGCCACTTGGAGCCATCTTCGAGATACGAGCTATAGGTGTTTGGTCAAGTAACGGTTATATACTCAACTTAGAGGGTATTAACCTCTTAAAGGAGATCTGTTGTTTACTATAAGAGCTAAATGTGGTCACTAGATGTGGATATGTCACTGCATAGATCAACATGCTAAGCCACCATATTACAAACCATAGGTTAGGGTTATCTTCAGTCCAAGATAATATGAAAAGATCAATATTTCTATGGAAATGATATATGTGTATTTAAATTCATTATTCCAAATGTTATTCCATTTCTATTTTACATTTTATGTCTAGTGGAGATTCTTTTAGTCTTTTGTGGGTATTCCTATTTGAGAATTAAAATATCAAGCTTAAATATAAGGAATAGAAAGGAACTTTGACATATTACTTAAATTCTTTGAGTATAAGTATGTCGGACGGATCCCTTAAGCGCAAAGCTACACATACATGAAAGGACACTAACTAAAGAGTTGAATACTCTATGTTAGCTTCCATGTGTGCTACTCTAAGCATGATGGCTAAGCATATTGCCATTGTATATGAACTTGACTTAACTCTTAGGGAGATATCTTGGCCTAGTAGATTCACATCGATGACCCTTATCTCTAGTGATTTCTCTGCTAGAACTGAGGTTAATACCGAGAAGTTCAAGTAGAAGAAACTAGAAATGAAGTTAGATGTCAAGGGTAAGAAAGAGTAAAAGGAATGCTCTTCAACCTGGTACTGTGTCCAAACAGAAGTGTCTCAAATATAATGTAAAAGTCACAAGAAACAGAATATACCAAGCTAGCTACCAAGGCTGCTGGAAATACAATCATCTTTCTTGAGTCATGTTATATTGGTAAGGTCCGCATCAGCAAGCATAGTATATTCTGGAGCCACCAATTGATTCCATAACTCCTTACATAGGTTTAGATGGATAAAGAGACTTAGTAAAAGGAAGCATAGTCTGCGGCTTGGTACTGGAAGCTGATGTGTGCACATGTGCAGTGGGATATATTGTTTTATAGTTAAAGGATGTTATATATGTTCCTAGTTTTAAGGAGAATATTTGTCTCCATTTCCCATTTCATAACATATGGATATTGAATGAATTCTTAGACTGATGTTTATATCAGTAGAAATTGAAAGTTCATTTGCTAAAGCAATGCTTATGAAAAGTAATAATCCTATCTCAAACCAAATAAATAACATAGATTTTGAAACAAAATAAAAGAGAAAGTGTTGTTCCAAATGTTGTATTTATGGCACCTTAAGTTATGATCCAGAGACTCCTCAAAGATGGGCCTTTGGGCTCATTGAAACTTGAAGAGTGGCCTTAGTATGAATCTTGCTTAATGGGAAAGATATCTAGTAGGCCATTTACCCACAAAGTATAAAGGTCCAAAGATATAATAAGTCACATCCGTTTATGTGGTCTAAGACCACACAAGGTACAAGAGGCTACAAGTACTTCATCACCTTAAAGATGATTCTCAGATAATGATTATGTTTACCTAATAGGACACGTTATAACTCTTCTTAGAGTTCAAGGCGAAAATGCAGTGTGAAACAGGAAACATAATCAAGGGACATAGATCATAACGTGATTGAGAGTACATCATCAGTGAGTTAGGATTACTTGTTATATCATGGGATAATATCACAACTTATCATGCAGGGTGTACCCTACCAGAATGGTGTAGTAGGGATGAGGAACAAGAAAACTAGAGGAAAAGGTAAGGAGAATGATATCTCATGCATGTCTACCTTTCTCTTTTTGGATATGCTTTAGAAATTGAGGCATAAATTCTTAACTTGGTGCTTTCCAAGTAAGTACACAAGAAAACATATCAGATATGGACTGGTCGCAAGCCCAATATGACTTATCTTAAGATATGGTGCTATCTTGCTTATGTACTAACTAAAGGAACCTGCCTAAATCAAAGATCAAAATCATGCGACATTGGGTATTCAAAAGGTTAAAAGAAGAGAATATTTATATCATTCGAAGAAGCAAAATGTGCTTATTAGCCCTAAAGCTAAATACTTGGAGGATGATTAAATAATATCTATGAAGATTTCTGGAAAGGTGGATTTGAAAATTAGAATGTCTGACTCTCAAACTTCTAAACCAAGTCGAAGTATCAAACGATATGACAGTCCAATCACCGAAAGTAGTGGAGCCACATTGTAGTGTGAGAATTCCTGATGAATGAATATGAGAGGCCTCTGTCCTAGTTTCTGACCATCAAGAATATCATCTCACAAGGTATGATGAAACTATTGTAGATATTGATGTTAATAAATGGCAAGAGGGCCATAAAGGTCGTGATTGAGTTTTTTTATTTTAATCAAGTCTGGGATCTTGTCCCAACACCAAATAGTATAAAACCCATTAGGTGTAAGTGGGTTTACAAGATGAATAGATATATAGATATAAAGGTGCAAACCTGTAAAGCTAGGTGGATGCAAAGAGTTGTTCTAACAAAGATGAAATATCTATTATGAGGAAACTTTTGCACTGGTAGCCGTGCTTAAACCTATCCGCATACTTCTTGTCTAGTGTGTCATTTATGACTATGAGATATGCTAGATATATCAAATAATTCCTTCCTAAAGAACATTCTTAGTAAAGATGTCTGAATGGAGTAACTAGACAGTTAACTGCCAAAAGCCAGGAACATTTGGCCTACTAGTTTAAAAGGTCCATCTATGGACTTAGGCAATCATCTTTATGAGACTATCAAGTCTTATAGTTTTACACAAAGCGTGGATGAACCATATATCTACAAGAATTGGATGGAGCTAATATGCCGTTATTGATATTTTATAAGGATATATCCTAATGATCTGAAAGCGAGTAGAAATGTTTTCATCTGTAAAAGTTTGAATATCTTCTCGATTAAGTATGAAAGACATTGGTATGACCCTGGACGTGCAAGAAACCGTAGAGTTGATGCTAGGGCCAATCACAAGAGCAAAGGCAAAGAGAATGGAAGAGGAGTACAAGGGTGAAGTAGCTTTGTTCAAGAAGATGCTCCAAGATCTTGCTTAGCATGTGCTAAAGGATCAATGAGAAGACTTTAGAGGATCAAAACCTTTCTATTTTCAAGGGTACAGATGGAAGAATCCAAGGAAGAAAGATTGCAAAGTTTTGCTACTGCCAAACAAAAGGGAGAGACCATTCTGGACCCTACTGTCCCAGGTAGGGTTCTACATGTGGAGGAAGAGAAAGTCTAGCAACCTACTGCCAGCTGTAGGTCCAGCCTACCATCGATGGTAGAGTTCTGGCAAAGAAGGAACTGAAGACAATTCACCTACCGTGAACGGTAGGTCGAGACCTACCGTCTCTAGTGACCTTTTGGGGGAGTTTTTAACTCCCTTGACTCGTTAATTTGGGTTGTATATTTATTTGACTTATACCTAAATGGTATTATCATTCCCTAAACTCTTTTTAAGCTAGTCTAATACCTAAGGTTGGAAGCGAATTGTAAAAATACTATAAATACTCTTATTGCAGCTATTTGTTGGAAGCTTTTGACATATTCAGAGATCCAAGAGTAAAGAACTAGGGTTCTTGAGTTTTCTTATTATTCCTTTTAAATTGAGAGCTTCCATTGTATAACTCAAGGTAAGGAACTTCTTGAAACTTCAATTCAAGAGTCCAAGTCTAATTTCCAATTCCTATCTATCCCTTGAGGTGACAATTTTCTAATTGGTATTACTTAGGAATATAGGTTCTTCTTAGAGTGTGGAGGATAGGTGAGGCCTACAAACCTTGTTGATTCTCCTCTTCATATAAGAAGGTATACTTGTTTTCTTCTTATGTATTTTCCTGCAATTTGTGTTTTTGTTGTTCAAACTCTCCAAAACATCTATAAAAGGAAGCCTGTAGAAGGGAGTTGCATCTTGGGAGTAAATGATATGCAAGAGAAGCTAAAGAGGACCATACCATGTGGTATCAGAGCAAAGCTCTCTTTATTTGTTTATTAGTTGAATTTTTGTTTAAGAAAAAGCCATTGAAAGTATTAGAGAAAAGCAAGCAATCTAGAAAATTTTCAGCTAGATAAGTGATGAGTAGGGATTAATTGAAAAGTATATCAAATGAACTTTGAATTGCCTGAAATTTGTCTTTGTTTAAACTTTACTCGATTGTGAAGATTTTGCAACAAATGTATGCCTGTTTTGTTGAGAATTAGATGAGTTATGTTGATATTACTAAAGCTAGTTTTCATGCTCTGTTTTTTTCTAGAACTGTTTTCTAGTAATCTACATATCTTTGTTTTGTGAACCAATTATCTTAGATTTGAATTTGCAACTTGTTTGGATATAATTATAATGTTTTGCTATCTTTTGGTGAAAATTAGACTCATTCGTTAACTCATGCTATTGATTTTTTTCTTTAACATTCTATCTTCTACATGCTCGACAAAAGTTCTCTTTTGAATTCTTTTGCTTATCTATCAAGATTACTAGTTACCTGGAAGTTTTAGAAACCACTAAGTAACTATAGAGGGAGAGAAAAGTAAAAGTCAAGAGGGTGGGCATATTGATATAAGAGTCGTAGAGGGTGAGCACAAACATGAGAGTTGAGAGCAATTACCATCGAGCGAAATACTTAGGAGCGGCGAGGTCCTTTTTTCTATTACTTGTTTCTTATTTTGTAGGTACCTTTTGTTCCATCCATTCTTAAAGATGTCTCATGAAGAAGGTAAAACATGAAACAATAATGAGGGACTAGTGATCCTCTTATGCAAGAAGTTGTTGGTGCTTTGAGATCCTTGGAACAACAAATGGGAAACATTGGACGGAATATGGGAGTATTGTCTGCCCGTATAGATGGACAAGAATTAACGTTGGGCCAATGAAGGGGGTTCCACAATGTCGATTACATTACCCCAAGATGAGCAATGAGAGATGAAGATAGTTCCCGTCATGCTAACTTTGGAGTAAGGGATGACCTATTCCAGAACTTTCGAGAGAGTTTCCTACTTTTGGGGACCCAAGTCGGAGGAAGGTTTGGTGCTAGAGAGGGAAGAAATGGACGGGGCATGGGAAGAGGACTTGAAAGAGAATTCATGAAAATACCAAGAGAACAAGAAAGATACTACAACGGCCAAGATAGATATGATTGAGAATTAGAAAGAGATGAAGAGGGTTACTTTGAGGAAAAGCAATTTGGTAGGACTAAATTGAAAATCCCTCCCTTCCAAGGAAAAAGTGACCTGAAAGCATACCTGGAATGGGAGAAGAAGATGGAGCTTTTCTTCGATTG
The DNA here is from genome assembly GCA_028651295.1 of Catharanthus roseus. NCBI lineage: Eukaryota > Viridiplantae > Streptophyta > Magnoliopsida > Gentianales > Apocynaceae > Catharanthus > Catharanthus roseus. Next base: position 2,853,880 of record JAPQWS010000165.1, on the reverse strand, counting down.
CCACAACTACTTAGACCTTACAAGGTTGAGATTAGCTATTGTAGAGTTCACCGACTATGCCGTTATATGGTAGGATCAATTGGTGACAAACCGAAGGAGGAACTTAGAGAGGCCGGTGGAGACATGGAAAGAATTAAAAACCTTGCTGAGAAAGAGATTTATTCCCCTACATTACCATAGAGATCTTTAAAACAAGCTTCAAAACCTCCAGCAAAGATGAAAAAGCTATAAGGAGATAGAGGTGGCTATGATAAGGGCCAACATCATTGAAGATAGGGAGGCTACAATGGCAAGGTTCATAAGTGGGTTGAAACGGGATATTGTTCACACTTTGGAGCTTCAAGCCTATGTAGAATTGGAAGAGAGGGTTCATAAAGCCATGAAGGTAAAGAAACAATTGAAGAGCAGGGCATCTTTCAAAGGTCCTTTTACTGTTTCTAAGCTAGTGGCCCCAACCTACAATTCTAATCCTTTGAGAAAGGATGACACACCTAAAGTAGCATTCAAGGAAGAGTCTAAGGGGAAAGAGGAGAACAAGAACAAGAGCAAGGTGGATGGAGCACCTAGTAGGGCTAGAGATCTCCAATGTTTTAAGTGCAAGGGATATGACACTATGCTAGCAATTGCCCCACCAAGAAGGTCATGATCATTAGGCCAAATAGAGAAGTCATTTCCGAAGATGAGGCCGAAGTTGAACAAGAGGTTGAAGAATCGAATGAAGAGTGTCCATATGAGGGGGAGGTCTTAGTGGTCTTGAGGGCTCTTAGCTCTGAAGCTTTTGAAGATGGCTCAAGTGAATAAAGAGGTAACATTTTCCACTCAAGGTGTAACATTGATGACAAGGCTTGAAACGTCATCATTGGTAGTGGGAGTTGCACGAACATAGCTAGCACATACTTGGTGGAAAATTGAGTTTGCTCACCACCAAGCACCCTAGACCGTATCGTTGCAATGGCTAAATGATATGGGGAAGTGCAGGTGACAAAGTAAGTATTGGTGACTTTTGCTATAGGGAGATATAAGGATGAGGTCCGTTGCAACGTTGGGCCGTGCAAGCCGGACACCTTTTGCTTGGAAGACCATGGCAATTTGATAGAAAGGCCATCCACGATGGGTACAAGAACACTTATTCCTTTGAGAAAGATGGGGTCAAGATATGTCTCAAACCTCTCACCCCATTCCAAGTGTATCAAGACCAAGTGAAAATGAAGGAAAAGGAGTTGGAGAATAAAAAGAAAAACATAAAAGAGGGAAGAAAGTAGAGGAAACAGATAAGAGAGGAGAGTCTCAAGAGAGTGAGAAAGTTCAAGGGAAAACAAAGAAGAATGTAATGGTAATAAATGAGGGAAAGGGAGAGACTAGGTTGAGTTTCTTTGCTTGCGAGAGTGAGAATTATGAGGCCATTGAGGGAAAAGAAACTGTCTTCCTCCTTATGTACAAAGGAGCTTACATGTCTTCTAATAAGGAAATTGTTTCTTCTTTGTCTCAAGCTATTGTAGGTATCATCAAGGAGTTTAAAGATGTTTTCCCAAAGGAGATGCTCAAAGGATTGCCACCCTTGAGAGGAATATAGCACCAAATTGATTCTGTTGCTGGAGCTGTTTTGCCAATCCGATCTGTATATAGGAGCTCACCTGAAGAGACTAAGGAACTTCAACACCAAGTGGAGGAGCTTCTTTCCAATGGCCGAATTCGAGAGGGTCTTAGCTCATGTGCGGTACCAGTACTTCTAGTCCCTAAAAAGGATGGGAGTTGGCATATGTGTGTTGATTATAGGGCTATTAATAACATAACAGTGAAATATCATCATTCCATTCCTAGACTAGATGATTTACTTGATAAATTTCATGGTTCCATGATTTTCTCTAAAATTGTTTAAAATCTGGCTATCCCAAATCCAAATGAAAGAAGGAGATAAATGGAAAACCATTTTTAAAACTAAATTTCGTCATTATGAGTGGTTTGTTATGCCTTTTGGTCTTACCAATGCGCATAGCACGTTTATGAGATTGATGCATCATGTTTTGCTTGAATTTATTAGAAAATCTGTTGTTGTGTATTTTGATGACATTTAGTCTATAGCAAAATATATGACGATCATTTGCATCACATTAGACAAGTTTGGTTGGTGCTTAAGAGAGAACAACTGTATGCCAATTTAGGAAAATGTGAATTTTTTTTAGGGAAGATAACCTTTCTTAGCTATGTTGTTAGCTCTAAGGGATTATAGGTAGATCTTGACAAGGTGAAGGCGATAGAGGATTTGCCAACACCCAAGAGTGCCACCGAATTTAGAAGCTTTCATGGGTTGGCTAGTTTCTACGGGAGGTTTATAAAGCACTTTAGCACCATTGCTAGTCCCCTCACTAAGGCCATCAAGAAGATCAATGGGTTTAATTGGAGAGGAGTTCAAGAGCTAGCTTTTAAGGCTTTGAAGGAAAAGCTATGCAACGCTCCACTCTTCACCTTACCTAACTTTGAAAAATGTTTGAGATCGAATGCGATGCTTTGAGAGTAAGAGTTGGAGGGGTTCTAATGCAAGATAAGAGACCCATTGCCTTTTTTAGTGAGAAGTTATCAAGAGCCACGTTGAACTATGCCACGTATGACAAGGACTTATACGTCTTGGTAAAGACCTTGAAGCATTGGCAACATTATTTATGGCCAAAAGAGTTTGTCATCCACACCGAACATGAGTCATTGAAATATTTGAAGCGTCAACAAAAGCTCAAGAAGATGCATGTGTGGTGGATGGAATTCATTGAGACGTTTCCTTACATCATCCACTACAAGAAAGGAAAGGAGAATGCCATAGCTTATGTGTTCTCACAAGGGTATACACTTCCACTTCACCATATTCTCATTTACTTGGGTTTGAAATGTTGATTGTTCTTAAAAAATGTCGCATTTCATTGCTTATCGAAAAACGGATAATGATCTGATATTGCTGGTTTATTCTTTAAAGAAGTGAGATTGCATGGCATGCCTAGAACTATAGTTTTAGACCAGGATACCAAGTTTGTCAGTCATTTTTTGAAAAGTGTTTTGGAAGAAACCAGGGACTAACTTACTTTACTCCACTTCTTGTCATCCTCAAACAGATAGTCAAACTGAGGTAGTAAATAAGACTATAGGTCAACTTCTTAAGGCTATTCTTAAAGAGCTCATTAGCAAGTGGGAAAAGAGTTTTCTGTTTATTGAATTTGCTTATAATAGGGCTTGTCATTCCACTACTATGTTTTCTCCATTAGAAGTTGTTTATGGTTTTAACCCACTAACCCCTTTGGATTTCATTGCTCTGCAATTGACCATCAACTAAGTTTAGATGGTAAAAGAAAGGCTGAATTTGTTAAATCTACTCATGCAAAGATCCGTGACCAAATTGAAAAGAAGAACGAATGGTGGCTTCTAGAAAGAGTAAATGACGGAGGAAGGTGACTTTTGAGCTCGAAGATTGGGTATGGATGCATTTGAGGAAAAGACGGTTTTCACACCTTCGCAAAGGCAAATTGAATGCTAGGGATAATGGACCATTTCAAGTCCTTGAGAAGATCAACGGCAATGCCTATAAGATCGATCTTCCTAGTGAGTATTATGTTAGTGCCACTTTCAATATTCCTCACTTGTCTCTTTTTGATGTAGATTCGGATTCAAGGACGAATCCTTTCAAAAGAGGGGCAGATGGTATGACATGGGACGTGCAAGAAATCGTAGATTTGATGCAAGGGCCCATCACAAGAGCAAAGGAAAAAAGAATGGAAGATGAGTACAAGAAAGAAGTAGCCTTATTCGAGAATATGCTCAAAAACATTGTTTGGCACGTGCTAGAGGATCAACAAGAAGACTTTGGAGGATCCAAAACCTTTCTATTTTCAAGGGTACAAATGGAAGAATCCAAGGAAACAAGATTGGAAGATTTTGTAACTTCAAAACCAAAGGGAGAGACCATTTTAGACCCTATCGCCGATACGGTAGGGTTCTACCCATGGAGGAAGAGAAAGTCTAGCAACCTACCATTGACAGTAGATCCACCCTACCGTGGACGGTAGGGTTCTGGGCAAGAAGGAACTGAAGACAATTGACCTACCGCGGACGGTAGGTCGAGACATACTGTCGTTCGTAGGTCTCGGCTTGTGACCTTTGGGGAGTTTTAACTCCCTTGACTCTTCAATTTGGGTTTTAAACTTGTTTGACTTATACCTAAGTGGTCTTATCATTCCCTAAACTCTTTTTAAGCTAGTCTAGTACCTAGGGTCGGAAACTAATTGTGAAGACCACTACAAATACTCTTATTGCAGCAATTTGGTTGAAGTTTTTGACATATTGAGAAATCAAAGAGTGAAGAACCATGTGTTCTTGAGTTTTCTTCTTTTTCCATTTAAATTAAGAGTTTCGGTTGTATAATTCAAGGCAAGGAACTTCTTGAAACTTGAATTCAAGAGTCCAAGTTTAATTTCCAAATCCTATCTATCCCTTGAGGTGCCAATTTTCTAATTGTGTTACTTGGGAATATAGGTTCTTCTTAGAGTGTGGAGGATACGTGAGGCTTATTCAAAGTCTTATTGATTCTCCCCTTCATAAAAGAAGGTCTACTTGTTTTCTTCTTATTTATTTTCTTGCAATTTGTGTTTGTGTTCTTCAAACTCCCAAAAACATCTATCAAATGAATCCTCTAGAAGGGAGTTACATCTTAGGAGTAAATGATCTTCAAGGGAAGCTAAGGAGGATCATACTAGACATGGGAGAAATTAATTATGTTCTTAATATCATGCTTTTTAGCTATAGAAAGCAGAGAACATTAGATATTTCCCAAGTCAAAGATATTGACAACATTTTTGTCAAAGTTTAGCATGGACAAGTGCAAGGGAACTTCCATTCGCTTTAGGCATTTTCTAAGCTTATCTTCTAGAAATATGTCTTTCGACACAAGAATAGAAAGAGAGAATGAGAAGGATTCCATATGATATTACGATAAGAAAGCTCATCAATGCTATACTTTGTACAAGGTCAAATATCTACGTTGCTTTTGGCATAGTAAGAATGTACCATAAAACCAAGGGGAAACTTATTGGCTAGCTCTAAAACATATACTCAGATACTGGAAATGTAGGAGAAATTATATGCTACTTTAAAGATCCAAATACTTGAGGTTGTTTTTACTATATGGACTCTGATTTCAAGAAAGATAAAGAGAAAGAAAATCCACTTGTGGATATGTTATCACTTTGACTAGAAGAGCTATCTCATGGAGAAGAATCAAGCAGGCTTGTATTACTGATTCTACTATGTAATTAGAGTGTGTAGCAGTATCGGAAGTGTCCAAGAAGGCAGTCTTTGTGAATGTTTCTTTTGAAACCTGGAGTAATGCCAAATTTGGATAGACTGATTTTTATGTTCTGTGACAAATGTAGAAATGCCACAGTGCATAGAGCCTAGAAACTACAAGATAGACACGCACATCGAGAGAAAGAAACACATGATTCAAAAGACTCAACAAGAATAATCATATAATTGTGGAATAGATCCTTTTAGAAAAGAATCCGGTTGACTCACTTACTAAGTCTTAAATAGAGAAGGTGTTGAAGAAACACCTTGATATTTAAGGGGTAGGGAACCGGAGGCTAGATTAGTTTTTGTTGTGCAAGTGGGAATTTGTTGGGAATTATACCGAAAAAGACTTCTACATGATGTAAAGCGTTATACTTAATAGAATTCGTATGAATTAATCCTTATGATTATTGCTTTGTTTAAAATCATTTATTTACTGCATATACATAAGGTTCACGTACTTTAAGTAGGCAATCCCTGTGTTGGGTGGTGCTTCACATTAAGTGATATGAACCGGGATGTCCAAGCTAATGAGTACATTCATGTACCGATCACTAGAGCAAGGGCAAAGAAGATGAAGGCATATGATTATAGCTTGGCTAAAGGAATGGTTGCATTCAATGAAGAAACCTTGAAAAACGAATTAAAGAGCAAGAATGAAGGCTTTGAAGATGAAGGAAAACCTCCCAAGTTGCTCATGATGTATACCATAAGCAAAGAGTATTCAATGGAGCAAGTTGGAGGTGAAAAAGTCCAAAAAAGTTAAGAACAGGACCTACCGCTGGTAGGCCCTATACCTACCCTCTACGGTAGGCTTCTGGATAGATTGGTGTTGGTGGCCTGAACAACTACCGTATAGGGTAGGGCACCCTACCGTCAATGGTAGGGTCCTAGATTTTTCAATAAATGTATTATTTTGATTGGATTTTATTGTTTCAACTCTATTTTTAGTTGTTAATTAAGGTTCTGATTGGTCTTTTAGAGCCTTAAGTCAGTAGTCAATGTAGGGTTTAAGCCTAACACTATAAATATACATTTATAGCCTACATTATAATCAAGTGGAATATTGATGAAATTGAGAATTTTCTCTAATGGTTTCTAGGGTTCGTCAATGCATCTTAGTTAGATTCTAAGGGTTTGTTTCCTTAGTTTGTGAGCAATTGGTTACTTATATTGATGAATCTATGGAAGTCAATTGATCATTTCCAATCCTTCTTTGATTGATTCTAGGAGTCCTTTTTCTAGAGTTGATTGATCTAGGTCTTCTAATTTTGTAATTTGGGTTTTAGGGCAATAGTTTCCCTAAGTTTCTTGCTATCAAGTTGGGAAAGAATTCGTCCTCTCATTATGGGTTTATGTTTCATAGTTCCTAATTGTGAACCGGTATGTGCACAAGCTAGTGAGTTAACTTATGATTTAATCCACTAGAGCAAGGACTAGAAGAGCAAGGCATTTGATGAAGCTTGACTAAAGAATGGTTGTTTTGATTGAAGAAAATGGACAACTTATGAAGAGTGGACCCACCGCCAACGATGGGCCCTCCACCTACCGTTGTTGATAGGCTTCTAGAGAGACAAAGTTTGAAGACCAAGCCTACCATGGACAGTAGGTTCTACCCTACCGTCACTGGTAGATCTGGGGAGGAAAATTAGCTTTGTAACTTTTAGGCAGGATTTTATTGTTTAAACTCATTTTCATGATTTTAGTCAATAGCTTAATGGTTATTTTAAGCCAATAATCAACAGGTTAATTAGGTTAATTCCTTAGCCTATAAATACCCATTTATAGGCTCATTGTAAAAGCAATTGGTGAATTTTGCTGAAATCAGTCAGAGAGAATTATCTTTGTCTCTAGGGTTCTTCACCCTTGCTTAGTTAGCTTGCTAAGGGTTAATGTCCTTAGTGGTGAAGAATTGATTGCTTAGGTTGATAAATCTATGGAATTCAATTGATCATCTTAATTCCTTTCATTGATTGAGTCTTAGAGTTCTTGTTCTTTGATTCAATTGATCTTAGATATTCTAGTTTTATAGTTGAGGTTTTGAGGCTTTAGTTTCCTCAAGGTTCTATTTATCAATCTAGGAAAGAGTTTTCCTCTCAATGTTGGGTTTTTGAGGCTTAGATCCCCATAGGTTTTCCATTGGAGTGTTGAAGCTACAAAATCCTCAATAGAGGCTCTTTATCAAGGAGTGATCTTGAAAAGGTGTTAAATCAAATCTACATGTAATTGAAGATTCACATCAAAGTGGCATCAGAGCAATCTCCAATTAAAGGTCAATTTATGTTGTAAGTGTTTAAAATTCGTTAAAAAAAAAAAAAGAAGAAGTACTTGATGATCAAACAAAATTCTATGAAGATCATGCAAGATTAAGTATAGAAAATCAATCCGAAATTCAATTGAATATTTGAATTTGTTATGTGCCAATTTGTTGATGATTTGTCATAGGGATGTTCTCCTGTGAATTAGGATTTAAATTGAAATAAGTTTTACTCAATTTGGAGTTCAATTGATTGAATTGTGAAACGTGTTTCAGATTTGTGACTTCAGAAACAGTGTTGATTAATCCGAGAATATCTTATGTTATACTATTCACTGCGACTGAAATTTGTGCTTAAATTCATCCTCGTCGAATGAGGAATATTCATATATTGGTTTTATCTGATTTGAATTTTTAGTTTTTTAGTTATGTCAGTGTGCTGACAGGGTATCATTATTCCTTGTTTCTTGGAAAATTTATCTTAGTACTCTTGTGTTCTTTGTTTAGCCTAATTGTTCTGAATTTCTTTTTTTTTTTCCCTAAATTTTTTCCTTTTGTGCTTCTAATATTTTGTTATGATCAATCATGTTTGTTGGATTTTTTCCATTAGATTACATTCTTTGAAACTCTTACACCTCAAGTGTTTGAAACTTTGCCTCTTTGAACACTTATCCCACTAAGTGCATTGATTGGTTTACTTGCTTGGGATTATTTCTATTAGTTTGAGTTGGCTAAGAAGTTTGAAGGATCATATAGAGACTTGAGTGTTGAGTATTTGGAAAAGGCAAGAGGGTGAGCTTATCTTGATAAAAGTTAATAAAGAGTATTAAACACGAGTAAAATGGAGGTCCTTTGTTTTGTTTTTCTTTATTTAATTTTTAGGTTCAAACAATAAATAAATGTAGTACAATTTGTCTAATCCATCATGGAAAAGGATGGAAGTAAAAAGCAAACAAGAGAAGTGTCAATCTAAGCTTGCAAAAGATATGCATAGTTTCCATCATGGTGGTGGCAATGGATTCAATGCTTTATGGTGGGAATAACCGTGGAATAGAAACTTCACTCCTAGAAGACAAGTTGGAGTTGGTAACTTCTCTTCTTATGCTCAATTTTTTTAGCATACTTCTTATGATGATTATGGGGGTTATGGAAGTGTTAACACTAAATATGATAATTATTAGCATAATCCTTATGATTGTTATGAAAAGTATCAACATAGTTATGGTGGAGAAGTTTACTTTGAGATCATATATGATGAAAATGTCTACGGGAGGAAAAATGAAAGTAAGCATGTAGTCCATCTCAAATGCTATGTGGAAGACAAAGTTGCTAATTTTGTTGTTGATGGTAGTAGTTGTGCTAATATGGCTAGTACTTACCTTGTGGAAAACTTGAATTTGCCTCTTCTTGAACATCCTAAGCCTTATATACAACATTGATAAAATGATAATGATGTGATAAAAGTCACTAAGCAAGTGTGGCTATCTATTTATAAAGGATATATAAAGATGATGTGTTATGGGATGTAGCACCCATGCAAGTGGGTCGTTTATTGTTTGGAAGTCCTTGTATAAATGATAGGAAAGCTATATACAATGGGAGAAGAATTCTTACAACTTCACCAAAGATGGCCAGAGATCCATTCTAAATTCTTTGGCGCCTGATGAAATTTATGAAGAGACAAAGAAGTTGAAAGAAAGGGTAAGAATATTGATCAAGAGACAAAGGAAAAGAGAATTATAAAGGCTAAAAAGGTGTGGAGAAAAAAAACTTTTCATGCCATCTCAAGACGTTTCAAAGGTAGAAACCTGGAAAACATCAATGATAGAAGGATTTTCAAAAGTAAATGAGCTTCCACAAGCTCAAGATGCAGTTGAAGAAAGTATTGGAAATCATGTTGTGGAAGTGACATCTAATGAGGATTCTTGTGATAACATGAATGAGAAGAGCATTGGAAAAGAAGAGTTCAATGGATTTACAGAAAAATAAAGAGTGGAAGAAAAAGAGAGATTGTGTATCTTTAATTCCATCTCTATCATTTCAAAAGAGAGTGAACATTTTGAAGGTTCGAAAGGGAAAGAAAGTGATCTTGAGAAAAGTAAAAGAGTAAAAGGAAATGATTGCTTCATTGAAAAACAAGAGAGTGAAAAAGAAGAGCAAACAGAAAAAGTGATAGTAGTACTTAAAAAGAGTGAGGAAGTAAATTTCTATTCTAATGAAACTAACTCTTTCTTTGCTAGTGAATTCTTATGTGTGCAGAATTTTGAAGATTCAAGCAAGAATGAAGGAGGGAAACTTGCCTAAAAGTGCATCAAGACTATAAACTTCTTTCCTTCTAATCCCACTTGAGCTTTGAGATTTGTTTAAAAGAAATTAAGTTGGTTTCACTTGTTCTCATTGAAAATAGATATCAATTTTACATTCTCAACTCTCTTGGCACTTTAATAGAAAAGAAACAATTCATAGAGTCTAATTCAATTTCTTGATAAATTCCTAGAGTTGATGAATACTATTTCAATATTGCTAATTATGCTTCTTGTGTGCTAGGACTTGAAGACAAAGGAAGGAACATGGAGAAAGAGCTTGGAACTATTCTTGAAGAATTACTAATAATCTTATCTCTTATCCCTTCTCTCATGTGTTATGAAGTTTCTCTTGTGCAATTATAATTTTTTTTAGAGTATTATCTTTCTCATGCGAGCATATATGGAGATCTTTGTGCTATTTCTTTTAGTGGTGGTCTCTTTCTTGTTGTATCTTATGCTTCTACATGCCTTTCTTCTCATGCTTTTCTTGAGGGCTCATTGTTGCATAGTGGTTCTATGTTTGATCCTTCTAGCCATGATTTCAAAGGTATGAATAATGCTTCCAATGAGTCTATAGTTGTTGGTTTTGGATTAGATGGTGCTTTATTTGATATTCTACATGATAAGTGTTTAGGAAAGTTTGTTGAGAATATTGGCTATGTTTCCCCTTTCCTTGATACTCTTGTGGAGAATCGTAATAGTTTTATTTCCTTAAATCGATTTATGTCATTTATGAGTGGCCAAGTTGAGTTTTCTTGCAATGAACAAAAGCTTTCAAATCTAATAAACTCCTTGAACACTTTATTTGAAAACACATTTGGGTTCCAATTTTATTATTTGCTTTTCAAGGAATTCTTATTGGAAGATTTTGAAAGCCAAACGGGAGTTAATCTTTAGTTGTTCAAAGTTAATCCTTTGGCATGAAATTTATAACGACATTTTTCAAAAGTCATCTGGTACAAGCGAGGTAAAGAAAATGTTGTAGCCAATGCTTTGTCAAAAAGGTACATTCTATTCTTTATTTTACGAGCTCAACTACTCTGATTTGAGATGTTTAAGTAATTACATGTTAGTGATAATGAACTCAAGGACATATTTGATGCTTGTTTGGTTGTGCATAATACTAAGTACCTTATACATGATGGTGTTCTTTACCATGCTGGTAAGTTGTGCATTCCTTCTTGTTACTTTAGATTGTTGATTGCTAAAGAAGCTCATTGTGGTGGTTTGGTGGATTATTTTGATAATTTCAAAACTTATGACATTTTACATGAGTATTTCTTTTGGCTAGCATGAAAAGAGATGTAGAAAGGTTTATTGTTAAGTGCTTAGAATATAAAATAGCTAACTCTAAATCGTTACCACATGGACGTTATATTTCTTTGAATGTGCCTAGAGAATCTTGTGTAGATGTATCCAAGGAGTTTATATTTAGATTACTTAGGTTTCTTAAAAGGCATGACTTCTCTATTTGTTGTGGCTTATGTCGATGATATCTTGATTGATAGCAAAACTTATGCATATAATTTGCATCATTTTAATCGAGTTTTGTCTAATTTGAGGAATATGAAACTATATGCTAACCTTAGGAAATATGAGTTTTATGTGGAACATGTTACTTTCCTAGGTTATGTCGTGAATTTCCAAGATCTTCAGGGAGGTGCAAATATGGTGCAAGCAATCCAAGATTGGCTTGTTTCTAAGAGTGCCTTTGAGGAGGGAAGCTTCCATGGTTTCACAAGCTTTTTTAAGAAGTTCATCAATGACCTTAGCACCATTGCTAGTCTTTTGGTCGATATACTCAAGAAGATTACCGGTTTCACTTGGCAAATTTGTTTACATCTTATTAGGTTTGCTTCCAATCTATTTCATCATTCTGCTGCTCTTTATTCTTCTTTAAAGGTTGATTATGAAATGAAACTTCTAATGTCTTTTGATATGCTTTCTTTATCTATAGATCATGCTTTACACTTGGAAGGCAAGACTAAAACAGAGTTTGTCAACTCTTCCCATTCTAAGAATATTGACGTTATTAAGGATAGCAACTAGAAATTTGGAAAGATATGATTCGTCTTTGATCCCAGAGGCTGGGGTTTAGGTCACCTTGGATTCGAACGATGCCCATTTTTTATCACAAGTCTAAGCTTAATGGTCGTGGCAAAGAGCCTTTGCTAATTCTTGAATGCTTTAATGCTTTTATACTGATCTTCCGGTTGAATTTTATGTTCGTGCTACCTTCAATGTTTCATATGTCTTTTTTTGACGTAGGTGAATATTCGAGGATGAATCTTTTCAAAGGAGGGCATATGATGTGAACCAGGATGTCCACAAGCTAATGAGTTGACTTATGATTTAATCCACTCGAGCAAGGACTACAAGAGTAAGGCATTAGATGAATCTTGACGAAGGAATGGTTGTTTTGGTTGAAGAAAATGGACAACTTGTGAAGAGTGGACCTACCGCCAACGGTAGATCCTGCACCTACCATCGCCGCTAGGCTTCTGCATGGACAAAGTTAGAAGACAAACACCTATCGCTACCGTCGCCAGCAGCTCTCGGGAGGGAAATTAGCTTTGTAATTTTTAGGCAGGATTTTATTGTTTAAACTCATTTTCAAGATTTTAATCAAGGGCTTAGTGGGTATTTTAATCCAATAATTCAATATATTAATTAGGTTAAGTCCTGAGCCTATAAACCCGTTTATAGGCTCATTGTAAAAACAGTTTTTGAGTCCTCTATGAATAATTTTTCCACAAACTATTATTGCTTACATACTTTATCAACTTTTTCTTTTCTCTCCTTTTAACTACTATACACTGTACTCTGTTTCATGTAATCTCTCCAGTTGTTCACATTTGTATTTCTTTCATTCTTTCTTCAACTTAAGTTAAAAATGACCCCCTAAAAAAAACAAAAGATCAGTTTTTTGTAGTATTTCAGATTCCAATGTAAATAAAATCAACCCCAAAAAAGTTTTTTACTGAGCAGCAACAATTTAAGAGAAAAATTAAAATTAGAAAGGAAAGGCTCCTACCAAATAGATTTTTATGTTGTTACTGTAAATAATCAATTTTTCGAGCCAACAATACCTTACTAACAGTAGTTTTAGACTGGCAGAGGACTTTTCCGACCAGCAGTAGTAACAAATTCTAGCAGCCTCTCAGCAGCTGCAAGAGAAGAAGAAGAAGAAGAATAGTAATAGAATAACAAAAGAAGAATAGAAGAGAAAGAGAGAGTGAGAGAGAGAAAGAGTAACAGTGGTGGGGCAACGACACCGGAGATGGCTTCACCATCGGTGAGGAGCGTCAGTGGCGAGACGTCTGTAAGGGGATGCCGTCGGTGAGTGGCGGGTATGGAAGGGGTTGGAAGGGTTTTTTGCTGCTAAATAAATTGGGAAGGAAAGGGGTTTGCCCAATTTTGAGCATCTAAAAAATTATTACCGACATCACATAGACGGTCCCTTCACTGGTAACATAATGTAAAAACATACCGATGGTATTCTCATCAGTAAAACTGAAGGCAATTAAAATTAACTACCAACATAATGCATGACGCTGTTGCTAAAAGCCGATAGACGTGTTATCAATTCACCGATGGTTGAGGTCCATTAGGAAACCCGTCAGCACCAAGCTCGATCAACGGCTTCTATTATCGGTACAAACTCACCATTTTTTGGTGCGCAGTTTTCCTACTTTTTTTTTGCTGGATTTCCTACATACCGACGATAATCGTCGTATCCGTCGATACCCTATCGTTAGGTACCAACGGTCATTGCCACCGTCGGTAACTTCTATCGGTAAATGGCTCTTTTTTTGTACTATCAAACGAACTTCTTATTCGGCAAAGTAACTCAAACCATACTAATAAGAGATTAAGCATAACTAAGCACCTCTTTTTCATAAAATTAGGGAAGAGAAACACAATCATAAGCTTGAAACCATGCATTTCCTCCACTAATAAGGCTTAGCGATTCAACTTTGTTCAAAAGGGACTTATAAGCTTCTAATGTTAGGCTAAGGGACATGGCTGCCAAATGAAGGAGGGTTTAAGCAAAAGTCAAGACAGTAAATTAAAAATTGCATCATACCTTGCTTCCTCATTCCATCCTTGGATACAACTCCATCCTTTTCAATCATTGCCTCAAACATACAACCTCAAACTTATTATGGGGAAAAAAACATATGCAAAAATAACCATGCCATAACCTTTTTTCATAAGCTTTCTTCCATATTTTTCAACATTTTTCAATTGTCTTTTTCTTTTTCAGCTCACCTTTGCTCTATTTTTGCAATTTTCTTTCTAGCTCTTTTTTCGACAAGTTTTAGCAAACATTAGTCTTTTCACCCCCTTTGAACACTCATTACCATACTTTCACATGAAGACAAAACCGAACTCCAACAAAAGATGTGTGTGCATGCACTTCACTCTCTTGAAAAGGAAACGATAAAAGATCTTTAAGTTAAAAGGGTACGTAATTGAGGCCTGCAAGAAAGAAAAAAGGGAATGGATGTACCAACCATTCTTTTCATTAAGCTCAAAAAGGGAACTAGAGATATAATGTATAAAAGGATTAAGCTAGACAGGCTCAAACAATTCAAAGAAGGCCTAGTCTCATCCCCAAGTCAATCAATCAAACCTTAAATTTCACCTCAAGAATGCATAGAAATAAGTTCTAGAGTGTAGCTCACAAAAATTTCCAAAAAAGAAAGTCAAAGATTAGAAAATCAAAATCAAGTTTGATTTAAATTCCAAAACCAAGTTTAAAGTAAGGAAGATAAAAACATCTTGAATCCTTGAACCAAAAACAAAGAACTAAGAGAACTTTTCTATAAACATGTTCTTTTCTCGTTTCAAGATAGACATACAAAATAAAATCTCAACAATTCGTGGCCTCAAAACATAGTCTTAGGAAGATAAAGCGACATAAAACAAAAAAAAGATAACAAAACACGATAAACAAAACAAAAACAAACTAAATTGAATAACCAGCTAAAAAAAACAAACACCAATATCCTACACCCTACTTTAAAATTCTTCGTTGTCCTCAATGATGAACGAGAATAAAAGAAAGAGAGAAAGGTAAGCTATACTCCTTTATTCATTAAGCCCACTTGTACATAGGGAGAGTAGGGAGGCAAACTCTTAATGAACATCATCGTGGTGTCGTAACAACTTCATCTCTGTACCATGATCATCGCCCTTCTTGTTGGATATTATATACTTCATTAAGTTCAAGTACTTGGGCGATTGAGCACTTAATTCTGGAAAAGGGAGGTTAGTTTCAAGAAACTTTTTAATCAAGCAATAAGAGGAAGGAGTTGTCTATGGGATAGACAACGAAGTGGATCGATCTAGTTGCTATGCCACAATGGCTTGGAATACTCAGCTCTTTATACTATACTAGAAAGTTGGTTCCCTTCAAATACATTCATCTTCCTTTTTATACCTTCTTTGTTAATTTTTCAACATAAGTCTTACCCTGGCCTTCAATCCCCTTGATCTGACTCTATTTATCTCTACTTGCTGTTTGAAAATCATTGTGCTCCATAAGATTAACAGCTTGCGGATAAAGTAAAGAAGAAAAGTGAATATGAGAGTCATCACAATTATACTTATCTTTCTCTTTATCTTTTCTAGTGGGGCACACTTCCAATTCGTGCCTTGAATATTTGTATCCACCATTTCTCCTTTTGAGTTTTATCTTGATCATTCTTTATTGTTGGATCCTTTCCTTCTTCTTCATGTCCCTCCATAATCTCCGTACATTCTCTTATACTTCTTTGTATGTAACTTGGAAAAGATTTATTAAATCAAGTCGGAACAAAATTAGCAAGATGACGTACCTAGAATTCAAAATTCTTTATGGTAGCCTCAACACTTTGGAGTTTACTTTCATTTCTTTGAAATCTTTGAAAAATGTGTTCAACAAATATCTCCACAAGTTCCTCCAAATTTGATTTCTTCTCTTGAGTACATTGACCTTGTGCTCTTTCCTCATCATATATTGATCCCAAGTGAAGTTAGGATGATTTCTTCAACAATCCATATTGTAAGTAGGTGAACAGAAATGATTTCCCCATGAATTTTGACCTACATAATTTATAAGGATTGTTAGGGAAAAGCTCCAATGAAGGATAAGAGACACTACCTCCATTGAAATATAAGGATCCATGATTTTGAGCCGCCCGAAGGACCAAACTACTCAATTTCCCATTCAAGGCCATAACCGATGACAAATGGTTTCTCAAAGTGGCCTCTATTAAGAACTCTTGCTCAAAGACACAAAAGGATTAAAAAATAAAAAATAAATAAAATACTAGAAAAAGTAAAAGATCAAAAATTTGAAATAAAATAAATGGGAAAAATGGTGTTCTGTTAAATTAAAAAAATAAGCGAGAGAAAACTTTTTTGTGTTTTCTTTTTTTTGTTAGAAAAATAATAAATAAATAAACAAGATAAAAAACTAAAATAAATAATAAGAAATTTTAATAAATTTTTTTTTTTAAAAAAAAAGCTTGATCTCAAATCAAATAGCAATTATATGATATTGAATAAAAAAAATCCCGGGCAACAGCCCAAAAACCTGATGTCGCTATCCTAGCAAGTGCACTAGTTCAATTATAGTGTAATCAAGGTTGATTCCATAATGATTTGTATCCAAATACCAATTATTACTATTGAGCTTAATTCAAACCGGCCAATCTTAGTGAAAGATAAACTAAAACTAATAAAAAATGACAAAGGGAATTAATGAGAAAAAAATTAACTAAGGCTAACAATCCAATTAGTGATTTCTTAATGTGAAGGTGTGGTCTTTCTTACTAAACAAAATTTTCTCTTCAATGATTAACGACAGAATTCCATTAATTAGAACTAAACCCCATCTCGCGGCACAAAGACTCTATCTTTAAGTAATAACCTACTATATTTCTATGAAGATTAGTTAACTAAAAATGCATTAAGATATGTGGAATTCCAAATTTTCACAATTTTCATAAATTAATTACTCACATGAACAGCACCTAAAAATTTCCACAATCTCTTGCTAATTTTACTAGATGTTCTTATTACTTAGTTCCTAATACATTTATCTCCGCTAGGTTTCAAAACCAAATATTAGATCATGTGAGATATGGCCAGTCAATCACAAGCATTAAGATCAAGTAATAAAGATTAATCATGAAGAATATGGTAAAGATAATTATTCAACACATAAACATTAATAAAAACATGTAACATTTACACAAGCCTTAGTTAAAGAACTTCAGCCAAAAAGATCCACGAAAAGAAATAAAAATGTATTCTTCAGAAAAAAAAAATGGTTTACAAAGAAAAATCATACATAAATAACACAAGCCTTAAAGAGAGAACATGAATCCATCATCTTTGATCTCCTTCTTCGCCATCTTGATCCCCAAAGAATTAAAGAAAACAAGAACTGAGGTTTTTTCCAAATGGCTAAAACCCGAAACTAAAGAAAATAAAGAACTACATAATTGAATAATGACTCTCTAAAAAAAACTCTAAAAACTGATTCTAATGGCTAGAAAAGCCTTATTTATGGAGTCTCTAACTCCAAGAGAGATAGAAAATTACTAAAATATGAAGGTAGAAGTTTAATAGGAAAGAAATCAATTTGGGAGGCATGAAATTGGACAAAGTCTAAAGAAAACAATGAAAAAATTCTTGGAAAGTGGCTCATGTTCAGCCCATTTGAAAGGAAGTCCAGTATCGGTCTTTCGAAATGTCCAGGGCTTGTCTTCTTCTATTTCTCTTTTCTTCAATAAACGCTCAAAGTCTAGCACTAGTCTTTTAAATATCCAGCATCGATCTTCCTCTTTTTAGTCTTGATGCGTTGTTTTACTAGATAAAATGCACATTATGCCCCTGACATCAAAATAACATTATAGTGACTCTTTTATACAATTTTATGCTCCAAAACATATGCATAAATCCATTTTCTTCACAAAGTCAAGTGCAAAAGTGTATAAGACATAGATAAATCTACTATTTATCACATACGATAAGTGATCTTAATCCATATTCCTTTGATGTCCAGTGATACTCGTAGACCCTTCTTACGCATATTAAATTATGTAAAACTAACTACAACCAATGGTCGAATATTATCCTCTAATCAATGAATGCCAAACAAAAAGAATGTTTTATTGATGGGACCCTGAAGCGTCCTAATAAAAACTCTACAAAATTCGCATTGCTAGAACTATGAACTCACTTATAGTTTTATTGTTTAAAAACGGGACTACTCTGAAATACCCTAATAGGAAAGTGCAGCTATCAAAGTCGTAAGGGGAAACTCCTAGGTTCTCGAAATCTAGAGATGAAGAATCTAAATTACTAAATATGTTCTTAAGGTCTAATCACTAAAATGGTTTGAAGAGTTTTTCTTTAAAACAAAATAAACAAAAACAAAAGTAAATTAAACTATAGAAAATGGAATGATGGTTCAATTACAAATGAATGTTTATAAATTGTTTGAATGACAGAATTCCACTAAATCTGTCAGCTACTTTGACTGGTGAAATGAATATGAAATAGATGTTGAAAAGAATGATTGTATCTCACGCTAATCTCGGGTAATTGAAAACCGTCCTACCCACTAATACTCAAAGGAGAATCTCTTCTCTCTCTTGCCAATTATGAGTACATGAAGGCTAGGTCATTAATAACCTAAAAGCGTAACACGTATCTTTACATGATTACAAACTTCTATAGTTCAATTAGATACTCTAGGTTACTGTGTGTTTTTCAATTCCCACAACCCTTACGATAAATGTGACCTTGCAAAATTCACACAAACAGCTAAGCATAAAAGAACAATAGTCTCCATAAACTAAACATCAATTTCATATAATTAAACAAAAATAAATGTATAAGAATTATTCAAGGTTAGGGTTCATCCCTCATACAAACATAAGAATTTAGTTACGATTAATAACTCTAAAATAAAATCTAAAACTAGAATTCATGAAATTAAACATGATGAAAAACGTTAAGGATTGAATTGAAGTTCCATGGCTTCGTTCTACCACGTGCTCTTCTCTTGATTTCACTCGAAGAGTTGCGAAGATGCCTCCTTGTAAAGCCTTCAATCTCCAATCTTCAACCCTAATCTAATGATTAATTTGAAGAATCTAACTAACTACCATGGGAATTAGAAAAGAATTAGGAGGAGATTTGACTACTATTTTCATCCCCAACTTTCTCTCTAAACCCTAAACTGAGAATACCCCCAAAAAGGGATAAAAAATTGGATTTAGAGGAGTAAAAATGCATTGAAGCTAATGCAGTCAGGACCTACCACAGGCGGTAGGTCGAGGCCTATCGTCCGCTGTAGGTCTCTATCCAATATATTTTTTAAAAACCTCAGGACCTACCGTCGGCAGTACTACCGCCAACGGTAGGCTTTTGTCTCTCTTCCTTTTTGCATGCATTCTGTAATAGAAGTCAGTTATGGGGTAAAGAAACTTATTGATGCATCTATCTCCGAATCCAAAGATACTAAAATTCCTGAAGAACTTTATGATTTTATCGAGCAAATCGCTCTGAATGGCTATACTTGGGGGAGCACTAGATCAAAAGTCAAGCCGCCTGGAGTTCGTAGCATTGATACGATAACTGCAATGGAATTGAGATTGGTAGGCGATGATTGACAAGAAATTTGGAAACTAGAATCTATCACCTTCATCGATGGCTCCTTAATCTGTAATGTATTGTGATTTTTTCAATGGGGGCATCCAAACCATGAACGCCAAAGTATAGGAATGACGGTTGAGCATGTGGACTTTATTGCTGAACCATCCAGATTTCTTATGGAGTAATCCGGGGTAGCAAAGGCCTCCTTATCCTCTAGGCTTCCGATGGAATATGTACGGAGGACCCTCACAGTCTTTGCCATATAACACTTCTCTTACTAATATGCTACCTACCAAGTACAATCTTGAGGACATATTGAGAAAGTTCATGAGCATATTGGATGCTAGAATGAATAGTCTTGAGGCTTCTCAAAGAAACCAAGAAGCATCGATCCATAACTTAGAGAAGCAAATAGGGCAGGTTGTAAAATTGGTGTCCAGAAGCTCTCCAAGAACTCTTCTAAGTAATACAGAAGTAATGCTGAGAGCACATGTCAATGCTTTCACGGTAAGACACAATGGAGAAGTTCCTAACAATGAGACGATGGTGGTTATCCAAGAAAAGAGCACCAAGAAGGAAGAGTGATGTAGTTAGCTGGATAGCGTCAAAGGAAGTGGAAAAAGGCCCAAGGAGAAATGAAGAAAAAGTCAACGGTCGAAGCTTATAAGCCTAAGATTCCTTATCCGCAGGCTCTTATTCATGACCAAAGCAAAAACAAAATGATGATGTTTATAGACATCTTTAAGAAATTTAAAATTAACTTGCATATTTGTGATTTTCTTTTGCAAGTGCCCAAAAGTATTTGAAGTACTTGAGAGAGATGATTTTTAGGAAAAAGAAGCTAGACAAAGAATCCACATTAATATTGGGTCCATATTCACAATGGGTGAGGAGTGTTCGACGATTTTGATCAATAAAGGAAAGCTGCCACATAAATTTAACGACCCATGGAGTTTTTCTTTCCCTTGCATGATTTGTATTTGATGTGGAATGATCGTCAAGAGCATAAAATTTTGTCCAAGAAGTGAGGGAGAGAACAAACAAAACAAGTGTAACAAGTAGAAGAGAGAAAGTGCCTTTGAAAGGACTTGAAAATGTTAAACTTCTAGCAACCTTGGATGTATTAAATCCAAGACCTCAAGAAGGTTTGAACAAAATCTTTTCTTCAAAGTTCAAGCAACCTAAGATATCTTGAATCTTAGACCTCAATGAAACAAGAAGAAGACCTCAAGACTAGTTTTCTACAAGAGTGTAGTAACTAGTATGAAGGAATTTTGATGATGAACCTTGAAGCTCTTGGAACTTTCAACAAGTCTTCAAAGTGATTTTTCTTTCAAGGAAGTTGACCCTCGAGGAAGATAGAAAAACTAAGCTAAGAAGAACACTAAGAGAAGAACCTTTGTTTTGAAAATTTTCTTGATTAGCTTCTTCAAAATGGAAGACTACATATTTATAGAGACTTGAGGGAAAAAATAGGAATTTTTCCTGCTCATATTTTCAGCCCAAAGGAGAGATATAACCTATACATACACTTGATAAGACAATAGAGGTGTTTTAATTGTATTTGGGCTATTCTAGAGCACTAGTCAACGCATTGCCAAAATTAGGAGGCAATTTTCCAACTTGGGCAAAAAGGCTTCCAACCATCTTCCAATGTGAATTTCAATTTCTAACTTATTCAAAACTTTAGGATATTGCCTCATAAAGTCTTGGACATCAAAATTTAAGCCCCATAAAGTCTTGGACATCAAAATTTAAGCCATGAAACTTCTCTTGCTCAATTTGATCTTGTGACTCCTTAGTTGTTTTGCCTTGGCTCTTGTCACAACTCCTTGATGTTCTTGCATGTGTAACCAATTCACATCATCCTCCCCCTCATGAAAAGGATTCGTCCTCGAATCTCTATCACCTATATCATATAAAGAGAGATCGGATACATTAAAAGTGGCATTAACATTATAATGTCCCGAAAGATCAACATTATAGGCATTGTCATTAATTTTCTGAAGGATTTGAGATGATTTCCCCTATCATCAAGCTTAGACTTTCTTTGTTGGGGAAAGCTTTCCTTTCTAAAATGCACCCAAACCCAATCACCGGATTTGAATACCACTTTTCTTCTTCCCACATTTCTTTTCTCTACAAGCTTTTTGTTGGAGTTGAGAATGGCTTCATGGACCTTTGCATGATTTTCACAAAATCAGCCTTCTTACTAGCATCCTTGCTGAATGCTTGATCTATGGGCAAAGGAACCAAATCAAAGGGAGTTAGAGGGTTAAAACCATAAACAACTTGAAATGGAGAATAATAAGTAGTAGAGTGAGGCGCCCTATTATAGGCAAATTCAATGTGTGGCAAATACTCCTCCCATTGCCACAAGTTCTTCAAAATAGCCCTTAGAAGTTGGCCGATTGTTCTATTTACTACTTTGGTTTGTCCATCCGTTTGTGGATGGCAAGCTGTAGAATAAAGCCTGTCAGTAACAAGTTTCTTCCAAAGAACTCTCCAAAAATGGCTCAAGAATTTGGTATCCCTATCCGACAAAATAGACCTTGGAATTCCATGGAATCTAACTATCCAAGTAAAGAACAAGATAGCTACATAATTAGCATCATCAGATTTCCTACATGGAATAAAGTGTGCCATTTTAGAGAACCTATCCACAACAACAAAAATAAAATACATACCTCTAGAGGTCCCAGGTAAACCAAGAATAAAATTCATAGAAATATTAATCCAAGGTTCTTTAGGAACTTCTAATGGTGTGAAAAGTCCATGTGGAAGAGTTCTAGATTTAGCTTTCTTGCATTCAATTCAACTTCCGACAAATCTTTCTACATCTCTTTTTAAATGTTTCCAAAAAAAATTTCATGATGAATTTCATAGGTTTTTGTGACACAAAAATGTCCTATTAAACCCCCACACTATGCTTCTTGGACAAGCAGAATTCTAGTAGAACAGGATGGTATGCACAATCTACCTTCACAATAAAGAAATCCTTCATGCAAAAAATACTTTCCAAAAGGTGCTAACAAGCATTTCTCAAAAATTTCCATAAAGTCATGATCACTAGAATAAATTTCTTTAAGCATTTCAAAACCCAAAATTTTTGTTTGAAGGGTGGATAAGAGAGTATACCTTCTAGATAGAGCATCGGCCACCACATTCTCCTTACCTTTCTTGTAATAACGGATGACATAAGGAAATGTTTGAATGAACTCCATCCATATTGCATGTCTCGTATTGAGTTTATATTAGCCCTTGAGAAACATCAAAGCCTCATGATTGGTATGCACAACAAACTCCTTTGGCTATAGGTAGTGTTGCCAATGCTTTATTGTTCTTATTAAAGCAAAAAGTTCCTTGTCACAAGTTGAGTACCTCACGGCTGCCCCATTAAGTTTTTCACAAAAATAGGCCAAGGGCTTTTCATCTTGAATAAGTACACCACCTATACCAATGCTGGATGCAACACACTCTACCTCAAAAGTTTTCTCGAAGTTTGGTATTGACAAAAAGGGTGCACTACACAACTTTTCCTTCAAACAATTGAAATGCTTGTTCTTGCTTTGTTTCCCACATAAATCCTTCAGTTTCCTTGATCACATCGGTCAAAGGGCTAGCAAGTGTGCTGAAATTTTTTATGAACCGCCTATAGAAACTTGCTAGGCCATGGAAACTCCTCCTTTCCGATGTGTTTCTTGTTGTTGGCCATTCCTTAATTGCTTGGACCTTACCTTCATCTACTTGAAGTCCTTGTGAGCTCACCACATAACCAAGAAATGTAACTTTCTCCAAACAAAACTCACATTCGTCAAGGTTAGCAAAAAGTTTTTCAATTCTCAAGACATTTAGCACTTTCCTAATATGTTGAACATGCATTTCATATGTCTTGCTATAGACCAAAATGTCATCAAAGTATACAACCCCAAATTTCCCATTAAAATTCCTCAACACATGATTCATTAATCTCATAAATGTACTAGGAGCATTAGTTAATCCGAAGGGCATAACCATCCATTCATACAAACCAAATTTAGTCTTAAAAGCGGTTTTCCACCCATCCCCTTCTCTCATCCTAATTTCATGGTATCTGGATTTCAAGTCAATTTTAGAGAAAAGATTAGAACCACGCAACTCATCAAGTAACTCATTAAGTCTGGGTATGGGATGTCTATACTTAATATTAATGTTGTTTATCGCTCTACATTCTATACATATTCTCCATGTACCATCTTTTTTGGGAACAAGTAAAACCAGAACCGCACAAGGACTCATGGACTCACGCACATACCCTTTTGAAATAGATCCTCAACTAGCCTTTTTAGCTCCTTAGTCTCTTCCGGTGGACTCCTTTAGGCTAGTCGATTTGGCAAGATCGCCCCAAGGACAAAATTGATTTGGTGTTCAATTCCTCTAATTAGTCCGGGCTTCTTATCGGGAAGTACGTCTTTGTAATCTTCAATAACCTGCAAAATTTCACTTGAAAAAGAGGGTGAGCGTTCTTTAGACGAAGTAAAAGATTCCCTACAATAAAAGAGCAACAACCACTTCTTTTCTTTCAATTGCTCCAATCACCTCACTAGGTTTTGCAAAGAAACAATTCTTTTCTTTCATCTCACTCTCTTTTTTTTGTCACTCCTTTTCTTTTCACTCTTGTTTTTCATCACTCTTTGATGTGGAATGATCTTCAAGAGAATAAAATTTCATCCAAGAAATAAGGGAGAGAACGCACAAAACAGGTGTAACAAGTAGAAAAGAGAAAGTGTCTTTGATAGGACTTGAAAATGTTAAACTTCTAGTAACCTTGGATATATTAAATCCAAGATCTCAAGATGGTTTAAACAAAATATTTTCTTCAAAGTTCAAGCAACCTAAGATATCTTGAATCTTAGACCTCAAGGAAACAAGAAGAAGACCTCAAGACTAGTTTTCTACAAGAGTGTAGTAACTAGTGTGAAGGAATTTTGATGATCAACCTTGAAGCTCTTGGAACTTTCAACATATCTTCAAAGTGATTTTTTTTTTCTTTCAAGGAAGTTCACCCTTGATAAGATAGAAAAAAAAAAACTAAGCTAAAAACTAAGAATAGTAAGAGAAGAACCTTTGTCTTGAAATATTTCTTAATTACCATTTAAAAAATGGAAGACTACAGATTTATAGAGACTTGAGGGAAAAAGGATTAGGAATGTTTCCCTCTCATATTTTCAGCCCAAAAATTAAGCACCATAAATTTAAACCCCAAATTTAAGCTCGAAATTGAAGCCCCAAATTTAAGGCATATTCCAACCATCTATCAAGGTAAATTTCCAATTTCTAACTTATTTATGACTTTAGCATATATATTGCCCCATAAAGTCTTGGACATCAAAATTTAGCCCTTGAAACTTCTCTTGCTCAATTTGATCCTTGTGACTCTTTAGTTGTTCTGCCCTGGCTCTTGTCACTACTCCTTGATGTTCTTGTATGTCTAACAGGTTCACATCACTAGTTTATCCATTGATAGAGCTTTAGCTGACCTAGAAGCTAGCATAAATGCATGAGTTTGGTGGTTAAAAGTATAAGGCATCCTAAAGAGATTGTAGAAGATGTTTAAAGGTAAATGACCTTATCTTTCCTGTTGATTTTGTTATACTTGACATGGAAGATGATGTAGATTGTCCTTTGAGCTTAGGACGATCGTTCTGTTAGACTTCTAGGGCTTTAATAGACATGGACAAAGGGAAGTTACTCATGAGAGTTTGGGAGAACGAGTGGTGTTTAAGCTTCCCATTGCTCCTACTCCCTCCATGAATTGTAATAACACTTTGTTTTCTATAGATCACACTGATCTTGAAGTGTCTTACTCTTTGTAGGAAAATGAGTGATCTACACTTGAAGCTTTTAAGGACCTAAAGACATAGGAAAAATTTATTTCTCCTCAATCGATGAAGAAGAGCATGAAGAAGTGGATGCAAAAACGGCGAAGAAAAAGGGAGAAGAGCAAAACAAACTCAAATTCCCATGATTGAAGGGGTGCTTTAAGCATGTAAAGAGAGTATTTCTTACTTCAATTGTATGATATTTTGTACCATTAGTGCATGATCGAGTCATTTTCCCATTTTGAGTTTTGCATGTTGATAATTTTATCAATTGGCATTTGAGTTTGTTATTCTCTTTCTCATTCATTTTATTCGTTTTTTCATTTTGTTTAAGTTTTGAGGCAAAATTGGTCGGTTATGTGCAATCTTTGAAGCTTTAATGTAGTTTATATCATGTATACAAATCGCATGAGGAGAAAACATAACCAAAAGTGAAGAAAAAGGAAAAAATTCAAATTTTTATAGGCCCAAAAGACCCGGCTAGCCGCATGGCCCGACCGGCCATACTTAATTTTTCACACGCCAAGGAATTCCAGAACAGTGTCGGGGCCGGCTGTCATCACCTCGCCGGGCTCAGCCGGTCGAGGTAGGGCATGATACGGGTCATTTAAAGGGCTTTCGGGTCGGATCAACTAAAATAACCCCGATTTCAACCAATCTTCACACAATTTCCCCCAAACTTCTCTCAAAATCCCTAATCTTCACCCCGTACCTCTTGACTCCTTAGTTTCTCCTTTCCTCACCATCGATTCTCCTCCATTCTTCTCCTTCTTCTACATTCTTTTCCCTCCTCCACTCTCACCACCTTTCCTTACTGAGACGCCACAACCGCCAGCAGCGACTACCTTCCGGGACACCACTGCTATGCAACCACAACAACATCTCGTTGTATTGTCCACCTCTGTGCAACACCAAACACCAGGGTACTCTATTTGTCAAAGCGCAACAACCACCCCGCCTCTATCTTCACATAGTAGCAGCAGAGCACATTCACCACTTCTAAATGTCTTGCACTACCACAAAGAGCACAACAACCCAGTTCAAACTAACCAAATTCCTTGGTTCACAGCATAACCTCTTGACGGACTTACTGAACTAAACAACAATAAAGCACAGGAAACTAAGTCTTTATCAACTCTTTTTTCATCTTAATCTTTAAATTCTGTGAGTTTCAGTACTCTAACAGTAACCGATTGCTGGTTTGTTTTTGTTGTGGTTATGTTATCTTTGTTGTTTACGCTTGATGTTGGGTAATCTTTTGGTGTCAAATGCTATATCCTGTGGAGCATCTTCTTTCCTTTTAAATAATCTTAGCACAAGTCACACACGAGCGGCTAACTTCGGCACGAACGAGATACGTTCTTCTTTATTTTGTGCTTTCTCTGATTTACACTGCTTTCTTCCTGCTTTTTTACTTTTGGAGTTAGGTTTCTACCCTTCATTTTACAATTAGTTTTTAATTTCCGTCAGTTGGGAAGTTTAGAGCAATTATTTAAGCTCATTTTTGTTACTCTAAACTTTAATTTTTATTTTTAGTATCCTATCTTTTTTTCGTTAATTTTGCGTTATCGCCTCCTTGTATGTTTTGTGGGAAAGCTTGGTGCAGTTTAGTTGTGTGTTTGGTTTACAATTTGTCTATATTGCTGGCTTCCTAGTTTTGTGTTGATTGGTTTATTGCTTAAAGCGGTGAGTGTTTATTGTTGGTAATATCTGTTGGGGGTGACTCGTGTTGGTTACCATTATTGTGGTGTATCTGTTTTTCAACTCCTTAGAATCATGCTTCCCCGTAAACCCACTACCTCTTTAAAACAGTGCACTACATCTAGTAAAAGAGCTCGGGCAGCTTCATGCTCGTTATGAAATGGCCTATCCTTCCTCTACCTCATAGAATTACCGATGAAGCCAAAAGAAATATGATGCCAAACTAAAAAAGAAGTATGTGGTTAAGCGAACTGTTGACCTTCTTTTAGAGAGCCAAGTATGTGTCCTTGCTCACTTCCGAGCTATGGGGTGGAATACTATGGTCACACTTATAGGTGCACACCACCCCAATCTAGTTAGAGAGTTCTATGCCAATATGAATGATATGTGCCATAAACATTTACATATGTTAGTTTTGTTATTTTATGATGTTTTTAATATATAAAATGTATTATTTACACCATTTACCTCTATTATTATCTTAGGTGCTTCTCGATAAAGAAGACAAGGAATAAAAGCAAAAATGGACGAAAATGGAGCAAAAACGGAGAAAAGGAAGCCACTAGCCATAAGGAAGGAGACCTACTGCCACCGTTAGGCCAACCTACTGCACGCAGTATGTCCATGACCCCAAAAAAAGTTGCCAACTGATGTCTACTGTGAATAACAGGCTAGACCTACCGTACGTGATAGGTCCTGAGAATTCCAGCCGATCCAAAACAAAACCCTAACGTGAACGGTAGGGCAAACCTACCGGACGCGGTAGGTCCCGTTAACAGTGCATTTAATGCGTTTTTATGTGCATCTATATAAGTGTTTCCCCTCTTTTTTGAAGGAGAAAAGTTTTAGGTTTAGAGAGGAGGAATTATGGGCTAGCAAGAAAAACATTCTCAATTCCTCTTCAATAAGGTAGATTCTCTATAATTAACATTAAATTGAAGCTTTTGAAGGAAGATTGAAGAGATTTCACAGAGCAATTTTGGGGTTCATCAAGGAAATCGAAACACGAGCTGGGGTGGCATTCGGAACCATTGATTCAACCCTTTTTCAGCCTAAGCTTTCTTTTTTGTTGTTAATTATGATTTCAATTGTTGAATTGACTATTTTTAGGATGTTTACTAGTTAAATTTCTAGTGTTTGAATTGAAGGTTGAACCCTGGCTTTGGATGATATGATTTTAATTGAATTTCATTAAATTGATATTTGTTTATGTGTTGGTTGTTTTTCAATTGCATTTTCTTGATAATTGATTTTTTCAGAATCGATTATTTCATAAGATTGATTGAAATTGAACTAGGAAGATCATTCAAAGGAAACTAATTGGATAATAACATTTGGCAATTGAATAGAGATATTGTTTGCCCTTTAAGGTTATTAGATTACCTAAGTTTATTGCATTCATAATCAGCTAGGAAGAGAATAGATTCTCCTCAGAAGGTTTAGAGAGTATAGAGGCCTTCACCTAGAGTTAGGGATTGCCGGACTTTCTTGTGATAACCCAACCTTTGTTTTCAATGTTGTTCATAAGTTTTAAAATTTGAATAGTTGACAAAAGTTAGAGGGATCCTTCACTCAAACTCTTTTTCTAAAGTTTCATAATTTTAATTGTTGCTACCATTTAATTGTTTTTAGTAGTCATCCCAATTTGTTAATTGATTTCTTAAAACCCAACTTGTTAGACTAAACATTAGGTAAAACCATGACTATTTGAGCCTTTACCATTCCTGAGTTTGACGACTCGAGTGTGTCTCTAACACTACAGTGATAGGTACACTTGCGTATTGCATTCATTTTAGTTATAACCCTATTTATAAGAGATCAATGACCCTCAAATCTGACCCTTACAAAATCGATATCACAACCATTGTTAAGGGGGTCAAGATTCATCTAGACTAGGCCATCCTCGCAAACATCTTAGGCATACCAAATGAAGGGCATTCGTTTTTGTTTGAGCATACCTCCACAAGTATCTCTAAAGACCCAATTTGGGTCTATTTTGAGGAATTTCTAGATTTGTTATTCATGCACAGGCCATAGAGAAAAAGGGTTGTAAATTCTAACGATCTAGAGGGCACTAGGAAGGTAGCGTCACTTCTTATAAGAACAAATTTTGCACCTCGATGTCCAAAACAAATGAACGATTTTTCTATAACTACCATGGAAGGTCGATTGGTGGCGATTATAGAGTAGAAGATGGGGAACTTAACTACTACACCTCCAAGTAAGAATAATTAGCAAGTCATGTTTCGTGATTTCTGTAGTGGAGGGCATTCTAATTATGATTTTGTAAGGGAGTAGGCAGTGAAATAATCCATATTCCAACACTTATATTCCGGGGTGGAGAAATCACCTAAGCTTCTCTTGGGGTGGGAAAGGACAGCAAAGACAGCAACCACCTCCTGGATTTTAAAATAGAGGTACCTAACCACTCCCATATGATGCAAGTTCACAAAATCCTCCAGTAGGAAAAGCTAATTTGGAAGAGCTCATAGTGAAATTCATGAGCGCCACCGATACAAGAATGAGCACTATAGAGGCTGTTGAATGAAACCAAGAAGCCTCAATTTGAAATCTGGAGAAACAGATTAGGCAGCTCATCAAATTAGTATCAGAGACGACTCTAAGAACTCTCTGAAGCAGCACCAAGGTGAACCAGAGAGAGCATGTTAATACTATCCCAGTGAGATTTGATAAGGAAGTTCCAAAAGAAGAAAAGGTGACAATCATACAAGAGAAGAACTGTTTTGAAAAGGAAAGAAGATCATCTAAGTCTCTTAACTCTAAAGCCTTAGAGACGAGTAAAGAAGTGCAAAACAAGAAGCCGGCAACTGCCGAATGCAAGCCTAAAATCCCATATTCGGTGGCTCTTATTAATGATTACAGCCAGGATAACATATAGAAGTTCATAAAGATATTTAAGCAATTGAAAATAAACTTACCTGTCTGTGATTTACTCTTCCAAGTACCCCAAGTATGCTAAATACTTGAAGGAGATGCTAACGAAGAAGAGCAAACTCAACGATACATCCACACATATCCTGGCCAAAGAATGTTTATATTAGGAGATCCGTTTTTACGTATATTTTGTCATTCTCAATATGAAGGAGGATGTAGACTTTCCTATTATATTAGGACACCCATTTTTACGTACTTCAAGGGCTTTAATAGACATGAAGAAAGGGAAGCTAATCTTAAGGGTGGGGGATGCGATATAGTGTTCAAATTTCCTTTAAATTCAATCAACACACTTTATGTTACATTAATCATATAACCCAAAAAGTGTCTTTGTCTTTGTAGGAAACTCACCTAAAACGAGATGATAGCCTGAAGAAATGAAAGAAAAAGAAGAAGACTCTTTCCCCTAAATTGAAAGCAGGATTGAAAAAGTGGGTACCCATTCGACGTATCGAGAAAGGGAAGGACGAAGGAACTCGAATTGTCGTGATGTGGGAGGTGCTTTTGGCACCTAGAGGGAGTATTTCTTATAACTCTTTGTAAACTTATTGTAATTGTACATTTGTAATTTGATTTTCACTCCCTTTTTGCTTTGATTGTTTTGATGTTTTGTTGCTGCAAGGTGTTTTTGGATAGACGAATGCTTGCTTAAGATCTATTTTGAGCTTAAAACGAATTCACAACATCGGAAGGCATGAAATGGGGTTAGAAATTGCAGAAAGAAGAAATATCAGAGTTCAGGCAGAACCCTACCGCACGCGAAAGGGTCATTGCCCATAAATCTTCCACGAACAGAAACCTAGCGTGGATGGTAGGTTCAATATACCACCTGTAGTAGGTTTGGCGAGACGAATTTTCTTAGGCGGATGGTAGGCCTCGACCTACCGAATACGATAGGTTGGCTGTAAGGCTACAGTTCGGGTAAAAATCTGCATAGATGGGTCGAGTCGACCCGATTTCACTCAAATTATGACTATTCCTCCCCAATTTTTTTGCAATTGAAACCCCAATCTCTCTCTCTCAAAAATCTTTAACACTCACCACCCTCTTTCTTTTCTTCCTCACTCTTGGTTTCCACCTTTCCTCCTCTCCTTCTCAGTTCTCTCTCTTTTCTTCCATTTTTCCAGTGACCACTTCACCGGTGACACTTCATCAGCAACTCTAAGTCCTCCTCCGACAGTTTGCACTCTATCTCCTCTTTTCTCCTTCTTCTTCTTTTTCTTCTTCTTCTTCTTCTTCTTCTTCTTCTTCTTCTTCTTCTTTTCACATTCCTTTTCACACCATCCCCATCTTCAACCCCCATTTTTTCTTTCCCTTCTATTCTACCAAAACCCCCCTCACCACCACCAATCCCCTCTCATCTACCCCTTTTTCCCTCTCTTTCTTTTTATTTACTTTTCTTTTTTTTTCTATTTTTTGTTATTTCTTATTTTACTAACACTTTTATTATCTTTTGTTATGTTTTTCTAACAAAAAATTTGCAGAAATTTTTTAAAAAATTTTTCGACGAATTTTCCATCAAAGATTCCGCAACTCTAACGGAACTCCGACGGTACAAATTCTAAGGCGAATTGCACATTCTGGGGATCACTGATGCAAGAAACCACATAATCATAGATTCCAATAAGAAAACCATCAAGGAGGACCTGGACTAGAACTACGATGCAACTTCTGATCGCCGAAGATCCGGCCACGTCCGGGTGATCACTGATGTATCCTTCACGGGGGTGATTTTTGCCATCTCTTTCCTTGAGTCCTCACATACTTCTTTGGCCACACCTTACTCTAAAAAAATGGGGGAGAGGTTAGAGCGATATAAGGATCACAGATATTTACATGATCGACAAACTCCAAATATAATCCCTCTATTCTATTGTGTCCATTACTATACAACGGATGTGCAACTTGGGTTGGGATACTACTCGCACACGTGTGTTTCGTTATCCTATGATACTCTCATGTGTCATTGCTATTTTTAATGTTAACTTAATAGGGTAACGGCAAGCATAAATGGGGTAGCTGTAAATTATAAAATTCACGACATTCAAGAATTTGCGACTATTCTTGGGACGAGGCCAACAAGGTTTGGATACCTCTGGCTAAGGAGGATCGACTGAGGGAACGCAACTATGCCATTTTTTGTTCGATAAAGAAAACCACAAGAACCGGCATTAGAGCGTCCTCCACATAGCCCGACGATGATGAGAGCGACGATGACGAGTCCTATGACCTCTCGGCTGAGGACTTACCTCCCACATTCCCCACGTCTGTATTTTAGTCTATAGAGTCATTTTTTCTTTTTTACATTTGAAAAATCCAAAAAAAATTAGATAGATTAAAAACCCAAAATTTTTTCCGTCTTTTCTTTCCAATTTTCTTATACTTAAAAAAATCCAAAAAGATTTTTGTTTTTGTCACATTTAGTGGAGTCTTAATTACAAAACCCGTAGGATTTTTTTAAAAAAAAAGGCGTTTTACTTAATCTACTTTAAAATCGCACTTACTTTTAATCTTACAAAATCAATGGCTTTATGCACTTGTAAGTGGCAGTTAGTAATAGAAGCTTTGGAATATTAGGGGATTACCATAATGAATTCTTTTTCGAGTCTTTACCTTTACTCTTGTGTTTTTCTTAGCTTTGAATCGAATAAGGTTCAGTCTAGGTTAATCCCGGAAATTATGGTCACAGGCCTTCATTGTACCGTTTGTGCCTTTCTTGCCTATCCGTTATGTGAAATCAAACTCTAGTTCCCTTTTTGTGCCTTCATGCTAAGGGTTTAATCCCTTCCTTTCTTTGACTTTTAAACTTACACTATATAAAACCTCAATTCATTGAGCTAATGATTGCATACGTTTTAGCTGTTTTGAGTGAGGAAGATAGATAAGTGTGGGGGTGTTTGCGTAAAGAATAGGACTTTTGTATAAAAAGGGTGTTCTAGGAAATATTTGCGACAAAGATCTATGTAGCTGTTGAAAAGAGAGAAAGTTTTGTTTAAAAAAATGATGAAAAAGTCATAGAAAAAAAAAAAGAGCGTTTAAATATCTCTTCATTTTGTACCCAAAAGTATCGAGCCTCTCTCTCTTATACTGGAAATATATGTTCGTGAAAAATATAGAGTATTGTTTGGTGGAGAACAGTTTTAGGTTTAGAGAGGAGGAAATAGGGGCAAATTTGGACAAGAATAACCCTCTCAATCCCTCTTCAATTAGTTACATTTTCTGTAATTAACATTGAATTGAAGCTCTTGGAGGAGGATTGAAGAGATTTCACAGAGCAACTTCAGGGTTCATCAAGCGAATCGAGAGATGAGCTCGGTGGCGTTCGGAACCTTGGATTCAACCCTTTTTCTTTTCTTAACTATGATTTCTATTATTGAATTAACTATTTTTAGGATGTTTACTAGCTAAATTTCTAGGGTTGAACCCTAGCTTTGGATGATATGATTTTTTATTGAATTTCATTAAATTGATGTTTGTTTATATGTTGGTTGTTGTTCAATTATATTTTCTTGATAATTGATTTGCACGGAATCAATTATTTCGTAAGATCGATTGAAATTGCAAAAGGAAGATCAATCTAGTGTAACTAATTGGATAATAAGAGTTGGCAATTGAATAGAGACATTCTTTGTACTTTTACGTTATTAGATCACCTAGTTTATTTCCTTCATAATCGGTTAGGGAAAAAAGAGATTCTCCTCTAAAGGTTAAGTGAGTAGAGCGGCCTAAACCTAGAAATAGGGATTGCCGGACTTTCATGTGACAAACCAACGTTCATTTTCAAATATCGTTTTATGAGTTTTTCAATTGGAATAGTTGACAAAAGCTAAGGAGATCCTTCATTCAAACTCTTTTCTAAAATTTCATACCTTTAATTGTTGCTTCCATTTAATTGTTTTTAGTAGTCTTCCTAATTTGTTAATTGATTTCTTAAAACCCAATTTGTTAGAGTAAACATTAGGTAAAACGGTGACTATTTGAGCCTTTACCGTTTCCTCAGTTCAACAACTCAAGTCTGTCTCTAATACTACAGTGATTGGTATACTTGCATGTTGCATTCATTTTAGTTATACCCCATTTATAAGATATCAATGACCCTCAAATCTGACCCTTACAAAAATTGATATCACAACCACTGTTAAGGGGGTTAGGATTCATCTAGACTAGGCCATCCTTGCAAACATTTTAGGCGTAACAAATAAAGGGCATTCATTTTTCTTTGAGCATGCCTCGACAAGTATATTTGAGGACCCAATTTGGGTCTATTTTAAGGAATTATCTAGATTCAATATTCACGTACAGGCCATAGGGAAAAGGGTTGTAAATTCTAACGACTAGAGGGCACTTGGAAGGTAGCATCACTTCTCATAAGCACAAATTTTGCACCTCGATCTCAGAAACAAACAAACGGTATGCAGATGATTGATGCTTATATCATGGATAACATGAGGACTCGTTGCTCATTTCTCGTTCCTTTCACCACTTTCCTGTTAATTTTTCTGGTGAACTTCAAGAAATTACCTCCGCTTTGGACGTGATCACTGCGGCCATCATTGGACGATGCCGTTATTGGTGGGATAACAAAGAGAGGAAATGGTTCCCAAAAATTAAGCACCCAGGAGGCAC
Organism: Catharanthus roseus; assembly: GCA_028651295.1. Lineage (NCBI taxonomy): Eukaryota > Viridiplantae > Streptophyta > Magnoliopsida > Gentianales > Apocynaceae > Catharanthus > Catharanthus roseus. The sequence goes on along the minus strand of JAPQWS010000165.1, from coordinate 2,819,189 downwards.
AGAGTGGGCCCATGCCCATGAGATAAGATCAAAGCTGCGAACCAGGTCCTGTGCTCCACCTTCGCCACTATGGAGCAAGAGGAGGAGGCCTATAGTCAGGATGACGACAAGGATGATTTCCGGGATTATGTGAAAGATAGGTCGGAGTACCTTCAAGTCCAACAAGAGGATATGTAACTCTGACTTTAACATCAGAAGGACATGCTCAATTTTGTATATTGACGTTTCTCTATGGATGAGGGAACCAGTGGTGGTAGTGTTGCACCAGTATGAGGGATTTTTCTTTCCTTTCTTTTACATCGTCTTATTTTTATTATCCTTATTTTCTTTTATTTATTTTTCGGGATCGCTTCCCTTCTTTTATCGCCTATGTTTACGTTTTTTGTTTTTGTGTTTTGTTTCTCTTTTCGTTTTTGGGATTGCTTTGTATGTGTGATTGCCTTTTTCTTTTCGAGTTTGCTTCCCTTGCATGCCTTATGCTTCATTCGCTTGTTGTTTGTGTTTCTGTGTTCTTTTAGTTTTTCGTTTCTCTTGTTATTGTTGGGTTGTGGCCCCCATGTTGAGGAGAATGTGGTTTAAGTATGGGAGATGCTTAGTTTAGTTTTTCTTTTATTTAGTTGCTTGAGTTTTCTTATAGATAAAAACTCAAAAACATTGAAAATTTTGAAAATTCCAAGAAGATCTTTTGTTTGTCTTTTAAGGTTTTTCCTTTTGAGAGTTTTTACTAAGTTAAAACTCCAAAAATATGTTAGTTTATATCTTTAGTTGTGTTTTCCCTTTCAATTATACTTGAAAAACCCATAAATATTTTTGTTTTAGTTTGTAGTTTGGCCTTCCCTTTTACTTTTCATAAAAACAAAAATCCAGAATGATTTTTCGATTTCAAAGTCACCATATGAGAGCTTGAGTAGATTTTCTTTTTGTCATATGAGACTTGTTCCTTAGCTTATGTGTGATACCTTTTACTTCTGTGAAATTTTATAAATTGATGGTTTATACGCACATACAATGTCTTGTTTGTAAATAAATTCTTCGTGAATCTTAGGATATTTGCTTGATGATTCTGAGATTTATTTGTTCACACCTTGAGGCAATGAAGTATCTAGCTTAGATTGACCTGGAGATGATGGTCTTAGGCCTTCTTCGACCCATTTGATCATTTGTTGCCTACCCTTAAAGGTTAAATCCTTAGTACCCTTTTCAGCCTAAATTTTATAATGGTTTTGACCCTTATCTTCTTTGTTTTAAACTTACACGACAAATTTAAACCCTCAATTGTGAGAGCTAATCAAAATATATATCTTTAAGTCTCTTTTGAGTGAGGTATATTGATAAGTGTGGGGGGGAGAGAGAAGAAGAGTAATATATGTAAGGGGATATTTTTGGAAACCTTGTGAGAAGAAATCAAATGAGAGGTTTAGAGAAAACTGAGGAAATTCTTTGAATTGGGCAAAGTTTGTAAATTTTCCATCTTGTATATTTGAAAAAAAAGAAGGAAAATAAGGATGAAGAAAATGAAAATGAAAGCAAAAGAGAGAGAGAGAGAGAGATAGAGAGAGAGAGAGAGAGAGAGAGAGAGAGAGAGAGAGAGAGAAAGGAGATGATGAGAAAAAAAAGAGTGAAATGTTTGAGATATGTCGTTTAGCTTCTTTCTTGGAAAAAATGGTTTTACACTTCTTTTTTCATAATAGAAACTTCTTTACACTTCATTTGAGATTGAGAATAGTTGAAAGTGTCAGGTGGGTTGTGCTTTGTTGAAATTAATGGAATAAATGAAAAGGTGAAGTGTTTTGTGGTAAACAGAAAAGCGAATGAAATGCAACTTCAAGGTTTTAGACTAGTCTTGACTTTGTTTTCCTTTCAATTGCATTGACTTTCTTTTCCATTACTTTAATTTTTCCTTACCATTCACTTGGTACCACTAATGTCCCTAGCCTAACATTACAAATTTGAAATTCCTACCTAATCAGGGAATGACTTTAGTTGGACCAACTAGTTAATAAGAAGTGGAAATATCGGGTTGATGGACATCGTACTTGAAGTGAATTGTTTTGTTAATTTCATGACATTCCCTTTGCATTTGTTGGAACATGAAATAAGTAGTCACACACACACACACACACATTGTTGATTCTTAATTATTTACATGAGATGTCTGGCGGATCATTTGAGCTTTGTACCTTGTTTTTTGAGGATTTTTATGTGATTCTATGATGGTTAGACTTGTTCAATTTGGTGATGTCGTTTTCTTTAAAATGTTTCAAAAAGTTTGTTTTACTTTAATTATTTTGTGGTTTTGTGTCTTTGTTATTTTCGAAAGTTGTGATTTGGTCTTTGTATCCTTGATTTGTTGCTTTAGTTTGTGTTGCTTGAGGGCAAGCAACACTTAATTGTGGGGGAGTTTGATATGTCCATTTTATATACGTTTTTATAGTGTTTAATCTTTGATTTTCGAAGTATTTTCTATGTACGATGGAATATTTACAAACTATTTCCTCTCTTCTGATTATAGGTATGTCCCTGATGAGTTAGAAGAAAGAACGAAGTGAAATGGGAGAATACGAAGCAAGAACAGACGAAAAAATAGAAGAAACAAAGTTTCCGAGTAGTCAGTCTAACCCTGCCACCCTATCGGTTGGGTCTAGCCAACATAAAGACAAAAGGATCAACATTTTGACAAGGCCCGACCAGGTCCGGCCACCTTCACTTGTCCAAGTCTGATCGGTCACGTGGAGGACTAAAGCTGCAATTTTCTGAGTTCTTTTAATTAGGCTTTCAATTGTATTTATTTATTTATCTTTAGAGAGGGCTTTGTGAGGACTAAAAGAGGGCCAGTTTAGAAAATCTCTTCTAAAAACCTTTTTGAACTTCTTTTTATCATAGTTTAGTTTTTAATTTCAAGTTTCGGTAGAGAGATTGAAGGTGTTCTTTTTTAGAGCAATTTTGGGGTTCTTCGAGCAAATCAAGAGAGGAATTCAGCGACATTCCGGGTCCGTGAATTCTTCAATCCAAACTCATAAGTTTTCTAAACTTATTCTTATTATGAATTCATTGTTGAATTTTATGATTTTGATCATGTTTAGTGGCTAGGTTTTCTATTCAGTTTGAATGGGGATAAACCTTAGATGGTCCTAGCTTATTTTTATTGGGTTTCATGGATTAATTTGTTAATTGATTATTGTTTAATTGAATTGTTCATGTTCTCAATTCTTACCAGTGATTTATAACTTTGCATTAGATTATTTGGAACTGAAAAAGGAAGAATGATCTAGAGCTTAATTAAATGATAGAAATAAGTACTTGATTATATATAATGGCTACGGTTTTTAGTTCTAATAGAGAAGACTAATTCACTCTGGCAACTTATGCGTTCATAATTAAGAAAGGGAGAGAAGAGATTCTTAGGGGAATAGTGGGTTTTGGCCTAGAGATAGGGTTAATCCTAATAAACGAGTAAGATCCAATCAACAATTCAACTGTTTTTCCAAAGTTTCCCAACGAAATACCTAAGAGAATGTAGGGGGATTTCACTGTTTAGACACTTCTTCTAAAATTTGAATTAAAATTGGTTTTCTATTCTTTTGCTTAAAAACCTTTTCCAAGCATTCTTATCTAATTAAATAGTGAAGGAATAGTAAGTACTATTGCTTCTCCATCCTGAGAGATCGACCTCTGGCTATACTACCCCAATAGGTACACTTGCCTAGAGTGGTAGTTTGTTAGGTAGAACCCACAACAAGAAGTTTTTGGCAAGTTTCCTAGGACAGTAACAGTAGGAACGCTTCTATTTTGCTGATTTAATGGTTTCCTCTATTTTTTTTAAATTTTTTAATTGTTTATCTTTTGTTTTAGTTTCGTTTGTCTCGTTTTCTTGAGTCATTATTATTAGTTCATTGTTTAGATTCTTTGCTTATTTTTGTCTCTTTTTCTTTGAAGATTTTACTTTTTTAATCGAGTTTTTTTGTTAACTGTTCTTTGTGGTTATTCGTTTTAGGTTTTCATTTGACAAGTTTATGCCCCACAGTCAATGGGGTGAATTAGTCGAGTTTGACATGGAGATAGAGAAGACGCTGCAAAAAGTTTGTCGCGTTATCAAATTCAAAATTTCAACTACCGAAGAAGAATTGGTTATTGATAAGGCAAATAAGGAGGTACTTCCCTACCCTCCACCAATCACGGCTACCAAGATGATGGAAGATTATGCTCGGCCTTCTGTTCTTGGGACACAGTGAAGTATAGCAAGACCTATGGTAAATACCAATAACTTTAAGATAAAGCCCAACATCATCCAAATGGTGCAAAACAACATACAGTTTGATGGACTACCTGAGGAGGACCTTATTACACACATCACAAATTTCTTGGAGGTGTGTGATACGTTCAAGATCAATAGAGCATCGGAGGATGTAATCCATCTTTGCTTATTCCCATTCTCTTTAAGGGATAGAGCGAAGTAAGGCGCAAGTCTCTACCTCTGGGATCCATCACTATTTAGGAGGCTCTAGTTAAGAAGTTCCTCAGATTTATTTTCTCTCGGCCGTACAACAAATTTGAGGAATTAAATCCTTTCATTTCAACAACCTGATAGGGAAAGTTTGTACGAAGCTTGGGAGAGATGGAAAGAATTGCTGAAGAAGTGATCGCATCACGGGCTACACTTAGAACTTCAGATGCACACATCTGCAATTGAGTCAGTTATGGGGCAAAGCAACTAATTGATGCTTCTGTCGGCGGATCCACATACGCTAAAACTTCTCAAGAACTTTTTGATCTTATCAAGCAAATAGCTCTGAATAGCTATACTTGGGCGAGCACTTGTGTAATTCTATCCCAATAAGTACGCTTGCCTAGAGTAGTGTTTTTTAGGTAGAACCCACAACAACTTCCAATTCTAAATATTTCCAATTATTACATATGGAAATATTGACTCCGGGAAAAAATTTGTGATTAACAGTGCCTTTGCCGTATTTGTGTTAAGACGAAAACGACTCTTTTATGTTTGCAACCCATCATTGAGTATAGGAATAAATATACAAATACCTTCCTTAATTTTATCTACCATCCTTAGACCTCTAGTCCACTAGTTCGAGTTCTTTAATGTTTCCGCTTTCTCAAGGAGCGACCCTTAAGCCAATATAAGAGTCTTATTTCTACCCTAGGCTCTGGATTACCACGGACATTCACAAAGGGGTGATTCTTATAGAAGCAAACAAACGAGTCTGTCTTGACTAACTAAGTTTATTGACCCCATGCATAAAGGCCTTCTCCCATAGCATATCTAAGTTGACAAGCCTTCGATTTGCTAAAAACCCAACTCATTTGAAAACTCTAAGGCATTCTCCCATGTTGTAGCATGTGAATCTCTAGTTTCTCAAACTTTATGGTACTTTCTAGAAACCAAAATCATAGGATCTAGTTATGTGTACTCAAAGCACACTTGCACAACCAGTCATGTGAAAGACACGTATAGGAAACTAACATGCAATGACCTTTTATTTGATGGTATGCCAACTCCATCAAATGGCCAAGAACAAATGTTGCTTGTATCTTAAGTAACAGTAGTCCGAACATTACTGTGAAGCACAACCCATTACGCGGACTATCTATTTAAGATACTTGGACCTCATATAAGTGAATGTGCATTCAAACTCAAAGTCTTGTATTACCAGATTGTCCGATTTATGCCCCCAACTTTTGGACCTTAGTTATTTTACCCAATAATAACATATGGATCTTTAATCTCAGTATTTCTTGCTCGACTGGGTTGGTTCCTTTGGGATGTTGAGCGGGTCTTTAATTCTTCTTTGAATGCCTTTTCAATTCTTCCCCTCTCCTTGACTGAGACTTGTCTCTTGGTCTTTCCTTGGGACCATTATATATCTCTTTCTCCTAATGAACTCTAATCTCTCCTCTCTTCCTCTCTTCTCTCTATTTGGCTGTCTCTCTATGAGCTCTTCTACCTTCTTCACTCTTTGCCTTTCTCAATTCTCTCTTTTGCGTCACCTATGAGCGTTTATAGCCATAATCTTGACACCCCTTTGTGATTGTCCAATTGCTTGAGGGAATCCTTGAGACTGGAGTATTTCTTGAGAGATTTATTGAAGGGTACCCTTTTGGCTTATTGAGGTCCGATTCTCTGAGGGTGGATCTTCCATCTTCATTTTTCTTCCCTTTTAATGAAATATTACTTTTACACCATATTGGAAGGTTTCTGTTGGTGTACCTATTTTGTATTGATTATTTGAATTTATTTTGATTGATTGTAATAGATCAACTTTTATTGCTAACCTTTCGATTTGGTTGTAATATTTAATCGGCTATTGCGGTTCACTCCTAACAAAGATAATACACTTTATTAATATTCAAGATATTACACACTTAGAGAGATTTTTCTAGCATACATCTCAACATAGTCTACTTAGATATTCTATGGATGAAGGTCTCTACTGATAGGACTCATATACTCTGTATGCTGCGTAGAAGAACTTAGTTAAGACAGACTTGTATGTTTGGTTCTATAAGAATATTCTGGAGCCATCATGGTTGAATATATTTCTCATAACAAATCACGTTTCCCAATTATGGCAACCAAATTAATGGAGTTTAGGATAATGATTTTGTAGAATTTACTTGATGAAGGCTCTTCATGAGAACTACATGTTGGGATTTATGCCAAAAAAGACTATTCCTTATGTGATATTTATTGAATATAATAAAATGATTTATTTTTAAAATCGAGATTTTGAGTTTGCAATGCACATTAAACATAATGTCTAAGTAACTTCAAGAAATAATCAATGGGATAGGCCAAGCTTCAAAGTAAGGTGCAGGCTGTGGTCATTTAATTTACAAGAGCAAGAAACCTTTATTGTTTCGTTCTTGACAGTTTGGTGCAATTAGACATGCCATCAAGGAAAGATCATGCATAGTAGTTGCCTAAAATAGATGACTTACCTTAGGTCAATGAGTGTCTTTTACATGACTAATTATGCAAGCATACTTTGAGTATATAGAATTGTGCCCTATGACGTTAATTTTCATGTATGTACTATAAAGGAAAGAAACTAAAGTCTTCATGTGCTATAAAATGGGCTAATAACTTGTGGCATTTCATGAGTTTGTGGCATTCCATCAATTTCAGTAATATATGTCACTTCAAGCTTGGTACCCACAAACCCATATATACTAGTATGAACCACTACAAAAAAAAATGATTTGTTCCAACACTCCTAAAACTGTGGTTAATTGTACCAAAACTATGGTCAATAGTCATTCCCCATGGTTTTTGTAGCGTTGGCGATGCGAGCATTGTGAATACTTTACCATAACTTTTTTGACCGTGGGCAAAAGTATTAGCCACATATTTGCCACGGTTTCTACACTATGGGTGATAAACCGTGAAAAGTGCACAGTACTTTTCCCCACGAGTATCCAAACAGATTTGAGCTATGGAGAATACTCATCCGCAACATTTTAAATTTTCTAGGGCTATTAAATTTTAACCGTCGTTTTATATATATATAGTTGTTTGGTTATGAAAAAAATATCAAGTTTTCTTGATGGAACAGTTTTGGAACCATGGGAATGCTCTGTTGTTTAAAAAACTTTTGGCAACAGTTTTGGAACTGTGGGAATGTTCCATTGTTTAAAAACTTTTAACAACAGTATTGGAACCGTTGGTATAACTAGAATATTCTATTTTACTATCCCTGTCCATGTAATAAATATATATATATATATATTTGACATAACCTGAACAATCCCTAATGTAGAAAATTTCAAATAGCATCAATTTCGAAATTCGTAAATAGCTCAAACAATAAAAGTCCTTCAAAAATTCTCAAGATCCGAAAATACATAATTTAGGAGAATTGCCAATACATATAGTTCAAAAATAAGAACAAGTGCCTACTAGATTCCACAAAAAAATACTCATATTCATTTAGTATCATAACATTCCACATCCAAAACAATCCAAACTATTTACTCTACATAATAAATCAAAATCCTCAAACCAAGCAGTGCTACATATCATCTTCTTCATCCTGCACAACAAAAATAAATTGAAATGCATCATTCCATTCTTTATTTGTAATTAAAGGTAAAAGTGAAAAATCCAAAATAAATAATCATAAGGAAAAACGAAACACCATAAGATATAAACATGATCAACTGAGAACCAAAACACTACAAGATATGAATATGACCAATTTAGAACCATGTGAAGCAACAAATTAAAAGTCGGAGGTTCATTGAATGTGACATATGTAACCAATAAAGCAAGCCAAAATATAGCAATAGCACCACAATATGCTTTAACTAACGAACAATATCTAATTCAAGTACGCCCACAGAAAACAAAACACATAGGTCTTTAAGAAATTCAAGAAAAACCAGATACATATCAATTACCAAGTTTGAATATGAAACCACACAAGTTACAACAAGTAGGACTCAACTCTACATAAAACTAATAAATAAGAGATTTAGTTTCTATCAAGGCACTACAAATATTTGCCATAATCAAAGAGACATCAACCTCAGTCTTTGACATCTAGACAGAAATTAATATGCCATAGCTCCATCCATCCCCATCCCCCCAAACATATATAAAAAGTTTATCTAAGTGCATAATAAAGACAAAAGAATCTATGACAATAAAACAGAAATCAGGGATCACAATGCCCATATTTTCAGCCATGAAAATTAGCTTATAAGAACTCAAATAAAAGAGCAATAAACAATCACCAAAATAATATTATTCGAAAGATTAAAATTAAAATACCATCACCACTAACATTGCTATTAGAACTCAAAGAACAGAGCTGTAAACAACCACCAATTATATATTGACTTAGAAGATCAAAATCATAATATCAGCACCGATATGCATTACTATAATATGTAAATTCTCTAAGTATTTTGTGTCATAAATACCACATCTTCTATAGTACCATGTGCCTAATGAGAAACATTATAGCCATTCATGGTTGTATTTAAATTTGGCGTGCTTGAAGCATCAACTACCTAATGAAAACATAAATTAAGAAATAAAAAGTAATGATTTCAAAACTAAAAGAAGAAAAATTAAAGGCAACAAACAAGAGATAGAGACAATAACCTGGTGGCCACAATTAGTGCAAGATATGCTTTGATATTTTTCCATTAAACCAGCCACCACCTCCAAGCAATTGTTAAGTTTATCAATTTGAGACTGCATAGTTGACACCATGGATTCCATCTTTTCCTTCACCAAACTTGCAAGCTTTGAAGATAGTATAGACTTATCAATCGAGGTTTGAGATTTACTTGCTTTCCCAAACACCTGTGAGGGAGTTGGCCCTAATCTCATTGTTCTCACATATCCATGTCCATCAGGTCCCATAAACTCTTTAAAAATGCAATTTCTAAGTGCAACTATTTGCTCCTCAGGAGGGAATTCCTTAAGCCTCTCTTTAATTGCATTCTACATAAATAAGTATGATTCAGAAAAATAAGAACTAGAAGGTAAAGTGGCTAGAACACAAACCAAATATTTAGTGCTAAATTCATTAATATGGTAAAAGAGAAGAAATCATACTATGACATTTGTTGTTTCCTCACTAACAGGAACTCCATTTGCATCTGTTATTGTTATGATATACATAGAAAGCATATATATTTCCTCCCCTTCTTCTTGCATCTAATAAGAAGAAAGTCCACTCTTTTATGTCATTTTACTACATAAACAAAATTGAAGCATGACTTATATAACTTATTGAAGTTTACCTCCTCTCTAATGATTGCAAAAGCTTTTCTACCAAATCTATGTGGAGGCGCATGTATGCTTCGATTATGCTTATTAATTTCAGTAACCGCCTATGCATTTCATTGTTAAGTTAGAAAGGAATATAGTAATTTACTTTATAAACAATAACATAGAATAGTGAGCAGTAGTATGGAATATATGATAATAATACAGAGCATAAGCATAAAGAAAATGTAATTTCAGCAAGTAGATAATTACTTGAACTGTATCCAAATACCAATATTAGACCAGCTGCTCCCATTGATCATACTCAACTCTGGCAAGATAGCATGCTAAAGCTTCTTCTTATCTGCATTGGTTACACCTTTAGCTTTTTTCTTTGCTTGTGCACCTGTACATTGTTTAAAAGAAGTTAATTAGTGACAAGATGAAAAAGGTAATCAATCAACATAGAAACTACAAGTGTAAAAGTTATTTATAAGACAATGAAAACTAGTCTTATAGAAAGTAAAAAGAATAAAGTAGGTACTTAGTTACTTAGCATGTAAATAAACAGTACTTTACCGGATTATTCAAAAATCTCTTATTTTTTAAGTAATGCTTTCTATATAAGTGGTTAAATTTATTCTTGACCAGCAACATTAGGAAGCACATCAAGTATCAATGTTTCAGTACCCTCTCGAACCCAAATGTTATCCTCTTCTTGAAATGCCACATCATCATTAAGTGACTGCCTTGAACAAGGCTCAAATTTAGATATTTGCAAATGTTCATCAAATTTATCCCATGGAGTCATTTTCACCACAACTTTCCATTCAAGTTTCAAAGGGTCGGGAATAAAACAAACTTCTTCCACTTGGCATGCTAGAATGAAGGGCTCATCACTTGGATGATTATTTTGATACAACAAGTGATTGAATTTCAGCAAAGTGAACTTAAAAATGTCTTCCTTTACTCCTCGTTGATCATGTACCCCATCACTTTTGAAAAGAAAAAATTTCAAACGACTATTATAAGTAAACTCAATGATATCTGTTAATAAGCCATAATATGCCACGTCACCAAAACAGGATTTTTATCTCTAGAACTGGCATAACTTAGTGTTGTTGCTTTGACCAACACCCCACTATTTTTGGTTATTTTAGAGATCTTCGAACTGTTAGTGTGAAAAGGATAACCATTAACAATGTATGATTTAAAACACCGCCCCTCATGATTTGGACCAACTGCTAGAGCATTTATTTCTTCGGGATAATCTGCATTAAATTTCCTTTTTTGCTCTTGAACCTAAAAATACATAGCATAATTAATCATAATACTAGATATATAATACTCTTAATGTAGGATTATTCCTAACAATCTAGAACTTACATAAGTTTGAAAGAAAAGGAAAAGCCTTGGTCCCTAAACAAATTTGATGCTTTGCTCATTATGGACACAATATAAGGATACCAAATAAACTTAAACAAATTGATAGGATATCCTTGCTCATTACACAACCAAAAGGCAAAAACTAGCTTACAAATTGCATATGTTTTTCTGCAAAATGCTCATCAAATCTAATACAAAAAACACCTATCTAATACTATACCAAAACTGTAGCAAATTACAACAAAAATCAAGCAATCTATACCAACAACTCAAGTATTCTATGCCATGGGAAAAACCAAAGAAATGAGAGGAGAAAGTTCCAAAAAAAATGAAAGGGAAAGAGTTATAACTTAAACATTTATTTTTCTTGAAAGAAAAGAAAAAGCCTTGGCCTGTAAACAAATTTAAAATTAATGAAACACAAAATTGAAACACATAGTTTTCAAACACAATGAAATGCTAAGGTAAAAGATGTCACATTATGAAAAAAACAGCAACATCTTCTTGTTACCAAAAAAAAAAACATCAAACTAGTAGCAAATCTGTAGCAAAACTAAGAAATCTTCAAAACTAAAATCAAATATATAAGCTTTATTTGCAAGTTAGCAACAAACAGCAGCAATAGTAGCAAATCTGTAGCAAAAGTGCACTACTTTCCTTTCAGAGAGAGAGAGAGAGAGAGCTTTTGAAAGGGAAGAAAGGGATACAAACAAAAATCAAATATTAGTGGGTAGGAAAAAGGGAAACTTTTTATCATCTCGGGGGAAAAAAAGGGATTCAGGAAGAAATTGTAATAATCTTAAAAGACCTAGAAAAAAAATAAAGATATGTTATGATGCTTATACATCATTAATTGAGAGAAAAATATATAGATGTGTGTAAGTGTGTGTCCTTTACCTGTGGCCACTAATTGACATCCATAGAGAGAAAAGATCAGAAAGAGAAAAAGGAGGAATTATAAGAAGAAGAAAAAGGATAATAGAGAAAAAGGCAGCAAAAGGAAGGGCTAGCTCTCTCTAGTCCTTGAGAGAGAGAGAGAGAGAGAGAGAGAGAGAGAGAGAGAGAGAGATAGAGGAAAATCAATATCCACTTTTCCAGCAAGTGTCTTTAGAAAAGAGCAAGAAAGAAAGAAAGAAATTACCAAATAACAAAATTAATAGCAAAAACAGCAGAAAATCTCAGGTTCCCTAAATAACAAGCCAACTTGGCAATCTATCAAAGTTTCAACTAAGAGAAACATGCAGGCCATAGTGGCATAAGTTTCCTTGTGAACATGGCAAGGTGAAGCATCAAAACATGAGCTTGATGAGGATACAAGAGTATAAGAAAATTTCTAACCAAGTACGTCTAGTTACTTGCAACAGCATTTGATGAACCTTCTATATCCTAATAAACCTAACATCTACCAACCATGACTTCACTTTATGCAGTACCAGCTACTTAAAAATGTTAAATAGAACCCATGAATGAAATAAATTTGCAGGAATTGCACAAGAGGATCCTGATTACTAATATTCTAATCTCCTTATATGACCACTTCAAATAAATTACCTAATCCTTCTTTTTACCCTACTTCGTGATGCGGGAGAGCTATGCACATTGACATATAACTATCCTTAAATTACTGTTAAAAATTCTATACGTAGAGGGGACAATACAGTTTTGAACTGAATTTCCAGGGGTTAAGAAGGGAAAAGAAAATCGGACCTGAGAAGCAAGAATTCAATCACACTGTTCATTCAAGTTTGGGTAATATGATGAAGGGTTGTTAGAGAAGCAAAAACACTTCATATTAGTTACACATAATGACCAACAAATGTAAATTGGATACAACTATACAAACAAACATTTGAGGCATATAACTAGGAATCTTAGCATTACCAGTATATAGCTAGAAATTTAGTGAGACTATGAGAAATTACCAATCTTAGCATTACCAGTATATAGCTAGAAATTTAGTGAGACTATGAGAAATTACCAATCTTAGCATTACCAGTATATACCTAGAAGTTCAACTCCTTTTCAGCATCTAAAGTCAACTGCCAACCGCATAAAGCAAGAACATCAGCACTTCAGAGATGAAACGGTGGTCCATCCTCTAAGCTAAGAGTACGAAATATAATAAGCAAGGAAAATAATTCAACATGAACGAATCCAGAGCTGATAGATCAACAACATTAATATTGAATCAGAAGTTATATAGTGGAGATGCCATTGAGATTTTCTAACACACAAAATATTTCAAAAACTGATTATTGCTCCATCATGCCTGACTTTGAAAGAAAAGAAACCCCATCTGCCTAACTAGGAAAACACACAAACACAAAACATATAAATAGACAAACTAATATAAATTTACATAATGAGACAACAAATAAAGAAGTTTTAATCATAAAGCCATATAAAACTATCTTTTAAAAGGACAATATGAAACAGAGAGAATTGAGGTAGCATTAACTGATGTCAACTCTTGAACTGCTAAAAATGGAGTTGTAAACAGAAAGTACTTGAGGACCAAGTCACATGAAAAAATTTTCAAATTTCAATTACCAAAACAGAGGATAAGTGACAAATAAAAAAAGATTTAAGATTGCCAATCCTATTAGCTACTCACATTCTAGTACCCCTAATTAATAGAAAACAATAGAAAAAACTGATGAGTAGTATCTCACTGGAATTCATGCTAAGGTTAAACTTAAATAGAATGGTGGACAAGATACTTGGTCAAGGACAGAGAAGCTGAAGTTGAAATTAAGACCCTCTAACTAGATTCACCAATAAAATCTGTTGGGAAGACATTTAAATAACTCAACATCAAGTCCAAAATAAATTAAAAAACTGAAAAACCCTAAACCCTTAAATTTTACCTTAATACAGCACCTGGGGCAGAACAGTGGCCATGGTGTCGGGCATGCAGTGACAGCGCCGAGCTTTCCTTTGTGCGCAGCTGTTAAGAGAAAGAGAAGAGAGAAAAAATCTATCTTTCAAACTCACTATCTTCAGGGAACAAACTACACGAATTCAACGATTTACCGACCAACCCGGTCAGTCCCAGTATTCTGGTCAGTAATTAGCAATGACAAAATAAAAAGCCAATAGGTAACTTTTGTCAAACGAATTATTTGAGTTACTGACTGAAATTTCAGTTGGCAACTATATTTTTCTTAATTATAAAATGTTAATTAAATATTAAGCTACCGACCGATTTTTGGTAGTTTTTGACCAAATAAGTCAGTCGATAACTTTATTTACGGACTGAATATCGATTGGTACATTTTTTTTTTAAAACATAATTATTTACCTACTGATTATCGGTCGGTAACTTTTTTTTAAATATTTTATTCATATTATAATTATTCACCAGAAATTAAAAATCAATAGAAAAGCGATTATAAAATCAACAAAAGAGTATAATAAAATCAACTAAAACGTCTAGAATACATATATATATATATATAAATATATCAAATACAAATATATATAAGTCGAAAATACCTAATATAACATCAAATGTCAAATATATCAAAAGTACATAAAAAAATCTTAAAGTATAGGTAGGTGGAGGTAGAGGTGGAGGTGGAAGTGGACTAGAGGAGGGAGGATCGGTCGGTGGCTAAGATGTGGTATCATCATCCGACAACAGGAAAGGAGGGAAGAGAGTGGGTACCGACTCCAGCTACAATCCACACTAAGATGCAAATAATGTCATGAAGCTGGCGAACTTCTCCTATGCCTGCTGCATGTATCCCCACAACCTCCTCTCCCCTGCGATACAAGCTTCATGGGCTGCCGCAGAAGATATCGATGACAAGCTGCCACCTCCTCCCTGGCACTTTGCGGTAACGGCTGTAGACTGTGAGTTAAAACCAAGACATAGCCCTTGATGCTGCCACCAGTAGCCTCGAACATCAACTACTCGTCAGTCTTAATAGGCAAGCCAGTCTCAATATGAAGGCATTCCCCGTTCACCTACAAATCCTTATATTTGGCCTATTCAAAAAAGACATTAATAAGTTATTGTTAAGCAATGTACAATAAGCATAGAGTACTAAACAATAATACTAGAGTTGGTTTAAAACTATTAAAGAACCTCACTCAAAACTGGTCGGATCGTGTATCGACCCACCGTCCCTTCTGCTGATGAGGTAGGGCATACAGTTCTGATTGTGAAAAGGCCTTGCCCATCTTCTCCCGCTGCAAATATAAATGAGTTTTCAAATATAAAGATAGTTAAAAAAAAAAAAAAAAAAAACCATAAGCTATAAGAAAATATGGTTTTAAGTTAAAAAAACTACTAATAATTAAACATGGAAATGAAATTGACTTACCCACTTAATGAAACACCTAGACCCGCCGGTGTGCTTGTCAGGCCCCTGGCCACCATGCCCCTACAACCGGTTCTGCTATACCATCTCCCACCTCTTCTTGTATGCCTCCAAGCCCCATTCATCATAAAGACTCGTGTATGGTGCAATAGTCATCAAGTCGGGCTGATACTTCTTGGTTTACACCTCGTACATCAAGTCCTTGTATCGTAATGAGGTTCGTTTTTGTCAAGATTCCCAAATAGCAGCTTAGGCATCGGGTTCCATCGATACCTCTTCTGCAATAATATATAATTTGTTAATCAATAGAAGCTTATATATTTAAAAATTCATGTAGTTACTTTTAAATAAACACTTACCCTAAATTTTGTATACCACATGTTCTTCATTCTATCTGGGACCTTCCCGAAACTTGGATATACCTCAACAAAATGTGCCTTCATGATTTCAGTAATCACCTTTGCGCTGTCCGATTGCTTGTCGAAGCTGTGCAAATGAAAAAACAAGTACATTTAATTAACTAAATCTAGTTAATGTAACTTAAACAAAAATAAAGAGTTTAAGAAGAAAATAGTGATGTTTAAGTTTAAAAAAAATTTAACAGAATTTTCCCTATAAAATTAACAATCCCTAGGCACAAGAAACAAGTACACAACAATTCCAATAAAAGAAATTATATAATAATATAGTCATAACACTCATTTCATATCCAAGTTTAACAAACAAGTTATTCTATATCTAACAAGCATATATTTTAAATTTAACAAACAACAATTCCATATGTAACCAACATATGTTCTAAGTTTAGCGAACAACAATTATAATTCAAGACTTGCTACAACATTTACCTATCAGCGGTTTGTAAGATAAGGATGAGAGAGTCAACAACACCTTGGGATGAAGGGGCAAGTGAAGCGGCAGATGAAGCGGCAGGTGCCGGTGGACATGCTGATGATGAAGGGATAGGCCTGGATGACAACCCCTCAGCAGATGAAGCCGAAGGAGTAGACGTGGGTGCCAGACTCAAGTATGGAAGCTGTTGCAATGGAGTCAAGGTCGCCAGAGGTGTAGAAGCCGCTGTTGGAAGAGTAGACATCCCCGGAAGTGTAGAAGCCGCTGCCGGAAAAGTAAACGTCTTAGCCAGAGTAGAAGCCGCTGGAGAAGGAGACATCCCCGAAGTTGTAGAAGCAGTTGCCAAGTGAGCCCTTTTTTTACTCCAATGTACCATCTATAATATATAAGATTTAAACAATTTTAGAAAGTTACAAAAAAGGAAAGCTATTTAAAGTTACATAACAGCAAAAAGAAACAAACAAGTTACTTAGACATAAATTAAGAGAATAAGAAACAAACAAGTGATTTAGAAATAAATTTACTTAAACATAAATTAAGAGAAAAAGAAACAAACAAGTTACTTAAACAAATTATCAATTAAACATTCTACGTTTCAGAATGATACTCCGATTGAAACTCTTCCTCTTCTTAAACGGACTCCCATTCGACCTCTTCTTCATCTTCATTATTTTCATCTTCATCCATAATACTACTCCTCCCGTGAATGTCTACCAATTCTAACCCGCTAGACTCATGAATGAGAGTCCCAATGTCTGGAACATTAATGTCTATTCTTGAAGTCTTGGCAATATCAACATCTTCTTGAAATGGAACTTCTACTAGAGGTACATTTGAAATACGAGGTCTTAGTTTCATTACATCCCACAAATCACTTTTTTGTCGTTTATGTGTAGGGTATGGGATATAAGTTACTTGTTCAGCTTGTTGGGATAAAATGAGAGGATCATATCCTCCTACATATTTCTTTCTATGTGCAACTCCACAAGTTTATATTTATCATGAATCTTGAGACCTTGATTTAAATGTGAATCAAACCAATCACACTTGAAAAGAATGACCGATTGACTTTGTCTTCCCGAATATCGAACCTCAATTATCTCATTTAGAATCCCATGATAATCACCTTTAACTTGTGCACCACAGTTATATGTAAGACTACTAAAACCTTTTTCCTGTTTATGAGACCTAAACCCGTCCACAAAATATCCATGACACAATCTCACACATTTAAACGGACCCCATAATAAGCACTTAAGACATCCGTTGTTGCTTGCTTTCACGGGTTTTTCCATCTGAATAAAAGAATTAATATTTGTTTATTTTATACATTATTAAACTTATAATAGTAAAATTAATCAAACTTTCAACTCACTTTTTCCCTAAACAATATTGAAAACTCATCACTGATTCTCTTCTGTATGTCACTTTTTGTTAAACTTGGAAAATGCATCCTCAATTCTGTTGTGCACTTTTGAAACAAGTAATTAATATATTACTTATAATCAATCACGTGTTATCATTTGTAATTAAAAATATTGTTATACAGTAAGTAATGAGATTAACTTACGTGAGGTATGGTTCAACTTCATTGCAGTTCAATAGGATGTAGTTCATTGCTAACTTGTATTCTTTATCATCCAAATATCTTGTCATCTTACCATACACCCTTCCTTGTCTATTGCAAATTAAAAGACCCAATTCTCCATCCCTTTATTGATCACCCTCATCATTTCTTGGTGGATCTGCAGTGTTGGTTGATACATGAGGTTCAAAGTAGTAGCTATAAAATATGGTAGCCTCTTCAACCAAATGAGAATTGCACATCGAACCCTCAACCCTAGCCTTATTATTAATTTTCTTCTTCAGATGGTTCAAGCACCTCTTGAATGGATACATCCATCTATACTGAACCAGAACCATATACCCTAGCCTTATACGGCAAGTTAACCATTAAATGCTCCATGACATCGAAGAACGAAGGAGAAAAAATCCTTTCTAACTTGCAGAACAACACGATAATGTTACTCTCCAATTCACACATGTGTGCCACACTTAATTTAGGAAACAAAAGTCTCTATAAAACAAACTCAATTCTGCTAAGGCACTCCATACCTTGTTAGTAAGTACCTCTTTGAGAGAAATAGGAATCAATCGCTCCATAAATACATGGCAATTATGACTTTTCATTCCGAACATTCTCAACTCCTTCAAATCAACACATCTCTGAAGTTAGATGCATATCCATTCGGTAGTTTCAAGTCCTTCACCCACTTAAGCACGACCTTCCTTTATTCTTTTCTCAAAGTGTAACACGTCTTCGGTTTTGTAGAACCTTTGAGATTTAGTTCGGGCCGATTATAATATCTTTGATCATCTTCCTTAGACTTCACGTTACCCTTTGTCTTTCCTTTCACATCCATGAATGTGTTAAAAACATTATCAAAGATATTCTTCTCATTATGCATGACGTCAAGATTGTGGCGAACTAGAAGAGTACACCAAATACGGAAGATCCCAAAAGATACTACACCTTGTCCAATTATGATATTCTCCTCTACCATCTTCCTTTCCTATCTCAATTCCGGTTTTTATAATCTTTAGCATGTCTTGAACCCTTTCCCACAGCTATTCTCTAGTAAGACGAGGTGGAATCTCAGAATGATATTCTCCTCTGCCCTTCTTAAAACACCTTGAATCTCTCCGAAATGGATGATCGGAATGGAAAAAGGAATAATGACAATCAAACTAATATTTCTTTCCCCCACTTTGTAGTCTAAATGAATTGTTTTCTTTCATGCAATAAGGACAAGCTAATACTCTAATATTACTCCAACTGGACAACATACCGTACGCAGGAAAGTCACTAACACTCCATAGAAGGACAGTCCTCATATTAAAGTTCTGTTTCTTCGAATGTCGTACGTGTTAACCCCATGCAACCACAATTGGTGCAATTTTTCTATCAACGGTTGCAAGTAAACATCTAACTTACATTTTGGATTCTTAGGGCTCAAAGTAATACATGTCAAGAACATTATTGGAGTTTTTAAGCACATCCAAGGAAGTAAGTTGTATGGCGTAACAATCACTAGCCATGACGAATACTGCTTCCTAAACATTCCAAAAGGTGAGAAACCGTCAGTACACAGTTCAAGTCTTACATTCCTTGCTTCGGAAGCAAACTCAAGATGAGTACTATCAAAATGCTTCCAAGCTTCTCCATCTCTAGGGTGACTCATCATATCGGGCTTAGGAATGCTTTTTGAGTGCCATCTCCCATGCTCAGCCCTTCTTTGAGAAGCGTACAACCTCTGCAACCTAGTTGTTAATGGAAAATAATACATTTTCTTGTACGGAATGTCTTTGGACTTCTTCTTCTTATTTTTCTTTCTTCTCATGTAACATTCATGGCCACAAAACTTACATTGATGTGCTTGAGCATCATCCTTTCAATATAACATCCATCCATTAATGTATACATCAATCTTCACTATCGGTATATTCAAACCAGATACTAACTTCTAGTCTGGTACCAATCAGCCACCACCTTATTGCCTTTTGGGGAGTACATCCTTCAACAGCTATAATATTTGATCAAAGCACTTTTCAGACATGTTGTTCTCTGACTTAATTTTCAACAACCTCGCCATCGCGGACAACTTTGGATACTTTGTACACCTCTCATACAGTGATGTATCAACAGATTTCAGCATATCATAAAACTTTTGAGCTTCAGGATTAGATGAATCTTCATAATTGTAGTACGCTACATTGGGTTCAAAATCCAGACTAGCGGTATCAAAAATATCCTCATGGTAAGTGTTGCTTTCAATATTTCTTGTAGCAATGCCTTCTCCAGCAATTGGTCGGTAACCCACTAACAGTTCTCCATATGCAGTCCAGTTTAGGTAAAAACCCAGATTTATAAAGACGCAACTTCACATCATCCTCTTTAAGATACTTTAAGTTCTTGCACTTTGCACACGGATACCATAACTCGTTACCTGTACCAAGACCGTAATTCAGACACCAATTCACAAACCGCTTCACACCTTGTTGAAACTCACTACTAATCCTCATAACTCCAGGCATAGTTCTTTTATATATCCAACTAAGATCCTTCTCCATAACTTCACAAAATAAAACACACATTTTAATATATGAATTTATAAGTACGACACATACAGATGAAGGGTCCAGAAGTAGAACTCATTCTTTATTAAGTCTTACATTTAAGTTTTATGTTTAAGGGTTTAAAGACTTCTCTAATTATTTGAGTATTACATATCATTAGAGATTAAGATTTTAGGAGTTTTATGTTTAAATTTATAGATTAAGAGGTTAATGAATTCTATAATTATTTCTCCATTAGAAATAAATCCAAATGTTTTAGAGATTAAGAATTTAAGAGTTTTATTAAGAATTTTACATTTAAATTTACAGATTATGCATGATTAAAGAATTCTATAATCATTTGAGTATTATACAAATATACATCAAATATCTTTCCCAAAACCTTCCAAAACTAATTAACCAAACTTATCAGCTAGTTTGAGAGTTTAGGAGAGAAAAGAAAAGAAGAGAAGTATTAATTACCCCTCTTCTCTTCCTTTCTCCAATCCTAAAACTTCCAAGCGCAAAATTTTAAATCATTTCTTTCTAATTCCCCTCTTTTCTCTCCCTTTTTTAACTCCCAAACTAGCCCTAAGAGTTTAAGAACAAAGAGTTTAAAATCTAAATGCTACAGAAATTTTGACCGAGTTTCCCCTATAAAATGAACAATTCCTAGGCACAATTGCCACACCAAACAACAACTACACAAACAAAAGGAAAACTAACGAAGTTTAAAAGTCCAAGCTCCCCCATAAAAACAAATAACCAATAGTTTAAGAGTTCGGGCTCCCCCATAAAGATACCAACAACACATACAAACAACAAATTTAATAGTTTTAAAAGTCCGAGCTCCCCCATAAAGATAATAATTCATTCATAATAAAAGAAAATTATATATTTAGGAGTCTGGGCTCCCCCATAATAGCGAAAAAGGTTCAAAAGAGGTATATCGATTTTTAAGCACGATACTCTAAGGCTTGAAAATATACCTAAAACAAAGAATGAAAATATAAAATATACAACAATACATATCGTAACAAATTAATTGGTCTAAGAAACCAAAGCATAGAAATATCAAATGAAAACATAGAAATAGAAAAAAAAAAAAAAAAAGCCTCTTAGGATGTCTCTCTTCTTTAAAAAACAACCATTTATTCATACTCATCAAACAAAACGTATTAATTAGTCTAAGACCGCATGATAGTCTTTATTTTGATCAAGAGAAACAAAAAAGATAATCTTCTAAGAAAAAAGAAAAAAGGTACTTTCTAGTGTTCCAAATTGAAGTAACTATATTCAATTACTATATTATATTCTTCTGAATTAAATTAACTTAATAGAGTTCATTGAAGTATTTTATATTCGATTTACTATCTTATTTAAAAAGGACTTTTTCCCTCTCGATGATGTAAAGCTAGAAAACACAAGCATCTAAAAACTTGCAAGTTATTATAGTCAGGATCTCGACAAAACAACTTGGAGTATGGTGATATATTTTGAAGGACTCCAGAAAACATTCTGTTGATAAGATATGAGGTCATAAGAAATGCCTCAATCCATAAAATTAGTGGTAAATTAGAGGTAAATTGGCATCAAACAGCATAGTTAAACTAGTTTCCACAATATGTCTGTGATTTCGTTCAGTAACGCCATTTTGTTCTAGTACTTCCTTGACATGAAATCTGTAGTTGAATACCACATTCATTGATATGATAAGAAATTGATTAGATTTAAATTCTCTACCCGCATCTCACTGGAAAATTTTAATTTTTCTATCGAATTGATTTTCAACCAGCCTTTGAAATTTTACAATGCATGAAAAGAAATCCAACGTTTTCTTCAAAGGGTACAACCAATTGAATTATAAATGGTCATCATTGAAAATAGAATAAAAGCAAAACCCTTGATTAGACATAGTAGGAGCAGGCCCCGAGAGATCACAATGCACTTTTTGTAAACGAAAGTCACAAATTTTATTGTTTAAACTAAAAGAAAATTTGCAACTTTTTCCGAATTGACAACTAGTACAAATGGAAGGTTTAGATTGCTAATTAGTTACATCAATTATTTTCTTTCCCTTCAACAATTGCATAATCTGTCGGCCAGGGTATCTTAGTCAATGGTGCCACACAGAAAATGGGTTGCTATCCACTGCTAACAACTCAGCGTGAAAGATAGACTCCAAAGCATACAATCGATTTTCCTCATCCCCCTTCCCTATTTTTCTCTTGCTTTGATCCTTAATGACAAAATCAGAAGCCATGAATTCAACAGTACCAAAGTTATCAAAAGTAATTGTACCTATAGAAAACAGATTCTTTTTTAGTTTAGGCATAACAAGAATATCTCGCAAGTTTTTCCAACACAAGTGTCACCAGTATGTATTATGGCAATACTGTCGACACTACTCCTCCCACTGTCGACATGGATAATACATAAGATATTTCAATCTCATCTCGACCACAGTGAAATCATCATCCCCTAAAATATTTGACGGATTATATGTGTTATCTCTCAGAGGATGCTCTACCCATTGCATCACGACACCATTATCAAGAACTCAAGGACCCACATTGGGTGGAAGCAATGAAAGAAGAATTACAAGCTCTTCATTCAAACAAAACATGGTCCTTGATTCTGAGGCCTTCTTCCACTAATATTATTAGGTCAAATTGGGTGTTGCAAGTGAAACAAAAGGAAGACAGTTCTGTTGACAGATTGAAGGCTCGTTTGGGAGCTCAAGGTTTCAATCAAGTCTCTGGCATTGACTTTGATGCGGTCGACATTCCAGTCATTCATCACACTACCATTTGATTGGTTCTTGCTATCTCCACTTCTTTTAGTTGGCGTAGACGCCATCTTGACATGAAGAATGTATTTTTGCACGCAGAGCTCAAGGAGTTAATATATGAAACAACTGCCTTGTAGATCCAAGTAAACCTAATCATGTGTGTCTTCTTCACAAATCCCTTTATGGGTTGAAATATGTACCCCTACTTGGGTTGATAGATTGTCCAAGTTCCTTCTTCACCTTAGTTTCTACTGTAGGAAAGTTGATTCCTCTTTATTTATATATCATCACACTACTATTATTGTCTTTTTACTTATCTATGTCGATGATATTTTAGTTACTGGTAGCAATATCTATTTTATTTCAAACTTAATTCATCAATTAGGTTCAGAATTTGCTATCAAGGACCTTAGCTCCCTTCATTACTTTTTGGGGGTTGAAGTGAAATAGGAATGGTGGTATTGGTCTCTCATAAGGAAAGTACCTTAAGGATTTACTTCGATGGCCTGACATGCATAATTGTGCACCAACTGGAACTCCTATGATTTATAAGGAGACAACTTCTGCTTCAAATGATTTAGTTGATGCTATATATTATCGAAACACTATTGGAGCCCTTCAGTATCTCACATTCACTTATCTAGACATTCAACATACTATTACTAAGGTTTGGCAATCTTTTAGCCAGCTTATAGAACAACATCTTCAGACAGTTAAGCGAATCCTTCCATATCTCAAAGGTACTAAGTACTACAGGTCACGATTCATATCTCTTAGTCCTCTATATTTACATGCCTCCTCAGATGCTGATTGGGCAGGATATTCCTTGACATGCCAATGTACTACTAGTTTTTGTGCCTTTTTTTGGAGCAAATTGTATTTCTTGGAGTTAAAAAAAGCAACTTACGGTTGTTCGGTCAAGTTCTGAAGCAGAATATCGGTCTATGGCCTTCATCACCGCTTAACTCACTTGGCTCACATTCTTATTGCGTGATATTAGGATTCATCTTACTCATCCTCCTAAACTCTTTTGTGATAATTTTAGTGCACTTAATATGTCTATTAATCCTGTCTTCAATGAATGAACAAAAGATATCAAAATTGAGTATCATTTTATCCGTGAGAAAGTAGCCGTGGGGCATCTTATTACCCAATTTGTGTGTTCTATGCAATAAATAGCCGATGTCTTTACCAAGCCATCGCCACAGTCTTCCTTTTACATTTTCGCAGCAAGATGGGACTTCAATCCCACTCCGACTCCATCTTGAGGGGGAATGATAAGGAAAGTATTGATGATGATCAACCAAGATCCTAAATCTCAGAGATTAAGGAAGAGATTTGATGTGGAATGATCTTCAAGAGCATAAAATTTCATGCAAGAAGTGAGGGAGAGAACGCACAAAACAAGTGTAACAAGTAGAAAAGAGAAAGTGCCTCAGATAGGATTGAAAATTAAACATCTAACAACCTTGGATATATTAAATCAAAGACCTCAAGAACGTTTAAACAAAATATTTTCTTTCAAAGTTCAAACAACTAAAGGTATTTTGAACCTTAGACCTCAATAAAACAAGAAGAAGACCTCAAGACTAGTTTCTTCAAGAGTGTAGTAACTAGTATGAACGAATTTTGATGATCAACCTTGAAGCTCTTGGAACTTTCAACAAGTCTTCAAAGTTATTTTTCTTTCAAGGAAGTTCACCCTTGAGAAGATAGAAAAAAAAACTAAGATAAAAACTAAGAATACTAAGAGAAGAACCTTTGTCTTGAAATATTTCTTAATTAGCAGTTACAAAATGAAAGACTACATGTTTATAGAGACTTGAGGGAAAAAGGATTAGGAATGTTTCCCTCTCATATTTTCAGCCCAAAAATTAAGCACCATAAATTCAAACCCCAAAATTAAGCCCTACATTAAGCCCCAAATTTAAGGCATATTCCAACCATCTATCAAGGTAAATTTTCAATTTCTAACTTATTTATAACTTTAGCACACAAATTGCCCCATAAAGTCTTGGACATCAAAATTTAGCCCTTGAAACTTCTCTTGCTCAATTTGATCCTTGTCACTCTTTAGTTGTTTTGCCTTGGCTCTTGTCACAACTCTTGATGTTCTTGCATGTGTAACCGGTTCACATAATCCTCCCCCTCTTGAAAAGGATTCATCATTGAATCTCCATCACCTATATCAAATAAAGAGAGATTGGATACATTAAAAGTGGCACTAACATTATGATGTGCCAGAAGATCAACTTTGTAGGCATTGTTATTAATTTTCTCAAGGATTTGAAATGGCCCATCTCCCCTATCATCAAGCTTAGACTTTCTTTGTTGGGGAAATCTTTCCTTTCTAAAATGCACCCAAACCCAATCACCTGGTTTGAATACCACTTTTCTTCTCCCCACATTTCTTTTCTCTACAAGCTTTTTGTTGGAGTTGACAATGGTTTCATGGACCTTTGCATGAATTGCTTTCACAAAATTAGCCTTCTTGCCGGCATCCTTGCTTAATGCTTGATCTATAGGCAAAGGAACCAAATCAAAAGGAGTTAGAGGGTTAAAACCATAAAGTACTTGAAATGGAGAATGAGAAGTAGTAGAGTGAGGTGCCCTATTATAGGCAAATTCAAAGTGTGGCAGACACTCCTCCCGTTGCCGCAAGTTCTTCTTCAAAATATCCTTTAGAAGTTGGCCAATTGTTCTATCTACCACTTCGATTTGTCCATCCGTTTGTGGATGGCAAGCTGTAGAATAAAGCAAGTTAGTACCAAGTTTCTTCCAAAGAACTCTCCAAAAATGGCTCAAGAATTTTGTATCTCTATCCGGCACAATAGACCTTGGAATTCCATGGAATCTAACTATCCAAGTAAAGAACAAGCTAGCTACATGACTAGCATCATCGGTTTTCCTACAAGGAATAAAGTGTGCCATTTTAGAGAACCTATCCACAACAACAAAAATAGAATCCATACCTCTAGAGGTCCTAGGTAAACTAAGAATAAAATCCATAGAAATATCAACCCAAGGTTCTTTAGGAACTTCTAATGGTGTGTAAAGTCCATGTGGAAGAGTTCTAGATTTAGCTTTCTTGCATTCAACACAACTTCCTACAAATATTTCTACATCTCTTTTTAAATGTGGCCAAAAAAATGTTCATGAAGAATTTTATAGGTTTTAGTGTCACCACCCCACAATGTGCTTCTTTGACAAGTAGAATTCTAGTAGAACAAGATGGTATGCACAATCTTCCTTCACAATAAAGAAATTCTTAATGTAAAAAATATTTTCCAAAAGGTGCTAACAAGCATTTCTAAAAAATTTCCTTAAAGTCATGATCACTAGAATACATTTCTTTAAGCATTTCAAAACCCAAAATTTTTGTTTGAAGGGTAGATAAGAGAGTATACCTTCTAGATAAAGCATTAGGCACCACATTCTCCCTATCTTTCTTGTAACGGATGACATGTGGAAATGTTTCAATGAACTCCATCCATCTTTCATGTTTCTTATTGAGTTTATGTTGGCCCTTGAGAAACTTCAAAGCCTCATGATCGGTGTGTACAACAAACTCCTTTGGCCATAGGTAGTGTTGCGAATGCTTTAATGTTCTTATTAAAGCATAAAGCTCCTTGTCATAAGTTGAGTACCTCACGGCTGCCCCATTAAGTTTTTCACTAAAATAGGCTAAGGGCTTTCCATCTTGCATAAGTACACCACCTATACCAATGCCGGATCCACCACACTCCACCTCAAAAGTTTTCTGAAAGTTTGGTAGTGATAAAAGGGGTGCACTACACCACTTTTCCTTCAACAATTGGAATGCTTGTTCTTGCTTTGTTTCCCACTTAAATCCTTCAGTTTTCTTGATCATATCAGTCAAAGGACTAGCAAGTGTGCTGAAATTTTTTATGAACCGCCTATAGAAACTTGCTAGGCCATGGAAACTCCTCACTTTCGATGCGTTTCTTGGTGTTTGTCGTTCCTTAATTGCTTGGACCGTACCTTCATCTACTTGAAGTCCTTGTGAGCTCACCACATAGCCTAGAAATGTAACTTTCTCCAAACAAAACTCACATTTGTCAAGGTTAGCAAAAATTTTTCAATTCTCAAGACATTTAGCACTTCCCTAAGATGTTGAACATGCACTTCATATCTTACTATAGGCCAAAATGTCATCAAAGTATACGAATACAAATTTCTCAATAAAAATTCCTAACATGATTCATTAATCTCATAAATGTACTAGGGGCATTAGTTAATCCAAAGGGCGTAACCATCCATTCATACAAACCAAAGTTAATCTTAAAAGCGATTTTCTACTCATCCCCTTCTCTCATCCTAATTTGATGGTATCCAGATTTCAAGTCAATTTTAGAGAAAAGACTAGAACCATGCAACTCATCAAGTAAATCATCAAGTCTAGGTACGGAATGCCTATACTTAATAGTAATGTTGTTTATGGCTCTACAATCTGTACACATTCTCCATGCACCATCTTTTTTTGGAACAAGTAAAACTGGAACCGCACAAGGACTCATGGACTCACACACATACCCTTTTGAAATTAGATACTCAATTTGCCTTTTTAGCTCCTTAGTCTCTTCTGGTGAACTCCTATGGGCTGGTCGGTTTGGCAAGGCCACCCCGGGAACAAAATCGATTTGGTGTTCGATTCCTCTAATTGGTGGGAGACCTCCGGGCATCTCATCGGGAAATATGTCTTTGTAATCTTCAATAACCTACAAAATTTCATTTGAAAAAGAGGGTGAGTATTCTTTAGACGAAGTAAAAGATTCCCTACAATATAAGAGCAACACCACTTCTTTTCTTTCAATTGCTCCAGTCAACTCACTAGGTTTTGCAAAGAAACAATTCTTTTCTTGCATCCCACTCTATTTTTTTGTCACTCTTTTTCTTTTCACTCTTGTTTTTCATAATTCTTTCTTCACTGTTTTCTTTGTCCTCAACTCTCTTTCCCTCCTCGATTTTTTTTCTTTTGAGCTCACTTTCAGAAGCGTGAAAGTTCCCTCCTCTCTTTCTCACTCATCTTTTTTTTTTTTTTATCATCTCTCACTTGTTGAGATGTAAGAGGATTCATTGTGAATGTTCTTCCATCTTTCACAAAAGAATAAGTATTTTTCCCCCCATTGTGGAGAGACTTTCTATCAAATTGCAAGGTCTTCCCAAGAGGAGATGGCATGCTTGCATAGGCACTACACCACATAGTATCTCATCTTTGTAAGCTCCCATTTCTATTGGTACCACAACTTGTCTCAACACTTTAATTTCTCCACTATCATTTAGCCAATAGAGTTTGTAGGATTTATCATGTTTTGTAGTAGGCAGTTTCAACTTCTCAACAAGATAAGCACTAGCCACATTTACACAACTACCACTATCAATGATAAGCTTGGCAATCCTTCCCTCAACTTTACATTTAAAATGGAAGATGTTTTCTCTTTGTTCAATCATGTTATCATCAAAAGCTTGAGCACTTAGTGCTCTTATGGTAACTAAGCTCAAAACATCTTCATCACTTTCTAAAGGGTTCAAATCAACATGTTCATCATCCTCACTATTTTCTTCACCCTCAACACATTTGCCACTTTTATCCTCCTCCTTCTCAATCCAACCATTCAAATCCTCCCTAAAGATCAAAGCTCTCTTTGTCGGACAACTACTTGCATAGTGTTCTACACCATTACATTTAAAGAACTTTGGAGAGTTAGAAATGATTTTACCTCTCTCTTCCATCTTTGGTTTGGTTGGAGGTTGGAAAGTACGTCTAGGAGCCTCCTCATTTTTTGGTCATGGCTTGAAGTTGGAAATAGGTGGTTTTGTTGTTGCAACTTGTCTTTGGTTGGAAATGAGGATTGCACCATCCAAACTTCTTTTCCTTTGGGATTTGATCTTGTGGCAAGGTGGCACATGTCTTCATAAGTTGTATGTGGATGCAACTTAAGTTGGTTGGCTATCTCCTTATTAAGACCACTAAGGAACCTAGCCATTGAAGCATCCTTGTCTTCTTCCAAGTTCAACCTCAAGATGTAGAGCTCAAGCTCTTGTCTACACTCTTCTACACTTTTTGCACATTGTTTTAAAGTTATGAGCTTATAATGAAGCTCTCTATAGTAGAGCTCGGGCACAAATCTTTCTCTCATCAAAGCTTTTAACTCTCTCCAAGTATCAACTGGTGGTCTACCACTTCTAACTCTTTGGTTTACTATCCTTTCCCACCAATGTAAAGCATAGCCAGGAAATTCGGCTATTACAAGTCTAGTTTTTAAGAACTCATTACAAATTTTCAACATAAACATGTTTTCTACTTGACTCTCCCAATATAAAAAAATGTTAAGGTCATTCTCACCTTTAAAACTAGGGAGCTTCCACTTCATTCGGTCCAAGGTTTGATCCTCTTGTTCTCTTCCACAGTTGGCAGCAAATGGAAAATGTTTATGATCATCATATAATAGCTCTCCATGCCTAGCTTGTGGTCTTGGGACTTCTTCAAAGTGTCTAGACTTCCCTCTACCTCCAAAACTGCCTCTTTTACCACTGTAAGAAGGTGGATGAAGTTCTTCATCAAAATGTGGAGGTTGGTGGAACTCGGTTGTCCTAGAGAAATTGAAGGGTCTATTGCTCCTTGGGGTAGTAACATTGAGACTACCGTGAGGCCTAACCTTTCTTTGTTGATTAGAGAGATTAGTGACATCTCTTCTAATATCCCTCATCTCATTTCTTAGGGATTGTAACTCTTGCATTATGAGCCTCAAAGGGTCATCACATTGGGAGTTGCTAGACTCTTCTCAAAAAGGAGTTGGTGCTTGAGCATGGGTTGACATTTTGATAGTGTTTACCTCACAAAACTTTCTTACTTAACTCCCTTTGGCTTTTTCTGAGGATATTCTCACAACTCTTGCCTTTTTCTAGGGTTCAAGTCTCAAAGAGTTTTATGAGTTCTTAACAAAGATTTAACAACTCTACTCAAGTTTAAAACAACCAAAAAAAAATCACAAACAAAAACTAGTTAAGAAATATGAGAAGCAAGGAAAATGATATTGAGTCATCCATTCATTTTAAGGAAGTTCAACAACATTTCCAAGAGCATTTGAGTCAATAATGGTAGATTGACCAAATGGAGAAATAAGTACTGAAAAAGGAAAAAAATCGACCACAAATACAAACATAAAGCCAGGATACTTCAAGAACACAAAAGAATACAAAACAAAAGTTCCTAGCAAGCAGAGTAGATGACATACTCGGCTTGTTTTGAAAACTGGTATTGAACCACAAGTCTAAATTAAATGAGGTTTATCTAGAAAGAATCCACTCTCAAAATTCTTGATTTTAGGCTCAAGAGTCAAAGAAAAAGGATTAGTAAAGCAGGAAGATATGCTCAGATCATTTAAGCAATTTGTCTGCAGAAAAGCCAGGTGCACCTTCAAGTTTTTTTACTATTTTGAGATACCAAATGAAGTGCAAATTAGAAGAGACTTGTTTCATTTGTTTCCCATGTCAATTTAGTATAACTCCATGTAAAAATATTGCGATGTTCTAGTCATATTCCAGGCCGTTCAAGCACTCTATTTTTGTGTTGCCATTTTCTAGCAATCTTGTCTCTTTTTTTCTTTTTCTGTCTTCTTCTTCTGGTATGTAAGATATTTCAAAAAAACTTACTTGAAGGTGGCTCTAATACCAAATGATGTGGAATGATTTTCAAGAGCATAAAATTTCATCCAAGAAGTGAGGGAGAGAACACACAAAACAAGTGTAACAAATAGAAAAGAGAAAGTGCCTTTGATAGGACTTGAAAATGTTAAACTTCTAGTAACCTTGGAAATATTAAATCCAAGACCTCAAGAAGGTTTAAACAAAATCTTTTCTTTCAAAGTTCAAACAACTAAAGGTATTTTGAACCTTAGACCTCAATAAAACAAGAAGAAGACCTCAAGACTAGTTTTCTTCAAGAGTGTAGTAACTAGTATGAACGAATTTTGATGATCAACCTTGAAGCTCTTGGAACTTTCAACAAGTCTTCAAAGTTATTTTTCTTTCAAGGAAGTTCACCCTTGAGAAGATAGAAAAAAAAAACTAAGATAAAAACTAAGAATACTAAGAGAAGAACCTTTGTTTTGAAATATTTCTTAATTAGCATTTACAAAATGGAAGACTACATGTTTATAGAGACTTGAGGGAAAAGGGATTAGGAATGTTTCCCTCTCATTTTTTTAGCCCAAAATTAAGCACCATAAATTTAAACCCCAAATTTAAGCCCCAAATTGAAGCCCCAAATCTAAGGCATATTCCAATTATCTATCAAGGTAAATTTCCAATTTCTAACTTATTTAAAACTTTAGCATATCGCCCCATAAAGTCTTGGACATCAAAATTTAGCCCTTGAAACTTCACTTGCTCAATTTGATCCTTGTGACTTTTTAGTTGTTTTGCCTTGGCTCTTGTCACAACTCCTTGATGTTCTTGCATGTCTAACCGGTTCACATCAAGATCAAGGAGAATCAAGATCATTCCTTATTTACAAGGATTCTCAATCCTCCATAATTAGTCCTTTCAATAGTTAGTCTTTTCCATTAATTATCTTTTATGTATAAATAGTTTTCTTTGTTATAATACAATGAAGAATTTTGGCTCTAATAAACATTTAGCCGAGTTTTCAAAAAGTATTTTCCCTATTGGGAAACTTTTCAGGTGTATCCAGAACTTGTTTTTTAAATTAGGGCAAACTATCTTATATTTCGCTTATGACCCTTGCTAAATATTCTCTTTCCATTCTCTCCTAAATCAAAATTCACATCCAAATAAGGTTGATCTCTTCTTCTCCTTCTCATCGTAAAAAAGAAATAGAATAAAAAAATAGGCAAATGAATAGCGGTTGAAGACATATAAATAAAATTGCCTCTATTTTAACAGCCATTAATTCATCAAAGTTCTCCATTTTTGTTTGAAGGATGTTAAATTTAACATCAAATCTTCTTTTCCTAAAGTGAGCTCTATAATTCACAAATTCCATATTCTTTTGAAGCCCACTATTGGTAATAAACTGGTTGAGAAAAAAAGATCCCTCCTTGAATTATCATAAGCAAAGAAACTATGGATGTCGTATCATTCAAGACAAATAACTCTAAACCCTTTTGGTTTACTTTGAAACAAAACACCCTCATCTACCTTCCTAACCCTCTAACTTGGGATCCTTTTATAAGTTTTTCTGGATTTTGAGTCCCAATTTCTAGTATGGGAGTTAGTTTTTCACTAAAAAATCTTTAGCTTTCAAGATCAATTCGTGTAGTTGGTTGTGTTAAAAAACAACCCAAAACTATGTAACAAAAAGGAAGTGGAAACAAATAAAGCATACTTTCAGCAGTTAATAAAACAAAGCCATTATTGTTCAAGAATTATTTCGTACCTTCCACGACCTAGTTTTTATAGATTAAATAGCCATATTAGTTGCTGCAGTGCTTAGTTTTGTCTATGTGATGTTATAGCCTATGCCTATTGGTAAAAACCCTTGGACTGATAGATGTCACAGGCGTATGTATATAAATAGGTTAAGGACCCACAGAATTAGTACATACGTGTATATTTTCGTCCATCAAGGAAACTAATCAGATATGTACAATTAACAGAATCCCTAAAGTATCTAACTTATCAGATTAGGAGATTATTAGTTACATTAATTAATATACCGATACGTGTCGTTACAGTTTAGTCCCTAAAATATAGGGTCATTTCCAACATTCTCCTACTTGGCCCACACAAGATCAGTCATATAACTGTATGAGTGATATACATAAAGTATGGCCATAATATTCTATTACTCAAAATGACTTTTAATCATACACCAGAGTTCTTGATAAAAAACATACCAATACAAGAATCATGGTTGTCATGCTTTAAACAAACATTTCCTTCCATGTATTACAATGTATAATATATCATAAAATCAAGTGTCAAAACTTTATGAACATGCTTATTATAAGTACCTTTCAGGGTCAACCCTAATTGATCTAATATAGATTAGAACTAGATAAATGAAAACTCAAATGCTCATAGTCATGTAATGAGATAAAATAAAACTGTAGTTTGTCTAGATAAAATAATCAGAAGATGAAAGCAAGTCTAAAATAAGCTATTAAGCCCCATATGAGCTACATGATCCTGAAAAATATTTGCTGGTAGTCCTTTAGTCATTGGATAAGCCACTATGACAATGTTGCTAATATGAACAAGTGGAAAAATTTGTTTCTTTATATAATCTTTGACCATGAGATACTTATGTGTATATGTTTGCTATAACACCACTCTTGTTGTTCTTAGAAAAGTTTATAGCAGCCAACTGTCATAGTAGAGCTTTAAAGGTCTCATAATACAATCAACTATAGGAAGACCACTATGAAGTTCTTTTAACCATAATGCCTGTGATGTAGCTTCATTTAGATGGGGCAGTCACACTCTAATACTTTCCTGTGCTTAAATTATTCCCTCAGAAGTCGAGCAGCAGCTTTAAAAAAAGAGAAATGGCAGAAGAAACAAGAGGAGAGTTGCGGGGAAGAAAGCAGCAGCTGCAGGAGCAAAAGAAGAAAAGAGGAGGGGAGCGAAGAGTGTCGTGAAATAGAGAAGAGCTGCAGGAAATAGCTACGTGGAAAGAAAAGAAGCAGCTGTAATAGAAGCAGAAAATTGAATGCAGAGCTTGAAAACCGGCAGCTGAGGAGGAGAAGCGGACGTGCAGCTGAAGCAGGATAAAATTGCAGCAGCAACTACGAAACAAAAGGGCCATGATCTACTTCAAGAAATTGGTTCCTTCTTTCCTTTTAATCCTTAACTAATTTTCATCTTAGAATCTTGGTAAAACACTAATCATGTGACTTTGGTTTATTTTATTTTCGGAGATTTATTTGTTATTTATGTGATTACATATCCTAGGATGTTTCTTGGTTTGATACAATTAATTCTTTGTGATTGTTCTTGTAGAGTAATTATTTGGGTTAATAGATATTTTTATCCATGTTTAATTCTTGTAGTCTTGAGTATGATGGGAATGTTATTTTTGCAAGTATATTGTGGGTTTTAGAATTAAATAGTTCATGCTAATTTTAGATGATATATGTCATAGAATTGAATAGGTCATGCTAATGGTTAGATGGATTATGTCATGTATTTAAGCACAATATATTTCTTTAGTGAATCGAAGCTTGTAGCCTAGATCACCACATAAAGGTTTAATTTTTTCTCCTAAATAAAATTAAATCATTGTTATATAGGTTAGTGGTGGATTCAAGGTACTAAATCATCTCTTTGGTTAAGCTTTTGTTATTTTTCATTTAGTTATTTTATTTATTAGTTCTACTTAATTTAGGAATAATTTTTTAGATAATAAACTTTGATTCTTTTTATAAAATTAATTTAGGAAGATAATAATTTAAGTAGTTAAGCCTTTCTCTGTGGTTCGATACCCTGATACTTCCATATTACATTGATCTTGTGCACTTGCAAGTATTGAGTTTAAAACTTTGTTATTTTATTTATTTTTTTATTCTTGAGTAAAAAAAGAAAAACAAATTTTGTTCTCTAGTTGGCTTCACCTTTTTTTATTATTTATTTTTATCTCACTTGATTGGTAGAAAGGTACAAGTATTTGTTTTGTAGGGTAATCTAACAACATATCATTGTCATGGAGGCTAAAGAGATGGTCTACTAGTCTTCTGAACCTGCACTAATATTACTTCTTCTACGAGGTTGTGTTGCTCTTTTTTTTGTCTCTTCTATAATCTTGGTACTTTTTTATCACATTGTGGACAATGTATAGTCTAAGTGTGGGGAAGAAGATGCTTTTGTTCTGGTGTTAATTACTTTTTTTCCATTTTTTCTTGTCTTTCTTCTTAAATTTTTGCTGAATTTTTTAATTTATTTTTATTTTATTTATTTTTGTACATTATTTTGAGGAAAAAAAACAAGAAATATGGTTTCACTTATAGAATGATTTTTTGAAGTTCCTTTTTAAAATGTCTTGAATATGTTCAGAAAAGTACTTGTTTTCTTGTTTTTAATTAGGGTGATGGACTTATGTTCTATATTTGTTATAACTCTTGCATGACTGATACTTGAGCACATAGGTTATTGTTACTGTTTAATAAATCCTTTACATTATTTTTGAGTTACATAAAGTTGATAAATCTCTTCCTAACATTCTAGAACATACTTAAGTACCTCTTGAGGCGAAATAGAAAGGTTTTCCTCATTTGACTTAGAGACGACGGTCATAGGCCTTGTTTGAATCGTTTATGCTTTTCATGCTTACAAAATCTCATGATTTTTACCGTAGTACCCTTTTGAGCCTTAAATATTATTTTCTTTCTTTGAACTACTTAAATATTAACCCTTAATCTTGAAGAGAGCTTAATGTAAATTTCTAACTTGTGCTTCAATGATTGGTCGTTGTTTGTGTGTTATAAAAAGGGAATAAGTTACTTTAACAAAAGGGAGAAGAATAAGAAAAAATATATGACCTGTTGTGCTGGAAAAAAAAAAACAAATGTATTGAGCTAAAAAAAAAAAAAAGAAAAAGAAAGAAAAGTTGATACAGGATTGTTACAAGTCATAATGTGCAAAGAAAAAAAATTTCAAGAGGCCCGAATTTGTGAATGTAAGGAAAAGAATGGCCTTAAAGAAGAAAACTTTTGAGAAGAAGATGGTAGTTGGTGAATGTATTAATTGAAAAAAAAAGGGGAGTTAAAACAAAGTTAGAAAGTTTGTCGAAATTTTAGAGTATCCATATTCTTTGCAAGCTCCCTTTTCTTTGAATTTGAATTCCTTACCTTCGTTTGATAACCAACACCCTAACCTTACATTACAAGCTTTAAAGTCCTACAAGATCTGAGTTGACTTTGATAATCCCGGATTAGTGGAGAGAAGGTATGAAGAGTGAGCCTATGGAATGAACTCATATTGAGATGTGTTTTCTATGTATATTTTGGAAATTTTGTTTAATATTTATTTTACACTCTCTTATGACCATGATTACACCTTACACAAGTTTTACATTAGTTATGGGAGATAATTGAATGTTTGTTTGTTAACTTGAGTTTGAAAATAACAGGAAGAGTACATATCTTGATAAGATTGAGATCTTGATGAAGGGTACTTAATTTGGATTATTCTATATCTTTTCTAAAGTTTGTTGTTTATTTGACTTTGTGGGTATGTCGTCTGCAAACCCTCACGAGACCATACTCGTCTACTAGGGGGAACTAAGGGGTTTAAAAGGTTTGTTGCACATGCTAAGTGCAATCGTGAGTCCTACGAAAGTGGCTAGTTAATTTTTCTCTTTATTGTTTTATTTTTGCTTGAGGATTGGCAAAACTTAGATGTGGGGGAGTTGATAGAGTTGATTTTTGGTACAAATAAACACATTACATTTTGATTATTAGTCATGTTGCAGTGTTTATTTATTTGTTTTAATCATTTAATTTATTCATTTTTTATTTGTAGCTCATAACTATAGGTGCCATTGGACTAGAATGTCAAAACCCATTGAAATAAGGATTGGAAAAAGGAATTCCAAACACAAATAGGAAAAAAAAGAAGCCTCGACAACGAGAAGGAAACAAAAAGGAGTAAAAGAAAGAAGGTAGCCGAGAAAAAGGAAATAATAGAAGGTGGCCAAGAATTCGGAAGGAAGAAGCCACGCAGCAGCTTTAAAAGAAGAGAAATGGTAGAAGAAACAAGAGGACAACTGCGGGGGAGAAAGCAGCAGCTGCAGGAGTAAAAGAAGGAAAGAGGAGGGGAGCAAAGAGAGCAACAAAACAGAGAGGAGCTGCAAGAAGCAACTGCGTGGAATGAAAAGAAGCAACTGTAGCAGAAGCCGAAAATCAAATGTAGAGCTAGAAAACCGACAGGTAAAGAGGAGAAGCAGACGTGCAGCTGAAGCAGGATAAAATCGCAGCAGCTTCTGTAAAGGAAAAGGGCCATGATCTACTTCAAGAAATTATTTCCCTCTTTCCTTTTATTCATGAACTAATTTTCTTCTTAGAATCTTGATGAGACCCTAGCCATGTGACTTTGGTTTATTTTATTTTAGGAGATTTGTTATATTTTTTATGTGATTACGTATCCTGGGATGTTTCTTGGTTTGATACAATTAATTCTTATGATTGCTCTTGTAGAATAATTATTTGGGCTAATTGATATTTTTATCCATTCTTAATTCTTTTATTCTTGAGTATGAGGGATATGTGATTTTTTCAAGTATATTGTGGGTTTTAGAATTGAATAATTCGTGCTAATTTTAGATGATTTATGTCATAAAATTGAATAGGTCATGTTAATGGTTAGATGGACTATGTCATGTATTTAAGCACAATATATTTCTTTAGTAAATCGAAACTTGTAGCCTAGATCACCATATAAAGGTTTAATCTTTTCTCCTAAATAAAATTCAATCATTGTTATATAGGTTAGTGGTGGATTCAAGATTCTAAATCATCTCTTTGGTTAAGCTCTTGTTATTTTTATTTTAGTTATTTTATTTATTAGTTCTACTTAATTTAGGAATAATTTTTTAGATAATAAACTTTGATTCTTTTTATAAAATTAATTTAGGAAGATAATAATTGAAGTAGTTAAGCCTTTCTTTGTGGTTCGATACTCTGATAATTCCATATTACATTGATCTTGTGTACTTGCAAGTATTAGCTTTAAAACTTTGTTATAAAAATCCCGACCTAGTTTTTGAAACCCAAGAACCCTAGGTTCTATATCTCAAGTCTCATTTAATATTTCAATTCTTCATTATTGTTTACCAAAGGCTGAAAAATACATATTTATAGTGTCACTAATCATTAATTCCAATCCCTAATAGGTAAACTAGCTTAAGATAAGTTGATGAGCTCTTAGGCCACTTAATTACAAGGAAAAAAGAACTTAACAAACAAAGTGATGGGTTAAGGGAGTTAAAAACTCCCAAATCTCAGTCTTCATGAAACCTACCGTCGAGGATAGGCCTCGCCCTACGTGCACGGTAGGTCAGCCTTCTACAAACATTTAACCCTAAACCCTACCGGCAACAGTAGGGTGGACCTACCATCGGCGGTAGGTCTGATGCATCTTTTCTCTTCTATCATCAGAATCCTACAATGGGCGGTACCCTACCGCTTGTGGTAGAGTTCACTTCTTCATTCTTTGTTTTTGAAGCTTCAAGATCTTCCAAATTTGTTTCTTTGGCTTCCTCCACTTGCAACTTGGAAAGTAAGAGTGTCTTGGTTCCTCTAAAAGCTCCTTCTTGTGCTTCTGTAACTTGCCAAGCCAAGTCTTGGGTCATCTTTTCAAATATCGCTATCTTTCCACGATGCTTCTCCTCCATTCTTTTAGCCATGGCTCTTGTGATCGAAACTTGCAATAGCTCTATTATTTCTTGTGCATCTCGGGTCATACCATCCGCCCTTCTTTTGAAAGGATTCATCATCAAATCCATTCCTTCAAATAACCACAACAAACAGGCAACATTAGAAATGGAGGCTTTATAAGGAACAATACCATAAAAGTTACCCAAGCGCTCAAGTCTTAGAAGAGAATAAGAAAATAATGCATCAAGTTTGTTAACCAACGTCTCAATGCCATAAGAATTCCACAAGTAACATATTTCCTTAAATAATCTATGATAAGAAAAGGAAGTGTAAACAAAGAAGTTCAAAGCCAAGAAACTCCAAAAAAGACTATTCAACGGCCACTCAAAATTCACAAGAAATCTCCAAGAAGAAGCGCAATTGAAAGTATTGAATTCTTGTAAATTAAAGAAAAGGTTAAAATCAACATCTCTAAAAGAAAGATGATAATAAAAGCTTTTGTTCTTTTCCAACTCAAAGAGTAAATTAAGAAGATCAAGGGTTTGAAACATGGTCTCTTTAAAAAGATGATGATAATATAAACTTAGATTCTCAACACTTTTCAAAGTTCCTTCATGGTTTCTTGATAAATGCTTTTGAAAAATTCTAGAAATATATTGAAGAATCCAAGAAGTTTTAACCAAAAGACTCTCAAGATCACAAACATCATTAGCTAGAAAGTTCCTTTTGGATGTCAAAGAATTGGTATTGAAAGGTTTATCATCATTTTGTACTTCATTTGCAACACCAAATTTCCAAAATAACTCTTCAAATTGCAAGAGAAAACACCAAATCATTTCTCTTTTCCATTTCAAAGAATCTTCAAAACATTTTCTCAATTGTTTGATCAAAAGCTCTAAACAACGAAATTTAAGACTAACATTTCTAGTCCACCAATAAATCCCATAAAATTCCGTAGAAGTGTTAATTTGTTCTTTTGCTAAATCATGTTTCCAAAAGATTTCTTTCGAAGGAAGATGGTAAATTAAGAAGTTTTGATGCAAATTCTTCCAAAAAAGGTTCAAGAAACAATTCAACAAAGAACACTATTGGTTTAACATAAAAACTTGAAGAACTTTCAATCTCTTTTGAAAATCAACTCATCCAAAAACTCCTTGAAGGTTAGAGAATAAAGCAAGGTAGCGCTAAGAGATTGATTCTCAATCTTGACACAAGACTTTGTGTTTTGAACAATTGAGTCATTTAAAGATTCATCTTTGAAGAGAAAGTCAATAAAGGCAATACAATAGACAAGATGTTTCTCAAAAAGATTCTTTGAGTTTAGTTCAAAAACACCATTTCCAAAGGTAGTTTTCACAAGGTCACAAAGATGGGCTTTAAACATCTTTAAACTACCTTCATTTTCTTTCTAAAGTTTAGCAACCACATAAATTCCTTGAAATGAAAGTGGTAAAATTGATTCCATGAATATTTCCTAACAACAGAGTTTTAAAAAATTCTTCCACAATTAAAACCTTTTGTTCTTATGGTGTTCAAATTTATAACTCACAAGACACAAGAGTTTAATGGAAGGAATAAATCCATCAAAATTTTTCTTAGAAGCATAAAGGAAAGATGATTCATAATACAATTCTCAACAAACTCTCCTTTAAACTTAGCATGAAAATCACCACATAAGGTCCAAAGGATACAACGAACTCTCTCATCATGATTATTTTCAACAAAAGTTTGAAGGAAGATACTCTGCATAGATGCACAAGAAGTTGAGACATTAGCAATAAGTCTATCGAAGAGGAGATTATCATGTAATAACTCAAGGTCATGATAAGATGGTTTAATTCTAGCAATACTAACTAAAAGTTGTTTTTCAAGAATAGCACATAGAGAAGAATACTTAAGCATATGATCAATATCAAGAACTAGCTCACAAGTGAAAAGATTAACCATACAATTCCCAACAAAAATCACATAGAAGGCATTCAATTCTAAGAACAATTTTAACTCTTTGAAGTAAAAACACAAGGTAAAAGAGAAATAGGTTTTTGAAGAAAAACTCATTGTCAAATCTCTATAGCATAAGATTAGTTTTTCTCCAAAATTTTTGCCTTAGCCTTCGAACTCCATGGCATGTCTCCTTCCTCTCGTTGATGTTATGGTGCAAACATGTTGGAGAGAATTCCTATCAAATTTAAGTGCAAAGTCCACAATGTTAAAAGCTCAACAAGGGAAGTATCATCTAAATTACCAAAGTCATAATAAGAAGGATCAAACATAACACTACTACTCATCAACGGATCCTTAAGAGAGAAATGAAAAGAAAGGCAATTTGTCATAGACAACACAAGAAGGAAAGGTTCCTTGGGAAAGCAATAATACACATATCACCAATTAAGCTCACTTGAAAAGTATATGAATCCAACAAAGACTTTAATTCCTCAAGAAAAGCTTCATAACATAAAGAAGAAGCGTTAAGAGATAGGCTTTATTGATAAGTCTTCAAGAATAGGGCCAAGCTCTTTCTCCATGTCCTTCTATCCTTAACTCTTAGCACACAAGAAACACAATTGGCAATATTGAAATCATAATCATCAACTCAGGGAATTACGCAAGATATGAAATTAAACTCAATGAAGTATCTCCTTTCAAGATATGTTCTAAGCGAATTAAGGAAAGTGATGATCTCCATGCCCTATGAAAACAAGTGAGAACAACTTAATTTCCTTAAAATAAAACTCAAAGCACAAGTAGGAAGTAGAAGGAAAGAAGCTTATTGTTTTGATGGAGTTGTAGCCAATTCTTCTCTCTTGATTCTAACTTGGTTCTCCAAGACTCTTTGCACAAAAGGAAATTCACTAACAAGAGAAGAGTTAGTTTGGTTAGCAAAGAAATTTATTTCCTCATCTTTTCAAATACATCTAACTCTTCTTTTGAATTATCTCATTTTTCTTCACTCATTTCTTTTGTTTCTCTCATTTTTCTCAGGATCATTCTCTTTTTCTTTTGAGCACTCATCTCTCTCACTATCTCTTGAAAGAGTAGAGATGGATTCAAAGAGACTCAATCTCTCAACTATTCTTTCTTTTCTAAAAATGCACACTTTTTCCACGTATCTCTCATTCTTTCCTACTTTAGCTCCTTTGTCTTTTGAAGTTTCTTTCTTTTCATCTTTATTCAAGAAATTACTAAGAATACCATGGGTTGTTATGTTTTCTTCCTCTCCACAAATCACCATCTCAACACCCTTTGGTTGTTCTTGTTCTCCTTGCATTCTCTCTTTCAATTTCTTTAGATCTTCAATCACTTGAGTAGGAGAGAGAGCCTTAAGGGTACTCGTAAGACCACTCCTTTCAATAGAGTATGTCTTTTTGACGCCATAATGTTATAAAAAAAAATGAGGGAATGACTACTAAACTAA
The DNA here is from genome assembly GCA_028651295.1 of Catharanthus roseus. Taxonomy (NCBI): domain Eukaryota; kingdom Viridiplantae; phylum Streptophyta; class Magnoliopsida; order Gentianales; family Apocynaceae; genus Catharanthus; species Catharanthus roseus. The sequence goes on along the minus strand of JAPQWS010000165.1, from coordinate 2,777,215 downwards.
GCAACAGGCAATTGGACGTACCACTGTAGTAAACAAGTTATACCCAATCGTTTAATCTCTCGAGGATGGTAAAAGCTTCAGTACTAATCGTGTCTCTAATGTTCAGTCTAAAGAAAAGTTTGTTTTAAAAAATAATTAAACTAAAAAGCTGAAAATGGTTTAACAACTAAAGAAAGCAAGTAATAAATAAGTAATAAATGGTTTAACAACTAAAGAAAGAAAGTAATAAATAATATTTAAAAACTTTATAAAACAAGAGTTTGGATGGTGGAATCCCCCCAACCTTTGTTACTAATTCAATTGGAAAACTTTAAAGAATATGATGTTGAATTAATTAAGTTGGGTCATCACTTCTAATTGGGCCATCCCTATCTCTAGGCGAAAGCCACCTTACTTACTAACCTTTAGAGAAAAATATCTTTTCTCCCTAACAAATTATAAGTGCAGTAAACTTAGGTGATTTAAAGGACCTAAATGTGCAATATCGTAAATCTAGTCAATTGCCCCCAATTAACCCCTAATTGGTTGCCCTAGATCGCTCTTCCTTCTTCAATTCTAAACAATCTTGCAATTAATCTAATCTCGTGATAATTAAATTTAAAACAAACACAATTGGAAGACAAGTCAAATCAAAACAAACACGAATTCAAGAAATTTAACCAAGAATTTCATAATCAAGAACTAGTATTCAACTCTCATCCAAACATAAAGAACTACTCACTATTCATGTAATAAGTTGAAATAAAACATTAAATTCAATAACAAAGTAAATAAAAGAAAACTTAGGAGTAAATTTGAAGCCACAATCAAAGTCCCAAACGCCTCCCGAGCTCGTCACTTGAGCTGGCCGATTGAAGCTCGAAATCTTGGGATTTGATCTTTAAATCTTGATCTCAAAGAACTAATTACTGAAAATCTAATAACTACTTAACTAATTGAACGTAAGAATTGAAGAATTGTATAATGTAAATTTATCCCTAATTATCTACTCCTAATTGCTGTTCTCTTTAACTGCAGAGTAACCTCTTAAATAAATGAAAAATTACAGCAAAACAGAGTTTGAAACGGATTAAACTGCCCCTCAGTTAGGACCTACCGCTGAAGATAGGCCGAGCCTTATTGTCGGCAGTAGGGTTCTGCCCACAAAATTCTTCTCGTCATCAGGACCTACCGCTGGCATTAGGGGTAGCCTATCATCGCTGGTAAGGTTCTGTCTTTGCTCTGCTTATGACCACTGGACCTACCATCGATGGTAGGTTGGCCTACCTCAGGCGGTAGGTCAGCTTCATTGACACCGTCGGCTCTGTTTTTATTTTTTTTGCTCCATTTTTGTTTCCTTAAATCATTTTCTCTTCCGGAAGGCACCTATGATAAGAATAAAGGGTATTAGTCCAAAATATATATTTTTACATATTAAAAACATCGAAAAACAATGAAAATAACCTATAGAAAGGTGGACAAAATAAGCACATATCACACTCTCATAGGAAGCTTTCCTTGTATCTAGCGCTAGTTGCCAAAATATTAAGTGGCTCAGTTGCAATAATGTCACAAAGAATTTCGTCCATTTATCTTCCAATGGAAAATGATACTCATACTTGTTCAGTATCCTACACCTCTTCATGGCCATTTAACCATCTTAAGCGCTAGGGCTTCGGATGCTCCATGGTGGGTAAACTCAATTTCCTTACCAGGTCGGCAATAGCTAAGTTTGCACCACTTTCTACATCAATAATGGTGTTACAAGCTTTGTTGGAAATTCTGCATCGTGTATGGAATAATCCCTCTCTTTGATGAATAGGCACTCCTCCAAGGCCTTGAGAATCAAGATTGCTCATGACCACTAATGTCCTTCCATATCTATCAAGTTTTGAGACCAAGTCTTTATCACCATTCTTTCTATTTATTTCTCTACCAATAATGTCACCACTATCTATTAACCTTCTTTCAACCATTGATTTATCTCCATAGCTTCCATCCCATAAAAGGCATCCATACTCCTTAGGTACCTCCACCTTTCATCACAATCATTCCTATCGTAAGCACCAAAGTTATATCCTTCATGAGTATGGGCACCATGATTATAGCCTTCGTGGTATTCTTTATATTCTGTTCGGTAGTTCTTCATCATATACATGATTATAACATTGACACCTACAAAATAGAAAACAAGTAATAGAAAAACAAAGGACCTCACCTCTCTATAAATATTTCACTAAAAAAGAAAGCACTCAACTCTTGTGTTTACTCTCACTCTCTACAGCTTTTATAACAATAATCTCACCCTCTTTTCTTTTTCTATTCCTCACCCACTAGAGTTGTTTAGTGATTCCTAGAATTTCCAAGTTATAAGTAAATTTCCCAAAGCAAATCAAGCAAGAAATTCTCAATAGTCAAAGAGGCATTTTGTCAAACATGTAGAGTGCAAAGAGTCCCAAAGACAAATTCAAGAGTATGAGTCAAAGAATAAGTCCAATTCCCACAAAGAGATCATCAAAACACTTAGAAATATATCGAAAAAGAAGTTTCAAATTCAAAACAAAGACTATTGGTTATCAAAATCAAAGACAAGTAGAGTACTAAGAGCAATTTTTAGAAAACTGAGCAGAATGACATTCTGTCACTAACATCACAATAACTCCGTGAATATAGCTCCAAATCAAGTCAAACAAGTTTAGAAAGATGTACAACTCAAAGAGAATGAATATAGGCACAAATTTTGTTCAATTTGATGGCGTGTAATACAAGATATAGACAGTTTAATCAACATGTTCTCAACAGTCGTGATTTTTGAAAAGCGTGCAAATTTGAATTGAATTGACCACCAAATCAAATCCAAATCAGGTTAAACTTGTTTCCAGAAAATCGCAACACAACAAGGATTTAAACTAGACAAATTCATGCAATTTTAACCTCATTTTTGTTATTGTTTCCATCTCAAAATTTTCACATGTAATTTTTTGTCCGAAAATTCCATATTACTTTGCCTTTTTCACATACTATCAATTGGCTTTTATATAACTGAAATTTAACAGTGAAAACATATAAACCTTCACCTCAAAGAGAGATTTGCTCTGATACCAAATGGTATGAATCTCCATTGGCTTGAATTAGATCTAACTTGCTCCCAAGATGTAACTCTCTTCACAAGGCTTCTTTAAACTCCAAGGATGGGAAAAGTGAGATTCTAAGAACAAGTAGCAGCTGAATTAAACAAAGAAGACAAAGCCTAAAGAGACTTCACCTATTCTCCACACACAAGGAATACCTCACTCCAAGCAACACTAGCTATACAAAGCTAGCACCTCAAGGAGATAAAAAGGATTTGGGAATAGAACAAGAACTCTTAAATTGTATTCAAGAATCCCTTGCCTACAATTATAAAATCGAAATAATTTCCCTAATATACAAAGAAGTAGGAGAAACCAAAGAACCCTAGGTCCTATTTCTCAAGTCTCATTCAATATTTCAATTCTTCATGTTGTTTGCCAAAGGCTGAAAAATACATATTTATAGTGTCCCTAATCATTAATTCGAAACCCTAATGGTTAAACTAGCTTAAGACAAGTTGATGGGCTCTTAGGCCACTTATTTACAAGTATCAAAGAACTTAACAGACAAAGTGATTGATCAATGGAGTTAAAAACTCCTAAACCTCAGTTTTTCGGGGACCTACCATTGTTGGTAGGCCTCGCCCTACTGTGCACAATAGGTCAGCCGTCAAACAATATTTATTTCAGAACCCTATTAGCGACGGTAGGGTGGACTTACCGTCGGCGGTAGGTTTGATTCCTCTTTCTCTTATATCATCAGAGCCCTACTGTGGACGGTAGGGGTACCCTATCGTATGCAGTAGGGTTTACTTCTTTCTTTGTTTTTAAAGCTTCAAGATCCTCCAAACTTGTTTCTTTGGCTTCCTTCACTGTAACTTGGAAAATAAGAGTGTCTTGGTTTCAACTAAAGCTCCTTGTGCTCCTGCGTTCCAAGCGATCATTGTAGACCCTATCACTTGCCAAGCCAAGTCTTGGATCATCTTCGGTGCTCCTCCTTTATTCTTCTCGCTATGTGTCACGCCCTGCTTGCAAGACAAAGGGTTTTTCCACATTTTTAGACAAGTCCACAAAGTTTTAGAACATTCAGGAGGTTTTACTATGATCTAGACTTGTCTAGAGGACCCTAGAAGAGCCTAGAAAACTTTAGGAGTCTCTACATAAGTCTAGAATCCTCTGGAAGTCTCTAGAACCATAGAGAAAGCATCATGTAGACTAATGTACAATTCTCTAGAACACTCCGTAGCTAGATCTTTATGTAGGATGTTCTAGAATGATATAAGGTAACTGTTGGATCGTTGCCACATGTAGTAATCTTAGCCATCCATTGAGGAGGTACTTGCCTATAAATAGGCTCACCCTCTTCATTTGTAGAAACACACCAGAACTTAGAGTTCTAAGACTTGTAAGCTCCTTCCAAGTAATAAAAGCTTTCTTTCATAAACACCCACTCTTTGCCTACAACTTTCAAACGTTTTCATCTAACCTTTGAGATTTTGAGCAAATTAAGGCTTTCTTAGCATTTGCGGGGGTGCCAAGGCCGGACGTCTACTTACAAGAAAAAGTACGTACGTTACAAGTGGTATCAGAGCCAGGTTGAAGCCATGATGAAGACCATCAAAGATCAAGTGGCAGGATCCGACAATTTTATATACTTTTATATACCATCAAAGTAGCTAAAATATAAACTTTTATATACTAAAAACACTGAAAACGATGAAATTAGCATATAAAAAATATAGACAATTATGCACTTATTAGTATTCCTCCTTTGGTTAATATCGTTTTTAATGTTGCCCACCTTTTATGGTTATTTGAAGGTACAGATTCAAGGATGAATCCTTTCAGAGAAGAGGCGGATGGTACGACCTGGGCTAAGCATTAGAGCATGGAGAGCTATCAAGGATCGGTTACAAGGTCGAGGGCAGGGATGATAGAAGAGGAAATGAAAAGAAACAAGTTTGGAAGAATTTGAAGCAATAAAAAGCCAAGGAAAGTGGTCCAAGACCTACCGCTGATGTTAGGTCAACCCTATCGTCGTCAGTTGGGTTCTGGCCTAAGATTGTTCGAGTAGGTCGACGCCTACCGTTGACAGTAGGTCGACGCCTACCATCGCTATTAGGTCCCAAGAAGCTAAAGATCATGAAGAATATTAACTCCTTTGACCCATCATTTTGATCGTTAAATTTATTTAGACTTGTAATTAAGTGGCCTAAGTGCCCATCAAGTTATCTTAATCAAGATTAGCAATTAGGGTTGGGAGTTAATGATTTTGGAATCCTATTTTTATATGTCTTATTGCAGCCATTTTTGAACATGTTGGACATGAAATGAAATAGAGAGATTTGAACTTAGGGTTCTTGGGAGAGTACTTCCATTTCCATTGTAAAATTCTGCTCCATTGTATAATCTAGTCAATCAATTCTTGAAAAAAATTCAAAAGTTCCTTGGCTAATTCCAAATCCTATTACTTTCTTGAGGTGCCAACTTCTGTAGTTGGTGTTGCTTGGAAAAATTAGGTCCGCCTTTAGGGTGTGGAGAATAGGTGAGGCTTTCCTATGCTTTGTTGATTCTCCCTCAAAGATAGGAAGGTTTCTTTGCTTTTTGTTTTTTCTTGTTCAAATTTCGCTTCATTTTTTTCTTGGAGTACCAAGTTTCTCATCACTTGTGTTTAAAGGAAACTCTTGTAGAGAGTTGATTCTTGTAAGCAAATTAGAGTTCATTTAAGACTAAGGAGATTCATATCAACGCAACCCCCAAACACTACTACAATAGAGCCACCAAACGCCACTCTAGCATCGTCTCCAAATGACTCTACTTTAGTAGGACAACTAACAATAACTCTCGTACATCCCCACCAAGTATTCAAGTTCCTTCACCTCCTGAAGTGAAAAGTCATAACGATGAATCAACTAATGCAGTTGGTGCTACTCAAGAACTACAGTTCTCTCATGGTACACCTCATGTGGATGATATAAGAGGATCCTTAGCTAGTGAGTAGACAAACCAAGAACTTCATAATCAAGAAGTTGGGTTCAACCTAAAACCATACAATAAAAACTACTCACTATTCATTATAAATAAAACTAAAAATTAATGAAAGAATTCAATAATAAGAAAAGGAAAAAAAGCTTAGGATTAAGTCTTGAAGCCGCTATTGAATCCTAAATTCTTCTAAGTTTGTCTCTCTAGTCACCGAGTTGAAGATCGAAATCTTGAAATTCTATTAACTAAAGAAAATATGAAAGCTGGGATTTTAAAATGTGTTTAACTAATCTAACCTAATTTATCAACTTTAACGTAACTAAACTAATCTAATCTAACCTAAAACTATGTATCTAATCTATTCTACACTATTCTAAATTGTATCTTGATTTTTTTTACAATGGAAGCATAAAAGCCCTATATATAGAGGTAAGAATACAAGAAATCCAAACTAGAGTTGGAGTAGAAATCAAGAAAAACGAGTTTGAAAAGGATTGGAACCGCCCTTTCCAGCACTACCAACTACGGATGGTAATGTAAGGCCTACCGTCCGTAGTATGTCTTCGGTTACACTTGCCACGCCATTCTTGGCACCAACCAGCGATAGTAGGTTACCCTACCATGCGCGATAGGTGCTGCCTTTTTGCTGACGGCTTCTATTTTCATCGATTTCGCTCTATTTTCATCCGTTTTCATTTGATTTTCACCATTTCTACTTTAGGATGGTACCTAGAAAAGAATAAGATGTAGATAGCTAAAAGATATACTTTTATATACTAAAAACACCAAAAACGATGAGATTAGCATATAAAAAATATAGACTATGCACTAATTAGTATTCCTCCTTTGGTTAATATCGTTTTTAATGTTGTCCACCTTTTATGGTTATTTGAAGGTACAGATTCAAGGATGAATCCTATCAGAGAAGAGGTGGATGCTACGACTCGGGCTATGCATTAGAGCATGGAGGGCTACCAAGGATCGGTTACAAGGTCGAGGGCAGGGATGATAGAAGAGGAAATGCAAAGAAACAACTTTGGAAGAATTTGAAGCTATAAAAAGCCAAGGAAAGTGGTCCAAGACCTACCGCTGATGTTAGGTCAACCCTACCGTCGTCAGTAGGGTTCTGGCCTAAGATTGTTCGAGAATTCGACCTACCGTTGACAGTAGGTCGACGCCTACCATCGCTAGTAGGTCCCGAGAAGCTAAAGATCATGAAGAATATTAACTCCTTTGACCCATCATTTTGATTGTTAAATTTATTTAGACTTGTAATTAAGTGGCCTAAGTACCCATCAAGTTATCTTAATTAAGATTAGCCACTAGGGTTGGGACTTAATGATTTTGGAACCCTATTTTTATATGTCTTATTGCAGCCATTTTTGAACAAGTTGGACATGAAATGAAATAGAGAGATTTGAACTTAGGGTTCTTGGGAGAGTTCTTCTATTTCCATTGTAAAATTCTGTTCCATTGCGTAATCTAGTCAATCAATTCTTCAATTCAATTCAAGAGTTCCTTGTCTAATTCCAAATCCTATTACTTCCTTGAGGTGCCAACTTCTATAGTTAGTGTTGCTTGGAAAATTAGGTCGGCTTTGAGTGTGTGGAGAATAGGTGAGGTTTTCTTATGCCTTGATTCTCCCTCAATGGTAGGAAGGTTTCTTTGTTTCTTTGTTTTTTCTTGTTCATATTTTGCTGCATTTTTTTCTTGGAGTACCAAGTTTCTCATCACTTGTGTTCAAAGGAGCCTCTTGTAGAGAGTTGATTCTTGGAAGCAAATTAGATCTCATTCAAGACTAAGGAGATTAATATCAACACATCCCCCAAACACTACTACAATAGAGCCACCAAATGCCACTCTAGCATCGTCTCCAATGACGCTACTTTAGTAGGAAAACTAACAATAACTCTCGTACATCCCCACCAAGTATTCAAGTTCCTTCACCTCCTGAAGTGAAAAATGAGAACGATGAATCAACTGATGTAGTTGGCGCTACTAAAGAACTACAGTCCTCTCATGGTACACCTCATATGGATGATATAAGAGGATCCTTACATAGTGAGTAGACAAATAAGTAGGAAGATGATGTATCAGCAGATGAATAAATTATTTTAATTATGAAAGGAGACACGTAAGTACACAAGTTAAGTTTATCCTTCATGTAAAGTTAAAAAAAATTGCCTGGCATAATTAAAAATTAAAATTCACTTGACGGGTTTAGGTTACACAAAAAAGTTACCAAGGCAATTATGGTAATATTGAAATCATTCTATAATGGTTTCTGACCTACTTGGATAAAAGTCCCTAATGATATGAATAAGATGTTATGGGACGAGTTTTGTGGAAAAATATTGATTTATTTCTTTTAGTTAGTATACTAATTCATTTGTAGTTAATTTCATTTACATTAGTTAGTAGACTAATTTATTTTGTAAATCTTATTGATTGTATTGAAAAGCATGGTTTGTTTGAAATTCAAGTTGTATCTCCCATGAGTTTCACAATCCTGGAAAAGGAGGACATTGTCCACGGTGGGTGAGCAAGGAATATTTGGATCATGGAATGGTCGACTAAGCATTGCGATAACAAGTATGCAGCAGCCCAGGAAAATAGTAAGAAAGCTAGGGATCTAGGAGTTAGATTGAGTACCACTAATTCTATCTCTATTGGGGAGCATGAAGAAAGATTGATATTTTTTACTTAAATACTATAATTTTTAGATTCAATACTCTTTAGATGGTTTCATGTATTATGCCTAGAAACAACTTGAAAACATGTGTATTCAGTGATGAGATATTTTGCCACACTTACCAACATCAAAAGGATACTAAGGGAAAATGAAAGGAAGACTAGGTTAATGATAAATCAGGGAAAGTTCATGTAAGTCTTCCTTTCTTACAAAAACACATCATACAATTTTCATTTTCTTCCTTTATTCTTTGGTTGAACATTTATAAAGTTGTAAATATTTTAGAGGTATATTTGAGGCATGTTTATAATGTTATTTAACTTCTTTGCTTTTCGAATATTTGAGGCATTTCATGCTTAAATATAGAAACTATATAGAAACTATCGTAGCCCGTGTGTTATAGTGATCTAACTTTGCCTAGGGTTCAGAAGTGTAGCAAAAATGACCAAAAAAACTAACAAATTACGAAGAAAAGAAAACCTCTTAACAAATCAAAAACATAAAATAAGTAAAAAAACCAGATTTAAGCATAAGTAAACTAATAACAAAAAGAAGCACAGATTTTTTACGAAATAGCCTGTGTTTGTTTGTGTAAAAAAACTGTGACCAAGAAAATTTGCTCGTTACTTATGCCCCATTTGGATTACAGCCGGAGTTCTGCTAGAAGTTTGCCGAAATTTGGTCAAAAGTTCATTGGAAAATTTTCTTCTGCAAAATTTTGTTAGAAATCGCAATAAAACACAAAATAAAGTTAGCATATAAAAATTTTCATAAAAAAACCCGAAATTACAAAAACTGTTGGGAAGAGAAATTGGAAGAGAAGGTTAACAAAGAGGCGATTTTGAATGGAAAGGTGGGTTCTTTTGTAGGGAAGAGGGAATGATAAGAAAATTTTAGCATGAAATTTGTGTAGAGGAGAAGAATGGAGGTGGTAGGAGATTTAGAAGAAGAGAATGAGTAAGAGAAGAGAAGAGAAATTACAACCCAAGAGGAGTAGAGCAAGAGCTGCCACCGGTGAAGCTCACTGGAGGAGGGAAGGAGTTACCGGAATTGATTGAGGAAGAGGGGGAGAATGCTGGATGAAGTTGGGAAGGTGAGGGGAGGTTATGGAAGTTTTGAGAGAAGAGGAAGAGGGAAAGAAAATTTTCCAAGGTTTTGGAGGAGAATAGGGGAAAGGAGTCCATAAATTTTAACTAAAAGTTGCAATTTGGAGTCCATTGGGTCAACCCAACAGTTTTGTCTTGAAAAACCTGATCCAATATTGAAAAAGAACCCTACCGTTGATGGTAGGGCGAGACCTACCCTCCGCAGTAGGTCTCTGTCCGCTAGGAGCCGAGAAACGCCTGGAGCCTACTGTCCATGGTAGGCTTCTGCTGAAGTAACGTTTTGCCTTTTTTCCTGCAATTTTGTGCCCCCGTTCAAGCCACCTATCTTATAAACTCAAATAATGTTCATGTAGGCCTTTAGGCCCTCACTTTTTTTCTCCAGAACGACCTTGTAACACAACATCAACAAGCAATCAAAGTAGATAATAGAAATGTAAAACGTAAAAGTACGATTTTTACAATTACAATTACAAAGAGTTTAAAGAATACTCCCCTTTCTTGGTGTTAATTGCACCTCCCGGATCACAGAAATATGGGTTTTCCTTCAATTCTTTCTTTCGTACTAGTACTCATTCCATCTTTCCAATCTTCAAATTGGAGGCAGTTTGTCCCCATTTCTTACGTTGCCTTCTTGGCTTTTCTTTGCTTTTCTCTCTAGTAGGTTCATGCACGTTTGAGGATACTTTGTTAGTTTTATACGCTATGACGCAGGAAGTATCTCTAGTTTTGGATGGGGTGGTAAGGATCAAAGAAAACTTGAAAACCTTATAGAATCTCTCAGAGAATGGATAAAGGTTCAAATACCAATCGTGTTTCTAATGTCAAGTCCAAAAAAAATAATATTGTCGTTGAAAAAGAATAAAAACTTAAAAGCAATTAAAAGAAAGCAATACTAAAATGACTTTTAAAATATTAATGAAAACAAGAGTTTGGGTTGGTGGAATCCCCCTAATCCTTGTTACTAATTCAATTGGGAAAAAACTTTAAATGAAAACGATGTTGAATTATTTAAGTTGGGTCATCACTCAAAATCGGACAATCACTATCTGTAGGACGAAAGCCACCCTGCTCACTAACCCATATACGAAAATTTCTTTTTTCCCTAACAAATTATAAGTGCAATAAGCTTAGGTGATTTAAAAGACCTAAAAGTGAAAAATCATATAAATCGTATCTCTAGTTAATTGCCCCAATTAACCTCCGTTAAGTTGCCCAAGATTGTTCTTTCTTTTTCAATTCTAAACAACCTTGTGAATAATCTAATCTCATGACAATTAAATTACAAACAAACTCAATTGGAAGACAACTCAAATTAAAACAAACATCAAAATCAAGAAGTCAAACCATGAAATTCATAATCAAGAATTAGGGTTCAACCCTAAACCAAACAATAAAAACTACTCACTATTCATTATAAATAAAACTGAAAATTAATAAAGAATTCAATAACAAGAAAAAAGAAAAGAAAGCTTAAGATTAAGTCTTGAAGTCGCAATTGAATCCCGAAAGTCTTCTAAGATTGTCTCTAGTCACCAAGTTGAAGATCGAAATCTTGAATCAAAGTCTTCAATTCTTGAATCCTACAAAATAAATCTTGCAGAAATCTTGAAATTCTATTAACTAAAAAAAATATAAAAGCTTAAATTTTAAAGAGTGGTTAACTAATCTAAACTAATTAATCTACCCTAACCTAACTAATTTAATCTAATCTAACCTAAAACTATGTATCTAATCTATTAAATACTATTCTAAACTATATCTTGATTTTTTTTACAATGGTTGCATAAAAGCCCTATATATAGAGGTAAAAATACAAGAAATCCAAACTAGAGTTGGAGCAGAAATCAAGAAAACCGAGTTTGAAAGGGATTGGAATTGCCCTTGCCAACATGACCTACCTCCGATGGTAGGGTGAGGCCTACCATCCTAGGTCTCGGGTTACACTTGCCCTACCATGCTCAGCATCTATCGGCGATGGTAGGTTACCCTGCCATGCGCGATAGGTGCTACCTTTTTGCCAATGGCTTCTGCTTTCGCGGTTTTCGCTCCGTTTTCATCTGTTTTCATTTCCTTTTCATTGTTTCAACTTCTGGAAGGTACCTAGACAAGAATAAAAGGTATTTATCTAAACTATATACTTTTACATATTAAAAATACCGAAAACAATGAAATTAACATATAAAAAATATAGACAATTATGCACTTATCACATACCCCCCACTTATCTTTTGCTTGCCCTCAAGCAACTCAAACCAAACAGACAAATGGATGATAAAAACTTTAATAAAAGAAAGACAAAATATTGCAAAAAAGGAAGCCGTAATATAAACTGTTAAAACCTTAAAAACAATTATAGGCATTGATAGCTCAAAATAACCAAAACAAACTTAACAAAAACAAAATAAAAAACTTAACAAAAACTTAAACGAAAAAATGAACATAGAATAATAATCAAGACCACTTCAATAGAGTGCTTCACTAACCAACTCCAAAGATAATCCAAAATAGACAACTAAAAAATTACTAAGAGCACCATAAGTTGCTAAAATAATTACCGATCAAAAGGTCTGTGTCTGATTTTTTCATGCCATCTTTCACAGAAAAAGAGGAATTTAAGTGATTAGCAGTAAGAAATATTTTCAAAGACAACAGACCCAACTCATACTTTTTTATCCCTTAGCCATATTAAACTCTATTTTAGGTCATTCCCAAATTAGGTAGGACTTTTTGGCTTGTAATGCTAGGCTAGGGACATAATTAAGGTACAAACGAAAGTAAAAGGAGATAAAAAAAAACCGAGATAAACCTAATGCAACTGAAAGGATAAGATAATGAAATAAAAGAACACTTTTCAGTCGCCGTTTTTATTTTTTCTCACTCATTTTTGTATAACTTACTTTATTCTTCTTTGATAACAACCCCATCTAACAACATATTTTTCACAAGATTTCAACAGCAACCACAATAATTTCAAGAGAAATGATGCTTGAGCTATTCAAGATTTTCTATAAAATAAGGCACATATTTTTCTTCGATTTTTTTTCTACCATTCTTTCCATTTTTGTAGCTTTTTCTCTTTTTTCAATTTCTTTCTTTCCTGGCATCAATATTTTTTGTCTTTCTCTCTTTTCAAGCCAAAATTACCGAATACATGAAAATACCCAAAAAATACCCTTTCTCTTTATACATTAGGGCTTTTCTTTCTTTCTTTCTTTCTTCACTACTTTTTCCCCCCATACCTATTCGTTTCTTTCACCCAAGATGACCAATACTAACCAATAGCTCATAAATCGAGGTTCACTCAAAATGGCCAAAAGCCTTTACTAACTATTAGCTTCACGAATTGAGGTTCTATATAGTAAGGTTAAAAGAACAAAGAAAAGAAGGGAGTATAACCCTTAGCATGAAGGCAAAAAAAAGGGAATTAGGGATTGATTTCATAAACAATAATTGATAAGAAAGGCACAAACAGTTCAAAAAAGGCCTAAGACCATCATCTTCGGGACCATCCTAGACTAGATTTCTTTACTTTTAAATATAGTAAAATCATGAAATTGCAGGCAAGTTCAAAAATTATTATCATAATGCTAATAACCCAAGATTCCTAAGTTTCTATTACTCGACAACATTCACAAGTGCATAAAAACTATTGATCCAGTAAGAAATTTAGTAAATATGGTTTTCAATGTAATTAAGTAATTTGCCATTATTGAAAAATCTAAGGAATTTTTCAGTGGTAAACTATATCAAAAGTAATGAAAATAAAATATTTTTGGATTTTTAAATAAGAAAGCAAGGAGAAGAGAACATAAAATTTTTTTTTTGGATTTTTAAATTTTCTGATTTTTTTTGAAAATTTTAGAATAAGAGACTAACAGAAAAAACTTTTAAAAGAACAAAAACGAAAAAGAGATTAATAGAAAAAACTTGGACAAAGAAAAAGACTAAAAGAGACTAATAGAAAAAAAACACATGAAAAACAAGAAATACCCCTGTATACTTAAAATGACATTGTCCTCAATGTGGGGGTTAGACTATAAGAAAAAAAAACAAACACATTAATAGGAAGCAATCTTGTAGATATATATAGTGATAAAGTATATCAGGAAGCCATCCCCACATAAAATAAAACCGATAAAAGAGAAAGAAAGAGAAAAGTAAATTAAGAGAAGGAAATAAAACATGAAATAAAACAAGAAAGCATAAACAGAAAAGAAAGAAAATAAGAAGACAAAAAAGAAAATAAGAAAAAGAAACTCCTTGTAATAGAAGGGAAAGACTTTGAAACCCTATATAAGATGAGAATTCAAAATTTTAAAATTGAGTTTGAGAGAGATGTTATAAAATTCAAACAATTTCAACTCTTTAAAGGAAAATAGAAGATTAATGAGGGTTAAGGTCGAAGAAAAACTCATTCATGCTTTTTCTTAGAATAAGGATTGGTCTCATTTAGTGTTCTCGAAATTTCCTTTGTACTCCATGAGAGGTCTCCTCTCCTCATCATTCTCCTCAAGTTGCTTGGACGATTCCAGAAGACATAAAGAATCATTAACAATAACAAAGTTAGTTTCATTAGTAAGTGGGTTTACTCCCTCACTGTTTTCAATATTGCCTATCTCCGTTTCTTGTTGCCCTTCTTTATGATCCTCATGACTTTCCCCAAAATTCTCGTTTTCCTTTTCTGGTTAACCTTCCTCAAACTCGTTTTTATTCTCCAGTAAGTGCTCATCTCTTTTACTTTCTTCCGCTTTACTTGTAATCTAAGGAGGTTCTTCAAATGATGGGTGATCATCTTGCCTCATTTCCATTATTTCTTGTTGACCCTCCTCTTTCTTGGAGAAAGTAAGCTCCTCTGGTTCTTGAGCAGTTTCATCATCGTCATCCATAATCATGGGAAATGTCATTACTTGTTCTTCTACATCCCGCAAGATGATCATATTACTAGGTATATGACTAAGCGGTTCTTCAATGATCCTCTTTGCTATTAGTTTGATGTGATTTTCCATGTTTTGGAAGGAAGCCGTTTGGCTTCTCAAAACTACTTCCATTCTTTTCACCTTGGCATTTGCCGAATCGATATACTTTGACAAGAGACCTTCTATATTAGGTCGTGGGGTGATAGGTGTACTGGTGGAGCATCATCGAATGCTGAATATTGACTGTAGTCTCCCCAAGAATGTTCAACTGAGTCCTCCACTCTGACTGGTACTGGTCAAAATATGTATCGTATCTCTTCCAATTTTCTTGGAATCTGGCCAATTGGTAGTATGTATATTGAGATTGAAAGGCCATGTTCTCCATTCTTTTAACATTAATGCCCATCGATATTCCATGGGGTAATCAGTATTTGTATCTTACCTGAAACAACCAATTGGATAAGCAATTTAACACAGGTTCCATAGGTAATAAAACAAATATAAAATATCCATACCAAAAACACCTAAGTGCAACAATAAATCAGAACAAAGCAAAACCCAAAAGTAACTAAAACACCAAATAAACGATTCACCTTAAACTTTCCAGTCCCGAGAACGATGACAAAAACATGATGTGATGTAGAATAAAAGTAATAAAACAAGATGTGATCCTAATTACTGCAATGCAAGGAAGTGGACCTAACAAAATAGAGATGAGTTTCAACCCGAGTGTCGAATCTCTCAGGGAACGGACGAAAGTTCAAGGACTAATTGTGTTTCTAATGTCTAGGCAAAAAAAGATGATAATGTCGATGAAAAAGAATACAAACTTAAACGCAATTAAAAGAAAGCTATACTAAAACAATTTTTAAAAGATTAATAAAAATAAGAGTTTGGGTTGGTGGAATCCCCCAAATCCTTGTTATTGATTCCATTGGGAAAAAACTTTAATGGAAATGATGTTGAATTAATTATGTTGGGTCATCACTGAAAATCGGGCAATTCCTATCTCTAGGACGAAAGCCACGCTACTCACTAACCCTTAGAGAAAAATCTCTTTTCTCCCTAATAAATTATGAGTGTAATAAACTTAAGTGATTTAAAAGATCTAAAAGTGCAAAATCATATCTCTAGTCAATTGCCCCAATTAACTCCCAATTTGTTGGTATAAATTGTTCTTCCTTTTCAATTACAAACAACCTTGTGAATAATTTAATCTCGCGACAATTAAATTACAAACAAACGCAATTAGAAGAAAAATTAAATTAATATAAACATCAAAATCAAGAAGTCAAACCAAGAACTTCATAATCAAGAATTAGGATTCAACCCCAAACCAAACAAAAAAACTACTCACTATTCGTTTTAAATGAAACTGGAAATTAATAAAGAATTCAATAACAAGAAAAAGGAAAAGAAAGCTTAAGATTAAGTCTTGAAGCTGCAATTGAATCCCGAACGTCTTCTAAGATTATCTCTCTAGTCACTAAGTCAAATCGAAATCTTGAATCCAAGAAATAAATCTCGTAGAAATCTTGTATCTATTAACTAAAGAAAACATAAAAGCTGAATTTTAAAGTGTTTAACTAATATCAACTAATTAATCTACTCTAACCTAACTAAATTAATCTATTCTAACCTAAAAATATGTATCTAATCTATTCTAAACTAATTCTAAATTGTATCTTGATTTTTTTTTTTACAATGGCTGCATAAAAGCCCTATATTTAGAGGTAAAAATACAAGAAATCCGAACTAGAGTTGGAGTAGAAATAAAGAAAACCGATTTTGAAAAGGATTGGAATTGCCCTTGGAAACACGACCTACTACCGACGGTAGGGTGAGACCTACTGTCCGTGGTAGGTCTTGGGTTGCACCTGCCCTACCATCCTCGGCACCTACCGGTGATGGTAGGTCACCCTGGCATGCGCGGTTGGTGGTGTCTTTTTGCCGACGGCCTCCGTTTTGTGGTTTTTGCTCCGTTTTCTTTTCCTTTTCATCATTTCTACTTCTGGAAGGTACCAAGACAAGAATCAAAGGTATTTAGCTAAAATATATACTTTTATATATTAAAAACTCCAAAAATTATGAAATTCACATATAAGAAATATAGACAATTGTGCACTTATCAGTATTTCTCCTTTGGTTAATATCATTTCTAACATCGCCCACATCTTATGGTTATTTGAAGGTACGGATTCAAGGACGAATCCTTTCAAAAGAATGGCGAATGGTATGACCCAGGATAAGCATGAGAACATGGAGAGCTACCAAGGACTGGTTACATGGTTGAGGGCAAGGAAGATAGAAGAGGAAACACAAAGAAACAAGTTGGGAAGAGTTTGAAGCTATAAAAAGCCAAGGAAAGTTGTCCAAGCCCTATCGTCGACGGTAGATCCACCCTACCATCGCTGGGAGAGTTCTAGGCCAAGATTGTTTGAGAATCTGACCTACCGTCGGTAGGTTGAGGCCTACTATCGCTGTTAGATCTCGAGAAGCTAAAGGTCATGAAGGATTTTAATTCTTTTAACCCATCATTTTGATTGTTAAATTTATTTATACTTTTAATTAAGTGGCCTAAGTGCCCATTAAGTTACCTTACTCAACATTAGCCATTATGGTTGGGAGTTAATGATTTTTGAACCTTATATATATATATATATATATTATTGCGGCCATTGTTGAACAAGTTGGACATGAAATGACATAGAGAGAGTTGAACCTAAGGTTCTTGGGAGAGTTCTTCCACTTCCATTGTAAATTATGGAAATCTTTTCTACTGTATAATGTAGTCACTCAATTCTTGAATTCAATTCAAGAGTTCCTTGGCTAATTCCAAATCATATCACTTCCTTGAGGTGCCAACTTATATAGTTGGTGTTACTTGGAAAATTAGGTCCTTCTTGAGTATGTGGAGAAAAGGTGAGGTTTTTTTAAGCCTTGTTGATTCTCCCTCAAAGATAGGAAGGTTTCTTTTTTTCTTATTCAAATTTTGCTGCATTTTGTTCTTGGAGTACCAAGTTTCTCATCAATTATGTTCAAAGGAGCCTCTTGTAGAGAGTTAATTCTTGGAAGCAAATTAGATCTCATTCAAGACTAAGGAGATTCATATCAACACATCCCCCAAACACTACTATAATAGAGCCTCCAAACGACACTCTAGCATCGTCTGCAAATGACTCTACTTTAGTAGGACAACTTGTTGGATACCGTAGGCAAGAACAAAATAAAATAAAATAAAACTACGGAAATCCACCAACAGGATCTGCCCATACTAGAAAAACTGATTGGATAGAAATTACCTCAATGTTTTGATTGTTCGGTATGGAGGCGCTGCTTTTTACGCTTCGCTCTCTATTGGTATCTACGCGACGAACTTCTCTGCAAGCGATCAGGATGCTAGCCCCTTTTGTGTTCTAAAAACTGTTCATAACTGATCCTGACTATCTGGTAATCAGTCGTATTTCGGAGAGAGGAGGCTAGATACTATATCGCCGTTCTAGGGTTTAGGGTTTAGGGTTTTGTTTTTCTTTAATCAGATAAAAGATAGCTGCCAAGAAAAGGTTAACATAACCTTTTATAGTTGTCAATATCAAAACCCTAACTGTCATCTAAAGACAGTTTAATCTCGTCCGTCTATTCTTATAATCATCCAACGGTTGGATGAGTAATATTAAGTAATTAATTTCATTTATTCGATTAAATAAAATTAATTACTTATTAACTTACCAGAAAATACAATATGGAATCTAATTCCCCTTTTGTATGAGTTCAACGAATCTGGACACAATCTAGATCCATTTAACGTGGACATTATGCTCACAAGATCGTCTATGTGTGTGACCCTGTAGGTTCACTTAACGTTGGCAGTGAATGAAAAACGTCCTAGACATTTATTCACAAAACATAAGCGGCCTCTTGCAAGACATTATGCTTACCGAAGTTAAGTAAATGCAATAATAACCTAGCATCAGATTTAATATTTAGTCCTTTTGTCATACGATATCCTAATTAAGTATAAGGCATGGACTAAGTCATCCTTATAAAACTTAATTAACCATTTACTTGATCACCATGCAAACTGTTCCAACAAATAATATTAATAACACCTTATTAATACTTATTTGAGCATGGCCATGCATATTTTTCAGTCTTCCTTATCAAGGGGCCCATGGATATCTCTCTCTAAAAGGAGAGGGACAAATCCCTTTCACTATCTCCAATATTCAAGCCATGACAAGAAAATAAGCCAACCAATAGTCATAATAATCACATAATTAAAAGTGATGTTTGACTATGTCAAAACATATTTTCTCCCCATGCAAGAAACATTAGGTCAAAGGATACAAAATATAAAACTGAGAAGAAATACTTATAACTTAAACCCATGCAATATTTCTTCTTCACTTTGGGTCATGTCCAATACAATATTCTCAATATGTATTTATGAATTGATTTTATATCTCATATTCATGATCAGTAAAACTTGACCATCAATCAACTTCACACTAGTTTACAAGATGTAATAAACTAGGGACAAATAAGAATAGTATTTTATTAGCTATAAGGGTTTTACTATCAAGTCACATACTTGATGACCAAGAGCATAAAATACAATTCAAAAATATATGCTTCATAAATCATAAATGTGAGTCAATTGGTCTTAAGGCATATACTAACACAACTAACAATAACTTTCATACACTCCCACGAAGTATTTAAGTTCCTTCACCTCTTGAAGTGAAAAATGATAACGATGAATCAAGTGATACAGTTGGCCCTACGCAAGAACTATAGTCCTCTCATGGTAAACCTCATGTGGATTATCTAAGAAGATCCTCAAATAGTTAGTAGGCAAATAAGTAGGAGGATGATGCATCAGCAGATGAATAAATTCTTTTAACTATGAAAGGAGACATGTAAGTATAAAAGTTAAGTTTTATCATTCATGTAAAGTTGCAAAAAAATTGCCTTGCATAATTAAAAATGAAACTTCACTTGACATGTTTAGGTTACATAGAAAAGTTATCAAGGCTATTATGGTAATATTGAGTCATTCTATAATGGTTTCTAACCTACTTCAGTAAAAGTCCCTAATGATATGAAGAAGATGTTATGGGACGAGTTTTGTGTAAAAAATATTGATTTATTTGTTTTAGTTAGTATACTAATTCATTTGTAGTTAATTTCATTTACATTAGTTAGTAGACTAATTTATTTTGTAAATCTTGTTGGTTGTGGTGAAAAGCATGGCCTGTTTGAAATTCAAGCTCTATCTCCCATGAGTTTCATAATGCTGGAAAATGAGGATATTTTCCACAATGGGTGAGCAAGGAACATTAGGATCACATTTGTCAGACGGAATGGTCGACTAAGCATTACCATAACAAGTGTGCAGCAACCCAAGAAACTAGTAAGAAAGCTGGGGATCCAGGAGTTAGATTGAGTACCATTAGTTCTATCTCTATTGGGGAGCATGAAGAAAGATGGATATTTTTTACTTATATATTATAATTTTTAGATTCCATATTCTTTCGTTGTTTTCATGTGTTATGCCTAGGAACAACTAGAAAAAATGTGTATCCAGTGATGACACATTTTTCTACACTTACCAGCATCAAAAGGATACTAAGGGAAAATGAAAGAGAGACTGGGTTAATGATAAATCAAGGAATGTTCAGTAAGTCTTCCTTTCTTACAAAAATACATCATACAATTTTCATTTTCTTCCTTTATTCTTTGGTTGAACATTTATAAAGTTGTAAATATTTTAGAGGTATATTTGAGGCACATTCATAATGTTATTTGACTTCTTTGCTTTTAGAATATTTGAGGCATTTCATGCTTAAATTTGCTCTTTCAAACATTTATTCATCTCCTTTATCCTTTCATGATTAGATTCAATATAAAATATGTTCAATATCTAAAAATTAAGCTTCTTTCAAATGATTCACAGACCAAGAAGACATATTTAAACACTCTAATGCAGCAAGTAGCTAGCAATAAATTGAACCTAATCACTTATCTTAAATGCTTGATGTCAGCGTCACTTTTGTTCTCTGCAACCATTTTGAACTTTTGTAGAAGTATTGAATTAGTGAATTTGGTTGCTTGCTGGCTTTAAATTTGAAACTAAGGATTGAAACTGTAATTTGGAAGTTTTCTCGATGTTCTCTTAAACTTATTAATTTATGCTAGGCACTATGCACATGGAGGTTATTTATGAATTTTTATATGTATTATTTTTACATTTTCCTACTATTTTATGGTGTTTATAGCCTATTTCTGGGTAGTTTTGTTGCTGCCTATATTTTTTCTTTAGTTCTTGTAATTTATGTTGGGGAAGACATGTTTCATTTTGTTTGACATTTTTCTATGATTTAATACTCATTGCCGATCTTTTAATTTGTAGGTGAAATTCCAAGAGCTTCACGTTGAAACCTCTCAAAATGCATGTAGTTGTGGGTCTTAGATGACTTCGGAGGAACGAGATGAGCTATTCGAAAAGGCTTCTTGAGGTAAAATTAGTAAAGGAAGGATATACGGTCTTCGCTCACAAGTGAATTCTGTTGGTGGTAAATCTTTTAGCAGCCAAACAATCTTAAGGTCGGAATATGATAGTTTGAAGTAGCAAATAACTTCTCAAGTTAAAGATGAGGTACAAGGAAATATATAGGAACAATTTGATCAACAAATGGAACTAAATTTTGGGACAGATTTAGGTATGAAAAGGATTTGCACAAGGTTATGCTTATCTTTCTCAAATCCGTTAGAAAATCTATCCATTCCAGAAATAAGGACGAAATTATGATGGATAACATTCGAAATATTGATACAAGTTTATGATGTTCCATCTTTTCTTTTTTTTTTTTTTTTTGTAAAGGGATGTCCCTTCGTTAGTTTTTCCTAAGTTTGAGACGGATTTTCAACGATATACAATATCTCATTCAACATTTAGTCCCTATTCCGTCCAAAAAACAAGGACAAAATTGTAATAGATATCTTTCATCATAATAATAGAGCGTTACAATGTTCTGTCCCTATTTTGTCCTAAATTTGACACGGATTTCTAGCTATATAAATAATATTTTATTCAAATTTTAGTCCGTAATCAGTAGAAAAATGATTTAATTTTTTTAAATTATTTCTTTTCCAATTACTTCCATCCAACATCCGTCCTAAATTCAGTCACAGAATATTTAGGATGGAACTTTATTCCGTCACTAGCAATTTGAGACTCTATTTTTTGGGAGTACATTTATCTTTCCCAAATCTGTTTGAAATATCTAATTTGAACGTTTTAGGAACGGAATATATGGTCCCAAATTTGAAGTTTTGTTGTAGTGGATTGGCTATGTTGACAGATCCTTTGAAAGAAACTAGAAAAAAAAGAGAACTATGAAAATATGGGTGAGAGGTTCCATAGTAGAGGAAATGTAAGTTATGGTGGGAGTTCACAAAGCTTGGAACAAGCTCCTAGACTACTTAATCATCACGTGATGTCCTTACCTACTTTGTATGGGAACTTTGTTCCAACTTACTACCTACAATGGAAGAGTGAGGTGGAATCTTTGTTCAATGCCCATAGTGTAGGTGAAGATGACAAGGTCATCTTGGTTTCTTGTTCCTTCTCCCCTTAAGTTTTGGAACACATTCGTGCTTATAAGAGAAGGAAAGGAGCGGGGCTCCACACTTGGAGTGAGTTAAAGGGAGCTTTGAGTGATATATTTGGAGTTGGAAAATTTGAAAGCCTAGAATAGAGTCAAGCAATGGAAAACTCTAAAGGGGAGTAAGAATTGTAAATTCGATCTCAAGGAATTACAAAGATGGAGTCCATAGAACCATCATTGATGGAGGAGTTTCCAATGGTCAACGAACTTCTACGAGCTATAATTGAAGTTGAAGAAAGTGATGAAGAGTTTGTTGATGAAGACTTATAATGAGGATCCTTGTGATTCCAAGAGTAGAAGAAAGGTGAGAAAGTGGAGTGCATTGTGGTAAAAGAAAAAGATATAGTGGAATTAGAAATGCATGGGAGATGTGTGGAAAAAGTGGGGGCAGAAAGAAAAGTTGAGAGTGCAAAACTTGAATACACTAGTGAGGAATTAAAAGAGAAAAAGTGTGAAGTACCACTTGTGCTTAAGCAATACTTGAACTCACTTCATAGTGAGGATTATTTTTCTTTTAATCACACTAACCATTGTTTCTCTAGTGTTGTCTTATTCTAGAAGAATTTTGGAACTTCAACCAAGGAGAATGAAGGAAGTTTTGGCTATAACGTCTTCAAAACAATAAGCCACTTTCCTCCCACTTCTTGCATTTATTTTGATCTCTTATTCAAAGAAACTAACTTGCATTCTTTAACTATTTTTTGTAATAAGACTCCTTTGCAATAACTTTGCTCCTCATGGACAATTCTAGGAAAGAATTATGCCATGGAGTTCGGAGCTTTAGCTTATGGAGTTTCTAGCCATGGAGTTGAAGACCATGGAAAGAGTGGTGGAAACGGGTGCTTCTAAGCAAAGAAAAATCTTCAATAAGCTTTCTTATAAAACTCATGTTCTTCTTACCCTGAATTTTATTTTAAGGAGTTGAAGTTATTTTTAAATGGTTGTGCTTTCCATGAGATCATAGTGAGAGTTTTATGTGCTATCTTTTGAACTTGTGATCTATGACTTAATGATGTTTAGTTGTCTACATGCTTACCTTTCATAATTCTCTTCGGAATCAATTGTTGATTAGAGATGCTAAACTTGAACAATCTTGTTTTGATCATAAGTGCTGGCATGATATTCTTGACATTGATATTCTGTGGTTATTGATTTTTTTCCTTCTTGGGCACCTATGTGGTGCATGATTCCTAACTTTCTTGATTCGTTTGATAGAAGTTTTCTTGCTAAGAAAGTTGAAGGATATTTGTGTTCTTTGATTGAAGATATTCTTGATAAGTCTATAAGGAGATATGATACCTTCCTTCGAGACTTTTTTATTGCCCTTAGTGGAATTGCTCCTTTCAAAAACCATTTCTTGAATGAGAAGGTTCAAATTTGAAAATTCTTGTGACGACCATAAGTTTCTAATTGGATTAGAAGTATTGAAAGCTTTCTTGATGAAAAATACTCTTGGTTTCAAATTCTACCATTTGCATTTCAAGGAATACACATGTTTGTTAACTTGTGAAAACAAGAATAAAGGTGCTTTTGAAGTGTTTAAAGATACTCATGGATACTTTATGAAAACCATATTGGGAAAAGACTTTACTGAACTACTTTTGAAGAATTTTGTTGAGAAACATCTTTGTCATCTTAAAACTTTCCTCAAATTTCTACGGGAAGATGTTCTCTTAAGTGAATTATTAGTTCCAAAAGAGAACACTTTTTTTACATCTTTGAAACATGAATGTAGTGGTGCCTTATTTCATCACTTACCTTTTAAAGAGTTCTTAGAAAAATGTCTTATGAAGAGGAATGTATAAAAGCTTAGAATTTTGAAAACTTTGTGTGTACAGTTCCTAGTGTCACTTATGAATTTTTGAAGTATAAAGTCCATTCACTACAAAAATACAAACAAATACCAACGGTTGATTCCATCAGCTTCTCGTCAATACAACATTATTACCAAGATAGACCGACGATTACATGACTGTCGGCCACTTCACATAGATAACAACTTGTACCAATGGTCATCCGCTAGTACCTACTAATCCCGATGACGTTATCGAACGTTTTTTTATTTTTCCATGGTATGTCAACAGCGACACCCCTCTTCCATCAGAAATAAATACCAACAGGTTCTATTTTCCATCTCTAAACTTTATCGACGACAATGCCGATGATTATCTTCCTGCTGGTGAGGCTGACGAGTTATACGAACGGAATTTGCTACCAGTTTCTAGTTTTTTTAACACTTTGTTTGCTACAGTTAGGCCGTCGGTATCCTGTCTATAAGGTTTTTTTTTTTTTTAATATAATTTGTAAAACAGACCTGAAACTCTCAAAAATGCAAAAAAACCCAATAACAACAATATATATTCATAAACTCATGCATATACATAAAACATCAAACCCATAAAATATCCATAAACTAAAACATCCCTAAAACATAAAATGTACATGTATCAAACATCCTAGGGATCCTACCATCAGGGGGGGGGGGGAGGGAGGGGGAGGGGGCGAGGATCGATAGTGCTTGTGCTCGAGGCATCAATAAAGGGGGGAGGGCGAGTAGAGGAAGATACCCTCGCATCGCAGCTACTGCCGTTGATGAAGATGCTAATGGAACGACAACTGTAGCAATTGTGATAATGTCCATCATCGGTGGCATAGGGGTGTATGGCAACTTTCTCTGCTTGGCAAACCGCAGAAGGCAGTGCAGACATTCGAAAGTAGCCTAAACCATTCTCATGATGCTCTGCTCCAAGCAACAAGTTGGCAATCCAGTTGTGGCCTGACTGCTCTTGGCTTAAGATCAACCTCCTCTGAACCAGCTACATATAACCGGCTACGGCTTAATCCGCCAAATATAGTGGCCATTAACTGGAGATCATCAGGCATAGGGGTGCCCGTGGCTGCAGCTTATCTATCGGGCCTCGTGAAATTTTGTCTCCAATATGAAATGTTAGTGGGATAATAAGTTATAAAATATTATATAAAATTTAAATTTATAAGTTATAAAACATTATATAAACTTAAGTTATAAATTTCACTAAACTTACCCAAAACTCCTCTGAATGGAAATCCACATACTGCCCCTTTTATTCCATGTGTGATGCTTGTGGAGCTCTTCCAAATATCTGCTCTTGGAAAACCTATCTACTAAATCCGCTTGCTGCAAAGGCACAACATAGTTATTAATTACGTTATAATGAAGTAACGAAATGAAGAAATAAAATCAAACATCCATTCTTACCCTCTTCAACTAACGCTCTGTGAAGGAGATAGAACTACCTGTGTGCTTTCCTCTGTATTACAGACACTTTTTAGGCACCCAGACCACTTAAACAAGCAACAAAGTCACAGTTTGACTTGCTATAGCTCAAATTAGTTTTATGTAGAACTAAAAAATAAAATAATCCTAAGTACACCCCTAAAAAATAATCCTTATTATATCCAATTCCCAAAATTTGTTCCAATGTACTATACATCATAAGGGTAGTGTATGGTCTATTTCTTTTTCGAAATTACAAAAATTTGTTCAAAGTTCAAATAACTATTGGAAGAAAATCACAATACAATTCACACTTTCTTGCACATTCATGTAGAGGCAAAGCAAATATACTTTCAACCTTCACATGCACAACTATAAACACAAACCCTTCACGAACTCAAATCTTATAGTTTATGTAGGTAAACAAAATAGATTATGTATATAATAAAAATTAAAAATAAATTCATAAAACATTTTAGACATATAATTATTGATTAAAATAGTAATGGCCTACTGAAATTGTAGAAATTTTAGGCTCTTAAAAACAATTTTGTATTAAAATTGACATGAGAACTTTATGTAATTCAAAAGATGGGCTTAAAGGAGAGATGAAAGAAGAATTGTAATAACAAAAACTATGAACTCATTGAAGGATGCCTAGTCTTTCGACAATTGTGATTTCTCAAGGAACTCAATCAAAGAAGATTAAAACAAAGATGGAATGAAATGCTCACTTTCTATACTACTCCATTCACCATCAATGTTACTTTAAATCAAATTCCTCAAGGATTCTTGATGCATAGGCAAGCAACAAAGAAGGATATATAGATAGGGAAAAAAAACACATATAATCTTTATAATCTTTATAAACAAGGTTCCTCTCTTTATAATCTTAACAGAGCTTCCCTAAAAGATTTAAAAAGTTTCAACTTCTCCTTTCATTTAAAATTTTACGTTAAGTGATTACTAAAAAATTAAGTTTTTAATAACATTGAAAAAGTTTTGGCAGAGTTTCCTCTGTATTTGGATATTTTTC
Organism: Catharanthus roseus; assembly: GCA_028651295.1. Taxonomy (NCBI): domain Eukaryota; kingdom Viridiplantae; phylum Streptophyta; class Magnoliopsida; order Gentianales; family Apocynaceae; genus Catharanthus; species Catharanthus roseus. Next base: position 2,750,504 of record JAPQWS010000165.1, on the reverse strand, counting down.
AAGCACACAGGCCACTCTAATAAGCAATGCACACAAAAACAGATAGAAAAATTAAGAGTCAGGGTTCCCCCATAAAGCTTTAAAGAGTCAGGGCTCTCCCGTAAAGCCTTAAAGAGTCAGGGCTCCCCCATAAAACTTTAAAGAGTCAGGGCTCCCCTACAGAATAAAATTTAAACTAACTAAACACATACCTTTATATGATGCGCAATATGTCATGAAATCCTCCCTGACAAAACTATTAAAAAAAGAATGGAGAATCATATTAAATTTAAACTTAAACTAAACTTGAAGTCGTAAACTTAAAGTACTTAAACTACTTAAACTTAAATTCCAAAACAATTTTGTGCAAGGAAAAATAGAAACCTTATTATTAAAATGAGAAAAGAAGAAAGCTCAAGAGGCAACCTTATTATTAATGTAATACTATTATTACTTAAAAGACATAAACGAAACAAAAAAACTTACCATAAATACTAAAATTACTTAATCATCATAACTAAAGACTATTTTAGGCAATAATTCAAAAAATAAGAGAACAAAATATAAATCATCATGAAGCCACCAATGACAATTTTTTCTGAAAGTTCAAAATTTCTACAATTACAAATTGGCATATATATGCTACTAGTATAGTACTATTAATAAAAAAAAAATTAAATGGAGAGAGTCACCTTTTTGAATTAATAGAAAAACATGAATTGAAGTATATATCATCATTTTTCATATCTTCAATTTCAAACATTTCTATTCTCTTCTCTCAACTCTTTGAAGCACTCCCAAAATTCATGAAGGTCAATCTTTCTCTTACAATTCACTTCAAGAAAAGATTTATATAAGTTGTTTTTAATTTTGTTTAGGTGTATTTTTAAAACTTTGCTCTTTTTTATATATCTTCTTTCCTCTGAATATATACTTTCTTGCTTTAGCTATATATATTTTAATTCAAATGATAAAATTGCTTTATTTAGGATGATGTTACGTTTTATGAATCTTTACCATTGGTACAGTACCTTCACATTTATATTTTGAGTTTGATTTATTCAAGCTCACCCCCGATTTTATGTACCAATATGCCTAATTATAGCACTGGCATTCATCAAATTCATCATTATATTCTTTTTTTTATAACAATAATAGAATCCCAACCTTGTTATTCTATTTTGATTTTTTTTAAAATAAAAAACTTATACCAAAAGTTATAAAATCGGAAAATAATATATATAGTTATATGAAGTCTTTTCTTTGGAAACATATATTAAGTACTTATCATTTCACTTTATAATTACTATCCATGGAAATAAGTCACAAAACTAATAAACATCACAATAACAATATCAACAAACTTCTCTGATTTTAAAATTAATAAAGTATAACAAAATAAAAGACAAGTTTTCTTTGATTAAACACAAAACCAAGAGAAAAGAATTTAAAACAAAACAAGGAAAAATGTATGAAGCAGAAGATCAATTATTTTTAGTTTACTGAAATTAATGCTTTAGGAGATGTGAACCCATTAATGAGTTATTTGCAGCCATCATTCCACTTTGGTTGTAAAAATTTGTTAAATAATACCTGGCTTAGAGAATTATGCAGTAAAGCTTGAGGTATCCATATTAATCACAACATATATAAGTATAAAGGCTCTTAATATTACTATAATTGCAATCCCAAGTAATTAGAGAAGTCTCCTAATCTGTGCTATTCAATATACATATTATGTCTTACAAAAAAAAATTCTACTCATAAATGGAAAAAAAACTAACCCACGATTCTATGTCAGCAGTAGTCCAGTGGGCTTCTGGTGGCAGTGGTGACGGCGAAGGCAACCACGACAACAGCACTAGTGCTAGAAGAAAAAGAAAAAAGAAGAAGAAGAAAAAGAAGAAGAAGAAGAAGAAGAAGATGATGATGATGAAGATGATGATGATGAAATAAAGAGAGAGAGAGAGAGAGAGAGAGAGAGAGAGAGAGAGAGAGCTTACCTGAGAGTCATCAGCGGTGGGGGCACCGGAGAGTCATCGGCGGTGGGAGTGGGCTCCGTCTGTAACTGGCAGGAGAATGGGAAGGTTTTGTTGGAGGGAATGATTTGGTGAAAGAAGAGAAAAGGCTTGCCCAATTTTTCAACATCTCTGACTTTATAACCAATGGCACACTGACAGCCATTCTGTCAGTACTATTATGAATAAGTTACTGACAACAACTGTCGTTGGTAACACCGTAGGCAAAAAATTATTTAACGATGTAGTTGATAGAGCCGTCGTTAAGACCGCTGGAAACTTTATTTTATTACCGACGAGTCACTTGTCATAACAAAAACTGTCAGTAAACTATTTCACTCACGACATTCGTCGTCGGTATCGTGCCGTAACTTTTTTTTGCGATGTTTCCCTCCATTTTTGTTGGAGTTGAAAAAAAAAACAAGGCGACACAAAGTTTCACCGGTATGCCATCGGTGTTCATCGATGGTTTCTTTTACCATCAGTGAAAAGACTATTTTTTGTAGTGATTCCTATTTTCGAAATGCTTTTGACTTCATTTGTAAGGAGCACTTTCATTATCACTACCCTTTTAAAGTAGAGACATTCCAAACTCATGATTTTCTTGATCTAATTTTATGTTTTGTGAGGATACTAGTTTCTATTATCATTTTTATGTTAGTGATTGTGATTTCTTGGAAGAATTTTCAAAGAAGTTGTTCCTACGAAACTTCATTTTTAAGTTCTTTTCTAAAACTTTTAAAGGAATACTTCTTGTTTGAAAACTTGAACTTCTATAACACTTTATGTTCTTCATTTTGAAAGCGTTTGAAAACTTGAGTTTCCAATTTCATTGCCGTTTTGAGGACTTTATGGAAAATGTTGTTACTATGCTTGATTGACAAGACTTGTATACTTTCACTTATGCTTTCATTGGAAGAAGTCATGTAAGCTTTGAATATTTCTTGCATAGTCCTTCTATGATGAATGAATGAATATTGAGAGAGTTGTAGCCAAGAGGGTTCTTCCTAGGGTTTATCTTGTAGCTTCTCCTTCTACCTTGTAGCAATGGTAGCTTAGCTTGATAGATTAAACAAGACTTTCTTGAATCAAATTCAAGAGCTTCTTGTTCATTCCCTAATTCTGAATTCTCTAGAGGTTGGTCTTCTTTAAATGAGAAATAGGTGGGAACTTAGTAGTTCTTGCTGGCTTCTCTTCAAAAGAATGATTAGAATTCTTCTATTCGAGGTTTTTATGCTGATATGAACTTTGATGTGGAAGGATCAAAATCTTCAATTAAGCTTCCCAAGGATCTTTGCCTTCAATAGGACTTGAAAATTCATCATCCTCAAGCAAACTCTAGCCGATCTAAAGACCTCTTGAATCCATGATAAATAATCTTTCCTCCATAAGCTAATTCAACATGGAGATTGATTATCCAACACCTAACTAGACTCTTATGGAGAAGACCTAGTTTTATGACAATTATAAGATTGTAAGAATCAAAGAGTAGGAATTATGATCAACTGTAGAAACTCTTGGATAATCCCAATCCAAGTGATTCAAATAAAAGCTAACTAAGAAAGATAAAACTCTAGATAGAAGTTAGGAAAAAGCTTGAAGAACTCAAGGACCCAATTCAAACACACTCAATTTCATATACAATCCAACTTAATACAAATGAGCTTAATAATAAGTATTTATAGTGTTTTAGAACTAAACCTTACTCTGACCTCGTTCTGAGGTTACTAAAAGACCATTTAAGACCTTAATTGAAAGCTGGAAATAGGATTAAAATGATAAACCCCGGACTATACATTACATTACATAAAAATAGTACCCTACCGTCAACAGTAAGTTGTTGGCTCTCTTGAAGATTTCATCCAAAAGCCTACTGTGGATGGTAGGTGCAGGGCCTACCGTCGACAATATGTCCTGTTTTTAGCACTTCTTCAACTTTTGCACCTCCAACTTGCTCTGTTGGTTGCTTATTACTTAAAGGGTGAATCATAAGCAACTTGGAAGGTTTACAACCCTCTTCAAAAAGCCTTCAATCTCGAACTTTAATCCCTCCTTCATGGATTCTTCAATAAATGGCATCATTCCTTTAGTTATGCCTTCTTCATGTTCCTTGATCTTCCTTGCCCTTGCTATAGTGATTGGTCCTTGAATTGACTCCTTAGCCTCTTGATCATCCTGGTTCATATCATCCGCCCCTTTTTTGAAAAGATTCATGCTTGAATCTTCACCAACATCAAACAAAGATGAATCAGAAATATTGAAGGTAGCACTAATATTATAATCACTTGAAAGATTAATCTTATAAGCATTATCATTAACGCATTCAAAAAACTTGAAAGAGACCATTGCCACGAGCATCTAACTTTATTTTACTTTGAGAAGGAAAATGTTCCTTTCGAAGATAAACCCACACCCAATCACTAAGTACAAATGACACCATGTTTCGTTCCCACATTTCTCCTGGCCACAAGCTTCTTGTTATTAGCTTCAATGGTATCATGCATTTTGGAATGAATAGCCTGATCGAACTCTGCGTTTTTCTTTCCATCTAAGCTCAATGTATGATCTATAGGTGAAAGGCACCAAATCAAATAGAGTGAGAGGATTGAAACCAAAGGCAACCTCAAAAGGAGAGTAAGAAGTAGTAGAGTGAGGAGTTCTATTGTAACCGAATTCAATAAGTGGCAAACATTCCTCCCATTGGTGCAAGTTCTTCACAAGGATGGCCTTAAAAAGTTGTCCAATGGTTCTATTAACCACCTTCATTTGTCCATCGATTTGTGGATGGCAAGTCATAGAATGCAACAAGTTAGTTCCAAATTTCTTCCACAAAAACATGCCAAAAATTACTAAGAAACCTGGTGTAACGATCCGAAACAATAGTTTTAGATATACCATGGAATTGCACAAACCAAGTAAAACGGAGATCCGCAACATGACTAGCATTATCGATTTTCTTGCAAGCTATAAAGTGAGCCATCTTAGAAAACCTATCTACTACCACAAATATGGAATTCATGCCCTTAGGAGATCTAGAAAAACAAAGAATAAAATCTACAGATATGCTAAGGTTCCTTACGCAGTTCCAAAGGAGTATAATGACCATTTGGCAAAGAAGTAAATTTAGCTCTTTTTCATTCTAAGAATTACCAATGAATTTTTCAACATCTCTTCTCATATGAGGCCAAAATAAATGCTCATGCAATATGTCATATGTTTTAGGCATGCTAAAATGACCCATTAGACTGCCACAATGAGCTTCTTTCACCAACAACAATCTATGAGAAGAAAAAGGAATGCACAGTCTACTCTTATGATAAAGAAAATCACCATGTATGAGATATTTGTCATTAGGCACAATTAAAGAATATCAAATATGTCCTTAAAATCATGGTCACTAGAATACAATTCCTTAAGCATTTCAAAGCCAAGTAATTGATTTTGCAAAGTAGAGAGAAGAGTGTACCTTCTAGACAAAGGATCGGCGACAATGTTTTCTTTACCTTTCCTATAACGTATGATGTATGAGAATGTTTCAATGAACTCTATCCAACATGAATGTCTCCTATTAATCTTTTGTTGTCTCTTGAGAGAATACTTCAAGGACTCATGAGCACTATGAATAACAAACTCCTCGTGCCACAAGTAGTGTTGCTAATGCTTCAATGTCCTTACTAGTGCATACAACTCCTTGTAATATATAGCATAGTTTAAGGCTCTAACTCATGAAGCATCACACTCAATCTCAAATGGCTTTTCAAAATTAGGTAGTGCAAGTAGAGGTGCACTACTCAACCTTTCCTTCAACAACTTGAATGCATTTTCTTGCTTATCTTCCCACTTGAAGCTATTCATCTTTTTTATTACATGCGCCGAAGGGCTAGCAATGGTGCTAAAATCCTTGACGAATCCTCTATTGAAGCTTGCTAAACCATGGAAACTTCTAATATCGGATGCACTATTTGGAGTATACCATTACTTCATAGCTTTTGCCTGGTCCCCATCTATTTGTAGTCCTTGAGAGCTCACCATAGAACCTAGAAAAGTCACATTTTCAAAACAAAACTCAAATTTTACAAGGTTAGCAAGTGTTTCTCACTTTTCAAGACCAACAAAACTTGTTTGAGATAATGCAAATAATCTTCATAAGTTTTGCTATAAATTAATATGTCATCAAAATAGACTACAACAAATTTTTCAATGGAATCTCTCAAAACATGATGCATAAGTCTCATGAATGTGCTAGGTGCATTAGTTTAACCAAAAAGCATGACTAACCATTCATATAGTGAGAGTAAACAAGAGAGTGGAGTGCAAGAGGGTGAGATTAAGTAATAGTAGACGGCAATAGGGTAAGATTACTACTATATAAGCCTTAGAGAGTGAGAGTAAACAAGAGAGTTTAGTGCAACCACTTAAGGCGAAAACACTTAGGGATTGGCGAGGTCTTTCCATCTTGTTTTCTAATGTTTGTGCAAGTTTAACAAGCCATTAAATGGAGTACACTGTTAGTATATACCCTAGACCAATTGACTCACATTTATGATTTAGACGCATGTATTTTGAATTGTATTTTATGCTCTTGGTCATCAAGTATATGACTTGATAGTAAAACTCTTATAGAAAATAAAATACTATTCTTGTTTGTCCCTAGTTTTATTACATCTTGTATTATTGAACTAGTGTGAAGTTGATCGATGATCAAGTGTTACTAATCATGAATATGAGATATAAAATCAATTCATAAATGCATATTGAGAATATTGTATTGGACATGACCCAAAGTGAAGAAGAAACATTGCATGGGTTTAAGTCATAAGTATTTCTTCTCAATTTAATATTTGGTGTCCTTTGACCTAATGTTTCTAATGGTTCTTGCATGGGGAGAAAATTTGTTTTGACATAGTCAAACATCACTTTTAATTAGGTGATTATTATGACTATTGGTTCGCTTATTTTCTTTTCATGGCTTGAATATTGGAGATAGTGAAAGGGATTTGTCCCTCTCTTTTTAGAGAGAGATATCCATGGGCCCCTTGATAAGGAAGACTGGAAAATATGCATGGCCATGCTCAAATAAGTATTAATAAGGTGTTATTAATATTATTTCTTGGAATAGTCTACCTGGTGATTAAGTAAATGGTCAATTAAGTTTTATAAGGATGACTCAGTCCATGCTTTATACTTAATTTGGATATCGTGTGACAAAAGGACTAAATATTAAATCTGATGCTAGGTTAATATTAATATTGCTTTTACTTAACTTGGGTAAGCGTAATGTCTTGCTAGAGGCCGTTTATGTTTTGTGAATAAATGTCTAGGACTTTTTTCATTCACTACCAACGTTAAGTGAACCTACATGGTCACAGGCATAGACAATCTTGTGAGCACAATGTCCACATTCAATGAATCCAGATTGTGTCCAAATTCGTTGAACTTATACAAAAAGGGAATCAGATTCCATGTTGTATTTTCTGGTAAGTTAATAAGTAACTAATTTTATTTATCGAATAAATGAAATTAATTACTTAATATTACTCATCCAACCGTTGGATGACTATAGGAATAAACGGATGAGATTAAACTGTCATTAGATTATAATTAGGGTTCTGATATTGACACCTATAAAAGGTTATTTTAACCTTTTTCTCGGTAGCCGTCTTCATCTAATTAAAAAAAATAAAACCCTAAAGCTTAGAACGGTGATAATAGTATCTAGCCTCCCTCTCTCTGAAATTTCACATATTACCAGATAGTTAGGATTACTTTTAAATAGTTTTCAAACACAGAAGGAGCTAGCATCCCGATCACTTGCAGAGGAGTTCGTCGTGTGGATACCAGTATAGGGCGAAGCGTAAACAGCAACGCCCCCACACCGAACAGTCGAAAACATTGAGGTAATTTCTATCCAATCGGTTTTTCTAGTATTTGCAGATCCTGTTGGTGGATTTTCGTAGTTTTATTTTATTTGTTTTTGCCTACGGATTCCAACAGCTGTATCAGAGCCTCGTGCATACTAGTTTTACTGATTTTATTTGTTACCGCTTTGATTACATGTGTTGTTTTCAATCGGCCATATAGTAAGGTTTCTTATTAGTGTAATAATCAGAGTAAATTGAATTATAGGATTCACATATATCATATTCTGTTTTACTTATTAATACGATTAAATAAACAGAATGTTGCTATTGCCAAATTGTTTGGCATACAGGATGTAATCTGTACAATTTAATTGTTAAACTAATATGCAGAATCACATAATTTAATGTTTAACTGTTAAACAAAATTTTTGGCGGCATGATTTTTAGGGTTTATGACGGCAGTAACTCATTCTTTCTGGGGGTGCTGCCCCTTGACCCCACTCGCTAACCGGCCAGCGAAACCACTTTTTTCTTCCAGGGGCTTCGTCCTCGGAAACCCCCCTCATTGTTTTTTGGCATGTTTCTTTCTATCTTTAGATGCATGGTACATAGCATGGCCCTTTACCTCTTGTGATTGGTTCGTTTATTTTTTTAATGGGTTGTAATATTTTTAAATATGGCCTACGTGTCGTCGTTTTCATTGATGTAATATTATCAAGCTTTACTAGAATAGGTTTATTCTATTTCCTATTCCTATATATGTTTTTCTATCCCATGTAACAAGATCAGAAGGCCAAGATGTTGGAGGCAAGCTCATAGAGATGAAGACTTACTTAGATTGACCTTTGACTTCTATGAGGCTCGTGGAAGTCAATATAGGATTGGACCCATTCTATAACACGTTTTATTCGATGTTATATTATGCATGTGATGTTTAGTTTATTTCCTTTTATTTTATTGGATATATGTTTTATGAAATAATATATATATATATATATAAAAGGAAGAGGTTTTTGAAACCATGTAAAAAATTAAGTCGTAAAATGCCTCCCATGATCATAAGCACTTCTCCATGCTTGGATCATCATTTTGTGTCATTGCCAAAGCAAGAGATAAAGGGTTACCTAAGTAGGGGAAGATGGAAAATGGTAATTTACATACGCTTGGAATGGTTTGGTTTAACTAGGCTATCAGAACGGTTTTGAGCCTAGGGCATCATATGGGATTTTGCCGATACATATAGATGTAAATCCCATTAATCCATTTTTCTCTAAATATGGGTGTTAAGATAAGGCTTACTTATGATTATTATAAAATGGATTTTTCTACCCATGATTTATATCAAGTGTTGAATATTTCAGGGAAAAATTAATGCTCCATTTATTTAATTTTACTTTGCAAATTCTATGTAGATAATGGCTTCAAGCAATTCAAACACCTCGTTGCGATCCGTGCTTGAAAGGAATAAGCTTAGTGGGACTAACTTTCTTGATTGGGACTGAAATTTAAGGATTGTCCTTAAACAAGAAAAAAGGCTATATGTACTTGAGAATCCTATCCCTAATCAACCAGCTAACAATGCTCCTAGAGTCGAAAAAGATGCTTATAGTAAGCACAAGGATGATTCTAACGATGTGACATCTCTCATATTGGCTACGATGGAATTGAGTTGCAAAAGCAATTCGAGGAAGTTGAGGCTTATGAGATGATGAAACAGCTCAAGGAAACATTCCAAGAGCAAGCATGTCAAGAGAGATATCTTACTATTAAGGTATTGAATAGCTGCAAAATGACCCCTGGCACTTCAGTTAGTGCTCATGTCCTTACGATGAAAGGGTATTTGATCAGCTTGAAAAACTTGGAGCACCTGTAAGTCATGACTTGGCTATTGATATGATCTTGGCCTCTTTTACTTCTGACTATGATCAGTTTGTCATGAACTTCAATATTCATAATATGGAAAGTCCATAAATGAATTGCACGGGATGCTCAAGCAGGCTAAACAAAACATTAGGAAGTCTACTCCTAATGTTCTGATGGTTTAGAAGGGGCAGTTCAAGAAGAACAAGGGAAAGGGAAAGGGAAAGGGAAAGGGAAAGGATATGGTTAAAAAGGGTAAAGGCAAGTAGAAGCCCAAGCCCAAGGTTAAACCACCAAAGGAAGGGACTTGCTTCCACTGCAATGAACCTGGTCATTAGAAGAGGAATTACAAGCTCTACTTGGAAGAAAAGAAGAAGCAAAAGGCCAGTGAGCCTGCCGCTTCAGGTATTTTCGTTATAGAAATTAATATGTCTACTCCTACTTCATGGGTATTAGATACCAGATTTGAAGCTCACATTTGTGTAAATGTGCAGGGACTCAAAAGGAGTAGATCTTTGGCAAAAGGAGAGGTGGACCTGGGAGTTGCAAATGGAGCAAAAGTTGCTGCTATAGCTGTAGGGACATTTGATTTACTTTTACCTACTGGGCTTATCATTAAACTTAAATATTGTTATTATGTTCCTGCTATGAGTAGGAGCATCATTTCAGTTTCTTGTTTGGATATTGATGGTTTTGAGTTTAATACTAAGAATGGTAAAAGTTATATTTATAAAAATGGTATTTTCTATGGGATTGCCTTTTTATGTAATGGACTTTACATTCTTAACCTACATGATTTCATTAGTAAGCCCATCTATAACATAAATACAAAGAAATTTAAATATAATGATTTAAATCAAGCTTAATTCTGGCATTGTCATTTGGATGGACTTTTATCTTCATTCGACCTTGAGTTTTATGAAAAATGTGATTCTTGTTTATTGAGCAAAATGACTAAAATTCCATTTACAGGACAAAGTGAAAGGGCTACCGATTTATTGGAACTTATACATACTGATGTATGTGGACGAATGAATACACAAACCAGAGGAGGTTTTCAGTACTTCATTACATTCACAGATGATTTCAGTAGATATGGTTATGTCCATCTAATGAAACATAAATCTGATTCCTTTCAAAAGTTTAAGGAATTTCAAAATGAAGTACAGAATCAACTTGGAAGGAGTATCAAATTACTTCATTCAAATCGAGGTGGTGAATACTTAGGCCATGTGTTTGATGAACATCTAAAAAATTGTGGGATAGTATCACAATTAACTCCACCAGGAACACCACAATGGAATGGTGTGTCTGAACGCAGAAATCAAACTCTATTAGATATGGTTCGATCTATGATGAGTCAAACAGATCTTCCAATTTCTTCTTGAGGTTATGCTCTAGAAACTGTTGCATTCATATTAAATAGAGTTCCATCTAAAGCTGTTCAGAAGACACCATATAAGATATGGACCGATCAACAACCGAGTTTAGCATTTCTAAAATTTTGGGGATGTGATGCTTATGTGAACGATCATTATATGAAAAACTAGCACCCAAATCTGATAAGTGTCTATTTGTTGGATATCTTAAGGAAACTAAAGGATACTATTTCTATCTTCCATCTGAAAACAAAGTGTTTGTTGCTCGGAACGGAATTTTCCTTGAAAGGGAATTCGTTTCCAAAAGAGTTAGTGGGAGTAGAATCCATCTTTAAGAAGCTCAAGGATAGCAGACCATTTCTGAACCGAGTATGGACACTTAGTTGGACTCACGTATTCATACTGAGCCCAAACCTTTGACACAAGGCCCAAGAAGGTCAGGTAGGATTCCTCAGATACCACAGAGATATGGATTTCCTGTGACTGAAGATCATAATATTGATCTTATTGATCAAGGTGAACCTAATTCCTACCAAGATACTATTCATAGTCCTGAATCTAGCAAATGGCTAGAGGCTATGAAATCAGAAATGCAATCCATGCATGACAATCAAGTTTGGACTTTGATTGATCCACCTGAAGGTTGCAAGACCATAGGGTGTAAATGGGTTTTCAAAAAGAAAACTGACATAGATGGCAATGTGCACACTTACAAAGCACGACTGGTAGCAAAAGGTTATAGAGAAACTCATGGTATAGACTATGATGAAACCTTTTCTCCAGTTGTAATGCTTAAAAGTCAATCAGAATTCTACTTGCCATTGCAGTTGCATCATATTATGATTATGAAATATGGAAAATGGATGTTAAAACTGCTTTTCTTAATGGAAATCTACTGGAGGATGTGTATATAACACAACCTGAAGGTTTTATTCATCCTTCGAATTCTAGTAAAGTGTGTAAACTTCAAAGATCCATTTATGGCTAGAAGCAAGCATCTCGAAGTTGGAATCTTCGTTTTGATGAAGCAATTAAAGAATTCAATTTCATCAAGAATGATGATGAACCTTCTGTGTATAAAAGGGTTACAGAAAATGCAGTAGTCTTCTTAGTGCTCTATGTCGATGACATCTTGTTAATTGGGAATGATATCCTCACTATGCAAAGTGTAAAAACTTGGTGGGGAAAGTGTTTTTCAATGAAAGATTTAGGCGAAGCAGCCTATATTCTATGCATTAGGATCAATCGAAATAGATCAAAAAACCTAATTGGCCTAAGTCAGAGTGGATATATTAACAAGGTACTGAAAAGGTTCAGTATGCAAGATTCTAAGAGAGGATTCTTGCCGATGTCACATGGCGTTAAACTCAGTAAGTCTCAAAGTCCTACCACAAGAGAGGATACAGAAGGCATGAGTAAGATTCCTTATGCTTCCGCAATTGGATCTATCATGTACGCCATGCTATGCACTCGCCCAGATCTCTTATGCATTAAGCATGACTAGCAGATTCCAGTCAAATCTTGGTGAACCACATTGGACTGCAGTAAAAAACATTCTCAAGTACTTAAGAAGGACTACAGAGATGTTTTTGATCTATGAAGGTCAGGAAAGAGAGCTTGTTGTAAATGGTTACACGGATGCTAGCTTTCAGACTGATGTAGATGATTTTTAGATCGCAATCTGGATTTGTGTTTTGTTTGAATGGAGGTGCTGTGAGCTGGAAGAGTTCAAAGTAAGATGCCGTGGCTAATTTTACTACAGAGGCTGAGTATGTGGCTGCTTCTGATGCAGCCAAGGAGGTATTTTGGATCAGAAAGTTCATCACCGAACTATGTGTGATTCCTAGCATTGTGAACCCAGTAGACCCGTATTGTGATATACAGGAGCCATTGCACAAGCTAAGGAACCTAGATCTCATCAACAATCCAAACATATTCTCAGACGTTTCCATCTCATTCAAGAAATTATTGAGGTGGAGATGTTAAAATTTTCAAAGTAGACACCAATGACAATGTCGCAGATCCATTGACAAAGCCACTCCCACAACTTAAGCATGAGAGTCATACTAGGTCAATGGTTTTGAGAGTCATGTCAAATCGGTAGTAGGGCAAGTGGGAGACTGTTATTATATGCCCTAGACCAATTAACTCGCATTTATGATTTAAGAAACATGTATTTTGAATTGTATTCCATGCTCTTGGTCATCAAGTATGTGACTTAATAGTAAAATTCTTATAGCTAATAAAATACTATTCTTGTTTGTCCCTAGTTTTATTACATCTTGTATTATTAAACTAGTGTGAAGTTGATCGATGATCAAGTTTTACTGATCATGAATATGAGATATAAAATCAATTCATAAATATATATTGAGAATATTGTATTGGACATGACCCAAAGTGAAGAAGAAATATTGCATGGGTTTAAGTCATAAGTATTTCTTCCCAATTTTATATTTGGTGTCCTTTAAACTAATGTTTCTAATGCTTCTTGCATGGGAAGAAAATATGTTTTGACATAGTCAAACATCACTTTTAATTAGGTGATTATTATGACTGTTGGTTGGCTTATTTTCTTGTCATGCCATGAATATTGGAGATAGTGAAAGGGATTTGTCCCTCTCTTTTTAGAGAGAAATATCCATGGGCCCCTTGATAAAGAAGACTAGAAAATATGCATGGTCATGCTCAAATAAGTATTAATAAGATGTTGTTAATATTATTTCTTGGAACAGTCTGCCTGGTGATTAAGTAAATGGTCAATTAAGTTTTATAAGGATGACTCGGTCCATGCTTTATATTTAATTTGGATATCGTATGACAAAAGGACTAAATATTAAATCTGATGCTAGGTTAATATTAATATTGCTTTTACTTAACTTGGGTAAGCATAATGTCTTGCTAGAGGCCGTTTATGTTTTGTGAATAAATGTCTAGGACTTTTTTCATTCACTACCAACGTTAAATGAACCTACAGGGTCAAACGCATAGACGATCTTTTGAGAACAATGTCCACGTTCATTGAATCCAGATTGTGTCCAGATTTGTTGAACTTATACAAAAGGGGAATCAGATTCCATATTGTATTTTCTGGTAAGTTAATAAGTAACTAATTTTATTTATCGGATAAATGAAATTAATTACTTAATATTACTCATCCAACCATTGGATGATTATAGGAATAGATGAACGAGATTAAACTGTCATTAGATGATAATTAGGGTTCTGATATTGACAGTTGTAAAAAGTTATTTTAACCTTTTTCTTGGTAGCCGTCTTCATCTGATTAAAAAAAAAAACCCTTAAACCCTAGAACGGTGATAATAGTATCTAGCCTCCCTCTCTCCGAAATTTCACGTATTACCAGATAGTTAGGATTAGTTCCGAACAGTTTTCAGAACACAAAAGGGGCTAGTATCCCAATCGCTTGCAGAGGAGTTCGTCGTGTGGATACCAGTAGAGGGCGAAGCATAAATAGCAGCGCCTCCACACTGAACAGTCGAAAACATTGAGGTAATTTCTATCCGGTCGGTTTTTCTAGTATGTGCAGATCCTGTTGGTGGAGTTTCGTAGTTTTATTTTATTTATTTTTGCCTACAGATTCCAACATATACTTAGGCTAACTCATGAGGGCAAAGGATGGAAGCAATAAAACGACAAGAGATGGCTTGTCCCAAGCTTGCAAGAGCAAGGTCTAATTGCTACAAGGATGGAGACTATGGTGGGAATGCTTACGGAAGGGGCCACCATAGAGATGGACATTTCACCTATAGGAATCAAATGGGTATTGGTAACTACTCTTCTCGTACTAAAACTTTTGATCATATCCCTTATAATGGTTATTGTGAAAGAGGAGAAGGAGACTGCTCAAGCACAAGAGGATTCCACTTCCCCCAAAGAGAAGGAGGCTTTGCAGAAGGAAGCATAAAAGAGGAAGTCATCTTTCCATCATATATGCCTCCTATCCCATTCCCAAGAAGTGTCTTGAAGGCAAAGAAGGATGAATAATATGGTAAGTTTCTGGAAATATTTAAATAATTACATATTAACTTACCTTTGGTTGATGTTCTAATGCAGATGCCTAAGTATGCAAAGTTCTTGAAGAAGCTATCTCTGGAAAGAAGAGCTTGGAGTAAATTTCTTAGGTAATGATGAATTAAGAGTGTTCAATAATTCTCAATCCCAATCAAAAGCTTCCAAAAAAACTAAAGAGTCCAGGGAGTTTTACTATTCATTTCACTTTAGGTGGTGTAAATGTTTCTAGGGCTTTAGCTAATTTAGGTGATAGTATAAACCTTATGCTTTACGATTTTTTTAAAAAAATTTGGCGTAAGAGAGCCTAAATCTACTAGGATGAGTATTCAACTTGCAGATAGATCTACTAAGTATCCTAGAGGTATTATAGAAGATGAAAGTAAGGGACTTGGTGTTCCCGGTTGATTTTGTGATTATTGCTATGAGTGGGGACATTGAAGCCATTCTCATTTTGGGTCGTCCTTTCCTCGCCACTGCTAAGGCTCTAAGAAGGGAAAATTGACCCTTAGATTAGGGGAAGAGAAAGTTATATTAAGACTTCCTAGTGCCATGCATAGATCTGGGCATCACGACGATATTTACTTTATGATAGATTTTATTGATCCTTATATTTCTACTCATGTGCAGGAATTTGTCCAAGAAGATTCCATAGTGATTGCTCTGCAACAAGATTCCCAAGGCAAGGTGGATTCTGAGGAGGTTCAGAGTTTAATTGAGAAATTAGATGAATCAGAGGTAGAGAAGACTACTACTGTACAAAAGGATCTAAAGGTACCCCCAAAGCCTTCTCTTAAGATCTCATTTGAATAAACTCCGAAACTAGAGTTGAAACCATTGCTGGATTACTTGGAGTATGCTTTCCTTGGGGAAAAGTCAACACTCCTAGTCATCATCTCTTCCATGTTGGGCCAACCCAAAAAATGAGCCTTGTTGCGAACTTTGCAAAAATACAAGAAAGCTATCGCTTGGAAGATAGCAGATATACAAGGAATAAGTCTATCCTTTTGCACCCATGAGATTCGATTAGAAGAGAATTCTAAGCCTATGATTCAACCTCAAAGGTGATTGAATCCAAACATGCAAGAAGTGGTGCAGAAGGAGGTGATCAAACTCTTAGATGCTGGAATCATAAATCCTATCTCAGACTGTTAGTATATGCCCTAAGACTAATTGACTCACATTTATGATTTATGAAGCATGTATTTTTTGAATTGTATTTTTTGCTCTTGGTCAAGTATGTGACTTGATAGTAAAACCCTTATAGCTAATAAAATACTATTCTTATTTGTCCCTAGTTTATTACATCTTGTAAACTAGTGTAAAGTCGATTGATGGTGAAGTTTTACTGATCATGAATATGAGATATAAAATCAATTCATAAATACATATTGAGAATATTGTATTGGACATGACCCAAAGTGAAGAAGAAATATTGCATGGGTTTAAGTTATAAGTATTTCTTCTCAGTTTTATATTTGGTGTTCTTTGACCTAATGTTTCTAATGTTTCTTGCATAGGGGAGAAAATATATTTTGACATAGCCAAACATCACTTTGAATTAGGTGATCATTATGACTATTGGTTGGCTTATTTTCTCGTCATGGCTTGAATATTGGAGATAGTTAAAGGGATTTGTCCCTCTCTTTTTAGAGAAAGATATCCATGGGCCCCTTGATAAGGAAGACTGGAAAATATGCATGGCCATGCTCAAATAAGTATTATTAATATTATTTGTTGGAACAGTCTGCCTGGTGATCAAGTAAATGGTTAATTAAGTTTTATAAGGATGACTTGATCCATGCCTTATACTTAATTAGGATATCGTGTGACAAAATGACTAAATATTAAATCTGATTCTAGGTTATTATTACATTTACTTAACTTGGGTAAGCATAATGTCTTGCTAGAGGCCGCTTATGTTTTGTTAATAAATTTCTAGGACATTTTTTCATTCACTGCCAACGTTAAGTGAACCTACAGGGTCACACGCATAGACGATCTTCTGAGCATAATGTCCACGTTCAATGAATCTAGACTGTGTCCAGATTCGTTGAACGTATACAAAAGGGGAATTAGATTCCATATTATATTTTCTAGTAGGTTAATAAGTAATTAATTTTATTTAATCGAATAAATGAAATTAATTACTTAATATTACTCATCCAACCGTTGGATGATTATAGGAATAGACGGACGAGATTAAACTGTCATTAGATGACAGTTAGGGTTTTGATATTGACAGCTATTAAAGGTTATGTTAACCTTTTCTTGGTAGCCGTCCTTTATCTGATTGATGAAAAACAAAACCCTAAACCCTAGAACGACGATATAGTATCTAGCCTCCTCTCTCCGAAATATGACCGATTACCAGATAGTCAGGATCAGTTCTGAACAGTTTTCAGCACACAAATGGGGCTAGCATCCTGATCGCTTGCAGAGAATTTCGTCGCCTGGATATGAGTAGAGAGCGAAGCGTACAAAGCAGCGCCTCCACAACGAACAATCAAAACATTGAGGTAATTTCTATCCAATCTGTTTTTCTAGTATGTGCAGATCCTGTTGGTGGATTTCCGTAGTTTTATTTTACTTTGTTTTTTCCTACAGATTCCAACACAGACAACATATGGGTAAGTTCGTTAACGGTGGTGGTGGCAAACGACAAGAATGAGCTAATCCTGACGACGTTTTACACCTTGGAGGAACAGAAGCATACTGTGGACGGTAGGATTGACCTACCGCACGTGATAGAGTCTCTTGGCAACTGCTTTTTGAAAATTTTCCCAATAGCCGACATGGGTTGCTTGCTCAAGCAACCACCGGATAACGTTCCCAAACCCTTAAACTCCATTCCTCTTAAACTCTCTTTTTGTCTTTTTAGTTACCTTCTTTAGGTTTCATTTATAGTTTTTGCTTCTTTCTCTTGTTTTGTTTTTTATGTGGGGATGGCTTTCCAATTTGCTTTTTCGCTTTATACCAGCGGGATTGCTTCTCATATATGTATATTTTTGTTTGTTTTTTGTTAGTCTGCCCCCGTAAGATGTTCTTGTCTTTTTATTCTTTTTCATTCTTTCTTATTTATTTTAACTTTTAGTCTCTTATTTGAAAATTTCCGAAAAAATCAAAAAATTTGAGAATCCAAAAACCGTTATTTCCTATTCTTTTTCCTATTCTTAGAAAAATCCTAAAAGATTTTTTTTTATTTTTCCCAATTTTAGTAGAATACATAACTACGAAACCCCCTCGGTTTTTCAAAGAAGTGGATTACTTAATCACTTTGAAAACCACAATTACTAATTTTCTTACATGGTCAATGGTTTGCATGCACTTGTAAATGTCGATTAGTAATAGAAGCCTGGGAATCTTAGGAAATTAGCATAATGATAATCAATTTTGGGTCTTTGCCTGTAATTCTATGTTTTCTGTCCTTAGAAGGAAACAGTTCTAGTCTAGGGTGGTCCCAAAAATGATGGTCTAAGGCCTTCTTTGTACCATTTTTGCCTTTCTTGCCAAAATCCTTTTATGAAATTAATCTCTAGTTCCCTTTTTGTTCCTTTATGCCAAGGGTTTCAATCCCTTCTTTTCTTTTTCTTTTAAACTCACTACATAAAACCTCAATTCGTGTAGCTAATTTTTAAAATATCTTTTTAGCCATTTTGAGTGAAGGAAAATAGATAAGTGTGGGGGAAAGGAGAGAAGAAAGAAAGAGAATTTTTGTTTAAAAAGGGTATTTTGGGTGTTTCAGTTTTTCGGTGCTTATGGTTGTTGAGAAAGAGAGAAAAGAAAAGAAATTGATGCTTGAAGAAAAAAAATTGAAAAAGAGAAGAAATTAAAAAATGGAAAAAAACGAAGAAAAAAATATGAGTGTTTATTTTATTTCCTTTTCTTTTTCCTATGCTTGATAGTTAATTCTTGAAAAAATGTCAAGCATCCCTCTTTCTTATACTTGGTTATTCATGTAAATATGAAAAAGTATGTTGTTAGGTGGGGTGTGCACCAAAAGAACCAAGTAAGATGTTCAAGGGTGAGTGAGAAGAGTGAAAAAGAAGGCTAGAAAGTTGTTCTTTAATTTTGTTATCTTTTCATTTCTGTTGCATCAGCTCTATCTCAATTGTTTTTGTTCTCCTTTTACCTTCGTTTGTTACCTTATACATGTTCCAAGTCTAACATTACAAGCCAAAAAGTCCTACCTAATCCGTGAATGACCTAGAATAGACTTTAGAGTGGATAAGTGATAGTCAAGCATGAATTTGTGTGCATTGTCTTTTAAAATATTTCATTGTGCTAATCACTTGACATTCCTTTTCTTCTGTAAAAAATGGCATGAGTACTTCACACACAAACTTTTGATCTGTAATGATTTTTAGTGACTTGTGGTGTACTTCACACACAAAAAGAAGGGATTGAAACCCTTAAAATGAAGGCACAAAAAAAGAACTAGGGATTGATTTTTTTTTTTTTTTTTTTTAAGGATATGGCAAGAAAGGCACAATTTCTACAAAGAAGGCCTAAGACCATCATCTCCGGGACCATTCTAGACTATAATTCTTTGCTTTCAAAGAGAGAAAAATCATGAAATGTAGGCAAAGATCCAAAAATTGATTATCAATATGCTAAATACCCAAGATTCCTAGGCTTCTATTACTTAAACAACCTTTACAAGTGCAAGAAAAACCATCGATCATGAAAGAAAATTAGTAAATATGGTTTTCAAAGTGATTATGTAATTCGCCTTTTCAAAAAACCTAAAGAATTTTGCAGTTATGTACTCTACTAGAAGTGGAAAAACAAAAATATATTTTGAATTTTTATAAAAATAGGGAAAAAAAGAAATTAAGAGTTTTTTCGACTTTTTAAATTTTCTGATTTTTTTCTAATTTTTTAAATAAGAGATTAAAAGTTAAAAATAAATAAGAAAGAAGGAAAAGGAGATAAAAGACCAAAATAACCTCCACACTTAAAATAATATTGTCCTCAATGTGGGGGCAGACTAAAGGAAAAAAAGAAAGCAAAAATATGTATGGGAAGTAATCCCGCAAGATATAAATCGGTAAAGCATAGTTGGAAGCCATCCCCACACGAAAAATAAACAAGGAAAAAAAAACAAATAAAAGCTATAACAACTAATGATAGAACATAAAATATAAAATAAAAATAAGAAAACATAAAGGGAAAAGAAATAACAAAAAAAGGAACAGAAAATAAAAGAAAGAGAGAGAAAGAAACTTCCTATTGCGGACCAAAATCCGTGCCGCCATCTCCGCTACTCCTTCATCGAGCATGAATCTGCTGCACAGGCGAGCTAGCATCACCTCCTGGTGATCTATAGATGTCCTCTAATGGGCCACCTCGTCTGCATATCGGTGAGTTGATTCGACTATTTCTTCCAGCTGGGTCCCATGGATATCTTGAGAGACATAGTTGCTCAAAAGTAATCCGCATCTCAGCTGGGAATGCATCCATCAGGACTATTGGCAGGGCTTCGGCCTCATAATCCTCATCATATGAGAGGTCATAGGACTCATCGGCTTCATCATCCTCATCATCTAACTGTGAGGAAGATGCCTTGATGTCGGTTTTTGTGGTTTTCTTAATTGAACGAGGCAAGGTTGCGTTCCCGCAACCGATCTTCTTTGGACAGAGGTATCCACACTTTGTTTTTCTCGTCCTAAAAATAACCATAGTTATTGAAGGTTTGTAAGTTTAATAACCTGCGGTGATCCTGTCAATGATCGTCGTTCCCCTGCAAAATTGACATTGAAAGCAACAAAAACTCAAGATAAAATTATAGTATAATGATAAACACATTGTTTGTTGATGTCATGCCCAGTATTGCGCATAGTGTGGATCATCAAGGAAGTGAGAAAAAAGGGAAATCGATTATGGAAAGCATATAGATATAAAAAATACAGACTTCACTTAGTCCACCCCATTTTTAATAAGTGTGTGCCCGAAGAAATAAGCAAGGGCACGAGGAAGAATCGTTTGAAATCGCCCCCGTGGAGGATTTGGTGACGATCCATTGCAAGTGGCCAGATACAAGTGGCTACAAACTGCATCAAAATTCGAGTCTGGGTTCTCATCAATAGTTTTTCTATTTGAGTCCATGCTTATTCCTATCTTTCGGAATCCCACGAATGGACGCCAGCATTCGCAAGTAAAAATTATTCAAACCCCTTTGACAGTAGAAATGATTGTTTTGAGATCCTAGTCCATTTTTTGGGTCATATTAGCATAGAATTCACGGACAAGGTTATGGTAAAAATAGCCAGAAAGGTGAAGAAGAGGGACTCAACCCAACCCCTAAAAAGCTGTTTGAGTTTAAAATGTTCGATGACTAGTATATTGGTGAGTATACCCACTTGTCACGTAGGTGACTCGGGTTCAATCCCCGAAAGTAACACAAAAAACTTGATGTGTTTATTAAACATAAAATAGGAATGCACTACTAAACTAAGCAACAGAAAAGCAGACCTATCACTGTAGTAAACAAGCTCTAACCGAGTGTCGAATATCTCGAGGACAGTAAAGGCTTAAGTACTAATTGCGTCTCTAATGCTTAATCTAAAGAAAAGGTAGGTTTTAGAAAATAATTAAACTAAAAAGCTAGAAAAAGTTAACAACTAAAGAAAGCAAGTAATAAAATTAGGATTAAAAAAACTTTATAAAATAAGAGTTTGGATGGGGGAATCCCCCTACTCCTTGTTACTAATTCAATCAGAAAACTTCAATGAAAACGTGTTGAATTTATTAAGTTGGGTCATCACTAAAAATTGGGCAATCCATATCCTTAGGTGAAAGCCACCCTACTCACTAACCCTTAGAGGAAAATCTCTTTTCTCCATAACAAATTATGAATGCTATAAAATTATGTGATTTAAAGGATCTAAAAGTGTAATATTGTATCTAGTCAATTGCCCAATTAACCCCCAATTGGTTGCCCTAGATCATTCTTGCTTTTTCAATTCCAAACAATCTTGTGATTAGTCTAATCTTGCAAAATTTAAATTGGAAACAAGCACAATTGGAGAACAACTTAATCAAAACAAACATCAGCATCAAGAAAACAAAGAATTCCATAATAAAAAAATAGGGTTCAGCACTCATCAAAACAATAAAGACTACTCACTATTCATTGTAACAAAACTGAAATTAAAATCGATTCAACAACAAAGTAAAGGAAAAGAAATCTTAGGAGTAAAATCAAAGTTGAATTTGAAGTTCCAAACTTCTCCCGAGCTCATCTCTCGAGTCGCCAAGTTGAAGCTTGAAATCTTGAAATTGAAACTCAAATCCTGAACTACAAGAACTAAATTGCAGAAAATCTAAAAACTGTCTAACTACTTGAACATAAAATTGTAGAATTGAAGAATTGTCTAATATAATCTAAACTTAATTATCTACTGCTAACTACTAATTACTATCTAAGGTATACTAAGATAGTCCTCTGCCCTACTTGCAGAGTTAGCATTTATATAGATGATAAAATTACAAGAAAATGGAGTTTGAATTGAATTAAACTGCCTGCCAGCAGGGACCTACCGTCGACGGGAGGTTGAGCCCTACCATCTGCGGTAACATTCTGCCTACTGATTCCTCTTGACATTGAGGACCTACGGTCGACAATAGGGGTAGCCTACCATTGCTGGTAAGGTTCTATCCAGCTGCTTCTTGTTATCCACGGACCTATCGACGATGGTAAGTTCACCTACCTCAGGCGGTAGGTAGGTCCCATTGTTGCCGTTGTCCCTTTTTTCATCTCCCTTCATCGTTTTCTCTTTTGGAGGACACTTAAGACAAGAATAAAAGGTATTAAGTTAAAATATATATATATATATTTACAAATTATAACATCGAACAACGATGAAAATGACACATAGAAATATATCCAATTAAGCACATATCAATAGCCTACCGTACCGTCGACGGTAGGTCCCCACGACAACGATGCAATTTTTGTACAGATCCCTAGTGCGGATGGTAGGGCTCGACCTACTGTGCATTGTAGGTCCCGGCTGGAGCAGTTATAATCCAATTTTCACTCTATTTTAATGTAATTTTTCCTTATTAGTAGGTTACTCTGCCATTAGGGTGAGAAGAGGTAGTAGTAGACAACTAAGGGTGAATTTAGATTAGATAATTCCCCAAAATTTACACTCAATTAGTTAGGTAATCATTAGAATTTCAGTAATTTAGTTGTTGGAGAACAAGATTCGAAGATTAAATCTCAAGATTTTGGGCTTCAATTGGGCGACTGGAGAGAAGAGCTCGGGAGATGTTCGAGACTGCGATTGAGGCTTCAATCTTCATCCTAAGCTTTCTTTTCCTTCAGTTTTATTTAATTCATTGTTTATTTTCAGTTTTTATACAATGATTAGTGAGTAATTTTTACATTTTGATAAGGGTTGAACCCTAGTTCTTGATTATGAAATTCTTGGTTTGATTTCTTGATTTCGATTTTCGTTTTCAATTAATTAATTCTCCAGTTCTGCTTGTTTGCAATTTAATTGTCACGAGATTAGATTAATCGCAAGAGTGCTTGGAATTTAAAAAGGAAGAGCATTCTAGGGAAACCAGTTGGGGGTTAATTGGGGCAATTGATTAGGAATATGATATTGCACTTTTAGGTCCTTTAAATCATCTAATATTACTGCACTTATAATTTGTTAGGGAGGAAAGAGATTTTCCTCTAAGGGTTAGTGAGTAGGGTGGCTTTCGCCTACAGATAGGCATTACCCGATTAGTTGTGATGACCCAACTTGATTAATTCAACATAGTTTTTATAAGATTTTTCGAATTGAACTAGCAACAAGGATTAGGGAGATTCCACTATCCAAACTCTTGCTTTAATAGTTTTAAACCCGTAGTTTTATTGCTTGCTTGCTTTAGTTGTTAAGCTATTTTAATTTTTTTTTAGTTAATTCTTTTTCTTTCTTTAGGCTAAACATTATAAAGGACGATTAGTACTTGACACTCCAATAGAGCTTGTTTATTACTGTGATAGGTCCACTTACCTATTGCTTAGTTTAGTAGTTCATTCCCAATTCTTAAAATAAACATCAGAGCCTCATGGAAAAATTAGAGAGTTAAAAAGAAGAATAACAAGAAAAGGATACAGTTGCAATTGTAGAGAGTGAGGAATTGAACTTTCTTACTAATCACACTAAGTCTTCCCTTTCTAGGTATTTGATATGTGTGCGAAATTTTGGAGTATTAAGCAAGATAAGGAGGAAAACATGCCTACAAACCCATCAAGACCATAAGCTTCTTTCCTCCTAATTCCTACTTGTGCTTTGAGATTTATTTTAAGGAAATTAAGTTTTTTCACTTGTTACCATGGAAAATGGAAACCAACTTTATTTCCTTAACTCTCTTGGAACATTCCTTGAAAGAAGATACTTCATTGAGTTCAATTCCATATCTTGTGCAATTCCTAGAGTTGATGATTATGATTTCAATATTACTAATTGTGTTTCTTATGTGCTAGGAGTTGAGGATAGGAGGAGCATGGAGAAAGTTCTTGGCCCTATTCTTGAAGACTTATCAATAAGCCTATCTCTTAACCCCTCTTCTTTATGTTATGAAGTTTCTCTTGAGGAATTAAAATCTTTGTTGGTTTCTTATACTTGTCAGGTGAGCTTATTTGGAGATATGTGTATTACTGCTTTTGATGGGAATCATTTTTTCTTATGCCTTCTATGTCCAAGTGTCTTTCTTCTCATGTATCTTTTGAGAATATATTGACGAGTAGTAAAAGTTAAATTTGATCCTCCTTACTATAGTTTTGGTATGTTAGATGCTACTTTCCTTGTTGATTCTAACATTGTTGGTTTTGGTCTTGATTGCACTTTATTTGACATTTTTTCATGATGAGTATTTAGGAAAGTTTATTGAGGATGTTGATTATTTGTTTCCTTTCCTTGATGCTCTCATGAAAAATTTTGATACAGTTATTCGTTTACATCAATGTTTTCATCTTTTAAGTGGTCAAGTTGAGTTTTTCTACAATAAGCACAAGCTTTCAAGTGTTGTTGACTCTTTGAACTTTTTGTTTGAAAACACCTTTGGATTCAAATTCTACCATTTACATTTCAAATATTTCTTGTTAAAATGTTTTCGAATCAAGGTAGAGGTAGGATTTGAACGCACTTGCAAGGATTTTGTAGTTGGGCTTCTTTATTACCATATACCTTTCAAGGGGTGGTTTTCAAAATTGTTCATTTCAATTGCTAGTTTTCAGACACTATCTTGGGATACATCCTTTAATATTATATTTGATGGAAGTTTCTTCTATCTTCCACCTTTAAAAGAGTTTTTGGCGAACATGGTCTTAAAAGAGGCAGGTATGAAATCTTGAAAAGTTGAAAATTTTATGTCTACTTTTCCTCACCACAATTTTGAAGTGTTTGAATTTGAGAAACATAAAGTCTATTCTTTGGTTCCAAATGCTTTTGATTCCTTTGCCAAGGTGCATTTCCAATATCACTATCCTTTTAAGGAGGAGACATCTCAAATTCATGATTTTCTTTATTTAATTTTTGAGTTTGGTGAAGATACTAGTTTTTATCATTACCTACCTTCTAAGGATATTATTGATTATGCCTTATTTGGAGAATAGCCAAGAGATTTGTTCCTAAGAAGCTTAGTTTAAAATTCTTCTCTAAATCTTTTGAAGGAACAATTCTTAGTTTGGATCTTAAATGTTTTCAAAACTTCTTGTGCTTAATCTCGAAATTTTCTTTTAATTTAAGCTTTATATTTCATCATCCTTTTAAAGAAGTTTTGGGAGATATTATTGACGTGCTTTAATTACTAGATGTCCATGGTTTTAATTATGTTCTTTTCAGGGAAAATCTTGTAAAGCAAGGGTGTTCTGTGTATCATTCTTCCTTAAACAATCTTATCTTGAACTTTCATGCCTACACATCTTTTGAGTTTCAAAGACCTTTTGAGGTAGATTTGATTGTCTTGATTAATTTTGGATTAAAGTGGTTGGCTAATAAACTTCTTGCATTCATGATCCATTCTTGTCTACTTCTTGATCAAGCTTATAATATTGTTTCTTTCAATGCTTTCATTTCTAATGTTGCCCGCCTCTTATGGATATTTTAAGAAATGGATTTGAGGATGAATCTTTTTAAAGAGAGAGGGTATGGTATGACCTAGAAAAAGCATGAGGACGTAGAGACCTTCCAAGGACCAAGCACAAGATCGATAGAAAGGAAGATACAAGAGAAGACTAAAGGGATGGTGACATTATTCAAAAAGAACTTTAGAGGCCTTACTTGGAATGCTATGGAAGGAGAAAATGAAGATCAAATAAGCACAAAAACATTCCTAAAGTTCGTAATGCAAATAGAGAAAGCCAAAGGAACAAGTTTGCAAGATCTTGAAGATTCAACATCAAGTGGAGAAGAAGGATGGAACCCTATTGCAGGCAGTAAGGTACACCCAAACCTCTATGGTAGAGTCATGGCAAGGGAGGAGAAAATGGAACTGTACCTACTACTGACAGTAGGTTCACCTTACCGCTGCTGCTATAGTCTACAGAAGAGGAAATGGCACAAGACCTACTACCAACAGTAGATCTACCCTATCGTCGCATGTAGGGTTCTGGAACAAAAGATTGGTCGAAGGCTGATGATAAATGCGAATTTGTCTATATTTTATGTATGTTAGTTTTATCGTTTTCGGTGATTTTAATATGTAAAAGTACATATTTTAGCTTAATATCTCTCATTCTTGTCTTAGGTGCCCTCGGAAAGTGAAAACAATTGAAGGAAACAAAAATCGAGCGACAATGACGAAAACAGAGCCGTCGACAACAATTCAGCAACCTACCACACGAGATAGGATAACCTACCTCGCCGGTAGGTGCCATGGAACAAGGGGCATTAGCAATAGAGACCTACCGCGGACGGTAGGCCTCGCCTTACCATCGGCGGTAGGGTATGCTGGCAAGAGGCGGTTGAGTCCAAAAAAAAACTTGATTTTCTTGTATTATGTTCCAATTTCAACTTGGTTTTCTTGTATTTTTCACCTCTTTATAAGGGGTCTTTTTGCAGATATATTTTAGAGGTTTTAGATGTTTTTAGATAGAATTAGATACTGACAAATTCTTAGATAAATTAGTTATAGATTAGTTAGGTTAGGATTAGATTAATTAGGTTAGATTAGATTAAACACTCTTTAAATTCTAGCTTTCATACAATCAATTAGTTAGTATAGTTTCAAGATTTCTGCAATTTAGTTTCTTGGATTCAAGAATTGAAGACATATTTTGAATATTTCGATCTTCAACTTGGCGACTCGAAAGACGAGCTTGGAAGACATTCGGCATTTCAATTGCGGTTTCAATCTTCAATCCTAAGTTTTCTTTTCCTTTTCTTGTTATTGAATTTTATGTTTTATTTCAGTTTTTTTATTATGAATAGTGAGTAGTTCTTATTGTTTGGATTGGGGTTGAACCCTAGTTCTTGATTATGAAGTTCTTGGTTTGAATTCTTGATTTCAATATTAGTTTTGATTTAAGTTGTTCTCCAACTGCATTTGTTTGTAATTTAATTGTCACAAGATTATATTATTCGCAAGGTTGTTTGGAATTGAAAAAGGAAGAATTATCTAGGATAACCAATTGGGGGTTAATTGGGCCAGTTGACTAGAGATACGATTTTGAACTTTTAGGTCTTTTTAAATCACCTAAGTTTATTGCATTCATAATTTGTTAGGGAAAAAAGAGATTTTTCTCTAAGGATTAGTGAGTAGGGTGGCTTTCGCCTAGGGATAGGGATTACCCAATTTGAGTGATGACCCAACTTAATTAATTCAACATCGTTTTCATTACAGTTTTTCCAATTGAATTGGTCATAAGGTTAAGGGGTTTCCACCATCCAAACTCTTGTCTTTATAAATCTTTTAAAAACCATTTAGTTTTTTGCTTTCTTTAATTATTTCATTTTTAAGTTTTTATTTTCTCAAGGACATCATCTTTTTATTAGACTAAACATTAAAAACACGATTAGTAGCTGGACCTTCATCTGTCCTTGAGAGATTCGACACTCGAGTTGAAACTCACCTCTATATTGTTAGGTCCACTTACCTTGCATTGTAGTTATTAGGATTCCACCTCGTTTTAAGGTTAATAAACATCAAGGTTTTGGCGCGTTGCCGAGGATGGCAAGTTTAAGGAATATCTTTTTGTTTTTGTGCTTTAGTCATAGTCTTTTATATCTTTCTGTTTTCTCTTTTTCTCGATCGAATTGATTTTTTTTCACCATTCCGTTATTTTCCGTTTTTATTCTTGACTTGTGCTTGGTGTTCGTGGAGCTAATCACATTTTTCGGTTATCATAGATTGCGTGGTATTAGTTTATTCCCCGAAAGAAAAGGGGTGAGTTAGTACCTTTCGATCCCGAGCCCAAACGTACGCTATGGTGTTCTCATCGCGCCTTTCAATTCGGAACGGCTGGCACAGGTGCAATAGCACCCATTGTTAAGGCGGAAGAAGAACCAAAAACTCTTCCATTCAACAACCCACTTTTCGAATCAACGCCTCTGATGGCGGCACAACCAGTGTCGGAGAGAACAATGGCGAATTATGCTCGACCGTCCATCTTGGGAACGCATTCGAGTATAGCTAGGCCAATGGTAGAGGCAAATAACTTTGAGATTAAACCGAATATAATTCAAATGTTGTAGAATCATGTCAATTTGATGGACTTATGGATGAAGATCCCAACACGCATATTGGAAACTTCTTAGAGGTGTATGACACCTTTGAGATTAACGTAGTATTAGAAGATACAGTTCAACTTCGTCTTTTCCCGTTGTCTCTAAGAGGAAAGGCAAAGTCATGGCTAAAGTCCTTACTATTGGGGTTTATTGCTTCATGGGACTCATTAGCAGAGAAATTTTAAGGGGATACTTTCCTCCGGGCTAGACAGCACAACTAAGAAACGAGATTCTATCGTTTCGACAAATAGATGGAGAAAGCCTCTACAAGGCATGGAACAATGGAAGGAGTTGTTAACAAAATCCCCCCATCATAGTTTTCGATTTAGGGATTCGAATACAAAGTTTTTATAATGGGATTTCATTTGGGGCTAGTCAATTGATAGATGCCTCGGCTGGAGGGTTTATAGATCATAAAACTCCTCAATAAGTGTATGATTTAATAGAGCAGATTGCGATGAACAGTTATACTTGGGAAGGGCAAAGAGCAAAGCCAAAGATAGCTGGACGCTATATCAGCTATGGAAGCAAGATTGACATCAATTATTGAGCAGAAAATAGAAAACTTGGCCGGTATATCAATGAGTAAGAATAACCAAACGGTCATGTTTTATTATTTTTTTAATGAGGGGCATTCTAATCAAGAGTGCCAAAGTATGGGAAGACAAGTAGAGCAAGTAGAGTTTGTGTAAGGGAATCGACAAAATAATCCCTACTCAAACACATACAATCTGTGATGGAGAAACCACCATAATTTTTCTTGGGGAGGTCAAGGACAACAAAGACAATCAACCTTTGGATTTTCATAATAGCGGCCCTCCACCGCCTTTACCTTACGAAGCAGGCCCACAAAACCATCCTCCACCAAATAAGTCAAATTTGGAGGACTTGATGGTAAAATTTATGAATGCAACAAAAAATAGAACGGATTCTATCGAGGCAGCCCAAAGGAATCAAGAAGCCTCCATTAGGAACTTAGAGAACAAAATTGGGCAATTAGTTAAAATTATCTCTGAGAGAGCTCCGAGAACTCTTCCAAGTAATACCAAAGTAAACCCGAGAGAGCATGTACATGTTATATGAATGACCATTACTGAGGAGATTCCGAAGGAAGAAGAGATGATCAAGGAAGAAGAATGTTCAGTCCTCTAAATCAAGAAGGAAACACTACAAAAAAGATAGGGCTTTAGCGGACTTAGGCGCCAGCATTAAGGTTATTTCTTCATCTATGTGTTAGCGTCGAGGTCTAGGTACCCAAAAGCATGTTAGAATATCAATTAATCTTGCAGATATAAGTATTAGATATCCTAAAGGGGTAGTTGAGGATGTTTTAGTCAAAGTCAAGGATTTAGTCATCCCTGCTGACTTTGTGGTTTTAGACATGAAGGAAGACGTTGATTTCCCTAATATTTTAGGTCGCCTTTTCTTGCATACTTCTAGGGTGTTAATAGACATGGAGAAATGGAAGTTACTATTAACGACAAAGGAAACTAGATAATGTTCGTGTTCCCTTTGCTCCCAACCTCCCAATCTAAAAGTTCATGAACCCACTAGAGAGAAAAGCAAAGTTAGGCCAAGAAGGAAACGTAAGAAATGAGACAAACTGGCTCCTTTAAAGATTGGAAAGATGGAATGGGTACTGGTGCGGAAGAAAGAATCGAAGAAAGTCTTAGATTTCCGTGATCCAGGAGGTGCAATTAGCACCTAAGAAAGGGGAGTATTCTTTAAACTCTTTGTAATTGTAATTGTAAAATTGTATGTTTAAGTTTTATGTTTTTGTTTTCTACTTTGATTGGTTGCTCATGTTGTGTTACAAGGTCATTTTGGAGAGAAAAATTGTTGGCCTAAAGGCCTACGTGAAGATTATTTGAGTTTAAATGGTAGGTAGTTTGAATGGGGCCACAAAATTGCAGAAAACAAAGCAAAACTGCACTTCGGCAGAAACCTACCGCAGATGGTAGGCTCAATCTACTACTAGCGGTAGGTTCCAGGCGATTCTCGATATGGTCCTTTTTCAGTACTGAGTTGGGTTTTTCAACACAAAACGGGTCAGACCGACCCGATAGACTCCAAATTGCAACTTTTAGTTAAAATTTCTGCACTCCTTTCCCCCCATTCTCCTCCAAAATCCTTGAAAGTTTTCTTTCGCTCTTCTTATTCCTTGAAACACTTATAACCCTTCCATTCCTCTCTTAATTTCTCCTAGCACCCTCCCATTCTTTCTCAATTTTTTGGACAACCTGTCCTCCCTTTTGGCAAGCAGAATGGCAATAGCTCCTCCACTTCTCCATCTCTTGGTTTGTTTCTTTATTTCTCTTCTTTTCTCTTATCTTACTTACTCTTTTCTTCTAACCCTCCTACCACCTCCATTCTTCTTATCTACACAAATTCTATGCTAAAATCTTCTTCTTCTTTCCTTTTCCCTTCAAAAGACCAAACATTTCCATTAAAATTCTCCTCTCCATTAACCTTCTCTTCTAATTTCTCTTTCTTATAGTTTCTTGTAATTTCAGGTTTTTGTATGAAAATTTGTTATGGACTAGCTTTGCTTTGTTTTCTATTGTGTTTCCTAACAAAATTTTACGAAAAATAGTCCAAGAAAATTTTCCAGCAAGCTTCCGCCAACATTTTGACGAACATCCGATGGAACTCTAATGGCAATTCAAACGGTGCATAGATACGAGAAAATTTTCGTGCTTACATTTTGTTTCCTCAAACAAACACCAAGCTATGTTTTAAAAACTTTGTGCCTCCATTTTATTTTTAGTTTGCTTATGCTTAATTCTTGTTTTAAGACTTATTTTATGTTTTTTATTTTGTTAAGAGCTTTGTTTTTCGTAAGTTGTTAGTTCGTTTTGTTGTTTTTGCTACACTTTCGCACCTATAGGCGACAATAGATCACTGTAACACATGGGGCTACGATAATTTCTATTATTTTTTGTGTTTTTGGTGTTCTTTTGTTTTTACTGTGTTGGTGCCATTATGTTGTATTGTTGTTTTCCTTTCTCTTCCTCTTCCTTTTTTTTTATCCCTCTCTATGGCTCCCAAGAAATCTATCGCTTCATCCTCAAAATCCCAACGAGCTCGGGTAACAGGGACGTGACCCGACCCTAATATCCTTCCCTATCCAGGGCACCTCTCTCAAGTAGCCTGTGAATGGTAACAGAATGCGCGTCGCTAAAAATCATTGTTGAAAAATCGTTCGATGACTAGGTGATCGAACATTTTAATCGTGAAAATCATTATAGAGGGTTGGGTTGGGTTCCTCTCCTTCGCATTTCTAGCGATTACTTCCCTGACCTTGTCCTAGAATTCTGTGTCAATATGACCCACAAAATAGACACGAATCTCCAAACAATCATTTCAACTGTCAAAGGGATTAGGATCATTCTCAATAGGGAATGACCGGCTTCCATTCTGGGGATTCTAGACAATGGAAATACATTTATCGTAGATTCCAATAGAAAATCTATCAACGAGGAGCAAGACTGAAATTTTGATGCAGCATGTAGCCATTTTGAGATCCAGCTACAGGCAATAGACCATCGCCAAATCATCCACGGAGGTGATTTCGAAATCTTCTGCATCGTGCTCTTGCTTATTTCTTTGGGCACACGCTTGTTCAAAAAGGGGGACTTAGTGAAGTTCATATCATCGATATTTTATTTGTTAGAAAAACTCCACAACCGCTCACACCTGTCCCTCTCTTCCTTGATAATCTAAACAATGCACAATTCTAGGTATGATACCACCAAAAAACGTGTTTTTCATTGTCCTGTGATTTTATCTAGAATTTTTACTACTTGTCATGTCAATTTTGCAGGAGAACGAAGATTATCAACATGACCGCAACAGGTTATTAAATTCATAACTTTTAATAACTGCGGTTACTTAATGGACGAGGAGGACCAAGTATGGATCCCACCATCCAGAGAAGATAGGTTAGGGGATCGTCACACGGCTGGTTTTCGCTCAAGTAAGAAAACTACCCAAACAGGCCTAGGAACATCTTCCTTGCAACCAATTGAGGATGATGATGATGAGGCTAATGAATCCTACAACCTCTCAAATGAGGCCAAAGAAAACTACCCAAACAGGCCTGGGGGCATCTTCCTCGAAACCAATTGAGGATGATGATGAGGTCAGTGAATTCTACAACCCTTCAGATGATAGGGAGGATGAGGCCGATGCTTAGGATACATTATGATGGATGCATTCAAGATAGAGATGCGGATTATCTTTGAGCAAATTCGGATCACTCAAGAGATCCATGAGATGCAGTTGATAGAAATAATAGAGTCCACTCGTTATTATGCTGACGAGTCGGCACATCAAAGGGCATCAATAGATCGCTAAGAAGCAATTCTAGCCTGATTATGCCAAAGATTGATGCCTAATCAAGGCAGTAGTGGAGAAGGCGGCACGGACTTTGGTCCACAATAGGGAGTTTTTCTTTCTTTTCTTTTATTTTCTATTCTTTTTTTTTTTTTTTTTTCTTATCCTTTTAGACTTCTTGTTTTCGTCTTTGTGGTTTGTTTTTCTTTTCTTTTGTTTTATTTCTATGTGGAGATGGCTTCCCGATATATTTTATCGCTTTATATCTGCGGGATTGCTTCCTATATATGTGTTTGTTTTTTGTTTTTCTTTTAGTCTAACCCTCACATTAAGGATAATGTGATTTTAAGTGTAGGGGGTATTTTCGTTCTCTCAAGTTTTTTTTCTGTTAGTCTCTTTTATTCTTTTTCGTTCTTTCAAGTTTTTTTGGTTAGTCACTTTCTTTCTTTTTGTTTTTTTAAAGTTTTTCTGTTAGTCTCTTATTCCAAAAAAATCCAAAAAAATCTAAAAATTAAAAAAATATTTTTACTTTATTTTCTTTTACTTCTTTATTCAAAAATCTAAAAATATTTTTTTATCACTTTTGGTAGAGTATTAAACTGTAAAACTCTTTAGATTTTTTGAAAAAAAGACGTGTTAATTACTTGGAAACCCATATTTACTAAATTTCTTACATGATTAATAGTTTTTATGCACTTGTGAATGTTGTTAAGTAATAGAACTTTAGGAATCTTGGGTTATTAGCATTACGATAATAATTTTTGAACTTTGCCTGCAATTTCATGATTTTTCTGTCTTTAAAAGCAAAGAAGTTTAGTCTAGGATGGTCCCGCAGATGATGGTCTTAGCCCTTCTTTGAACCAATTGTGCCTTTCTTATCATATATCTCTTATGAAATCAATCCCTAGTTCTCTCTTTGTGCCTTCATGCCAAAAGTTATACTCCCTTCTTTTCTTTGTTCTTTTAACCTCACTACATAAAACCTCAATTCGTGGAGCTAAATTTTTTTATATCTTTTTAAGCCGTATTGAGTATGGGAAACGAATAAGTGTGGGGGAAAAAGGGGTGAAGAAAGAAAGAAAAGCCCTATTTATAAAGAAAAGGGTATTTTGGGTATTTTCATGTGTTTGGTGCTTTTGGCTATTGAAAAGGAAGAGAAAGAAAAATATTGATGCTTGAAAAGAAAAAAAAAATAGAAAAGAGAAAGAGCCAAAAACATTGAAAAAAAATGGCAAAAAATGAAGAAAAAAATATGTACCTTTATTTTCTAGAAAAATCTTGAGAAAAATTCAAGCATCTCTCGCTATCTTATTTTTTGTTATTCTTGAAATTTTTTTTTTTTTTGTTTTGGAGAAAGTATGTTATTAGATGGGATTTTTATCAAAGAAGGATGAAGTAATTTGTACAAAGATGAGTGAGAAAAGTGAAAACGGTGGCTGGAAAGTGTTTCTTTTATTTCGTTATCTTTCCCTTTCGGTTACATTAGCTCTATCTCGTTTGCTTTTGTCTCTTTTTACCTTCATTTGTAACTTACTTACGTCCCTAGCCTAACGTTACAAGCTAAAAAGTCCTACCTAATCCACGAACGATCTAAAATAGGCTTTAATTTGGCTAATGGTAAAAAGTATGAATTGTGTGCATTGTATTTGAAAATATTTCTTTATGCTAATCACTTAGCATTCCTCTTTCTATGTTAAAGATGGCATGAGCAACTCACAGACACACCCTTTGATCAGTAATGATTTTTAGTAACTTATGGTGGACATAGTGATTTTGTCGTTTGTCTATTTTTGGATTATCTTTGGAGTTGGGCAGTGAAGTGCTCTATTGAAGTGGTTTTATCTTTTATTTTTCTAAGTTAAAAATTTTTTTTTTTGGATGAGTTTTTTGAATTTTCGCTACTAATGCCTGTAACCGTTTTTGAGATCTTAACTGTTTATTTTTCGGCTTATGTCATTTTTATGTTATGTCTTCCTAGAATAAAAATTTTAAATCCTCCATTTTGTCTATTTTGTTTGTGTTGCTTGAGGACAATCAACGGATAAGTGTGGGGGTATTTGATAAGTTTATATTTGTCTATATTTTCTATATGTTAATTTCATTGCTTTGGTTGTTTTTAATATGTAAAAAGGTATATATTTTTGCCTAATATCTCTTATTCTTGTCTTAGGTGCCCTTTGGAAGTGAAAACAATGAAAGGAAACAAAAACTGAGCGAAAACGAAGCCGTCGGCAACAATTCAGTAACCTACCGCGTGAGGTAGGCTAACATACCATCGCTTGTAGGTGCCATGGAACAAGGGGCATTGGCAACAGAGACCCACCATGGATGGTAGGCCTCGCCCTACCATCGGCAGTAGGGTATGTTGGCAAGAGGCGGTTGAGTCCAAAAAAAACTTGATTTTCTTGTATTATGTTCCAATTTCAACTTGGTTTTCTTTTTTTTTTTCACCTCTTTATAAGGGGTCCTTTTGCAGATACGTTTTAGAGGTTTTAGATGTTTTTAGATAGAATTAGATACTTAGAAATTCTTAGATAAATTAGTTATAGATTAGTTAGGTTAGTATTAGATTAATTAGGTTAGATTAGATTAAACACTCTTTAAATTCCAGCTTCTATATATTCAATTAGTTAGGTAAAGTTTCAACATTTTTGCAATTTATTTCTTGGATACAAAAATTGAGGACATGATTTCAAGATTTCGATCTTCAACTTGACGACTCGAAAGACGAGCTCGGAAGAGGTTTGAGATTTCAATTGCGGCTTCAATTTTCAATCCTAAGCTTTCTTTTCCTTTTCTTATTATTGAATTTTATGCAAATTTTAAGTTTTACTAATAATGAATAGTGAGTAGTTCTTTTTGTTCAGATTGGGGTTGAACCCTAGTTCTTTTGAAGTTCTTGGTTTGATTTCTTGATTTCGATGTTTGTATTAATTTGAGTTATCTTCCAATTGTGTTTGTTTGTAATTTAATTGTCACGAGATTAGATTATTCTCAAGGTTGTTTGGAATTGAAAAAGGAAAAGCAATCCAGGGCAATCAATTGGGGGTTAATTGGGACAATTGACTACAGATACGATTTTGCACTTTTAGGTCTTTTGAGTAACCTAAGTTTATTGCACTCATAATTTGTAAGGGAGAAAAGAGATTTTTCTCTAAGGGTTAGTGAGTAGGGTGGCTTTACCCTAGAGATAGGGATCGCCCGATTTGAGTGATGACCCAACTTATTTAATTCATCATCGTTCTAATTAAAGTTTTTTCCAATTGAATTAGTAACAAGGTTTAGGGGGATTCCACCATCAAAACTCTTGTTTTTATTAAGCTTTTAAAAATTGTTTTTGTTATTTACTTTTTTTAGTTATTTCAGTTTTCAGTTTTTATTTTCTCAACGACATTATCTTTTTATTAGACTAAACATTAGAAACACGATTAGTACTTGAACCTTCATCTGTCCTTGAGAGATTCGACACTCGGGTTAAAACTCACCTCTGTATTGTTAGGTGCACTTGCCTTGCATCGTAGTGATTAGGATTCCACCACATTTTAAGTTTTATAAACATTAGCTGACCTACCGCATATGGTAGGACGAGGCCTACCGTCGACAGTAGATCTTAGGTTGCTGAGGATTTGGGGAGTTTTAACTCCCTTAACTCATCTAATTAATTGTTAAGCTTCTTTTGACTTGTAATTAAGTGGCCTAAGAGCCCATCTACTTATCTTAACATAGATTAGCAATTAGGGTTGAAAATTAATGCTGTGGAGCACTATAAATATGTATTTTCAGCCTTTTGAAGGCAACAATGAGATTAAATATATTTGCAAGAAAAACTTGATAGAAAAACCTAGGGTTCTTGGGGTTTCCCCACTTCCTTGTAAATTATGGATTTATATCCATTTTACAATTGTAGGCAAGTGATTCTTGAATCCAACTTGTTCTATTCCCAAATCCTTTTTTTCCTTGAGGTGCTAGCTTTTTTAGAGCTAGTATTGCTTGGAGTAAGGTCTTCCTTGTGTGTGGAGAATACGTGAAATCTTTTTAGGCTTTGTTGATTCTCCCTCAAGCTAGGAAGGTTTCTTTGTTTTTCTTTGTTTCTTTTGTTTAATTTTGCTTGTAATTTGTTCTTGAAATCTCACATTTCTTATTACAAACAAGTAAAGGAACCTCTTGAAGAGAGTTGAATCTTGAGAGGGAAAGTGGATCTCATTCAAGTCATAGGAGATTCATACCACTCCCTTGTGTTCTTCTCGGTATTACTAAGTAAAGAACCATGGGACCTTTTAGAAATCATCTTTTCTAGCTGCCCAATTTAGTTCTCCAAATTATGTATGGAGGCTTCTTGATTCTGTTAGGAAACTTCCATACTTTACATTCTAGCATCCACCGAAGTGATATACATAGAAATAAGATCCTCTAAATTAGATTTTTGAGGTGGTGATGGATTTACTGGTGCAGCGTTATAAGGTAGAGGTTGAGTGCTACCTCTACTCTGGAATCTTTGAGGTCGTTGCTGTCTCTGTCCATCCTAAGAGAAGTTTGGGTGATTCCTCCATCCCGGATTATAAGTGTTGGAGTAGGGGTTATTACCTTGCCGATTTCCTTTTACATAATTTACTTGCTCCACATGGCATCCCATACTAGGGAATTCCGGATTAAGATGCCCTTCACTACAGAAGTCGCACAATATGACTGGTTGATTATTTTTATTTGCAGTTGCAGTAGTCAAGTTCCCAATTTCTGCTCTATCATGTATGCCAATCTTGCTTCCATGGCAATGAGAGAATCTACATTATGGACTCCAGCAGGTTTGGGCATGGACCTTTGCCCTCCTTAGGTATAGCTATTCATAACTATTTGCTTAATAAGGTCACATACATGGTGAGGAGTCTTTTAATCTGTAGAACCACCAGAGAGGCATCAATTAACTGTCTTGTCTCAAATGAAACTCCATTATAGAAATACTGGATTTGAATCCCCAAATCTAATTCATGGTGGGACACTTCCTTAGTAGCTCCTTCCATCTTTCCCAAGCCTCGTAGAGGCTTTCTCCATCAATCTATTGAAACAATAGGATTTCATTCCTAAGCTTCATTGTTCGACCAAGAGGAAAGTACCACCATAGAAACTTCTCAGCTAGTGAGTCCCGTAAGGTAATCGAGCTAAAAGATAATGACTTGAGTCACGATTTCTCCTTCCCTCTTAGAGAGAATGGGAAAAGACGAAGTATAATGGCATCTTCTGAGACTCCGTTGATTTTAAAAGTGTCGCACACCTCCAAGAAATTTTCGATGTGTGCATTAGGATCTTCTTCAGGGAGTCCATCGAATTGTACGTTGTTTTGCAATATTTGGATCACGTTCACCTTGATCTCAAAGTTGTTCAGTTTAACTCGTGGCCTTGCTATACTCTCTACATCCTAGAGATAGACAGTCTAGCATAATCTGCCATAGTCTTTCCACCATTAGTGACGATGGATTTAGCACAAACAAAGGATTTATATAAAGTGGAGCTTCTTGACCTTCTTCCATCTTCTTGACGGCAATGTTGACGATGTTATTCTCTTTTTTGAACCGAAGATCATGGCTAGCACTCTGCAACGAATGCTTGGGCTCCTAATCGAATGGGACTAATTCACCTGTTTTCTTTCAAGGCACAATCTAGTTACCCAAACCTGAAACAGGCAAAACACAATCAAAGTTCCAAAAAACAAATCACAAATAAAGGTGAAAGAAAACAATAAACTAATAATTGCGAATATAACTAACAATCCAACACAGAAACAAAAACAAGAAAAATAAGAAACATAAAATGACTAAAGCATAAGAAAAATGGTTTTCTTTATGTTTCAAATCCCTAGCAACGGTGCCGAAAACTAGATGTGTTTAAAAGGGACTACTCTAGAATTACCATATAACATGCAAGCGAACCTATCAATGTAGTACTAAAGAACCTCTCGGATTGTCGAACTCAGGGAACAATAAAGGCTCAAATAATCACCGTCTTAACCAATGTTTAGTTTAATAAAGAGGATTTTAAGAAATTAATTAACAGATAAGAAAATTACAAAAAACAATTAACTGGGAGTAATAATTAAAGGTGTGGAATTTTAGGAAAAGAGTTTGAATGAAGGATCCCCTTAACTTTTGTCAACTATTTCAATTAAAAACTCATAAAACGATGTTTGAAAATGAAGGTTGGTTTATCACACGAAAGTTTGGCAATCCTTATCTCTAGGTGAAGACCGCTCTACTCACTTAACCTTTAGAGGAGAATCATTTCTCTCCCTAACAGATTATGAATGCAATAAACAACTTAGGTGATCTAATTAACCTAAAAGGGCAAAGAATATCTCTATTCAATTGCCAACTCTTATTACCTAATCACTTACCCTAGATTGATCTTCCTTTTTCAATTTTAATCAATCTTGCAAAATAATCGATTCCGAGCAAATCAATTACCAAGAAAACGTAATTGAACAACAACTAACACATAAAAAAAATATCGATTTAATTAAATTCAACCAAAAATCATATCATCCAAAGATAGGGTTCAACCCTCAATTCAAATAATATAAATTAGCTAGAAACATCCTAAAAATATTCAATTCCATAGAATAAATCATAATTAACAAAGAAAAATAAAGCTTAGGCTGAAAAAGGAGTTGATCCACGGTTCCAAATGCCACCCGATCCCGTTTCTCGATTCTCCTGATGAAACCCGAAATTGATCCGTAGCAACTTCAATCTTCTCTAATAGCTCCAATTTTATGTTAATTATGGAAAATCTACCTAATTGAAGAGGAATTGGGAAGGTTTTTATTGCCCAAAAACATCCCAATTCCCTCCCCTAAACCTAAAAATTTTTCTCCCTTTTAAAAGGGATAAAAACTACTATAAATACAAGTAAAAACGCATTATTTTGCTCTGGTCCCGTAACCTACCGTGTCCAGTAGGTAGGCCCTACCGTTCGTTGTAGGGTTTTGTTCCAAATTGTTAAGCCTTCGGGAGCTACCACATGCGGTAGCTCTAGCCTACCATCTACTGTAGGCTTCTGTTGGCAATGTCCTTATGTCTCATGGACCTAGCGCGTGTGGTAGGTTAGCCTACTGTCGGCGGTAGGTCTCTTTTCTTGGTGTCGGTGCCTTCATTTTCTCCGTTTTCGCTTTATTTCTTCGTTTTCTTTATCAGGAAGCACCTAAGATTAGAATAGAGGTAAATTGTGTTATTAATACATTTTACATATTAAAAACATCATAAAACGATGAAAGTAACGTATGTAAAATTATTACAAAATGGCACATATCAATAACTGTTCTTCTTGCCAAGGTGAGTGGCCTTCCTATCAAATTGCCAAAGGACGACCACACAACAAGTGGCCCACTTGCATAAGCACAACATCACATACCACATCATCATTGTATGATCCCAAGGAAATAGGAAATTTCACTTGCTTCCATACCTTAATCTCCCCACTATCATTCAACTAATGCAACTTGTAAGGATTTGAATGCTTGAAGGTAGGTAAATTCAATTTCTCCACAAGATAGAGGCTAGCTACATTTGTTTAACTACTACTATCAATTATAAGGTTGAACTCTACCTTCCATCTTACACTTGGTATGAAATATATTCTCCCTTTGAATGCTTGAATCCTCATCAATGACTTATGTGGTCAAAGCCTTTATAGTCACTAAACTCAAATCATCTTTTTCGGTATCTAGAGTGGTGTTACCTAGGACTTCATCATCTTGACTATCCATTTCATCAACAATATCTTCAAGACAATCCTCTTCATATTTTCAATCCTCTTCATCCTTTTCATCTTTTGGTAGGACAATTTATGGTTATATACCTCACACTATTACACTTGAAACATCTAGTTGGATTAGTAATCAATCTATCTTTCTCCTCCATCTTTGGTTTAAAATTATCCTTGAAAGGCACCTTAGCTGTATCATCCTTCTTTGGCCACCCCTTGAAAATAGATGTTTGAGGTTCAGTAGCAATATTTCTTGAAGGAGGGAGAGCGGTTTTCATGAATCCACTCATTTTTCTTTGACTTTCAATCTTAACCGCTAGATGGCGCATATCCTCATAAGTGGAGAAAAGGTACAACTCAAGTTGATTAGCTATATCCCTATTGAGTTTACTTAGAAATCTACCCATGGATGCATCTTTGCCTTCTTCAATGCTCAATTTTAAAAGGTATAGCTCCAACTCTTATCTATACTCTTCAACACTCTTGGTTCCTTGCTGAGAGTCATCAACTTATAATAAAGTTCTCAACGAAAATGTTCTGGAATAAACCTTTGTCACATGAGCATCTTCAATTCGGTCCATGTCTTAGCCATAGGAGCTCCAATTCTAGCTCTATGAATTGTAATTTTATCCCACTAATGAAGTGGATAACCCGGAAAATCAACAATGGCCAATTTAGCCTTGACATGCTCACTATAGGTTTTCACCTTGAAAAGGTTTTCCCCTTTTCATTCCCAATAAAAAAAACACATTTGGGTCATTATCTCCTCGAAAGCTAGGTCCCTTCCATTTGATCTTTACTAAAGCTTTGTCTTCTTGTTGCCCACTATAATGACCACCAAAGTATTCTTGACCCCCATTTGGATATCCATCTCCTTTAACACCAAGGTTATCTTCATGACATGCTTCACCCTTTTGTAATTCCTTATCAGGTCTTTGGTAACCTTTTCCACCTGGTTTTCCACGTTTACTACCTCTAGCAGTGGTGTATCTACCACCATCATAGAATTCATGAATGCTTTGAACCAGTGTCTCATATGGAACATGAGGATTGTAGCTTTCATAACCCATTTGAATATAAGGTGACATGGCTTCCAATGTTACTTCAACCTCTTTGTTCCATAGACAGATTGGTCATGTCACTTCTCATATCCATCATGTCATTCCTCATTTAGTGAAGCTCTTTTATGATTAACCTTCATTGGATCCAAATTGGAATGAGGACTTTCACTAGTTCCTTCATTGTGAGGGGTAGATAATTGAGCTTCCATACACATGATTAAAACCTGCAAATTAACAATAAAAACCAACAAAAGGACCTCACAATCACTCCCTAAGTGTATGCACTCTTGTGATGAACACTCTTGCCCTCGTGTATACTCTCTGTATGACTTTTATAAAGATAGTCTCACCCTCTTTCTTTTGCTAAACTCTCACCTCACAAGGACCTTGAAGCCTTCAAACTCCTTCTACCACAAGTACCAAGGTAATCAACCAAAGAATAATCCAAGAGTATTTAGATCCAATCAAATACAATTGCGTACCACAAAGACTTAAAAACATTGAAAGAATGCAATTAGAATCCAAAAACAATGAATAAAAAAAAGTTAAGCTAAACAAAGAAGTAAGAGTACTAAACCAAATGTTCACAGAAAAATAGGTTAGTGAGATCCTATCACAAAAATGTAATTCCTCAATAAGTACAACTCCAAATCGATCCAAATTGGTTTAATAAGAAGCAAAACATGATGACGATGAAATTAGGCACAAATTTTGTCCAATTTGCATCGGTACAACATGAGATATGATCAAATTGATCTAGAACATTTTAAAAGATTCGGTTTCTTGACACTTTTGAACTTTTTATCAAATTGATCTACCAAATGAAATCTAAATTAAGTAACACTTATTTCATAAATCTCCAACTCATAGGAGTTTAGATTCATAACAAATTTCGCACATACAATCACATTTAGAATTCTTTTTCGAATAATGTTTCTGGTATGAATTTTTCTATCCGAGATTTTGCATGATCAACATATATTTTTCTCTTTGATCATCATATACTTTTTTACTTTGAATTTTTTCCGTAATTAAACATAAATTGAGCTTACTTTTATGATAGCTCTGATACCAAATGATATGAACTTTGATGTGCAAGAATCAAAATCTTCAATTAAGCTTCCCAAGGAACTTTGCCTTCAAAAAATTCATCATCTTCAAGAAACCTCTAGTCAATCTAAAGACCTCTTAAATCCATAATGAATCATCTTTCCTTCATAAGCCAATTTCACATTGGGATTGATTACCCAACACCAAACTAGACTCTTATGGAGAAGACCTAGTTCTTTGACAATTACAAGATTGTAAGAATCAAAGAGTAGGAATTATAATCAATTGTAGAAACTCTTTGATCATCCCAGTCCAAGTGATACAAATAAAATCTGACTAAGGAAGTTCAAACCCTAGATAGAACTTAAGAAAAGGCTTGAAGAACTCAAGAACCCTAATTCAAACACTCTTAATGTAATGTATAATCTAACTCAATGCAAATGAGCTTAATAAGAATTATTTTTTTTGTTTTAGAACTAAACACTACTTTGACCTTGATCTTAGGTCACTAAAAGATAATTTAAGACCTTAATTGAAAGCTGGAAATAGGATTAAGATACTAAACCCAAGACTAAACATTGCTTTACATAAAAATAGTACCTTACCGTCGGTAGGTTGTTGGCTCTCTTGAAGATTTCATCCAGAAGTCTACCGTCAGTGGTAGGTCATGTTTTTAGCAGTTCTTCAACTTTTGCACCTCTAACTTGCTCCATCAGTTGCTTCTTGCTTAAAGTGTGAATCATCAGTAACTTGGAAAATTTACAACCCTCTTCAAGGCCTTCAATCTTGAACTTTAATCCTTCCTTCATGGATTCTTCAGTAAATCCCATCCTTCCTTTAGCTATGCCTTCTTCATGTTCCTTGATCAAATATATAAATTTACCAATAGCAACTCTAACATAATCATAAAAA
Organism: Catharanthus roseus; assembly: GCA_028651295.1. NCBI lineage: Eukaryota > Viridiplantae > Streptophyta > Magnoliopsida > Gentianales > Apocynaceae > Catharanthus > Catharanthus roseus. Next base: position 2,706,532 of record JAPQWS010000165.1, on the reverse strand, counting down.
CCCTAACTATAAAAATAAACTACAAAAAAAAAAAAAAATTGATCAATTATCCAAATAAAATTCAATAACAACTTTAAACATAAACCCTAAACCCACATTTACAAAAATAAATTTAAAAAACCCTAAAAATAATCAAAATAATTCACAAACCACAATAAACAACAATTTGCAGATAAACAATAATAAAAATTAACACATAGTACACAAAAAATTTAAAACAATTATAGACATAAGAAATTTACTTGGAAATTTGAATAAATTGAACTCAGCGTTATTCGATTGACAGGGTAAGGCCAATTTATAAGTATTTTCTACAGTGTTCGATCCATCCTTACATTTATATTTGAATTTCATTAATTACAAGTCTTGTAGCTCATTATATGCATACATTATTTGGTTACTTGATCCCTGTTTAGAAACTGAAAGTGAAAGGGATTATGTCTATGTTTTCGTATGCATCAACAGATTTATGTGAGATCAAAAGGCTTTATTATTTTGATTTTTTATCATTAATTATATTAGTTTTAATTAATGATGTTCTTATTAATATTTTCTAATTTCTAATTTTCGGTGTTACGTCATGTTAAATATTTTTAATTAGAGAATGTATTCGTATGATGATATGTGCATAACTGTCTATATTTTCTATATGTTAATTTCATCATCTTTCGATGTTTTAATATGTAAACGTGTATATATTAGTTTAATATTCCTTATTCTTGTCTTAAGTGCCCTCCGGAAGAGAAAACGATGAAAGAAAACGAAAACAAACAAAAACGGAGCCCTCAGCAATGAAGAGGCTGACCTATCGGGCAAGGTAGGCTAACCTACCGTCAGCGATAGGTCCTGACAGGCAAGGTGATTGAATGCAATTCAAGCGCAGTTTTCTTGTAATTTTCTCCTCTAAATAAGAGGTTCTTCTGTAGCAATTTAGGATATACACATTAGGGTTTAGGATATGATTAGTTAGGCATTAGATTAGAGAATTAGATTTAGATTAGATTAACCAATTCTTTAATCTTCAGTTTATATACAGTCAATTTGTTAAACACTCTTTAGATTTTTGCAATTTTATTTCTTGGATTTCAAGAATTGAAGAAGCAATTTCAAGATTTTGATCTTCAACTTGGCGATTCAAAAGATGAGCTTGGGAGACGTTTGGGACGACAATTGCAGCTTTAATTTAAATCCTAAGCTTTCTTTTACTTTCTTGTTATTGAATTTTAATACTAAATCTCAGTTTTTATATAATGAATAGTGAGTAGTTCTTTATGTTTGGATGAGGGTTGAACCCAAATTCTTAATTATGAAGTTCTTGGTTTAATTTATTGAATTCGATGTTTGTTTTGACTTAAGTTGTCTTCTAATTGTGCTTGTTTGCAATTTAATTGTCACGAGATTAGATTAATTACAAGATTGTTAGGAATTGAAAAAGGAAGAATGATCTAGGGCAACCAATTTGGGGGGTTAATTGGGGCAATTGACTAGAGATACGATATTCCACTTTTAGATCCTTTAAATCACCTAATTTTACTGCGCTCATAGTTTGTTAGGGAGAAAAGAGATTTTCCTCTAAGGGTTAGTGAGTAAGGAGGCTTTCCCCTAGAGATAAGGATTGCTGGAGTTGAGTGATAACCCAACTTAATTAATTGAACATCATTTTCATTGAAGTTTTTCCAATTGAATTAGTAACAAGAATTAGTGCGATTCCACTATTCATACTCTTGCTTTATTAATTTTTAAAATCCTGAGTTTTCATTACTTTCTTAGTTGGTCAATTATTTTCAATTTTCATTTATTATTTCATTTTCAACAACCATCTTTTCTTAGACTAAACATTGGAGACATGATTAGTACTTTCAGCTTTACCATCCTCAAGAAATTCGACACTCGGGTTTAACTCACCTCTGTAGTGTTATGTCCACTTGCATTGTAGTGATTAGGAAATCCCGTTTTATTTTTATAAACATCAAGTTGTTTGTGTTGTTTCCAGGGAAGGCAGTTTAAGAAACATTGTTTATTTAGCTCTTTACTCATTTGTTTTCATTTTTCTTTTTCTTGTTCAAATTGGCTTTTTATTTTTGCATCACTCTGTTATTTTCGGTTTATATTCTTGAGTTGTGCTTTGTGTTCGTGGAACTAATCACGTTTTCAGTTTATTGCAAATCATGTGATATTAGTTTATGCTCCGAAAGAAAATAAGCGAGTTAGTAACGTTCGATCCCTAACTTGAACGTACACTACGAGGTGCCCGTCACTCCTTTCGGTTTGGAATGGCAAGCACAAGTGCAATAGTGCCCCTCGATAATGTGGAGGAAGAACAAGAAGCACTACCATTCAACAATTCTCCTTTCGTTCCAACACCTCCAATGACAGAACGACAAGTGGCGAAAAGAACAATAACGAACTATGCCTGACCGTCTATCTCTTAGACGCAATCGAGTATAGCAAGGCCAAGGGTAGAGGCGAACAATTTTGAGATAAAGCCGAATATAATTCAGATGTTGCAAATCATGTTCAATTCGATGGTCTTCTGAATGAGGATCCCAATGCTCATATCGGAAACTTCTTAGAGATGTGTGACACCTTTAAGATAAATTAAGTATTTGAAGACGCTATTCAGCTTCGCCTTTTTCCGTTCTCTCTAAAGGGAAAGGCGAAGTCCTGGCTTAAGTCGTTACTATCAAGGTCCATAACTTCATGGGACTCATTAGTGGTAAAATTTATAGGGAGTTACTTTCCTCTAGGGTGGACAACATAATTAATAAACGAGATTCTATCGTTTCAGTAGATAGACAGAGAAAGCCTTTACGAGGCATGGGAATGATGGAAGGAGTTGTTAAGACAGTGTCCCCATCATAGATTGGATTTAAGATACAAATATTAAGTTTCTATAATGAAGTATCATTTAGGGTAAGAAAATTAATAGATGCCTCAGCTGGAGGGGGTCTACAGATCACAAAACCCCTCAATAAGTATACTATTTAATAGAGAAAATTGCAATGAACAGTTATACTTTGGGGGGGCAAAGAGCAAAGCCGAAGATGGCTGGAGTACATAATGCGGATGCAATCTCTACTATGGAAACAAGATTGACAGTGTTCATAGAACAAAAGATAAGGAATTTGGTTAGTACATCAACAAATAAGAATAATCAAACGGCCATGTTCTGTGAATTTTGTAATGGAGGGCACTCAAATAAAGAATGCCCAAGTATGGGAGGACAAATAGAGCAAGTAGAGTTTATGCAGGGGAATCGGCCTAACAACAAACCCAACTCAAATACATATAATCTGGGATGGAGAAACTACCCCAACTTTTCCTGGGGTGGTTAAGGACAACAAAGGAAATATCAACCCCCAAGATTTCAAAATAGAGTCCTCCTTTGCCATTAGCTTATGAAGCGGGTCCACAAAATCATCCTCCACCGGCTAAGGCAAATTTAGAAGACTTGATGGTAAAGTTTATGAGTGTAAACGACAATAGAATGAATGCCATTGGGGTTGCCCAAAGGAATCAAGAAGCCTCTATTAGAAACTGGGAAAAGCTAATTGGGAAGCTAGTGAATCTTAAAGAACTCTGGGAACTCTCCCAATTAACGACGAAGTAAGCCCGAGAGAACATATAAATGCTATTTCAGCGACCATCTATGAGGAGATTCCAAAGAAAGAAGTGGTGATCGTAAAAGAGGAATGCTAAATTGAAGAAGAAAGGCGATCATCAGAAAAGGAAAAAGAGTTGGGAGAAGAAAGCAAAAAGAAGTCAACAAGTGCCAATAATGAACCGAAAATTCCATTCCCAAAAGAGCTTGTTCGAGACCATAATAAAGATGAGATGAGGGAGTTTATTAACATTTTTTGTCAATGAAAAACGAACTTACCCTTATGTGATCTTTTATTGCAGATTGCTTAGTATGCAAGATATTTGAAGGACATGCTCACAAAGAAGGGCAAATTTCGGGAAGCATCAACACACATACTTGGTGAAGAATGTTCAGCCCTCTTAATTAAAAAGCACATACTACCCCAAAAACTAGAAGACACGGGGAGTTTTCTTTTCCTTGCACTATTGGTAGTATTAATGTTGATAGAGATTTAGTGGATTTAGGTGTGAGTGTTAATGTTATTTCTTCTTCTATATGTAAGTGTCTAGGTCTAGGTACCCCGAAACCTGTAAGGATGTCAATTAATCTGGCAAATAAGAGTGTCAGATATCCTAAAGGGGTAATAGAGGAATTGCTAATTAAAGTCAAGGATTTGGTCTTTCCTATTGACTTTATAGTTTCGGACATGGAGGAAAACGTTGATTTCCCAATAATATTAAGTCTCCCTTTTCTGTGTACTTCAAAGGCATTAATAGATAAGGAAAAGGGGAAATTAGTGTTAAGGGTCAAAGAAAACGAAATAGTATTCAAGTTCCCTTTGCTCCCGACCCCTGCGTCTAAAACTCAATATACTTTGTGCATTATAGATCATAAAACTAATGAAGTATCTTCAAACGTACAGGAACCCACTATAAAAGAGAGCAAAGAAAAGCCAAGAAAGAAGCACAAGAAAAGAAGGCAAATTGCCTCCAATTTGAAGATTGGCATAATGAAATGGGTGCCAGTACGGAAGAAAGAGACGAAGAGACCAACAAAAAACCCAGATATCCGTGATTCGGGAGGTGCATCTAGCACCTGAAAGGGAGTACTCTTTAAAACCCCTTTACATGTTGTAATTTATATTTGTATCTTGATTTTCCCCTTTTTTGTACTTGATTTCTTTTAATGGTTTGTTGATATAAATGTAAAAGTATCATGGGAGAGTTATTCGTGTGTTCAAACTACCACTATGAACTGCAAGTGCCATTAGATCGGTCAGGAACGAACCGAGGAGCTAATCACACCCAATAAAAGACATTCTAGCAAGCTTGGCAGAGGCTCGCGGTAAGCTAGTTGACGGTTTCGTTCTTTGAAAGCAGAAGCCTACCATGGAGGGTAGGCTCAACCCTAGTGTCAGCGGTAGGGTCCCTTGATACTTACAATTCAAATTTTTTTCCCAGAGGCCAGAAAAGGGTTGTTTGCTCAAGCAACCACAGGATAACACTTCTTAAACTCTTTTATTTTATAGAAAACTTTCTTTGTGTTTCATTTTTAGTCTTTATTTGTTTAGTGTCTTTTTCTTTGTTTTATATTTTTGGTGGGTATGACTTCCCAATATGCTTTATCGCTTTATACTTATGAGATATCTTCCTATGTATGTTTTTGTTTTTGCTTGTTTTTTCTTTAGTTCGACCCTCACATTGAGGACAATGTGATTTTAAGTGTGGGGGTAGTTTTGTCTTTTATTCCTTTTTCCTTCTTTCTTTTTATTTTACCTTTAGTCTTTTATTTGAAAATTTCCAAAAAAATTAGAAATTTGAAAAATCCAAAAACTTTTTTATGTCCTTTTCTTTTTTCTTATTCTTATAAAAATCAAAAAATATTTTTTGTTTTTGCCACTTTTAATATAATACATAACCGCAAGATTCCTTAGGTTTTTCGAAAAAGGAAAATTACCTAATCTCTTTGAAACCATGTTTACTAATTTTCTGACTTGATCAATGGCTTTCATGCACTTGTGAATGTTGTTTAAGCAATAGACGATTAGGAATCTTAGGTAATTAGTAATACGACAATAATTTTTGAGTCTTTGCCTGCATTCATGATTTTTATGTCCTCAAAAGCAAAGAATTCTAGTCTGGGATGGTCCCGGAGATGATGGTCTTATGCCTTCTTTGTACCATTTGTGCCTTTCTTGCCATATCCTTTATGAAATCAATCCCTAGTTCCCTTTTGGGCCTTCATGCTAAGGGTTTCAATCCCTTCTTTTCCTTCTTTTTTCACCTAACAATATATAAAACCTCAAAATCGTTGAGCTAATGATTAGTATAAAGTTTTGGCCATTTTGAGTAAGGGAAACAGATAAGTGTGAGGGTGAAGGAGTGAAGAAAGAAAGAAAGAAAAACCCTATTTAGAAGAAAAGGGTATTATGGGTAATTTCATGTGTTCGGTGCTTTTGGCTGTTAAAAGAGAGAAAGGAAAGAAAAAAATTGATGCTTGAAAAGAAAAAAATATAGAAAAAGAGAAAAAGAAAAAAGAAAATGAAAAATGGCATAAAATGAAGAAGAAAAGATGAGTCTTTATTTTATAGTAAATTCTTGAAAAATCAAGCATCTCTCTCTCTCTCTCTCTCTCTCTCTCTCTCTCTCTCTCTCTCTCTCTTATTTATAGTAATCCTTGAAAATCTAAAGAAGTATGTGTCAGATGGGGTGCGTACCAAAAAGAAGGAAGTTAGTTGTTCAAAGGTAAGTGAGAAGAGTGAAAAGGACAACTAGAAAGTTGTTCTTTACTTTTGTTATCTTTTCCTTTTGGTTGCATTTAGCTCTATCTCATTTGTTTTTGTCTCCTTTTTCCTTCGTTTGTTACCCTACTTATGTCCCTAGTCTAAAATTACAAGCCAAAAAGTCCTACCTAATTCAGGAACGACTTAGAATAGACTTTAAACTGGATAAGTGATGAAGAAATATGAATTTGTGTGCATTGTCTTGTAAAATATTTCATTGTGCTAATCATTTGACATTCTTCTTCTTCTACACACACACATTGATTGGTAACGACTCTTAGTAATTTATGGTAGATTTAGTGGTTTTTGTCGTTCATCTTTTTTTATTTATCTTCGGAGGTGGGGTGTGCAATACTCTATTGAAGTAGTTTTAGCTTAGTTTTCTAAGTTTTGTGTGTTTTTGTTTTGCTTTTGATGAGTTTGTTGGAATTCGTAGAAAACAAAAAGCAAAATTAAACTACGAAAATTTGCCAACAGAATCCGGGCTTACTAGAATAACTGATTAGATAGAAAACTACCTCAATGTTTTCTGCTGTTAGTTGTGGAGGCGTCGCTGTTTACGCTTCACCCTCTACTGGTATCCACGCGATAAACTCTTCTGCAAGAAATCGGGATGCTAGCCCCTTCGGTGTTCTGAAAACTATTCAGAATGAATCCTGACTATCTGGTAATTCGTGGAATTTTTTGAGGGAGACAGAGGCTAGATACTTTTATCGCCATTCTATTGTTAAAGCCTTTTTCTTTTAATCAGATGAAGACCCCTACGGGAAAAGGTTAACATGACCTTTTATAGCTATCAAAATCAGAACCCTAATTGTCACTTAATGATAGTTTTAATCTCGTCCATCTATTTCTATAATCATCCCACGGTTGGATGAATAATATCAAGTAATTAATTTCATTTATCTGATAAATAAAATTAGTTACTTATTAACTTACTGAAAAAATATAATATGGAATCTGATTCCCCTTTTGTATACGTTCAACGAATCTGGACACGATCTAGATTCATTGAATGTGGACATCGTGCTCACAAGATTGTCTATGCGTGTGACTCTATAGGTTCACTTAACGTTGGTAGTGAATAAAAAATATCCTAGACATTTATTCACAAAACATAAGTGGCCTCTAGCAAGACATTATGCTTACCCAAGTTAAGTAAAGCAATGATAACCTAGCATCAGTTTTAATATTTAGCCCTTTTGTCACACGATATCCTAATTAATTATAAGGCATGGACGTAGTCATCCTTATAATATTTAATTAACCATGTACTTAATCACCAGGCAGACTATTCCGACAAATAATATTAATTACCTTATTAATACTTATTTGAGCATTGCCATGCGTATTTTCCAATCTTCCTTTTCAAGGGGTCCATGGATATCTCTCTCTAATAAAAGAGGGACAAATCCCTTTCACTACTCCAGTAGTCAAGCCATGATAAGAAAATAGCCCAACCAATAGTCATAATAATCACCTGATTAAAAGTGACGTTTGACATATTTTCTTCCCATGCAAGAAGCATTAGAAATATGAGGTCAAAGGATACCATATATAAAACATAGAAGAAATACTTATGATGTAAACCAATGCAATATTTCTTCTTCACTTTGGGTCATGTCAAATACAATATTCTCAATATGTATTTATGAATTGATTTTATATCTCATATTCATGATTAGTAAAACTTGATCATCAATTAACTTCATACTAGTTTAATAATATAAGATGTAATAAAACTAGGGACAAACAAGAATAGTATTTTATTAGCAATAAGGGTTTTACTATCAAGTCACATACTTGATGATCAAGAGCATAAAATACAATTCAAAATACATGTCTTATAAATCATAAATGTAAGTCAATTGGTCTAGGGCATATAATAACAGAGTTTGTTTTTATTATTTTTGCCACCAAGGCTTGTGATCTTTTAGTGATTTTCTACTGTTTTATTCTGCTTCTATCATTTTTGTGTAGTGTCTTCCTAGAAATAAAAAGTTTTTTAATTCCTTCATTTGTCAATTTAGTTTTTGTTACTTGAGGCTAAGCAACGGAGAAGTGTGGGGGTAATTGATATGTGCAAAATTATCTATATTTTCTATATGTTAATTTCATCGTTTTTTGATGTTTTAATATGTAAACGTTTATATTTTAGTTTAGTATCCCTTATTCTTGTCTTAAGCGCCCTCCGGAAGAGAGAATGGTGAAAGAAAATGAAAAAGGAGTGAAAACGACGAAAATGGAGCCGTCAGCAATGAAGAGGCTAACCTACCGAGTAAGGTAGACTAACCTACTATTGGAGGTAAGTCCATGGCTCACAAGCACCGCAAGAAAGAACCCTATCGTGGATAGTAGGGCTCGACCTACTGTCGGTGATAGGTCCCGATTGGCAAGGTGATTAAATCCAATTCAAACTCAGTTTTCTTGTAATTTTCTCCTCTATATAAGAGGTTCTTCTGCAGCTATTTAAGCTATGATTAGTTAGGTCTTAGTTTAGAGAATTAGGTTTAGATTAGATTAAACAATTCTTTACATTTCAGTTTATATACAGTCAATTAGTTAAACACTCTTTAGATTTCTGCAATTTTATTTCTTGGATTTCAAGAATTGAAGAAGCAATTTCAAGATTTCAATCTTCAACTTGGCGACTCGAAAGACGAGCTTGGGAGACGTTTGGGACGACAATTGCAGCTTCAATTTAAATCCTAAGCTTTCTTTTACTTTCTTTTTATTGAATTTTAATACTGAATCTCAGTTTTTATATAATGATTAGTAAGTAGTTCTTTATGTTTGGATGAGGGTTGAACCCAAATTCTTAATTATGAAGTTCTTGGTTTAATTTATTGAATTCGATGTTTGTTTTGATTTAAGTTGTCTTCCAATTGTGCTTGTTTGCAATTTAATTATCACGAGATTAGATTAATCGCAAGATTGTTCGGAATTAAAGAAGGAAGAACGATCTAGGGCAACCAATTGGGGGGTTAATTGGGGCAATTGACTAGAGATACGATATTACATTTTTAGGTACTTTAAATCACCTAATTTTACTGCGCTCATAATTTGTTCGGGAGAAAAGAGATTTTTCTCTAAGGGTTAGTGAGTAGGGAGGCTTTCGCCTAAAGATAGGGATTGCCCGACTTGAGTGATGACTGAATTTAACTAATTCAACATCGTTTTCATTGAAGTTTTTCCCATTGAATTAGTAACAAGGATTAGGAGGATTCTACCATCCAAACTCTTACTTTATTAATTTTTAAAATCCTAGTTTTCATTGCTTTCTTACTTGGTTAATTATTGTCAGTTTTCATTTCTTATTTCATTTTCAACGACCATATTTTCTTAGGCGAAACATTAGGGACACGATTAGTACTTTCACCTTTACCGTCCCCGAGAGATTCGACACTGGGGTTGAACTTACCTCTATGGTGTTAGGTCCACTTACCTTGCATTTTAGTGATTAGGAAATCCCGATTTATTTTTATAAACATCATATGAAAATTTTGAATTTCCAATGTAATGTTAGTGAACAAATGAAAGGAAATATATGTGAATTATGATTTTCCCGTTGAATTGTTATTGTTATTGTAATTTCCTTCCTACTCTCTATATTTTTTAGATATATTTCAAAGTTATTTCTCATGATTAATTATCAATGATTATCAAAATCTTTAGGAACTTTATTAAAAAAAAAAAAAGGATAAAAAGAGTAAAAAATCTGAAAATTTTTCTTGATTTTATAAGCATATGTTATTTACTAATGTCTCTATGTCCTTAAATATGTAGTTGAAAAACTTATTTTTGAAAGAAATACTCTATGGAGGTGATTTCAGAAATTTAAAAAATTGTTTCAAAAAATGCCATCCATTATATTGTTTTTTGTTCCCAAACTATACATAAGACTATATATCTTCTCCTGGAGAAGTACAATTTCTTGTGAAAAAATTGTTCTTTCTTTTTTATTTTTTCCCGAATTATAAGCATATGTTATTTAGTAATCACTAGCTAACGAGATCGTGTTCATTTACTTCATGTTTCTCTTATAACTGGAGTTCTTCTTTGTTAATATTAAACTATATTCCACTCCTGTTAATATCTTGTACCTCTTGTTTCCATGAACGAGTACATAATTAAACTACATTACCTTTAGGCTAGTTTGTATCTAATTTTTAAGGAAATTGTCTTATTTTCTTTCAAGGAATGTTTATGCCTCTCATGAGATTGTACTTGGAGATTTATATGTGAGTTCTCTTTTTTTGCTATCTATCCTTCTCTGTTGCTTGCATTGGTAAGTGCTTTCTATTTAATGCTTCTCTTGAGACTCGTTTCATGCTTGGAGCTTTTGAAGAAGTTTGTTTTGCAAAGAAAATTTGAAAACCCTCAAGTTTTGATGTCAAATCATAGGTTTTCTTTGTTCAAGGGTCCTTTCATCTATCTTGGAAGGTTTTGCATCAAAACTCCTTATTTTACCATCTTCCATTCAAAGATATATTTTGGAAACCTAGCTTGGAAAAAAGAAGAGATAAACTTCTAAGTACTTTCATGAAATTTATTTGTTGATTGGAAGTGATTATCTTGAGTTTCCTTAGTGTCTTTGATCTTAATACTCTTGTGTCCGAAACTCCTTGGATTCTTCAATGTGCATTTAGAGTTTTGAAGCATTATGTATCAAGAATCCATGAATGGAATGTGGGAAATGTTGAGAATATAAGCTTTAGCTATCATCTCGCTTTAAAAAAAAAATGTTGTTTTGAAGCATCTTTTAACTGTGGTTCTTTAAACTTGTGAAAGAACAATTCGATTGACCCTTGTAAACTAATAACATCTGTTGGACATGTAGAATCTTAAAAGTTCTATTCTCTATTTTTATTCTAAGAGATTCCACATATGCAAATGTTAGTTTCGAATTTCATTGATATATGCAAATGAAGCTTAAAAGTATAGATTTAAGTTTCAGTAATTTAATTACTTTAAGTTTACATTTCTTTATACTAGAGTCGTAATGTTACAAGTTTAAAATTTAATATTATTCTCTTTTTTCTAATAGTTTTGTTCGTGAGGATTTTGGTGACATATTCTCTATCATATACACGCTAGAGGTATGTGTTTAGTTAGTTTAAAATTTAAAGTTTTACAGATGAATCCTGACTCTTTAAAATTTTTACGAGGGAGTCCTGACTCTTTAAAGTTTTATGGGGGAGCCCTAACTCTTTAAGTTATAGATTATGTATTATAGGAGAGCCCTAACTCTTAATTTTTTGTTTGGTATGTGCTTGTTGCTTGTTTGAGTGGACTATGTGCCTTGAAAATATCCATAATACAGAGGAAACTCTGTCAAAATTTTTTCAATCTTATAAAAAACTTCGATTTTTTAGTAATGACTTAACGTAAAACTTAGAATGAAAGGAGAAGTTTGAACTTTTTTAATCTTTTAAGGGAAACTTTGTTATGCTTTCAAAGATTATTTAAACTTTATCTTAATTTTTTTACAAGTCTAAGTTCTGGGCAAGTTTAGTGAAATTTATAACTTAAGTTTACATAATGTTTTATAACTTATAACTTTAAATTTTATATAATATTTTATAAATTATTATCCAACTAATATTTCATATTGTAGTCAAAATTTCACGAGGCCCGACAGAAGGGAGGGTAAACATGAGAGTATGAAGATTTTCCAAGGACCGACTACAAGGTCAAGGGCAAAGAAGCTAGAAAAGGAGAACGAAGAAATGGTAGCTTTGCTTGGAAGGACCTTTAAGATTACGCATGGAAGACACTGGAAAGAAGAAAATGGAGATCAAAGAAGCACAAAAAATTCCTAATGTCTGTAATGCAAGTAGAGAAAGCCAAAGGAACAAGTTTGGAAGATCTTGAAGATTCAACATCAGGAGGAGAAAGAATAAACCCTACCGCAGGCGGTAGGGTACACCTACCGTCCACGATAAGGTCGTGGCAAGGGAGGAGGAAATGCTACCTACAACCGACGATAGGTTCACCCTACCGTCGTTGGTAGGGTTCTAGCTAACTAATTGCTTGGGAAGTTTGACCTACCATCCATGGTAGGGCGAGGCCTACCGTCGGCGGTAGGTCTCATAAGGCTAAAGATTTGGAAGATTTTAACTCCCTTGACCCATCATTTTGATTGTTAAGGTAATTTTGACTTGTAATTAAGTGGCCTAAGTGCCCATCTACTTATCATAAGCTAGATTAACGATTGAGAGTTATTGATGTGGAGCACTATATATATATATATATATATATCAGCCATTAAGCACAACATTGAAGATATATTTGAACAGAAAAACTTGAGAGAAGAACATAAGGTTCTTGGGGTTTCTCCCACTTCCTTGCAAATTAGGGATTTATATCTATTCTACAATTGTAAGCAAGTGATTCTTGAATCCAATTCAAGAGTTCTTGTTCTATTCCTAAATCCTTTTATCTCCTTTAGGTGCTAGCTTTGTATGGCTAGTATTGGTTGGAGTGAGGTCTTCCTTGTGTATGGAGAATAGGTGAAGTCTCTTTAGGCTTCGTTGATTCTCCTTGTAGATAGGAAGTTTTTCTTTGTTTTCTTTGTTTACTGTGTTTAATTTTTGTTTAAACTTGTTCTTGGAATCTCACTTTTCCCATCCTTACAGTTCAAAGAAACCTCTTGAAGAGAGTTGAAACTTGGGAGCAAATTGGATGTCATTCAAGCCATTGGAGGTTCATATAATTTGATATCAGAGCAAAGCTCTCTCTGAGGTGATGTTTATGTGTTTTGGTTGTTGAATTTAATTTATATAAAATTCAATTAAAAAAGGCAAAGTATTCTGGAATTCTCGAACAAAAAATTACATCTGAAAAGATTGAGATGAAAAGTGTATCAATGAAACCCACATTGCATGGATGTGTCCGGTTTGAATCATTGTTGAGTTAGGGTTCTCCAAAAACAAATTTGACCTGATTTAGACTTGATTTGATTGGTCAATTTGTTCAAAACTTTGAAAGTGCCCAGAAATCGCGATTGTTGAAAACATGTGGATTGAGCTGCCCATATCTTGTGTTATACTACATCAAAGTGATTGCAACTTGTATTTAAATTCATCCACTTCGAGTTCTTCATCTTTCTAAATTGGTTTGACTTGATTTGTAGCTATATTCACTGAGTTATTACAAATTCGGTGACAAAGAGACATTATACTCTGTTTTTTGGAGTTTTGCCTTGTACTCATGAATTCTTTGAATTGAGATTCAATTGTCCTTGTTTTGAATTTCCAGCTTCATTTGAACACATTGATTAAGTTTTTGCTGATCTCTTTCTGGGGAGTTGAACTTATCTCATACTCTTAAATTTGTCTTGGAACTCTTTGCACTTTACGTGTTCGATAAAATTCCTCTTTAACTTTGTTTTTCTTATCTTTTAAGAATTTCTTGCTTGAATTGCTTTGGAAAATTTTCTTATAACTTGGAAGTTCTAGAAATCACTAAGAAACTCTAGTGGATGAGTAATAGTAAAAGGCAAGAGGGTGAGGTTATTGTTATAAAAGCCGTAGAGAGTGAGAGTAAACACGAGAGCTGAGTGCATTCTTCTTGAGTGAAACACTTAGGGACTGGCAAGGTCCTTCCTCCTTGTTTTCTAATGTTTTTTGCAGTTTTAACAAGCTATTAAATGGGGTATACTTGGACTAACTCTTCATGGCAAATTATGGAAGCAATAGGAAGACAAGAGATGGCTTATTCTCCAAGCTTGCAAGAGCAAGGTCTAATTGCCACCATAGAAATTGACATTACACCCATAGGAGTTAAATGGCTATTGGTAACTTCTCTTCTCGTGCTAAAACTTTTGATCATATCCCTTATGAAGATTGTTGTGAGAATAGTCCTTATGATGTTCATAAAGGCTATCATGGTAGTCATGATTATACTGATCAAAATTGTGGTAGAGAGGTTAAACATGAAGGATTGATTGGTGAAAATGACTATGTAAGTGGGTGTCAAAAAGAGCAATTATTCTATACCAAGTGCAAGATGCTAGGCAAGATTGTAATTCTTGCTATAGATAGTAGTATTCTATAATAAGTGGAGTTGGTCAGGAGGCAGATCATCTCAGAGCCGAGAGCATTCGACCAGCAGCTGGATTCCCACCTTATTGTTTTGATAGGGATTAGAGGATCATGAGGAGGATTAAGACTGTTGTTTACAGTATCTACTTTGCTTTTGACGAGTACATGAGGCGATTTTCCAAGCAGAGCCACTTGTCGTACAACCCTATGCCCCCGATGATGGACATTGTCAAAGCTGCTATGGCTGTAATTCCATCGACGACATCTCTTCGACCGCAACAGCTGCAGGGACCTCAAACACGAGAGTATCTTCTTCTACTCCCCATTCCCCCTCTACTGATGCTCCGGGCACCGACACTATTGATCCCCCCTCCCTCCTCCCTGCCCCCTCCCGCCCTTTAGTGATGTTAGGGATCTCAAGGACATCTGATACTTGTACATTTTATGTTTCTTTGACGTTTTACGGATGTTTTTAGTTTATGGAAGTTTTATGGGTTTGATGTCTTATGTATGAACATGAGTTTATGAATATGTACTGCTACTGTTGGGTTTTTTGGCATTTTAGGGAGTTTCAGGTCCATTTTACAAAGTATAGAAAAAGAATTAATATACCGACATGAGGGTCGTAGCAAACATATTTTTTAAAAATCAGTTTTCGACGAATAAAACCATTAGAAGATGTCGTTGGTAAATATACCAACGACTACATAGCCATCGATAAGTGCGTCAACTTGTAGTAGCGACAGAAGGCCATGGGCTGTCGGAAATGACATCGGTATTTATTCCCAACGGAGGCCTTGCATTGGCTAGTGAAATCCCACGAAACAATAAATTATCCGTTGGGAATAGGAATTACTAACGGCTCTCCCTCAGTAACAATTGTTACCAACGAAAATAGGCCGACAGGGACATCATTGTCGGGAATGACAATATCGAAGGGCTTTCGATGGCTAAAACCGTCAGCATTTCTCTATTTCTTTTTTGTATGGGGCATCAGAAATTCCAGTGAGCTCCTTGAAATTTTAGTGAGCTTCCAGTGACTAGACTACCTGAAGAACAAGTGGAAGATTAGAAAGAGGAAGCCAAAAAAAAAGAAACAGAAATAGAGAATATGGGGAGAGAGAGAGAGAGAACGTGAATGGGGATGGCACCGGTTAGAGCAACTGTAGGGTGGCGCAAGAGATGAACTGTCTGTCGTTGGTTACCATCGGCGGCTTCCTGGGAGGGGAAAGGGTTTGGGGAATTTAGGGAGGAGGGTTTTGTTGAATTGGGGATACCTATAAATGGGGGAAGGAGGGTTCTGTTCGCATCTTTTACCACTATTCATTATTTACCAAAGACATACCGACAAACGTCTGTCGGTCATTTTAATTAATAAATTAACGATGGTAACCACGTTGCCAACACGATCAGTAAAATGAATATATTATCGACGGTAGTTATACTATGTGTGACACCGTCATGAAATTACTTTACTAACAGAAAGTTCCATCAGTACGTTCTGTCATTTTCTTGGCACTTGATTTCCCTTCAAATTTTTGGGACATGTGTGGAAAACCGACGTGTAAGTCACTTTACGTTAGAATGCCGTCAGTATTTACCGATGGTTGAGGTTGCCGTCGGTAAACAAGTAATTTTTAGTAGTGAAGAAAAAAAAATACAAAAACTAAGGTCAACCTACAAATCAAAATAAGATGTATTAAAGACACCAGGTACAAACAAATTTTTATTAAAAAAAAACTTTTCCTCCATGAAACCGAGAAAACTAAGAATGTGTGACCAAAAACATCTATTTTACAACCCAATTGTCGGACACTTGGACAACCACATTCGTACGAAGAGGCTGGCTCCATGTTTAAAAAATTAGAATGGGCTTCCCTAATCAATACAATACAAGGCAAATGGACCTAGCACTATAGAGGTGAGTTCAACTCGAGTCTCGTATCTGTCAAGGACGGACAAGGTTCAACTACTCTATTGTTTATTCAATGTTTAGCCTAAAAATTATCCTTGAAAAGATTATAAGCTAGACGAGATACTACAGAAGCTATAACTAGAAACCAATTAACAAATATCAAAAGGAATCTATAATGCACAAGTTTGGATCTCAGGATCCCCCAAATCTTGTTACCACTATAATTGATTAATTCTAATAGAAATTTATGTTTTATTGACGAATCAGGTCATCACACTCTCAATTGGGTGATCTCTATCTCTAGGTAAAAGCTGCCCTACCACTAACCTTTAGACGAGAATTTCTTCTCTCTCTAACAAGTTAGGAATGCTATAAACACATGTGATAAACGGACGTAAACGTGCATCCTTCTATCTCTGGTTTAATGCCCTAATTAATCCCCAAATTAATTGCCCTATGGTGTTCTTCCTTTTTCAATTCCAAATGCTCTTGAGATTAATATAAGTTTGCGACACTTAAATTGCAGGAAAATATCAATTGAAGAACAATACAATACATTCAATTTCAGAAATATCAATTCAATTTCATAGAAATCAATGGTTCAACCCTTAATCCAAACAATAAAATACTCATTATTCATGATGTAAAATTGAAATTAAACGATTAAATCTATAAGAGAAAGGAAAAAAAAGAGTTAGGAATGATCTTTGAGGCTGAATTACAATCCCGAAATGCGCTCGAGCTTGTCTCTCAAGTTGCTTAACCAATGCCCGAATTCGCCTTTTCGATCCTTCCATACTCATGAAAACCTTCAATTCTAAATCTCTAATCTAATTACTAACTAATTGATGTGAGAATTAGGGGAAAATTTTCACAGAAGATCGCCCCAATTCGCCTCTCTAAACCCTAACGGCTGCAATCTAAGAAAACAAGAATAATGAATAATGAATAATCCTCTTCAATTTCTCTAAAAATTACCTTAAAAGCTGCTGAAATCGGTGGTAGAGGGAGCCTACCATTGCCGGTAAGGTTCTGTCTTCTTTTCCTTTGTTGCCAATGCACCTACCGTTGGCGGTAGCTCCTCTTTGTGGTAACTGTTCGGAATCCTTTTATGTCATTTTCGCTTTGTTTTAAGCCATTTTCATTCTCTCTTCATTCTACCTTTCTTTGGCAAGCACCTAAAGCAAGAATGGGAGATATTAGACTTGCATGTATACTTTATACCTTAAAATCATCGAAAAACGATGAAAGTAACATATAAAATAATCAACAAAATAACCACTGTCAAATACCCCCACACTTATTCGTTGCTTGCCCTCAAGCAACAAAACTAAACTGACGGAAGGAAAGGGTATGAAGATTTTTGTTCAGATAGAAAGTTCATAGAAAACGACAGAGAGACCGGCCTTAAGCAATTAGCCACACAGGAGGACCAAAGATACAAAAGCAATGATACCAAAACAAAACTAAACTAAACTAAATAAAGGAAAAATAAAGCTTAAACGATGCCACTTCAGTAGAACACTTGACTACTCAACCATCAAGATAAAACAAAAAAAACGAGCACAAGATACACTCAACCCACCGCACTAACAAATAACCATTACATGCCAATAGTGTGCATGTGTATTTTGTTCATGCCGTTTTTCATAGAAACTAAGGAATGCTAAGTAATTAGCGAAACAAAATCCTTCAAATGACGATGCACAACAAGCTCATATTCTTCTAGTTCTTATTCATTCTAAGCCTTATTCTAAGTCGATCCCGGATTAGGTAGCACTATTCGGCTTGTAATGTCAGGTTTGGGACATGAATAAGGTACCAAACGAAGTAAATGGAGACGAGGACAAATGAGACAGAGCCAACGCAACCGAAAGGAAAGAATTAGCAATATTAGAGAATAACTTCGTAGCCACCTTTCGCTCTTCTCACTCACCCTTGACTATCTTACTCCATTTCTTTTGCACACCTTACTCAACATATTCACGTTTTTAGCCCTTAACATGAGGGAAAAATAGTGTTGTTATTTTCACGACACACTATGTACAAAAATGTAAGTACTACTCTTTTTTTCTCCTTTTTTTTCCCAGAAGCAAACAACTTTTCTCTCTTTTTATCAGCCATTTGTACCAGTTGTGAAACGCCCAATCTACCCCTTTTTTATTCATTTTTCTTTTCTTCACTCCTTTACCCCCACACTTATTTGTTACTCTCGCTTAAGATGGCTAAAAATATTATTCTAACATTGGCTCCACGAGGTGAGGTTTAATATAGTGTGAGTTTTAAGAGAATAAATAATAGAATGGAGTAAAACCCTTCGACATGAAGGCACAAATGAGGGAGCTAGAGGTTAATTTCATAAAAGAATAGGCAACACAAAAGCTAATCAGTACAATGTTAGCCTGAGACCATCATTTTTGGGACTAACTTAAACTAAGACTCTTCACTTCAAAGAACAGAACAATACAAGAATGCAGGCACGAACATGTAAGATTATTCTGTAAGTGTTGTTTCCAAAACGACCAAGTACTATGCCCTTTAGAAAATCCTAATAGTATCGCGATCAAGCATTCTGCCTAAGTGGCAAAAAAAAAATCTTTTTGGTTTTTTTTCAAATAAAAAAGATAAAGAAGACTAAGAAAAATTTCTAAATTTTCAAGTTATTTGATTGTTTTTGGATTTCTTTTGAATTTTCATACGGAAAACGAAAAAAATAAGAGTATATAGTACAGAGACAGAAATACCCCTCCCCCCTCCCACACACATAAAACCATATTGTTCTCAATGTGGGGGACAGACTAACCGAAAAATAAATAAACACATACATGGGAGGCGCTTCCGCAGATATAAAGCAGTAACACATAAAGAAAGCCATTCCCACACAAAATAAAATAAAACAAAAAAAAAACACATTTAGGAAGTAAGCAATGAAAATAATAAACATAAAACTAATACAGTAAGAGAAATAAGCCAAGAAACACAGTAAAGAAAATAAAAGGAAATAAGAGAAGAGAAAGCTCCCTATAGCAAACCGAAGTCCGCTTTGCCACCACCACTGCTGCCTTGATCAGTCATGAATTTGCGGTACAGGCGGGTGAGTATCACCTCTTGTCGATCGATGGATGCCCTTTGATTGGCCAACTCGTCCGCATGCCGGTGAGTGGACTCTACAATCTCAGCCAACTGGGCCCCATGGATGTCCTAAGTAATACAGAGATATTCGAGAGTAGTCAGCATCTCGTTCTTAAGGCTGCCATGGGGACAGTGGAGGGTTCATCCTTGTCGGAAACATAATAGGACTCATCATCCTCACTCTCCTCATCATCGGGCTGCAAAGAGGACGCCCCTATACCGGTCTGAGTGGTTTTCTTAATAGAATGAAAACCGGAAAGGTCACACTTCGGCAACCTGTCTTCCTCGGCCGGAGGGATCCAAACTTTATTCTTCTCGTCCCAGGAGTGCCTGATATATGTAAACGAGATGTGAAATCCTAATTACTACAATGCAAGGTAAGTGGACCTAAAAAAGTAGAGATGAGTTTCAACCCGAGTGTCGAATCTCTCAGGGAACGGACGAAGGTTCAAGTACTAATCGTGTTTCTAATGTCTAGTCAGAAAAAGAAAGGTGTCGTTGAAAAAGAATAAAAACTTAAAAGCAATTAAAAGAAAAGGAAATACTAAATGATTTTCAAAAGATTAATAAAAACAAGAGTTTGGGTTGGTGGAATCCCCCTAATCCTTGTTACTAATTCAATTGGAAAACTTTTGATGAAAAACGATATTGAATTAATTAAGTTAGGTGATCACTCAAATCGGGCAATTCCTATCTCTACGACGAAAGACACCCTACTTACTAACCCTTAGAGGATAATCTCTTTTCTCCCTAACAAATTATGAGTGTCATTAACTTAGGTGATTTAAAAGACCTAAAAGTGCAAAACATCACATCTCTAGTCAATTGCCCTAATTAACACCCAATTGGTTGCCCTAGATTGTTCTTCCTTCTTCAATTCCAAACAATCTTGCAAATAATCTAATCTCACGACAGTTAAATTACAAATAAACGCAATTGGAAGACAACTTAAATTAAAACAAACATCGAAATCAAGAAATTAAACCAAGAATTTCATAATCAAGAATTAGGGTTCAACCACAAAGTAAAAAATAAAAACTACTCACCATTCATATTAATAAAACTGTAAATTAATTAAAGAATTCAATAACAAGAAAAGGAAAAAGAAAATATAGGATTAAGTTTTGAAGCCGCAATTGAATCCCGAACGTCTTCTAAGATCGCTTCTCGAGTCACCAAGTCAAAGATCGAAATCTTGAATTAAAGTCTTCAATTCTTGAATCCGAGAAACTAGATCTTGCAAAAACTTGAAATTCTATAACTAAAGAAAATATGAAAGCTGGAATTTTAATGAGTGTTTAACTAATCTAATTACTCTACTCCTAATCTAAAATCTAACCTAAAACTATGTATCTAATCTATTCAAAACTATTCTAAATTGTATCTTAATTCTCCCTTACAATGGCTGCATAAAAGCCATATATATAGAGGTACAAATACAAGAAATCCACGCTAGAGTTGGAGTAGAAATGAAGAAACCGAGTTTGAAAAGGATTAGAATCACCCTTGCCAGCACTACCTACCGCTGATGGTAGGGTGAGGCCTACTATTAACGGTATGTATCGAGTTGCACATGCCCTGCCATTCTTGGCACCTACCATCGATGGTAGGTTACCTTTCCATGCAAGATAGGTGCGATCTTTTTGCCGATAGCTTCTATTTTTGTCGTTTTCGCTCCGTTTTTATTTCCTTTTCATTGTTTCTACTTCCGGAGGGTACCTAGACAAGAATAAGAGATATTTAGCAAAAATATATATTTTTACATATTAAAAACACCGAAAACAATCAAATTAACTTATAGAAAATGTAGACAATTATGCACTTATCAGTAGTTGTAGCCGTTGAATATAGTGGAATTGATGATCTGGGCCAACCCTGTGGACAATCTTCTTTCCCCTACAAAATTAACATTGAAAGAAGGGAAAACCTTAAAAAGTATAACAGGGTAAAGATGCACACATTTCTTAGTATTATCTCAACCTGTGTCGCGCATGGTGTGTATCATTAAGGAAACAATAGAAAAAAGGGGAATTATTATGAATTTTGTCAAGCATGTACATAGCAAAAATACGAACATCACTTTGTCTGTCCCCTTTTGGACGATGGTGTACACGACGAAGCAAGAGAGGGCACGGGGAAGAAGGGTATGAAAGTCACTCCCGTGGAGTATACAACAGCAGTCCATCGGACGTTTCCATATACCAAAATGCTGATAGCTTGCGTCGAAACTCCAATCGGGATCCTTATTAATGGACTTTCTATTGGAGTCCAAGGTGATCATGTTTTCCTCGTCCCGAATCCCAAGAATAGATGTGAGATGATCCCTAGTCAGAATAATTCTCACCCCTTTGGCAGTAGAAATAATTGTTTCTAGATGCTTGCCCGTTTTGTGGGTCATGTTAGCATAAAACTCACGGAAAAAGTTGGGGTAATAATGGCCAGAAAGGTGAAATAAAGGGACTCAACCTAATCCCCCAAAAAGTTGATCCAGTTTAAAATGTTCGATGACTGCCTCATTGAACGATTTTTCAATAATAATCTTAAGCGACTCCCTATTGGTTACCTATTTATGGGCTACCATAGAAAGATGCTCTGGAAAAGGTAAAATATATGAGTGTTGGGATCAGGTGAGGTCCTGCTCAACACGAGCCCGTTTGGATTTTGAAGAGGAGGCAACTACTTTCTTGGGTGCCATAAGGAGAGCAAAGAAAATTGAAATAGAAAGAAAACAGAAGGAAAATGAAGGTATAAAGGAGATGAAGGAGAAAACGAACAACACAACACAATCTTCGGACATAGAAGAAACCAACAGCACCAAAAAGTGCACAGAACTATAATTATCAATCTAACATAGCTTATGGGTGCAATGTGTACTATAAGTCCCATGTGTGTGAAAGTGTTAATCAAATAAACGAAACAGGCAATACTTAAACCAGTAGAACAAGCTCAAAAACACAAAAATACCCGAAATTTAGCATAAATGTTGACAATAGAAACTAAAACCAATAAGAGGCAAAAGAGTTTAGGAATAGCCTGGTATATTTCAACAAACAACCCGCCGTCGCTAATGTAATCATTTCGGTTTCTTTGCCTTGAATGACGTGTCATCGGAGGTCGCCGAAAGTGCTCGAAATTCTGTCGGAAAGCTCATTGAAAAAATCTTTTTCCAAATTTTTGCACTTTATTGTTAGTAGAACACAAGTAGACAAATATTACAAGTTAGTATATTGTACTTTAGAACTAAATTGAGAAAACAGTGAAAAATAATGAAAATGAGGAAAAGATGAAAACTTTTTTAAATAAGGAGAAATTGGTGTTAATGGGTGAATGGGGGATGTTGGGTGAAAGTAGTTGGTGAATGGAATAGGATAACAGAAGAATGGAGAAGGGAAAAAAAAGTAATGGCTGTGGGAAGAGGGGAAATTAGGAGAAAGGAGGAGAAAAGAAGCGAGAAAAAGAAGTAGAGAGAGGAGAAGAACAAACTAAGAGGAGGAGTGTGGCAGCTAGAGTGCTTGCCGGTGATGTGGAAGTCGCTGAAAAGTTGGAGTGAGAGAGATGTTCAGGGGGTTACAGGAGTTTAAGGAAAGAGGAGGAATCAAGAAATTAATTTGGGAATTTTGGATGAGAGAGAGAGAGAGAGAGAGTGTGGGGAAAATTGCTGAAAAATTCAAACAAAAGTGGAATTGAAGCCGATTGGGTCGTCCTTTGAAAAACCCGACCCACAGTTGTCCTTGGACCCTACAACGCACGGTACGGTAGGGCCTACTATCTGCGGTAGGCCTCTACCTTGCCGATCCCTTGTTTGCCACGGACCTACTACTGGCGATAGGTTTGACCTACCATCCGCGATAGGCCTCTACCTAGAGCCGATCCATTTTCTTTTTCTATAGTTTTGAACCCCGCTCATGCCTTCTAACATTATGGACTCAATTTAGCTCAGTGTCAGTCTTAAAGAAAGCGTTTCTTCTTTCCAAAACGATCTTATAAAAACAATGAAACCTAATAAGAAACAATTAAACGAGTACATAGTGTGATAATCTTACAAAATCACAAAACAAGAAATACTCCCTATTTAGGTGCTAAGAGCACCTCCCCAAACACGATCATTCAAGTGCTTCCTGGGCTTTGCCTCTTTAACATGCCGAACCGACACCCATTTCATTAGTCTTATCTTGAATTTAGAAGATAATTGTCTTCCTTTTTCATTGTCCTTTGGCCGTTCCTTACCCTTTCTTGGAATAATTCCCTGCACATTCATAGACACTTCATTAGGTTCATGATTAATCATGCACACAGTGTCTTGAACTTTGGATGAGGTAATCAAGAGTAAGGGAAATTTAAACACTATCTCATTCCTCTTGACCCTTAACACCAAATTTTCTTTTTCCATGTCTATTTGCACCCTTGAAGTACGAAGAAAAGGGCATTCCAGAATAATGGGAAAATCGACATCCTTGTCCATATCTAAAACTACAAACTCAACCGAAAAGATCAAATCTTTGACTTTGACCAATATGTCTTCTGTTACCCCTTTAAATATCTCACATTCTTAACTGCCAAATTAATCGACACCCTCACAGGACTTGGGGTACCTAGACCCAGATGCTCACACAGAGTAGAAGAGATGACATTTATACTGGCACCTAAGTCCGGTAGAGCCCTATCAACATTTACACTGCCAATGGTACAAGGAAAATAAAAACTCCCTATGTCTTCAAGCTTTTGTGGTAGTACGGATTTTTTCATCAGAAGGGCCGAAAACTCTTCCCCAAATACATGAGTGAAAGCTTCACGAAGCTTATCCTTCTTCGTGATCATGTCCCTTAAGTGCCTTACATGCTTGGGTACTTGCAACAAAAGATCACACAGAGGTAAGTTTATTTTTAGTTGAAGAAAATTTTTATAAACTCCCTCATCTCATCTTGAGTATAGTCTCGAACAAGTGCATCTGGGAATGGACTTCCGGTTTATAAGGAGCACTTGTCGACTTCTTCTTTCATGAATCTTCTGCTGAATCTGCATCTTCTTCATCACTTTTCCCAAATGATCGCATTTCCTCTTCGGTAAAACTTTCTTCTTCAATAATCACCCCTTCTTCCTTGGCTGAATTCTCTTTCTCAACTGTCACCGAGATAGCATTTACATGCTCTCTCGGGTTCAGTTCGTGTTGCTAAGGAGAGATCCCGGAGTCCTTTCTTATATAAGCTTCACAAACTGCGCAATTTGTTTCTCCAAGTTTCTAATAGAGGCTTCCTGATTTCTTTGGGTGGCTTCGATGGTGTTCATTCTGTTTTCCGTCGCAGTCATAACCTTAATCATAAACTTTTCCAGATTTTTCTTTGCCGATGGGGGATGATTCTATGGACATGCTTCAAAGGGCAACAGTGGAGGAAGGCCCTGTTCTGGAATCCCGGGGGATTTGTGGTCTCTACTGTCCTTGGCCATCCCAAGAAAAGATGAGATGGTTCTTCCATCCCGGATTATAAGTGTTAGAGTAGGGGTTGTTCCCAGGTCGATTCCCCTAGACATAATCAACTTGCTCTGGTGGGCCTCCCATACTCAGACATTCATGATTTGGATACCCCTCGTTGCAGAAGTCACAGAACATGACCATCTGATTTGGTTTACTTGAAGATCTAGTGTCCAAATTTCCCAATTTTTGTTCAATCATGGCCGTCAGTCTATCTTCAATGGCCGATATTGCTTCAACATTAAGTACTCAACTTGCCTTCAGCTTTCACCTCTACCCTCTACAGGTATAGCTATTCCTTGTTATTTGCTCGATGAGCTCATATACACGTTGAGGAGTCTTGTGATCTGTAGACTCTCCAGATGAGGCGTCTATCAGCTGTCTCGCCCCAAAAGATACTCCATTATAAAAGCTCTAGATTTGTATCCCAAAATCCAGACTGTGATGAGGACATTTTCTGAGTAGTTCTTTCCGACGCTCCTAGGTCTCGTATAAACTTTCACCATCAATTTGTTGCAACGACAATATCTCACTCCTCAGCTTTGTTGTTCGCCCTGGAGGAAAGTACCTCCCTAGGAATTTTTCTGCCAATGAGTCCCATGAAGTTCTAGACCCTAATGACAATGATTTAAGCCAAGAATTTGCCTTCTCCCTTAGAGAAAATGGGAAAAGGCAAAGCCGAATATCGTCTTCTGAGACCTCGTTAATCTTAAAAGTGTCACACACCTTAGGAGTTTTGAGCGTGAGCTATCACTCATGTAGTGGCAAGGACCCGCAATCTTTGAAGCATAGTTCAAGTGAAACAAATCCCGCCTTTTCCTTCTGCCAAAAATATTGAATATTGGAAGCTTGAATGATATGGTAAGGTCCCTTTAACACTTTTCAAGCATTCGGAAAACAACAAACACGCCGGGACTTTCCTCACGGAAGGAAAGCACCCAGAAACCAGAAAGAAGAGAAATAATATAATAATAAAAGACAAGCAACGTGGAGAATCTCGCCTATTGGGATTCGTCCCAACATTAGAACTCTGGTCACATTTCTGGGCCAGGATCGATAAGTGGAAGTCATAAAAAAGAGATCTTTCTAAGAAATTCCTCTACGTGCGCGTTGGGATCCTCTTCCGGAAAACCATCAAACTGGATGTTGTTCTCCAACATATGTATTATATTCGGATTGATATGAAAATTGTTGGCTTTAACTCTTCGCTGTGCTATGCTCGATTACATCCCAGAGATGGATGGTCAGGCATAGTCAACCATAGTTCGCTCTGCCATTGGTGGATGTGGCTTGAAGAGTGGATTCTCAATCGATGGAACTTATGGTTCGTCTTCCACCATCTTGACGATTGCTGCAGCTCTTACTGCTGCCATGTCGAACTGTAGTGTACGTTCCAGCTCTAGATGAAATGGTTCTAGCTCCTCCCCTTCTTTGTCGGGGCATAAACTAGCACCACTCAATTGCAACAAATAAAGCAACATGCTTAGATCCACTTGATGAACACCCTTAAATAATGAAACGAAAAGTAATTGAATATTGCCAAATAAAGACCAATTCAACTTATAAATGCAATAACAAAACAAAACAAAAGAAAATGGAAAAGTAATAAAACGCAACAAAAATGAAAAAGTGACTAAATCACCAAACAACGGTATTTCCTTAAACTTTTCGGTTCCCTGGCAAAGGTGCCAAAAACTTGATGTTTAAAAAATTAGAACGGGGGCTCCTAATCACTACAATGTAAGGTAAGTGGACCCACACTATAGAGGTGAGTTCAACGCGAGTGTCGTATCTCTCGCCGACAGACAAGGTTCAACTACTCTATCGTTTATTCAATGTTTAGCCTAAAAGTTGTTGTTGAAAAGATTATAAACTAGACGAGATATTACAGAAGCTATAACTGGAAACCAATGAACAAATATAAAAAAGAATCTATAAAGCAGAAGTTTGGATCTCGGGATCCCCCTAATCTTGTTACTACTCCAATTGATTGATTCTTATTGACAAATTGGGTCATCACATTCTTAGTTGAGCGACCTCTAGCTCTATGTGAAAGCCGCCCTATTTACTAACCCTTAGACGAGAATCTATTCTCTCCCTAACAAGTTATGAATGCTATAAACCCAGGTGATAAATGGACCTAAAAGTGCATCATTCTATCTCTGGTTTAATGCCCTAATTAATCCCTAAATTGATTGCCCTAGGGTGTTCTTCCTTTTTCAATTCCAAAATCTAAGTTTGTGACACTTAAATTGCAGGAAAATATCAATTAAAGAACAATTCAATCATCCAGAACATTCAATTTTAGAAATATCAATTCAATTTCATAGAAACCAAGGGTTCAATCCTTAATCCAAACTATAAAATACTCGCTATTCATAATATAAAATTGAAATTAAACGATTAAATCTATAAGAGAAGGAAAAGAAAAGCTCACTATAAAATCATCCACAACATTCAATTTCAGAAATATCAATTCAGTTTCATAGAAACCAAGGGTTCAACCCTTAATCCAAAAAATAACATTACTCACTATTCATAATGTAAAACTGAAATTAAATAATTAAAATCTATAAGAGAAAGGAAAAGAAAAGCACAAACAATAAAATTACTCACTATTCATAATGTAAAATGATCTTGGAGGCTGAATTGCAATCCCAAAATGCACCCGAGCTCGTCTCTGGAGTTGCTCAACCGATGCCTGAATTCTCCTTTTCGATCCTTCAATCCTTTTGAAAAACTTCAATTCTAAATCTCTAATCTAATTTCTAAGTTTTTGAGGTAAGAACTGGGGGAAATTTGTCATGTAAGATTGCCCCAATTCGACTCCCTAAGCTCTGATGACTTAAAAGCTGTTGAAATTTGGACCTACCGTCGCCGGTAGGTCTCTATCTTCCTTCTCTCTTTTGTGCTAGGAGCCTACCCTCACTGGTAAGGTTCTGTAAAGAAATGGCCGTGCAAGATATCATAAGTTTTAATAATACCAAAGTGGCCCATAAGACCACTCCTATGAGCCTCTTTAACCAACAAAGTTCTAATGGAACCACTAGGAATGTGAAGTTTTCCTTCTCTAAAGAGGAACCCATTCTTCAACTAAAACTTATCGCAAGGAGTAATTAAACAAGAATCAAACACACTTCTAAAGTCATCATCACTAGCATACAACTCTTACATAATTAAGATCCAAGCAAGTGAGAGTACTGTAAAGAAGTAAATAGAGTATACCTTCTCGAAAGAGCATCCACCACGGCGTTCTCCTTATCCTTCTTGTAACGGATGACATAAAGAAAGGTCTCTATGAACTCCATTCATCGAGCATATCTTTTGTTAAGCTTTTGTTGACCCTTCAAGTACTTTAAAGATTCATGGTCAGTGTGGATAACAAACTCCATTGGTCACAAGTAATGTTGCCAATGCTTCAATGTCTTGACCAAGGTATACAAATCCTTATCATAGGTGCCATAGTTCAAGGTAGCCCCAACAACTTTCCACTAAAATAGGCTATGGGCTTCTTGTCTTGCATAAAAACTCCTATAATTCTTACCCCTGTGCGTCACACTCAATTTCAAATATCTTCTCAAAGTTAGGCAGGGTGAGGAGTTGAGTATTGCATAACTTCTCTTTCAAGGCCGTGAAAAACACTTCTTGAGCTTCTCTTCATGTAAACCCATTAGTCTTCTTAATGACTTCGCTAAGAAGGCTAGCAATGGTGCTAAAGTCTTTGATGAACCTCCGATAGAAGCTTGCCAACCTGTGAAAACTTTGAGCTTCGGTGACACTTTTTAGAGTTGGCTATTCTTTTATTGCCTTCACCTTTTTCAGATACACTTGCAAGCCCTTAAAACTAACAATATAACCAAGAAAGGTAATTCTTTTCAAGAAAAACTCACATTTATTCAAATTGACACACAGTTGCTCTCTCTTAAGCACAAGACATACTTGCCTAATATGATGCAAATGATCCACATATATCTTAGTATAAATCAAGGTATCATCAAATTACACAACAAGAAATTTCTCAATGAAATTATGCAAGACATGAAGCATCAATCTCTTAAACATGCTAGGTGCATTAGTAAGTACAAAAGGCATGAATAACCACTCATAAAGACCGAAATCGATTTTGAAAGTGGTTTTCCACTTATCTCCCTCTTTTATTCGAATTTGGACAACCTGACTTCAAATCAGTTTTAGAGAAAATCATGGAACCATGCAATTCATCAAGTTAATCATCTAGTCTAGGAATGGAATGATGATATTTAATATTGATGTTTTTGATAGCCCTGCAATTTACACACTTCTGCCATTTACCATAATTCTTAAGGACAATAAGTATGGTACTACGAAAGGACTAAGGCTCTTTCAGATGTGCCCCTTAGCAAGTAGCTCATCTAATTATCTTTGAATTATTTTGATCTCCTCGGGTGATCTTCTATAAGAAGGTCAGTTCGGTAACACAACTCTGAGCACAAAGCCAATTTGATGTTCTATGTCTCTCAATAGTGGCACCCTCCTGGCACCTCCTTGGGGAAGACATCTTTGAACTCCTCGATGATACCTACAATTTCTTGAGATAAAGATGAAAGAATCTCATTGGAAGACAAATAAGCTCCTTTGTACATAAGGAGTAGAACCGATTCTTTCGCATCTATCACCTCACATATCTCACTCTCTTTTGCGAAAAAACTCATTCTAGTCTCTCCTTTTCTCTCGTTTATTACCACTCCCTACTTCTTTGCTCTATCTTGATTTTCCTCTTTCTCTTGAAACTCTCCACTCTTTTCTTTTTTCCTCTACCCTCTTGCCCTGTTCTATATTCTTCTTGAAAAGGAGTAGAGGTTTAAGTGAAATCTTGATCCCATCCTTCTCAAAAGGATAAGTATTCTTAAAACCGTCAAATTGCCATGACCTTCCAAATAAGAGATCTCCGGCTTGTATAGGTTCGTAGAAGATCTCATCCATGTACCTCTCGATGGCAAAAGATACCAACACCTGTGTTGTAACCCATACCTCTCCACTATTATTCAACTATTGCAAACGGTAACGTTTAGAGTCCTTGATGGTTGGAAAGTTTAACTTATCTATCAAATAGGTGTTAATATATGCCCTAAGACCAATTGACTCACATTTATGATTTATTAAGCATGTATTTTTGAATTGTATTTTATGCTTTTGGTCATCAAGTATGTGACTTGATAGTAAAACCCATATAGCTAATAAAATACTATTCTTATTTGTCCCTAGTTTATTACATCTTGTAAACTAGTGTGAAGTTGATTGATGGTCAAGTTTTACTGATCATGAATATGAGATATAAAATCAATTCATAAATACATATTGAGAATATTGTAATGGACATGACCCAAAGTGAAGAAGAAATATTGCATGGGTTTAAGTTATAAGTATTTCTTCTCAGTTTTATATTTGGAGTCCTTTGAACTAATGTTTCTTGCATGGGGAGAAAATATGTTTTGACATAGTCAAACATCACTTTTAATTAGGTGATCATTTTGACTTTTGGTTGGCTTATTTTCACGTCATGGCTTGATTATTGGAGATAGTGAAAGGGATTTGTCCCTCTCTTTTTAGAGAGAGATATCCATGGGCCCCTTGATAAGGAAGACTGGAAAATATGCATGGCCATGCTCAAATAAGTATTAATAAGGTGTTATTAATATTATTTGTTAGAACAATCTGTCTGGTGATCAAGTAAATGGTTAATTAAGTTTTATAAGGATGACTTGATCCATGCCTTATACTTAATTAGGCTATCGTGTGACAAAAGGACTAAATATTAAATCTGATGCTAGGTTATTATTACATTTACTTAACTTGGGTAAGCATAATGTCTTGCTAGAGGCCGCTTATGTTTTGTGAATAAATGTCTAGGACATTTTTCATTCACTGCCAACGTTAAGTGAACCTACAAGGTCACACGCATAGACGATCTTGTGAGCATAATGTCCACGTTCAATGAATCTAGATTGTGTCCAGATTCGTTGAACGTATACAAAAGGGGAATTAGATTCCATATTGTATTTTCTGGTAAGTTAATAAGTAATTAATTTTATTTAATCGAATAAATGAAATTAATTACTTAATATTACTCATCCAACCGTTGGATAATTATAGGAATAGATGGACGAGATTAAACTGTCATTAGATGATAGTTAGGGTTTCGATATCGACAGCTATAAAAGGTTATGTTAACCTTTTCTTGGTGGCCGTCCTTTATCTGATTAAAGAAAAACAAAACCCTAAACCCTAGAACGGCGATATAGTATCTAGCCTCCTCTCTCCGAAATACGACCGATTACCAGATAGTCAAGATCAGTTCTGAACAGTTTTCAGAACACAGAAGGGGCTAGCATCCCGATCGTTTGCAGAGGAGTTCGTCGCGTGGATACCAGTAGAGGGCGAAGCGTACAAAGCAGCGCATCCACAATGAACAATCAAAACATTGAGGTAATTTCTATTCAATCGGTTTTTCTAGTATGTGCAGATCCTGTTGGTGGATTTTCGTAGTTTTATTTTACTTTGTTTTTGCCTACGGATTCCAACAATCGGTACTTGCCACATTTGTACAACTTCCACTATCAATGATGACATCCTAAGCCTTGTTATCTTTGTTGCATCTTGTGTGGAAAATATTCCCCCTTTTTGGCTTGAACCATTTTCAAAAGCTTGAGAGTTAAGAGCTCTCAGGACAACTAAGACCTCCCCCTCATAAGGTGATTCCTAATCGGGCTCTTCCTCTTCTTGCTCCCCTTCATCTTCATCCTCGGAAATGACTTCCCCATTAGACCTAATAATCATGACTTTCTTGGTAGGACAATTGTTGGAGTAGTGGCCATATCTATTTGCACTTGTAACATTGAATATCTCTAGCTCTACTAGGTGCCATTTCCATCTTGCCTTTATCCTTGGCCTCTTCTTTTTCCTAGAACCCTTCTTTGGAGGCTATCTTAGGAGTGTCATCTCTCTTCAATGTAGTAGGCTTGAACGTAGAAGTTACTGGCTTGGAAGAAGTGAATGGAGTCTTGTAGGACACATGACTCTTCAATTGTTTCTCCATCTTCATAGCCTTGTATTCATCTCATGTAATTCCATATAAGCTTGAAGCTCCAAGGTGTGGGCTATGTCTCGTTCAAACCACTCATGAATCTAGCCATTATAGCCTCACGATCTTCAACAATGTTTGCTCTTATCATGGCTACTTCCATCTCCTTATAATAATCTTTCACGCTCTAGCTCCCTTGCTTGAGATTTTGAAACTAGTTCACCACTAAAAAAATTAGATTTCCTAACATGGGTTTTTCTAACATTTCATTGCTGATGTCAGTAATATGTAGTTCCTGATTTGTCAAAATTAACGGAATAATAATATTTTTATAAATAATTATATATTTTTCAAAATAGATATAATATGACATTTTTTGGTGTCACTTATTTTCCATAGCGGGAGGCCAAATTCCATCCAACATTCCGCCAAACAATTTGAGGAAACTGTGCCAAAAGTAGATATGAGAACAATTTCGTTCTGTCATAGTTTATACCTAAACAAAATTTTTATGTATAAAGTTCAAAAAGGACAAAAAATAATTCCCTATTCTCTGCCCATCGTCTACAGTCTAGTTTGGAAGTTTAGGAGAGGAGAGAAAAGAAGTGAAAAAAAGAGAAGAGAAGAGAAGAGGATAGGAGAATAGGGAAAAGAAGGTGAAGTGATTTATTCAAATGTTGTTTGATAGTTTTGGGTGGAATAGGAAAGACGTAGAATCTTTTTTTATGGGGGTTCGGAGGGAAGTTGAGAGAAAGATATTTGTTGACAAA
This sequence comes from Catharanthus roseus, assembly GCA_028651295.1. NCBI lineage: Eukaryota > Viridiplantae > Streptophyta > Magnoliopsida > Gentianales > Apocynaceae > Catharanthus > Catharanthus roseus. The sequence goes on along the minus strand of JAPQWS010000165.1, from coordinate 2,673,775 downwards.
AGTAACCTTAAGAGGAGAGAATAAAATAATAATAATTATGCAATTTGTTATTATTTATAAGGATAAACTAAGTATTTATACTATTTTTTAAAAGTTTCACTCAATTTCCTTCCCTTCTATCCTACTTTAGGAAGGAAAGAAAATGGAGAGAAAGACCTCTATTTTCCCTCTCCACTCCCCTCCCTTTCTTTCCCTTTCTCTACTTAAAAATCTCCAAAATCAAATCCCTATATCTCCTTTTCCTCCCTTTCTCTTCTCTTCTCTCCTCTCCAAATCTTCCCATCCAAACTAGGGCTAGTTTTGGAGTTTAGGAGAGAAGGGAAGAGAAGGGAAATAGAGAGAAGAGAAAATGAGAAAAAGGAAAAGAAGGTAAAATGATTTATTCAAATGTTGTTTTGGAGTTTTGGATAAATTAGATGGGAAGTGAGATTTTCTTATTTAAGAGTTTGGAAAGAAGTAAAGAAAATGATAACTTTTGACAAAAATAACCATGAAACTAAAGAATGTAACATGTGATAAATGATATAATTTATTTTTATTTTTAAAAATATAATAGGCCTTTTAAAACTATTTAAAAAACTCCTCTCCACTTATTTCCTTTTCATCCTGCTTTAGAAAAGAAAGAATTTGGAGAGAGTGAGAAATTTATCTTCCCACTTCTCTTTTTTTCTCCATTTCTTCTCATTAAAAACTTGTTTAACCTCTTGTTAACGCCTTTTTTCTCCCTTTATCTTCTGTCCAAATCATCCCAACCATAGAAAGACAAATAGCTCTTCCACTGATCCCTCCCTTACGATTCCTCCTCCCATTTTCCCACCAGTCTGACTGCTACTTCTTCGTTTTTTTCCCCGCCCCTCGTAATCGATCGTCTTCTATCGAAGTTATGTGTGCTATATTTTCTCTGTTTTTTTTTTTTTTTTTTAATTTTATCTCTCACTGATGGCCGTTTACCTCAAATTTCAGCGTCGTTGAAAGCAATGGAGAATCGATTTGAGCCGCGATCGAAAGTTAGTGGAGTAGGGTAACTTTTACTATCGATTTCTCCTATGAAATTTTACCTTTCACCGACTGTCGATCACGTTTCCTTGTTTCAGAGTCCAAGTATAAGAAAAGCAAAGCAGAATCGGAAGGCTTCCTCTCGGCTTCAATTAATTGGCACGTTTCTCTCTGTCTTTATTTGACTTAATTTTTATTGGAAAATCTGTCGGATCTGTTCTACTCTATGAGCGTGATAGTTGAATAAGAAATTTTATTGATTTTGAGCTTTAGACTAAGTAAAGGCTGCGTCTTTGATCTTCCAAGTGATGTACAAGGAATTTACTGTGCAAATTTTCGAATTTTAATTTCATGCAGCTATTGATGTATACCAGGCGTGAAATACTATGTGATTTTTTTCTTCTTTTTTTTCTTGCTTTGTGGGTTCTTGTTGATATGGTAATTTTTGGCATCTTGTACTGCTTGGAGCTCCCCAAAAATTACAGAGAATCAGATGCGGATCCAGTGAGTCTTTGCTAGTTTCTTCGTCAATTCATTGGAACATGGAATCCATATATATATATATATAATTGAGGTCTATATTTGAATAATTATATGATCTAATGTGTATGAGTGTTTTTAGTTATTTTAGTAATTCACTTTTTTATGGACTTCTACTGTGCATGTTCTCTGTTTCATTATTTCACGTTGGATGAAGGGATTGGACCGATTCCTCGCTGCTAATTGTTCTCTTGCTTTTATCAAGGATAGACAATGGTTCTGTTGCTTTATGAAGGCATCAATGACTTTAGTGAGATCATTTACTTACATATTTTATTTTCTAGAAAGTTCATTACTTTTTCTGGAAAAGACGTGGTTCTTCGTAAACAAAAGTTTGATATGTAGTAGAAAAGTGGAGGATCTATGCTTTTTTACTTGTTAGATTCTTATGCTTGGTATGTTCTCTTTTTGGGTTTCTAGAGTTCCTGTTCCTCTATAATATGATATCATGATATCTTGTGTATTGATTTGGTTGGTGGGAGTTGGAATGTGCATATTATTTTCTATAAGCTTTCGTGCTTTTTTCTCTTGTATATTACTGTTTTCTTATATATTTCTTTTCTTCTTCTTTCGATTTGTGTATGTGAATATTTCACAAGTTTCTTTATGTCATAATCTTGTATACATTGCACTCTTATTTGGCAGTGTTTAATAGAAACGTAAGTTGTGTTAAATTCTTGGTATCCTTTTAATTTTAGGTTGAGTTCTTCCCTTTAAGATCCATTGTCTCAGCTTGTGCAAGATAATTTACTGGAAAAACTAGAAGTAGATCAAAGAAATCATACCAAAGACCATACTACAACATCTTCAGACATTATTTCTATCTTGAATAATATCTATCATAAAGTATATCAGAAACTATTGTCTTTCTGTTATTGTTGATGCAAGCATAATTCTTAGTTCAATCTTTATGGTGTGAATTAATAGTAAGCAATTTGCTTTCTAAACCTTAAGTTGATGGGAATTTCTGTATCAATTATCTTCTGTCCTATTCACTTAGGTAGACTCGTTATTTGTTTCCTTCTCTAGCTCTTTTTTTGTGAAACATTTATCTCGCAAGGCTACATCCACGTCATTGATCCAGAAACACACTGATTTGATTATAAGTAACCTGAATACATCTATTTTTTTCTTTTTGTGCAGTGCAATAATGATGGGTCTCATGCTACATGCAAATGCAAAACAGTTGACTAAAACGCAGAAGTATAAAGAGGTTCTAAAAGTTTTCATCATGGGAGAAGTTAGTCTCTAAAGAGTATATAGATCTGTGGAATGTATTTAAATTCTAATTTCTTATGCATAGGATTAGTGGTACAAGTTCTCGATATTCTGTTCTAAAGAAAACAAGGTGAAAACATGAATTTGATAATTAGGAATAACTTTTCAAGCTTCAAGAATCATTTTATTGTTTTGATCAGGTGAATAAGTGGAGTGCTTGTATGAGCCCTATCATAATATCATTTTGTGATTTCTCCTCTTAGGAAAATTTCAACAATTATTTTGAAAGAAAAAAAAAAGAAACTTTCTTCTCACAGATGGGAGGTTTCATTATATCGAGACATTTGCGAGCTAAATTGTTTCATATATAAAGTTCTTCACACAATTGTTCACCAGGTAGTATGTTTCACCACTAAGTTCCTAATTTCATAAAGTGGATGATTTTGGTTTGAATGAGCTTTGCTACTGTTCCATGCAGATAGAGAAAATTAAGAGATATGATCACTCGTCACGTCAATTAGCAATTTCATCTGAATACTTATGCTGGTTGTCTTGGAAGTTTTAGCTTCTATCAACAAGAATTAAAGAATGCGCCCATTCACATCCCCAGAGAAAATAATGACATTTCCAAAATTGCATCTTAATCCACTCTTTTAGTAAGATCACAACATAATTAACTTGTGGTTTCCGCGGATGAGGACCAGGAAAGATGATTGAGCAATATGTTTAGTTATTTTTCTTGCTACAAGTTCTTTTGTCATTCTGAAATTTCCTTCATTCTACTGCACTTCCTTGTTGGTCAGATTATCTGGCATTATGGGTTCAGTGGGACAGTAGAAGTTTATGGGCTAAAGCAATTTGTAATTTAATGAAATTGAATGCACAAGACCGTCAGTGACATTTGGTTGTAGTTCAATAGATGCATTCACAATGAATTTTTTCTTTTATACCTTTTCACTTTCAGATGTGATATGTTACGTATAATATGTTTTGCTAGTTTTATTCTAGGTTAATTACATTAAATTATCTGTTTTGCTAGTTTTATTCTAGGGTTAATTACATTAAATTATCCTCATGTGTTTGGTCATTTTCACTTTACTACTCTAACGTTATGTTTGTAACACTTTTAGTATCTTCTGTTTAGATGACACTTCAAGAAATTTCTTTTATCTTGTTTTGTCAAACAGATATATAATTTTTATATAAACAGATGTCGTGAATGGGGATTAGTGACAGATATTTATGCTATAAAAATTTGTGTAAGGACAAAAATTATTGTTAGGACAACCTCCTATTCTTGAAACTTTTTTCTGAGAAATATTCTTGGCGCATTTTTCTTGAGAAATATTTTGACACTTTAGAAGGTTGTAATTTAAATAATTACTGTCCCTTTCAAATGGCATAGATGTGTGCCTTGTGCATTTTAAAATGTCATTATATACAACTTTTATGACATGTATCTTTGTCAAAATATACATGTATAGTAATACTTGTATGGGTCATAAATTATTGGAATTTGTTTGACCCTTGCATATTGTTCGACATAAAAAAAGCGTTTGTATATTACATGTAAATGTCAACAAATATGTATTTACTGACATGGGCTTGTGACATTTATCAATGTCAGAGTCCATTCGACATCACTACAGACGCTTTTTTATAAGTCAGTAGAAATTAGATGTCACAATATACATCGACAATTAAAATTGCTACTATACTTGGGTAAATTCTGTAGTGGTGTAGAGATTTCTACGATAATGTGTAGGTATAAACCTCTTCGTCATCAAAGTCCTCAATTCCTCCCAATCTTTCCAGGCCTCCTATTTGTCACCAATTGATCTCACCAAATTGCTACATAATTGGTAAACTTAACCACTGCCAACCTCATCTTAGTGAGCTTCGAAAAATTGTGACAGTCAAATACTAACTCTACTTTATTTTCCCACTCAAGATAAGCCGATAGATCCTCTTGCCTTGGAATGAAAGAATTTTTAACTTGATCTTGCCAAACTCCCTCTCTTCATAATAATCCTCTTCATCCCTATATAGCTCCCTTTCATACCTTTCTTGACCCCTATCGTACCTCTCTTGCTTTCTAGGTATCCTTACAAACTCCCTTTAAAACCTCTACCAATCCCTCTTCCATTCCTACCTCCCTCTCTAGGACCAAACCTGCCTCCCTTTAAGCTCCCAAAGGTTGAAAGCTCTCTTGGAAGTTTTGGGAGAGATCATCTCTAGCTTCATAAGTGGCATGGGGAGAACATCATCTTCTCCCATCATTTTTGTTGGGGTAAGGTTTTCAAGGTTAAGGACTCCCCTCCTTTGGATGAATGCGGAATCTTGTCCATCCATCCGAGCAAAGAGTGCACCAACATTTCTTTCCCTATTGCCCATTTGGTGTTGAACAGACTTCAAGGTCAACTAATTCTTGATGGTTGGATCACTAGGGCCATCATTGTTGTTCTGAGATTGTTCTTCTTCTCGAGATATCATAAAAGTTTAACAAGTAATAAGTTCCTACAAAATAAAAAACAAATAATGGAAAATAAAGACCTCGCATCTCCCTAAGCGTATCACTCAACCTTGATTTGCTGAACCCCGTGTTTGTCACCACCTCTCTATCGCTTTTGTAAAATTAGTCTCACCCTCTTGCCTCTTTATATTCCTCACCTACTAGAGTTGCCTAATAGCTTCTAAGTCTTCCAAGTTACCAAGTAATTCCAAAGGAGTTTAAGCAAGCAATTCCCAAATAACAAGATATCAAAGATCAAGAGACATTTTCACAAACACTTGGAGTACATAGAATTTCAAAAATCAATTCAAGAGTGTGAACCAATAAAAGTGTTAATCCTCACAAAAGATAACAAAGCACTTAGCAAATTTGATCAAAAAAATGCTACAAATCAAAGCAAAGACAGTGGCAATCCAAATTTCAGGAATTCAAGAGTACTAGCTTGGATTTTCAGAAAACAGATCATCAATTTAAGTTATGCCATTTTTGTGATATCTCAGTAATTTCTCAATCAAACCAACTCAAATTTGTTGGAAATGCTCCACGATCAAGTAGGATTGCCAAAAAAAAAAAAAAAAAAGGTTTCATGCAATTTGTAGTTCATTTATTATACTTTTCAATCTATTCTTTGCAGATTACTTGTACTGGCCGGAAAATTTTTCCTAATTTTCTTGCTTTTCAATTTTCTTTCAATTGGCCTTTGTATAAATGAAATTCAACAATCAAAACACATAATTTTCACCTCATAAAGAGATTAGCTTGATACTACATGATATGAATTCCTCTAGGCTTCTTGTCCAACCTTGCCCAAGAATCTTCTCTCCTCAATAATGTCTTTGAAAGCTTTGATATGGCACAAACTTGAAGAATAACAAAAGGAAAATTCCAACAAAAACAAAGAAAACAAACTTCTCTATCTAGAAGAGGAATCAACAAGGATTATGATGAATCCTCACCTATCCCTCATTTAAAATAGAATACCTAATACCTAGCAACATTAACTAGAAAGTTAATGCCTCTAGGGAATATAGTATTTGGGGAAGAACAAGAACTCTTGAATTCCAATTCAAGAGTTAACTTGCCCAAAATATAATTGAAATACTACATTACAAGGAAGAAGAAGAAACTCCAAGGACCCTAGTTTTCCCCTTCAACTTTACAAATTCAATTCATTGTGTCTTCAAATAGCTAAAAAGAGTATTTATTGATCTCTTGGTGTTTAATTCCAAGCCCTAGTTGCTCATTAAACCTGAGTAAAGTAGATGGGAACTTTAAGCCACTTAATTACAAGTCAAGGCTTCAAGAAATTCATTACACTTAAAATCAACAAAAGATCGCATTGTTAGAGGAACACGCTCGTGTCTGAGGTCCCATTAGCTGGTAGGAGGTCCCTTACCATTGGCAGTAGGCTTCGAGTTGCCTCCCTCTTGATGTTTGATCTCTCCAAGTCTTCCATCATTGCCTCTTTTGATTCCTTCACTTGCACAATAGAAATTAAGAGTATTTTCGCACCTCTTCTATCTTTCTCCTTTTGTTTCAACGCGTACCAAGTGAGATCTTGAAAACTCTTCTCGAACAAGGCCACCTTTCCTATCTGCTCCTCCATCTTTCTTGCCATGACCCTTGTATCCATCTCTTACGCATCCCAGGTCATATCAAAATTGAACTCCAGTCCAAGTTGTAATTAAGATCCAAGTAATTATAGTAGAAGAATCTACAAGTTCAAACAATGAACCTAGAAATTGGAAGAAATTCACGAGACCCACTTGTAGAAAATTTGAGGAAACTTCATGAAATCTTGAAGAAAATCACTCAAAAAACCTAAGAAATCGAAATAATATTGCAAGGGTGGTTAATTTCTTGAGTTAACATTCATGGATAATCAATCTCCTTCAAAGAAAAGGAAGAACCCTAATGTTTCTCAAAAGAAAGGAGCTTTAAAGCTGGAATTTTCATAAAATAATCAAAGGTTTTTTTATTTATTCAACTCCATAATGAGATATTTATATATGCCAAGCCTTACTACTGCTTAGACCATAGTCAAAGGGAGTTAAAACCCCTTAAATTACACTTAAAATAACATAAAGTAGCTGATAATTGAATATTTATTTGTTTACTTGAGTTTAAAAATAAGAAGAAGAGTGCTTGTCTTGATAAGTTTGAGATCTTGATAAATGGTACTTAATTGGGATTATTATATATCTTTTAAAAAGTTTATTGTTTATTTGACTTTGTGGGTATGTCGTCTGCAAACCCTCACGAGACCATACTCGTCCACTAAGGATAACTTAGGGGTTTAAAGGGCTTGTTGCACATGCTAAGTGCAATCGTGAGTCCTACGAAAGTGGCTAGTTAGTTTTTCTTTTTATTCTTTATTTTTGCTTGAGGACTAGCAAAACTTAGGTGTGGGGGAGTTGATAGAGTCGATTTTTAATACAAATAAACACCTTAAGTTTTAATTATTAGCCTTTGAAAATATTTTATTTATTTATTAGTCATAATTATTATATTTAATTTATTTTATTTATCTTTGTGCGATTTCTAAAAAAGAATGGAAAATAAAGATTCCATATTAAATTTGGTAAAGGGAAGTCATAGATATTTGAATCCTTTAAGGATTAGGATTAAAACTTTAGCAGAATCCTTTAAGGATTAGAACTTTAGTATTTGAATCCTTTAAGGATTAGGATTTTGCTTCTCTTTTGTCTATATATAGAAATACAGCAGCAGTAGAAAAAAAGACAGCAGGAGCAGAAAAATTTCTGCAGCAGAAATTCCAAGAGATTCTAGAAGAAGCAGAAATTCCAACAATAGCAGAATTTTCCAGCAATAGCAGAAAAATTCCAGCAATAGCAGAATTTTCCAGCAAGCTTCTAATTAAAAGAAAGCCATGATCTACTCCAAGAAATTGGTTCCTTCTTTCCCTTTAGCCATGAACTAAATTTATTTTTAGAATCTTGATGAAACCCTAGCCATGTGACTTTGGTTTATTTTATTTTTGGGAGATTTATTCTATTATTTATGTGATTGCATATCTTGGGATGTTATTGGTTTCATGCAATTAATTCTTTGTGATTGTTCTTGTAGAATAATTATTTGGGTTAATTGATATTTTTATCCATGCTTAATTCTTGTAGTCTTGAGTATGAGAGATATGTAATTTTTGCAAGTATATTGTGGGTTTTAGAATTGAATAGTTCATGCTAATTTTAGATGATTTACGTCATAGGAATGAATAAGTCATGCTAATGGTTAGATGGATTATGTCATGCATTTAAACACAATATATTTCTTTAGTGAATCGAAGCTTGTAGCCTAGATCACCACATAAATGTTTAATCTTTTCTCCCAAATAAAATTAAATCATTGTTATATAGGTTAGTGGTGGATTCAAGATTCTAAATCATCTTCTTGGGTTAAGCTCTTGTTATCTTTAATTTAATTATTTTATTCATTAGTTTTAATTATTTTAGTAATAATTCTTAGATAACAAAATTTGATTCTTCTTTTTATAAAATTAATTTAGGAATATAATAATTTAGGTAGTTAAGCCTTTCTCTGTGGTTCGATACCCTAATACTTTCATATTACTTTGATCTTGTGCACTTACAAGTATTGGGTTTAAAACTTAGTTAGAAAATCCCGATCACAAACAAGTGTTCCCTTTGAAAGTAAAAAATTATAAGAAAACTAGTTAGAATTAGTTCTTCATCTCCTTAATAAAATTTTGGCTTAAATTGTTGAGAAAGAATTTTTTGGAATCTATGTTTTTACTTGGAATGAATTATTAATAGATATTGCTATATTGTTCTTTCTTCATCAAATTGGAAAGTTTTATTCCATCTTTAACTTGAAATCCATAATGATTACGAAGAGAAGTTTGCCTTGTGCTCTTGTTGGATTCTCTTTTATCTTATTAATTAATATTGTAGTTTATCTTAAAATATACAAAAATGTACTTGAAATACATAATGAAAAGTCTTTTATACATTGTGCATATTGTATATCTTGTGTTTTTTGTGTTTTTCTTATTTTATAGATGAAAGCATAATAAACAAGTGATATGTATTGTTTTTTTGTATCTTTGTTTTAGGTATATTTGCAAGCCTTAGAGCATTGCTTATTCTTTCAATAGATGTATGTATTATGCAATTATATTTTCTTTCTTTATTTTGTTTTTATTGTGAATAATTTGTTTATCTTTATAGGAGAGCCTGAACTCTTAAAACAATAATTATTTGTCTTTATAGGGGAGCCTGGACTCTTAAAACTTGGTTAGATTTGTTTTTGTTTGTATGGTTGGTGTAAGGCTTTTAGATTGGATTTTTCTTGTTGAAAATTTATATATTTTATACTTAGAAAGTACATCTTTCTTTTTTTTACTCTTAAGAGCGATGTGGATGAATGGTCTTATGGGATAATGAAATCCCTACTTTTGTCAACTATTTGCACTTTTAAATATTAAAATTTAAGTATTACTGCTTTGAATTTGTTATGCATCTTACTATTACTAGATATTAGAGGTACCTTTTGTTAAACTTGTAAAACATGTTCTTTTGGGTTTATAAGGCCATGTAATCTTTTAGGGTTTATAAAGTTTTCGAAGTATCGAAAGTAAATTTGACTAGTTTATGGGGGAGCCTGGACTCTTTAAATTATCTTGATATTGCATTTTGAATGGCCGTTGTGGCAAAAAAATGTCCATTTTACAAAGGAGACTCTGTCAAAATTTTTTAAAATCTTAGTCTATAAGTTTATATGTAAAACTCTTAAAATCTTAATCTCTGAAAAATTTTGATGTATATGTAATACCCAAATGATTAGAGAAGTCTTTAAACTCTTATAACTCTAAATATTTCACAAAGCACATTTAAAAACTTTAAATGTAAGGCTTAATGAGTAATGAATTCTAACTTTAAATGAATGTTTTTTGTTTAGTGAAGTTATAGAGAAGGATCGTAGTGGATGTATAGAAGAACTGTGTCTGGGGTTATGGGGATTAGTAGTGAGTTTTAACTAGGTGTGAAGCATTTTGTAAATTGTTGACTTAATTACGGTCTTGGTACAGCTAACGAGTTACAGTGTCCGTGTGCAAAGTGCAAGAAAAAAACGTATCTTAAAGAGGATGATGTGAAGTTGCACCTTTATAAGTAAGGTTTTTTACCTTATTATAATAATTGGACTGCACATGAAGAACCGTCGTGGGGTTACCGACCGGATGTTAGGGAAGGTAGTGTTACAAGATAAGAAAAGTTGATAGCAATACTTACTGTGAGGGTATCTTTTATGCGGCTGGTCCGAATTTTGAATCGATGCAACGTACTACAATTATGAGGAGGCACATAATCCTGAGGCTCAATGGTTTTATGACATGCTAAAATATATTGATACACTGTTGTATTAAGGGTGTACAAAGTATTCATAGTTGTCCACAATGGCGAGATTGTTGAACATCAAGTTAGAGAACATGTCTGAAAAGTGCTTTGATCAAATAGCATAGTTCTTGAAGGTTATAATCCCCAAAAGCAATAAGGTGCTATATGATTGGTACCAAACGAAAAATTTGGTTTCCAGTTTGAATATGTCGGTGCAAAAGATTGATGTATATGTTAATGGATGTACGCTGTATTGGAAAGAGGAGGCCTAAACACGTCAATGTAAGTTTTGTGTCCATGACCGTTGCATGAGAAGAAAGAAAAATAAGAAGAAGAAGTCCAAAGATATTCCATACAAGAAGACGTATTATTTTCAACTAAATCCTAGATTGCAGAGGTTGTATGCTTCTCAAAGAATCGCTGAGCATATGAGATGGCACTCAGAAAGCGTGCCTGAGTCGGATATGATGAGTCACCCTAGGGATGGAGAAGCTTGGAAGCATTTTCATAGTATTCATCCTGAGTCTGCTTCCGAAGAAGGAATGTAAGAGTTGGATTGTGTATTGACAGTTTCTCACCATTTGGGATGTCTGGAAAGCAGTATTCTTCTTGGCTAGTGATTGTTACGTTGTACAACTTACCTCCTTGGATGTCCTTAAAAACTCCTGTAATGTTCTTGACATGTACTATTCCGAGCCCTCAAAATCCAAAACATAATTTAGATGTTTACTTGCAACCGTTCATAGAAGAATTGGATGAATTGTGGTTGCATGGAGTTAACACGTATGATATTTTGATAACACAAAACTTTAAAACGAGGATTGCCCTTCTTTAGACTGTTAGTGACTTTCTAGCTTGCAGGATGTTGTTTGGTTGGAGTACTGCTGGCGCATTGGCTTGTCCTTATTGCATAGAAGAAACAAACTCATTTAGGCCACAAAATAGGGAAAAATAACATTAGTTTGATTGTTGCTGCTTTCTACATTCGAATCATCCCTTTCAAAATGATTCGAGGTCTTTCAAGAAGGGCAGAGGAGAAGATCATTCAAGGCCGCCATATCGTCTTACTAGAGATCATTTGTGGGAAAGGGTTCATGACATGCCAAAGATTATAGAAAACGGAATAGAAATGGGTAAGGAAGATGGCAGAGGACAATCTCATGATTGGACAAGGCATAGTATCTTTTGAGATCTTCCATATTAGCATACTATTCTAGTTCGCCACAATCTTGACGTCATGCATAATGAGAAGAATGTCTTTGATAATATTTTTAACACAATTATGGATATGAAAGAGAAGACGAAGGATAACGTGAAGTCTAGAGAAGATGTTCAATGATATTATAATCGGCCTGAACTGAATCTAAATGGTTCTGCAAAACCGAAGGCATATTACACTTTGATAAAAGAACAAAGGAAATCCGCACTTGAGTGGGTGAAGGTCTTGAAATTAACATATAGATATACCTCTAACTTGACAAGATGTGTTGATTTGAAGGAGTTGAGAATGTATGGAATGAAAAGTCATAATTGCCACATGTTTTTGAAGAGATTGATTCCTATTGCTCTTAAAGAGATACTTCCCAACAAGCTCTGGAGTGCCTTGGAAGATTTGAATATGTTGTATAGGGACTTGTGTTCTCCTAAATTATGTGTGGTGCACATGCATGAATTGGAGAGTAATATTTTTGTGTTGTTGTGCAAGTTACGAAGGATTTTTCCTCCTTCGTTCTTCGATATCATGGAGCATTTAATGGTTTCGTTATTGTATAAGGCTAGAGTATATAGTCCTGTTAAGTACAGATGGATGTATTCATTCGAGAGGTGCTTGAACCATCTAAAGACGAAAATTAAGAATAAGGCTAGAGCTGAGAGATGGATGTACAATGCTTATTTGGTTGAAGAGGCTGCCACATTTTATAGCTACTACTTTGGACCTCATGTATCAACCAAGGCAAGGGATCCACCAAGAAATGATAAGGGTGATCAACCTGAAGTTCAAGAATCAGTTCTGTCAATTTGCAATGGACAAGGAAGAGCGCATGGTAAAATGACGACAATATTTTTGGATGATAAAGAATATAAGGCGGCAACGAACTACATTCTATTGAATTGCGATAAAGTAGAACCGTACATTAAGTTAGTCTTATTACTTATTATATAACAAGATATTTACTTATTAATGAAATTGTGTGATTAATTATATGTTAAATATATTAATACTTGTAGGAAGTACACAACGAAATTGAAGATGCATTTTCCAAGTTTAACAGAAGGTGACGTACAGACAAGATTCAATGAGGGGTTTTCCTCGTGGTTTAGGGAAGAAGTGAGTTGAAAGTTACGTTAAGTTTCATAATATAAGTTTAATTGTGTATAAAATACACAAATATTCATTGCTTTATTCAGATGATGAATCCTGTGAATGCAATAGCGAAGGCCTTAAGAATTTATCATAGGGTCTATCTAAACTTGTGAAATCATTAATGGGTATTTCATTTACAGGTTTAGGTTTCATACACAAGAATGAGGTTCCAGTAGTCTTACATATAGCAGCGGTGTACAGGTAAAAGGTGATTATCATGGGATTTTAAATGAGAATCCTTGAGGTTGGATTCTCAGGAATACCAAGTCAAAAGGTTGTGCTTTTTAAGTGTGAATGATTTGATTCGTCTTTATATTAAGGTCTCAAGGATCATGATAAATATAAACTTATGGAGCTGCATATTAAAAGAAGATATGCAGGGAGTATTATCCTTTCATTTTATCCAAACAAATCAAACAAGTGACTCACGTCCCATACCCTACTACTAAACGACAAAAAAGTGATTGATGGGTTGTAATAAAATCAAGACCTTGTATTTTAGAAGGACTTCTAGTAGACATTCCATTCTAAGAAGATGTTGATATTGATGAGATTTCAAGGATAGACGTCAATGTTCAAGACGTTGGAACTCTCATTTACGAGCTGGGCGAGTTAGAATCGATAGATATTCACGGGAGGAATAGAATTGGAGATGAAGATGACATAATGAAAATGAAGAAGAGGTCGAATGTGAGTCCATTGATGAAGTAGAAGAGGAAGAGTTTCAGTCAGAGTCCGATTCCAAAACGTAGAATGTTTAATTGGTAACTTTCTTTTTCAAAACTAAATCATTTAAGTAACTTGTTCGTTTCATTTTCTCTTAAGTTATGTTTAAGTAACTTTATTTTTAAATAGCATTGTTTGTTTTATTTTTTTTTACGTGAGTTTAAGTTACTTTATTTCTAAGTAACTTGTTTATTTCTTTTTAACGTTATGTAATTTTAAATAACATTCTTTTTAAGTAACTTTCCAAAATTGTTTTATCTTTTATATTACCGATGGTACATGGGAGTAAGAAGAAGAGGGCTCACCCGGAGACGTCTACTCCGGCATTAGCTTCTATTTCTCCGGGGACGTTTACTTCTCCGGCTACGACGTCTAAACCTCCAACGACCTTGACTTCGTTTCCCCAGTTGCCTTACTCGAGTCCGGTGCCCATTTCTAGTCCTTCTTCATCATCTGCTGCGGGATGACATTGAGGCCTACCCCTTCATCATCATCATCACGTCCATCGGCGCCACTTATGCAGATGATGCTAACTCTCGCATTCTTATCTTATCGATCGCTGACAGGTATATGTCATAGCCAAAATAAATCATTATATAACCTGTATACAAACAAGAGTTCAAATAGATCATTTATGGTTCAAATGGATGTCAGATGTTCCTTTATGAGTATGGAATTATTGTCTTTAAACTGTTGTCTTTATGAAATTGTTGTTTTATATGTTGATATTGCTTATGAAATTGTTGTCTTCAAACTTTATGGGGGAGTCCAAACTCTTAAAACTATGTTATATATTGAATTGTTCTGTGTTGTTTTTTGTGCCTAGGAATTGTTTATATTATAGGGGAAACTCTGTCAAAATATTTTCAAAACTTAATCGCCACTATTTGAATATTAAACTCTTAAATTTTGTTTTGCGATTTGATTAGATTTGGTTAATTAAATGTCACTTTTTTTTTAACATTTGCACAACTTCAACAAGCAATCGACTTGCAAAGTCGATTACTGAAATCATGAAGGAACACTTTGTTGAGACTCATACAAGTTTTGGGAAGATCCCGGGACAGAATAAAGGACATGTGATATACAGAGTTTGGAATAAGTGTTTAAATAAATGTTATTATATAATTTTTTAAATATATAAGCTTATATTAATTAACAAAGTATGTGCTATTTCAGAAAAGGTACCTATAGGACCCATTGCATGAGAGTGCCATATGGTACACTTGGGAAAAACGGGCCTCATTATGTTACAAGGACTTGATGTACAATGTTCGAGCGGATGAGTATCAGTCCAAGTGGATGACTACCGCACAATACACGAGTCTCTGTGATGTATGAAGCTCATATACTTTCAAGAAGAAGCGGGAAGTGGCACAGAGGAACCGTCTACTGGGGCATGGTGGCCAGGGACTCGGCAAGCACACCGACGAGTCTAGGTTATTCATTGAGTGGGTAAGTCAATTACATCTTTTTCATATTTAATTATTCTATTTTTTTTTTAAGTTACAACCATATTTTTTGTAACTTATAGTTCTTTTTAACTTTCTTGATATTTGAAATCTCATTTATCCTTTAAATATTTGCAACTGGAGAAAATGGGTGAGGCATTTGCACAATTAGAGTTGTATATCACACTACATCAGCAAAAGGGATAGTGGGTCTACACGCGATTCAAAGAATTTCGGGTAAGGTTATTTAATAGTTTTAGTTTAATGTTATATTATCCTTCATTACTCTTTTTTATGTTACTTAACAATAACTTATTAATGTCTTTCTTGTAGGAGAAATATCAGGAGTTAAAGGCAAACGCAGAATGCTTTTACATTGAGACCGATTCGCCCATGCTGACCGACGAGCAGTTCATGTTAGAGGTTGTCGGTGGCAGCAACAAGGGCTATGTCTACGGTTTTGGCTCACAATATGCAGCCATCAATGTTGAGCGACAGGGAGGCAGCAGCAGCTCATCATTGATTTCGCCAGTATCTTCTGCGGTTGCCCATGATGACTGTATCGAGAGGGAAAAAAGGTTATAGGGATACATGCAGCAAGCACAGGACAAGTTTCCCAGCGTCATGACCTCGTTCACCTCTCAGTGTGGTGTGCAGTTAGATTCGGTACCCACTATGTTCCCTCCTTTCCCTCCAACAGATAACCCAATATCTCAGCGACGGGCCGGTCCTCCCTCCTCTTCTAGCCCACCTCCACCTATGTAGTACTTTGATACTTATATGTTTTGTACTTTGGTACTTATATATTTCATATATTATATGGTTTTGTATTTCACATACTTAGAGTATTCGTTTCATTACTCATTCCGTTTTGTATTTGATATTTATATATTATGTATTCTATACGTTTTTGTTAGTATCGTATTGGAAGCAGATTATATGTATTGATTGTATTCATTTTATATTGTTTGTTATTGTTAGTTTCTAATTTTAGGTGGATTATTATAATTAAAAATAAAATATTAAAAAATTCAATAATTACGGAATGATACGACTAGAAATAGGTTGGTAACTATTTATTAAAAAATAAAAAAAGTAGCGTTACCGACCGAAATTCGGTCGGTAAATAAAAAATAACGACCGCGAAATAGGTTGGTAAGTTTTAAAATCGGTCGTTAACTTATTTTTGAAATTGAATCTTAAATAAGAAAATTAAAGTTACCGACTGATTGTTCGGTCGGTAAAAGTTACCGACCGACCTTACATTCCATCACAAACAATTACCGACTGACCATATCGATCAGTGATTGATCGATAAATGCCTAATACCGACCGATTTATTGGTCGGTAATTGCCTGGATTCTTGTAATGGCTTCCAAATTATTCTTGGCTAATCGCAACTCCAAACTCTCTCTCCCATTCTCCTGGAGCATTTTTATTTCATTTTTTTAACTGTGTAATCTTCTTATCCATACTCCTATATTTCCTTCTACCCAAATCATGTAACCTAGCTACCATGTGCTTGAGTTTAGTCTTAACTAAACCAAAATTTCCTCCATGCATCCCACCCCATAACAGATCCACCTCCTCCTTATATTCACCATCACTATGCCATAAAGTTTTGCATCGACATGGCTTCTGCCCCTTCCTCTTATGTCGTCCATCATAGTTCCTCCTTTCCATGTATACAAACAACCGTACGTGATCAGAAAAGGCAGCCGACCCGTGCACTATTTTCGTGTTTGGAAATTTACCATACCAATCTCTTCCAAATAGCAGCTCTCCCTTTCATTCCATTATACCATGTAAATTCCCCTCCTTGAAACACAATGTCCAGTAACCCTGCTCCTTCCACCGCTTACCAAAATTTACTCATTTGAATAGCGCTCCAATCTCGCATCCCTTTTTCTCATGGGCGTAAAGTATATCATCAAAACCACCCCCACATATTCCTGGTGACCTCCTCCCATGACTAAGCCTGTTTAGGAGTTGCCAAAAAGGGTTTTCAAAAGGTATTGTGGATACTACTCTCATTATAAAAAGAGATAGTTATAAAGATCTTCTTCTTGTCCAAATTTATGTGGATGATATTATTTTTAGTGCTACTAATGATTCCTTGTGCGAGAAATTTGTCAATTTATACAGGATAAATTTGAGATGAGTATGATGGAAGAACTCACGTTCTTTCTTGGTCTTCAAATCAAGCAAACAAAGGATGGTATTTTTCTACATCATGAAAAGTATACAAAAGAGCTACTCAAGAGATTTGGCATGGATAAAGCCAAAGGTATGGGTATACTAATGAGTTCATACTTAAAGCTAGACAAAGATTAGAAAGGCAAACAGAAAGGTGAAAAGAAATATCAATGAATGATTAGAAGCCTCTTATATCTAACAACAAGTAGGTCATACATTATGTTTGCAATGTGCTTATGTGTAAGGTATCAATCGTGTGCAAAAGAGCGCATGTGATAGTGCTAAAACGCACTCTTATAGATCTAGTTGACATGTATGGATATGGTGTATGGTATCCCAAAACAGAAGGATTTGATCTTGTTGGATACACGAATGCAGATTATGTTGGATGCAAGGCAGAAAGAAAGAGGACAAGTGGACATTGTCAATTCATAGGGCACTCACTAGTATCACGGTATAGTAAGAAGCAAGCTTGCGTGTCCTTATCAACTGTTGAAGTTGAATATATATATAGCCGTCGGAAGCTGTTGTGCATAAATTCTATAGATGTCGCACACATTGAAGGATTATAGATTAGATTACAAGTGTCTTACCATCTTGTGTGACAACATAAGTGCTAATAATTTGACCACAAATCTAGTTCAACATTCAAGAACTAACCACATTGAAATCAAGCATCACTTCATTAGAGGTGATGTAATGATTTTGTTTGTTCTAATGATCGAATTGTAGATATTTTTACGAAACTTCTGGCTGAAGAAAGGTTTATTAATCTTAGAAGAAGCTTGGGTATTATAAATTTTCATGATTAATGTGTGTATAAGTGTGCAGAAAACAGGGATCTCGGACATCCTATGTCCAAGTTTGGGTATCCAAAGATTGAAAACTAAAAGTTTGAAAATTCACAAAAGTTTGGACAAATAAAAAAAGTCCGGACGTCCGAATTATGCATCCGAAGAGAAACAGAACAGTAAGATTTTTAGTTAGGATGATAGGCTCAAAGTTTTGGACTACCAAAGCCAACATCCGAAATAACTCATGATCTCACTTTTCTCATACACCTTTTATCTAAAACTTATCCTCACTCAAATCCAAACTTCCTAAAGAAAATTTCCTTCAAATTTAATCCAATTAAACCCTTTCTTCATCAATTTCAAGTCATATCCCTCATAAATTTTGGGGGCCGATAAAGATAACTAGGAAATCTATAAGGATAACTCGAAAATATTTCATTATAAATATTTCACTCTCTCTCTCTCTTTTCTCTCTAACCTCTCTCTAAAAAAATCGCCAACTTTGAACACTAAAACGAAATTAGAAGAAAATATGGATCCTTTAGAAGAATCTTTGCAAGAAAATGCTAGTTTTGAGGTAAGAAATCGATTGAATTTTCGTCTAGATTGAGCGAAAATCTCAAGGAATTTTCACCCCATCTGGGAGAAAGTCACCCTGATTTTTGAAAAAAAAAATTTCTGTTTTTTTATTTTTAATTATTTTTTTTGTAATATTAACTTTTCAATATACATTAACAGGGTGATAAAGATCCAAATACTTTTGAATAATTTCTAGAACCGGAAGAATATATCGATCTTGGACATTTATTTACAACTGACCGGATATTTAGTTTGAAATGTGAGTTGGTAGACTGGGCAAAACAAACTGCAATGAATGCCAACACATATTTAATCATAACTCAGTATTAGAGATCTAGAACATTGGACCGTCGACCGTAGTGGAGGTTCAGTTAAAAAATATAAAAAAAGCAATAGTCGACGATGAGGAAGAAGAAATGCCGAAAAAAAGGCGTGGACCTTATGGGACGAAAAAATGTGGGTGTCCATTTAAGCTAAAGGGAGAGCAAATGGCAACAAGTGAAAGTTGGGAATTGTTCATACACAATGGGAGGCACAACCATAAAATAGCTGTTTACAGTCACGGTCATGCTCAGGCTGCAAGACATACGGAGGAGCAGTTGCAACAGACCAAGCAGTTCAGGAAGAGTCATGTTCCACCTCACAATATATTATGATTTTTCCGAGAATAAGACGTTGGTTGTGCAGTTAGGTAAGTTATAAGCGAATTATTTTTAATACTTTATTTAAATATTTAGATTTGTTTTTATTCCATTAATAAATAGAAAATTTTGATGTATGTAGTGCTCAGAAAATTTATATTGTTGTTACGAAGATTAAGAGGAACCGGATGCAGGGAAGAAATACGGCAGAGGAAGTCCTCCGCTTAAGTGTAGAAAGGGGCTACACTATTTTCCATAGAAATCGTGAGGACAGCAACGTACTTAGTGATATTATGGTTGCACACCCGATATCGATTGCAATGATTAGAACGTGGCCATATGTACTGATAATGGATACAACGTATAAAATGAACAAGTAAGTACTATAGTGGATTAATTGTTGATGTGAATCGGTTAGACATGCAAGAACATCAAGGAGTTGTGACAAGAGCGAAGGCAAGACAACTAAAGAGTCACAAGGATCAAATTGAGCAAGAGAAGTTTCAAGGCTTAAATTTTGATGTCAATTTTGATGTCCAAGACTTTATGGGGATTAAATTTTGATGTCCAAGACTTTATGGGGCAATATCCTAATTTTTGAATAAGTTAGAAATTGAAAATTTACCTTGGTAGATAGTGGAATCCCTTTTTACCCAAGCTGAAAAATTGCCTCCTACTTTTGGCAATGTGTTGACTAGTGCTCTAGAATAGTCCAAATGCAATTAAAGCACCTGTATTGTCTTATCAAGTGTATGTATAGGTTATATCTATCCTTTGGGCTGAAAATATGAGAGGGAAAAATTCCTATTTTCTCCCTCAAGTCTCTATAAATATTTAGTCTTCCATTTTGAAGAAAAATCAAGAAATTTTTCAAGACAAAGGTTCTTCTCTTAGTATTCTTAGTTCTTAGCTTAGTTTTTCTATCTTCTTCAAGGGTGAACTTCCTTGAAAGAAAAAAAATCACTTTGAAGACTTGTTGAAAGTTCCAAGAGCTTCAAGGTTGATCATAAAAAAAAAAATCCTTCATACTAGTTACTACACTCTTGTAGAAAACTAGTCTTGAGGTCTTCTTCTTGTTTCATTAAGGTCTAAGGTTCAAAATACCTTAGGTTGCTTGAACTTTGAAGAAAATATTTTGTTTAAACCTTCTTGAGGTCTTGGATTTGATATATCCAAGGTTGCTTGAAGTTTAACATTTTCAAGTCCTTTCAAAGGCACTTTCTTCTACTTATTACACTTGTTTTGTTTGTTCTCTCCCTCACTTCTTGGACAAAATTTTATGCTCTTGAAGATCATTCCACATCATTTGGTATCAGAGCCACCTTCAAGTAAGTGTTTTTGAGATATCTTACATACAAAAAAAATAAAAAAAAATACAAGAAAAGAGAAAGAGACTAGATTGCTGGAAAATGGCATCACAAAAATAGAATGCTTGAACGACCTGGAATATGACTAGAACTTTGCAATATTTTTACATGGAGTTATACTACATTGACCTGGGAAACAAATGAAACAACTTTCATCTAATTTGGACTTCATTTGATATCTCAAAATAGTCAAAACTTGAAGGTGTACCTGGCTTTTCCGCAGACAAAAAAGTACTGAAATGATCTGAGCATATCTTCCTTTTTACTAACCCTTTTTCTTTGATTCTTGAGCCTAAACTCAAGAATTTTGAGTGAAGATTCTTTCTAGACAAACCTCATTCAATTTAGACTTGTGGTTAAATACCAGTTTTCCGAACAAGCCGAGTATGTCATCTACTCTGCTTGCTGGAAACTTTTGTTGTGTATTCTTTTGTGTTCTTGAAGTATCCTAGCTTTGTGTTTGTATTTGTGGTCGAATTTCTTTCCTTTTTCAGTACTTATTTCTTCATTTGGTCAATCTACCATTATTGACTCAAATGCTCTTGGAAATGTTATTGAACTTCCTTAAAATGAATGGATGACTCAATATCATTTTCCTTGCTTATCATATTTCTCAACTAGTTTTTGTTTGTGATTGGTTGTTTTAAACTTGAGTAGAGGTGTTAAATCTTTGTTAAGAACTCATAGAACTCTTTGACACTTGAACCTTTAGAAAAAGGCAAGAGTTGTGAGAATATCCTCAAAAAGGCCAAAGAGAGTTAAACAAGAGAGTTTTGTGAGGTAAACACTACAAAGATGTCAACCCAAGCTCAACCACCAACTCCTTTTGGAGAAGAGTCTAGCAACTCCCAACATGATGACCCTTTGAGGCCCATAATGCAAGAGTTACAATCCCTAAGAGATGAGATGAGGGATATTAGAAGGGATGTCACTAATCTCTCTAATCAACAAAGGGAGGTTAGTCCTCATGGTAGTCTCAATGTTACTACCCCAAGGAGCAATGGACCACTCAATTGCTCTAGGACAACCGAGTTCCACCAACCTCCACATTTTGATGAAGAACTTCATCCACCTCCTTACGGTGGTAGAAGAGGCGGTTTTGGAGGAAGAGGCATGCCTAGACACTTTGAAGAAGTTCCAAGGCCACAAGCTAGGCATGGAGAGCCATTATATGATGATCATGAACATGTTCCATTTGTTGCAAACCGTGGAAGAGACCAAGGTGACCAAACCTTGGACTGAATGAAGTGGAAGCTCCCTAGTTTTAAGGGTGAGAATGACCATAACATTTTCTTAGATTGGGAGAGGCAAGTAGAAAACATGTTTATGTTGAAAAATTGTAATGAGTTCTTAAATGCTAGACTTGTAATAGCCGAATTTTTCGACTATGTTTTACATTGGTGGGAAAGGGTAGTAAACCATAGAGTTAGAAGTGGTAGACCATCGGTTGATACTTGGAGAGAGTTAAAAGCTTTGATGAGAGAAAGATTTGTGCCCGAGCACTACTATAGAGAGCTTCATTATAAGTTCATGACTTTAAAACAAGGTGCAAAAAGTGTAGAAGAGTATAGACAAGAGCTTGAGCTCTACATCTTGAGGTTGAACTTGGAAGAAGACAAGGATGCTTCAACGGCTAGGTTCCTTAGTGGTCTCAATAGAGAGATAGCCAACCAACTTGAGTTGTATCCACATACAACTTATGAAGACATGTGCCACCTTGCCAACAAGATCGAATCACAAAAGAGAAGGAATGGGATGATGCGATCTTCATTTCCCAACCAAAGACAAGTTGCAACAACAAAACTACCTACTTCCAACTTCAAGCCATGGCAAAAAAAGGAGGAGGCTCCTAGAGGTACTTTCCAACCTCCAACCAAACCAAAGATGGAAGAGAGAGGTAAAATCATTTCTAACCCTCCAAAGTGCTTTAAATGTAATGGTGTAGGACATTATGCAAGTAGTTGTCCGACAAAGGGAGCTTTGATCTTTAGGGAGGATTTGAATGGTTGGATTGAGAAGGAGGAGGATGAAAGTAGCGAATGTGTTGAGGGTGAAGAAAATGGTGAGGATGATGAACATGTTGATTTGAATCCTTTAGGAAGTGGTGACGATGTCTTGAGCTTAGTCACCATAAGAGCACTAAGCGCTCAAACTTTTGATGATAACATGATTGAACAAAGAGAAAACATCTTCCATTCTAAATGTAAAGTTGAGGGAAGGATTGCCAACCTTATCATTGATAGTGGTAGTTGTGTAAATGTGGCTAGTGCTTATCTTGTTGAGAAGTTGAAACTACCTACTACAAAACATGATAAACCTTACAAACGCCATTGGCTTAATGATAGTGGAGAAATTAAAGTGTTGAGACAAGTAGTGGTACCAATAGAAATGGGAGCTTACAAAGATAAGATACTATGTGATGTGGTGCCCATGCAAGCATGCCATCTTCTCTTGGGAAGACCTTGGCAATTCGATAGAAAGTCCCTCCACAATGGGGAGAAGAATACTTATTCTTTTGTGAAGGATGGAAGAACATTCATTATGAATCCTCTTACACCTCAACAAGTGAGAGATGAACAAAAAAAGATGAGGGAGAAAGAGAGGGCCGAAAGTGAGCTCAAAAAGAAAAAAAAATTGGGGGAGGGAAAGAGAGTTGAGGAAAAAGAAAAGAGTGAAGAAAGAGTGATGAAAAACAAGAGTGAAAAGAAAAAGAGTGACCAAAAAAAAGAGAGTGAGATGAAAGAAAAGAATTGTTTCTTTGCAAAACCTAGTGAGGTGATTGAAGCAATTGAAAGAACAGAAGTGGTATTGCTCTTGTATTGTAGGGAATCTTTTACTTCATCTAAAGAACACTCACCCTCTTTTTCAAGTGAAATTTTGCAGGTTATTGAAGATTACAAAGACGTATTTCCCGATGAGATGCCCGGAGGTCTTCCACCAATTAGAGGAATCGAACACCAAATCGATTTTGTCCCCGGGGCGGTCTTGCCAAACCGACCGGCCTATAGGAGTCCACCGGAAGAGACTAAGGAGCTAAAAAGGCAAGTTGAGGATCTAATTTCAAAAGGGTATGTGCGTGAGTCCATGAGTCCTTGTGCGGTTCCGGTTTTGCTTGTTCCCAAAAAAGATGGTACATGGAGAATGTGTATAGATTGTAGAGCCATAAACAACATTACTATTAAGTATAGGCATCCCATACCTAGACTTGATGATTTACTTGATGAGTTGCATGGTTCTAATCTTTTCTCTAAAATTGACTTGAAATCCGGATACCATCAAATTAGGATGAGAGAAGGGGATGAGTGGAAAACCGCTTTTAAGACTAACTTTGGTTTGTATGAATGGATGGTTATGCCCTTTGGATTAACTAATGCTCCTCGTACATTTATGAGATTAATGAATCATGTGTTGAGGAATTTTATTGGGAAATTTGTTGTTGTATACTTTGATGATATTTTGGTCTATAGCAAGACATATGAAATGCATGTTGAACATCTTAGGGAAGTACTAAATGTCTTGAGAATTGAAAAACTTTTTGCTAACCTTGACAAATGTGAGTTTTGTTGGGAGAAAGTTACATTTCTAGGTTATGTGGTAAGCTCACAAGGACTTCAAGTAGATGAAGGTAAGGTCCAAGCAATTAAGGAATGGCCAACACCAAGAAACGCATCGGAAGTGAGAAGTTTCCATGGCCTAGCAAGTTTCTATAGGCGGTTCATCAAAAATTTCAGCACACTTGCTAGCCCTTTGACCGATGTGATCAAGAAAACCGAAGGATTTAAGTGGGAAACAAAACAAGAACAAGCATTTCAATTGTTGAAGGAAAAGTTGTGTAGTGCACCCCTTTTGTCACTACCAAACTTTGAGAAAACTTTTGAGGTGGAGTGTGATGCATCCGGCATTGGTATAGGTGGTGTACTTATGCAAGATGGAAAGCCCTTAGCCTATTTTAGTGAAAAACTTAATGGGGCAGCCGTGAGGTACTCAACTTATGGCAAGGAGCTTTATGCTTTAATAAGAACATTAAAGCATTGGCAACACTATCTATGGCCAAAGGAGTTTCTTGTGCACACCGATCATGAGGCTTTGAAGTTTCTCAAGGGCCAACATAAACTCAATAAGAGACATGCAAGATGGATGGAGTTCATTGAAACATTTCCATATGTCATCCATTACAAGAAAGGTAAGGAGAATGTGGTGGCCGATGCTCTATCTAGAAGGTATACTCTCTTATCCACCCTTCAAACAAAAAATTTTGGGTTTTTGAAATGCTTAAAGAAATGTATTCTAGTGATCATTACTTTAAGGAAATTTTTTGAGAAATGCTTGTTAGCACCTTTTGGAAAATATTTTTTGCATGAAGGATTTCTTTATTGTGAAGGTAGATTGTGCATACCATCTTGTTCTACTAGAATTCTACTTGTCAAAGAAGCACATTGTGGGGGTTTAATGGGACATTTTGGTGTCACTAAAACCTATGAAATTGTTCATGAACATTTTTTTTGGCCACATTTAAAAAGAGATGTAGAAAGATTTGTAGGAAGTTGTATTGAATGCAAGAAAGCTAAATCTAGAACTCTTCCACGTGGACTTTACACACCATTAGAAGTTCCTAAAGAACCTTGGGTTGATATTTCTATGGATTTTATTCTTGGTTTACCTAGGACCTCTAAAGGTATGGATTTTATATTTGTTGTTGTGGATAGGTTCTCTAAAATGGCACACTTTATTCCTTGTAGGAAATCCGATGATGCTAGTCATGTAGCTAGCTTGTTCTTTACTTGGATAGTTAGATTCCATGGAATTCCAAGGTCTATTGTGTCGGATAGGGATACCAAATTCTTGAGCCATTTTTGGAGAGTTCTTTGGAAGAAGCTTGGTACTAACTTGCTTTATTCTACAGCTTGCCATCCACAAACGGATGGACAAACCGAGGCGGTAAATAGAACAATTGGCCAACTTCTAAGAGCGATTTTGAAGAAGAAATTGAGGCAATGGGAGGAGTGTTTGCCACACATTGAATTTTCTTATAATAGGGCACCTCACTCTACTACTTCTCATTCTCCATTTCAAGTTGTTTATGGTTTTAACCCTCTAGCTCCCTTTGATTTGGTTCCTTTGCCTATAGATCAAGCATTAAGCAAGGATGCAAGCAAGAAGGCTAATTTTGTGAAAGCAATTCATGCAAAGGTCCATGAAGCCATTGTCAACTCCAACAAAAAGCTTGTAGAGAAAAGAAATGTGGGAAGAAGAAAAGTGGTATTCA
The DNA here is from genome assembly GCA_028651295.1 of Catharanthus roseus. Classification (NCBI taxonomy): domain Eukaryota; kingdom Viridiplantae; phylum Streptophyta; class Magnoliopsida; order Gentianales; family Apocynaceae; genus Catharanthus; species Catharanthus roseus. The sequence goes on along the minus strand of JAPQWS010000165.1, from coordinate 2,647,749 downwards.
AACCCGGTGATTGGGTTTGGGTGCATTTTAGAAAGGAAAGATTTCCCCAACAAAGAAAGTCTAAGCTTGATGATAGGGGAGATGGGCCATTTCAAATCCTTGAGAAAATCAATGACAATGCCTATAAAGTTGATCTTCCGGGACATTATAATGTTAGTGCCACTTTTAACGTTTCCGATCTCTCTTTATTTGATATAGGTGATGGAGATTCGAGGACGAATCCTTTTCAAGAGGGGGAGGATGATGTGAATCGGTTAGACATGCAAGAACATCAAGGAGTTGTGACAAGAGCGAAGGCAAGACAACTAAAGAGTCACAAGGATCAAATTGAGCAAGAGAAGTTTCAAGGCTTAAATTTTGATGTCAATTTTGATGTCCAAGACTTTATGGGGATTAAATTTTGATGTCCAAGACTTTATGGGGCAATATCCTAATTTTTGAATAAGTTAGAAATTGAAAATTTACCTTGGTAGATAGTTGGAATCCCTTTTTACCCAAGCTGAAAAATTGCCTCCTACTTTTGGCAATGTGTTGACTAGTGCTCTAGAATAGTCCAAATGCAATTAAAGCACCTGTATTGTCTTATCAAGTGTATGTATAGGTTATATCTATCCTTTGGGCTGAAAATATGAGAGGGAAAAATTCCTATTTTCTCCCTCAAATCTCTATAAATATGTAGTCTTCCATTTTGAAGAAAAATCAAGAAATTTTTCAAGACAAAGGTTCTTCTCTTAGTATTCTTAGTTCTTAGCTTAGTTTTTCTATCTTCTTCAAGGGTGAACTTCCTTGAAAGAAAAAAAATCACTTTGAAGACTTGTTGAAAGTTCCAAGAGCTTCAAGGTTGATCATAAAAAAAAAATTCCTTCATACTAGTTACTACACTCTTGTAGAAAACTAGTCTTGAGGTCTTCTTCTTGTTTCATTGAGGTCTAAGGTTCAAAATACCTTAGGTTGCTTGAACTTTGAAGAAAATATTTTGTTTAAACCTTCTTGAGGTCTTGGATTTGATATATCCAAGGTTGCTTGAAGTTTAACATTTTCAAGTCCTTTCAAAGGCACTTTCTTCTACTTATTACACTTGTTTTGTTTGTTCTCTCCCTCACTTCTTGGACAAAATTTTATGCTCTTGAAGATCATTCCACATCATTTGGTATCAGAGCCACCTTCAAGTAAGTGTTTTTGAGATATCTTACATACAAAAAAATAAAAAAAATACAAGGAAAAGAGAAAGAGACTAGATTGCTGGAAAATGGCATCACAAAAATAGAATGCTTGAACGACCTGGAATATGACTAGAACTTTGCAATATTTTTACATGGAGTTATACTACATTGACCTGGGAAACAAATGAAACAACTTTCATCTAATTTGGACTTCATTTGATATCTCAAAATAGTCAAAACTTGAAGGTGTACCTGGCTTTTCCGCAGACAAAAAAGTACTGAAATGATCTGAGCATATCTTCCTTTTTACTAACCCTTTTTCTTTGATTCTTCAGCCTAAACTCAAGAATTTTGAGTGAAGATTCTTTCTAGACAAACCTCATTCAATTTAGACTTGTGGTTAAATACCAGTTTTCCGAACAAGCCGAGTATGTCATCTACTCTGCTTGCTGGAAACTTTTGTTGTGTATTCTTTTGTGTTCTTGAAGTGTCCTAGCTTTGTGTTTGTATTTGTGGTCGAATTTCTTTCCTTTTTCAGTACTTATTTCTTCATTTGGTCAATCTACCATTATTGACTCAAATGCTCTTGGAAATGTTATTGAACTTCCTTAAAATGAATGGATGACTCAATATCATTTTCCTTGCTTATCATATTTCTCAACTAGTTTTTGTTTGTGATTTTGGTTGTTTTAAACTTGAGTAGAGGTGTTAAATCTTTGTTAAGAACTCATAGAACTCTTTGAGACTTGAACCTTTAGAAAAAAGGCAAGAGTTGTGAGAATATCCTCAAAAAGGGCCAAAGAGAGTTAAACAAGAGAGTTTTGTGAGGTAAACACTACAAAGATGTCAACCCAAGCTCAACCACCAACTCCTTTTGGAGAAGAGTCTAGCAACTCCCAACATGATGACCCTTTGAGGCCCATAATGCAAGAGTTACAATCCCTAAGAGATGAGATGAGGGATATTAGAAGGGATGTCACTAATCTCTCTAATCAACAAAGGGAGGTTAGTCCTCATGGTAGTCTCAATATTACTACCCCAAGGAGCAATGGACCACTCAATTGCTCTAGGACAACCGAGTTCCACCAACCTCCACATTTTGATGAAGAACTTCATCCACCTCCTTACGGTGGTAGAAGAGGCGGTTTTGGAGGAAGAGGCATGCCTAGACACTTTGAAGAAGTTCCAAGGCCACAAGCTAGGCATGGAGAGCCATTATATGATGATCATGAACATGTTCCATTTGTTGCAAACCGTGGAAGAGACCAAGGTGACCAAACCTTGGACTGAATGAAGTGGAAGCTCCCTAGTTTTAAGGGTGAGAATGACCCTAACATTTTCTTAGATTGGGAGAGGCAAGTAGAAAACATGTTTATGTTGAAAAATTGTAATGAGTTCTTAAATGCTAGACTTGTAATAGCCGAATTTTTCGGCTATGCTTTACATTGGTGGGAAAGGGTAGTAAACCAAAGAGTTAGAAGTGGTAGACCATCGGTTGATACTTGGAGAGAGTTAAAAGCTTTGATGAGAGAAAGATTTGTGCCCGAGCACTACTATAGAGAGCTTCATTATAAGTTCATGACTTTAAAACAAGGTGCAAAAAGTGTAGAAGAGTATAGACAAGAGCTTGAGCTCTACATCTTGAGGTTGAACTTGGAAGAAGACAAGGATGCTTCAACGGCTAGGTTCCTTAGTGGTCTCAATAGAGAGATAGCCAACCAACTTGAGTTGTATCCACATACAACTTATGAAGACATGTGCCACCTTGCCAACAAGATCGAATCACAAAAGAGAAGGAATGGGATGATGCGATCTTCATTTCCCAACCAAAGACAAGTTGCAACAACAAAACTACCTACTTCCAACTTCAAGCCATGGCAAAAAAAGGAGGAGGCTCCTAGAGGTACTTTCCAACCTCCAACCAAACCAAAGATGGAAGAGAGAGGTAAAATCATTTCTAACCCTCCAAAGTGCTTTAAATGTAATGGTGTAGGACATTATGCAAGTAGTTGTCCGACAAAGGGAGCTTTGATCTTTAGGGAGGATTTGAATGGTTGGATTGAGAAGGAGGAGGATGAAAGTAGCGAATGTGTTGAGGGTGAAGAAAATGGTGAGGATGATGAACATGTTGATTTGAATCCTTTAGGAAGTGGTGACGATGTCTTGAGCTTAGTCACCATAAGAGCACTAAGCGCTCAAACTTTTGATGATAACATGATTGAACAAAGAGAAAACATCTTCCATTCTAAATGTAAAGTTGAGGGAAGGATTGCCAACCTTATCATTGATAGTGGTAGTTGTGTAAATGTGGCTAGTGCTTATCTTGTTGAGAAGTTGAAACTACCTACTACAAAACATGATAAACCTTACAAACGCCATTGGCTTAATGATAGTGGAGAAATTAAAGTGTTGAGACAAGTAGTGGTACCAATAGAAATGGGAGCTTACAAAGATAAGATACTATGTGATGTGGTGCCCATGCAAGCATGCCATCTTCTCTTGGGAAGACCTTGGCAATTCGATAGAAAGTCCCTCCACAATGGGGAGAAGAATACTTATTCTTTTGTGAAGGATGGAAGAACATTCATTATGAATCCTCTTACACCTCAACAAGTGAGAGATGAACAAAAAAAGATGAGGGAGAAAGAGAGGGCCGAAAGTGAGCTCAAAAGAAAAAAAATTGGGGAGGGAAAGAGAGTTGAGGAAAAAGAAAAGAGTGAAGAAAGAGTGATGAAAAACAAGAGTGAAAAGAAAAAGAGTGACCAAAAAAAAGAGAGTGAGATGAAAGAAAAGAATTGTTTCTTTGCAAAACCTAGTGAGGTGATTGAAGCAATTGAAAGAACAGAAGTGGTATTGCTCTTGTATTGTAGGGAATCTTTTACTTCATCTAAAGAACACTCACCCTCTTTTTTCAAGTGAAATTTTGCAGGTTATTGAAGATTACAAAGACGTATTTCCCGATGAGATGCCCGGAGGTCTTCCACCAATTAGAGGAATCGAACACCAAATCGATTTTGTCCCCGGGCGGTCTTGCCAAACCGACCGGCCTATAGGAGTCCACCGGAAGAGACTAAGGAGCTAAAAAGGCAAGTTGAGGATCTAATTTCAAAAGGGTATGTGCGTGAGTCCATGAGTCCTTGTGCGGTTCCGGTTTTGCTTGTTCCCAAAAAAAGATGGTACATGGAGAATGTGTATAGATTGTAGAGCCATAAACAACATTACTATTAAGTATAGGCATCCCATACCTAGACTTGATGATTTACTTGATGAGTTGCATGGTTCTAATCTTTTCTCTAAAATTGACTTGAAATCCGGATACCATCAAATTAGGATGAGAGAAGGGGGATGAGTGGAAAACCGCTTTTAAGACTAACTTTGGTTTGTATGAATGGATGGTTATGCCCTTTGGATTAACTAATGCTCCTCGTACATTTATGAGATTAATGAATCATGTGTTGAGGAATTTTATTGGGAAATTTGTTGTTGTATACTTTGATGATATTTTGGTCTATAGCAAGACATATGAAATGCATGTTGAACATCTTAGGGAAGTACTAAATGTCTTGAGAATTGAAAAACTTTTTGCTAACCTTGACAAATGTGAGTTTTGTTGGGAGAAAGTTACATTTCTAGGTTATGTGGTAAGCTCACAAGGACTTCAAGTAGATGAAGGTAAGGTCCAAGCAATTAAGGAATGGCCAACACCAAGAAACGCATCGGAAGTGAGAAGTTTCCATGGCCTAGCAAGTTTCTATAGGCGGTTCATCAAAAATTTCAGCACACTTGCTAGCCCTTTGACCGATGTGATCAAGAAAACCGAAGGATTTAAGTGGGAAACAAAACAAGAACAAGCATTTCAATTGTTGAAGGAAAAGTTGTGTAGTGCACCCCTTTTGTCACTACCAAACTTTGAGAAAACTTTTGAGGTGGAGTGTGATGCATCCGGCATTGGTATAGGTGGTGTACTTATGCAAGATGGAAAGCCCTTAGCCTATTTTAGTGAAAAACTTAATGGGGCAGCCGTGAGGTACTCAACTTATGGCAAGGAGCTTTATGCTTTAATAAGAACATTAAAGCATTGGCAACACTATCTATGGCCAAAGGAGTTTCTTGTGCACACCGATCATGAGGCTTTGAAGTTTCTCAAGGGCCAACATAAACTCAATAAGAGACATGCAAGATGGATGGAGTTCATTGAAACATTTCCATATGTCATCCATTACAAGAAAGGTAAGGAGAATGTGGTGGCCGATGCTCTATCTAGAAGGTATACTCTCTTATCCACCCTTCAAACAAAAAATTTTGGGTTTTTGAAATGCTTAAAGAAATGTATTCTAGTGATCATTACTTTAAGGAAATTTTTTGAGAAATGCTTGTTAGCACCTTTTGGAAAATATTTTTTGCATGAAGGATTTCTTTATTGTGAAGGTAGATTGTGCATACCATCTTGTTCTACTAGAATTCTACTTGTCAAAGAAGCACATTGTGGGGGTTTAATGGGACATTTTGGTGTCACTAAAACCTATGAAATTGTTCATGAACATTTTTTTTGGCCACATTTAAAAAGAGATGTAGAAAGATTTGTAGGAAGTTGTATTGAATGCAAGAAAGCTAAATCTAGAACTCTTCCACGTGGACTTTACACACCATTAGAAGTTCCTAAAGAACCTTGGGTTGATATTTCTATGGATTTTATTCTTGGTTTACCTAGGACCTCTAAAGGTATGGATTCTATTTTTGTTGTTGTGGATAGGTTCTCTAAAATGGCACACTTTATTCCTTGTAGGAAATCCGATGATGCTAGTCATGTAGCTAGCTTGTTCTTTACTTGGATAGTTAGATTCCATGGAATTCCAAGGTCTATTGTGTCGGATAGGGATACCAAATTCTTGAGCCATTTTTGGAGAGTTCTTTGGAAGAAGCTTGGTACTAACTTGCTTTATTCTACAGCTTGCCATCCACAAACGGATGGACAAACCGAGGCGGTAAATAGAACAATTGGCCAACTTCTAAGAGCTATTTTGAAGAAGAAATTGAGGCAATGGGAGGAGTGTTTGCCACACATTGAATTTTCTTATAATAGGGCACCTCACTCTACTACTTCTCATTCTCCATTTCAAGTTGTTTATGGTTTTAACCCTCTAACTCCCTTTGATTTGGTTCCTTTGCCTATAGATCAAGCATTAAGCAAGGATGCAAGCAAGAAGGCTAATTTTGTGAAAGCAATTCATGCAAAGGTCCATGAAGCCATTGTCAACTCCAACAAAAAAGCTTGTAGAGAAAAGAAATGTGGGAAGAAGAAAAGTGGTATTCAAACCCGGTGATTGGGTTTGGGTGCATTTTAGAAAGGAAAGATTTCCCCAACAAAGAAAGTCTAAGCTTGATGATAGGGGAGATGGGCCATTTCAAATCCTTGAGAAAATCAATGACAATGCCTATAAAGTTGATCTTCCGGGACATTATAATGTTAGTGCCACTTTTAATGTTTCCGATCTCTCTTTATTTGATATAGGTGATGGAGATTCGAGGACGAATCCTTTTCAAGAGGGAGAGGATGATGTGAATCGGTTAGACATGCAAGAACATCAAGGAGTTGTGACAAGAGCGAAGGCAAGACAACTAAAGAGTCACAAGGATCAAATTGAGCAAGAGAAGTTTCAAGGCTTAAATTTTGATGTCAATTTTGATGTCCAAGACTTTATGGGGATTAAATTTTGATGTCCAAGACTTTATGGGGCAATATCCTAATTTTTGAATAAGTTAGAAATTGAAAATTTACCTTGGTAGATAGTTGGAATCCCTTTTTACCCAAGCTGAAAAATTGCCTCCTACTTTTGGCAATGTGTTGACTAGTGCTCTAGAATAGTCCAAATGCAATTAAAGCACTCGTATTGTCTTATCAAGTGTATGTATAGGTTATATCTATCCTTTGGGCTGAAAATATGAGAGGGAAAAATTCCTATTTTCTCCCTCAAGTCTCTATAAATATGTAGTCTTCCATTTTGAAGAAAAAATCAAGAAATTTTTCAAGACAAAGGTTCTTCTCTTAGTATTCTTAGTTCTTAGCTTAGTTTTTCTATCTTCTTCAAGGGTGAACTTCCTTGAAAGAAAAAAAAATCACTTTGAAGACTTGTTGAAAGTTCCAAGAGCTTCAAGGTTGATCATAAAAAAAAATTTCCTTCATACTAGTTACTACACTCTTGTAGAAAACTAGTCTTGAGGTCTTCTTCTTGTTTCATTGAGGTCTAAGGTTCAAAATACCTTAGGTTGCTTGAACTTTGAAGAAAAGATTTTGTTTAAACCTTCTTGAGGTCTTGGATTTGATATATCCAAGGTTGCTTGAAGTTTAACATTTTCAAGTCCTTTCAAAGGCACTTTCTTCTACTTATTACACTTGTTTTGTTTGTTCTCTCCCTCACTTCTTGGACAAAATTTTATGCTCTTGAAGATCATTCCACATCATTTGGTATCAGAGCCACCTTCAAGTAAGTGTTTTTGAGATATCTTACATACAAAAAAATAAAAAAAAATACAAGAAAGAGAAAGAGACTAGATTGCTGGAAAATGGCATCACAAAAATAGAATGCATTGAACGACCTGGAATATGACTAGAACTTTGCAATATTTTTACATGGAGTTATACTACATTGACCTGGGAAACAAATGAAACAACTTTCATCTAATTTGGACTTCATTTGATATCTCAAAATAGTCAAAACTTGAAGGTGTACCTGGCTTTTCCGCAGACAAAAAAGTACTGAAATGATCTGAGCATATCTTCCTTTTTACTAACCCTTTTTCTTTGATTCTTGAGCCTAAACTCAAGAATTTTGAGTGAAGATTCTTTCTAGACAAACCTCATTCAATTTAGACTTGTGGTTAAATACCAGTTTTCCAAACAAGCCGAGTATGTCATCTACTCTGCTTGCTGGAAACTTTTGTTGTGTATTCTTTTGTGTTCTTGAAGTGTCCTAGCTTTGTGTTTGTATTTGTGGTCGAATTTCTTTCCTTTTTCAGTACTTATTTCTTCATTTGGTCAATCTACCATTATTGACTCAAATGCTCTTGGAAATGTTATTTAACTTCCTTAAAATGAATGGATGACTCAATATCATTTTCCTTGCTTATCATATTTCTCAACTAGTTTTTGTTTGTGATTTTTTTTTTTTATTTTGGTTTTTTTAAACTTGAGTAGAGGTGTTAAATCTTTATTAAGAACTCATAGAACTCTTTGAGACTTGAACCTTTAGAAAAAGGCAAGAGTTGTGAGAATATCCTCAAAAAGGCCAAAGAGAGTTAAACAAGAGAGTTTTGTGAGGTAAACACTACAAAGATGTCAACCCAAGCTCAACCACCAACTCCTTTTGGAGAAGAGTCTAGCAACTCCCAACATGATGACCCTTTGAGGCCCATAATGCAAGAGTTACAATCCCTAAGAGATGAGATGAGGGATATTAGAAGGGATGTCACTAATCTCTCTAATCAATAAAGGGAGGTTAGTCCTCATGGTAGTCTCAATGTTACTACCCCAAGGAGCAATGGACCACTCAATTGCTCTAGGACAACCGAGTTCCACCAACCTCCACATTTTGATGAAGAACTTCATCCACCTCCTTACGGTGGTAGAAGAGGCGGTTTTGGAGGAAGAGGCATGCCTAGACACTTTGAAGAAGTTCCAAGGCCACAAGCTAGGCATGGAGAGCCATTATATGATGATCATGAACATGTTCCATTTGTTGCAAACCGTGGAAGAGACCAAGGTGACCAAACCTTGGACTGAATGAAGTGGAAGCTCCCTAGTTTTAAGGGTGAGAATGACCCTAACATTTTCTTAGATTGGGAGAGGCAAGTAGAAAACATGTTTATGTTGAAAAATTGTAATGAGTTCTTAAAAGCTAGACTTGTAATAGCCGAATTTTTCGGCTATGCTTTACATTGGTGGGAAAGGGTAGTAAACCAAAGAGTTAGAAGTGGTAGACCATCGGTTGATACTTGGAGGGAGTTAAAAGCTTTGATGAGAGAAAGATTTGTGCCCGAGCACTACTATAGAGAGCTTCATTATAAGTTCATGACTTTAAAACAAGGTGCAAAAAGTGTAGAAGAGTATAGACAAGAGCTTGAGCTCTACATCTTGAGGTTGAACTTGGAAGAAGACAAGGATGCTTCAACGGCTAGGTTCCTTAGTGGTCTCAATAGAGAGATAGCCAACCAACTTGAGTTGTATCCACATACAACTTATGAAGACATGTGCCACCTTGCCAACAAGATCGAATCACAAAAGAGAAGGAATGGGATGATGCGATCTTCATTTCCCAACCAAAGACAAGTTGCAACAACAAAACTACCTACTTCCAACTTCAAGCCATGGCAAAAAAAGGAGGAGGCTCCTAGAGGTACTTTCCAACCTCCAACCAAACCAAAGATGGAAGAGAGAGGTAAAATCATTTCTAACCCTCCAAAGTGCTTTAAATGTAATGGTGTAGGACATTATGCAAGTAGTTGTCCGACAAAGGGAGCTTTGATCTTTAGGGAGGATTTGAATGGTTGGATTGAGAAGGAGGAGGATGAAAGTAGCGAATGTGTTGAGGGTGAAGAAAATGGTGAGGATGATGAACATGTTGATTTGAATCCTTTAGGAAGTGGTGACGATGTCTTGAGCTTAGTCACCATAAGAGCACTAAGCGCTCAAACTTTTGATGATAACATGATTGAACAAAGAGAAAACATCTTCCATTCTAAATGTAAAGTTGAGGGAAGGATTGCCAACCTTATCATTGATAGTGGTAGTTGTGTAAATGTGGCTAGTGCTTATCTTGTTGAGAAGTTGAAACTACCTACTACAAAACATGATAAACCTTACAAACTCCATTGGCTAAATGATAGTGGAGAAATTAAAGTGTTGAGACAAGTAGTGGTACCAATAGAAATGGGAGCTTACAAAGATAAGATACTATGTGATGTGGTGCCCATGCAAGCATGCCATCTTCTCTTGGGAAGACCTTGGCAATTCGATAGAAAGTCCCTCCACAATGGGGAGAAGAATACTTATTCTTTTGTGAAGGATGGAAGAACATTCATTATGAATCCTCTTACACCTCAACAAGTGAGAGATGAACAAAAAAAGATGAGGGAGAAAGAGAGGGCCGAAAGTGAGCTCAAAAGAAAAAAATTGGGGGAGGGAAAGAGAGTTGAGGAAAAAGAAAAGAGTGAAGAAAGAGTGATGAAAAACAAGAGTGAAAAGAAAAAGAGTGACCAAAAAAAGAGAGTGAGATGAAAGAAAAGAATTGTTTCTTTGCAAAACCTAGTGAGGTGATTGAAGCAATTGAAAGAAAAGAAGTGGTATTGCTCTTGTATTGTAGGGAATCTTTTACTTCATCTAAAGAACACTCACCCTCTTTTTCAAGTGAAATTTTGCAGGTTATTGAAGATTACAAAGACGTATTTCCCGATGAGATGCCCGGAGGTCTTCCACCAATTAGAGGAATCGAACACCAAATCGATTTTGTCCCCAGGGCGGTCTTGCCAAACCGACCGGCCTATAGGAGTCCACCGGAAGAGACTAAGGAGCTAAAAAGGCAAGTTGAGGATCTAATTTCAAAAGGGTATGTGCGTGAGTCCATGAGTCCTTGTGCGGTTCCGGTTTTGCTTGTTCCCAAAAAAAGATGGTACATGGAGAATGTGTATAGATTGTAGAGCCATAAACAACATTACTATTAAGTATAGGCATCCCATACCTAGACTTGATGATTTACTTGATGAGTTGCATGGTTCTAATCTTTTCTCTAAAATTGACTTGAAATCCGGATACCATCAAATTAGGATGAGAGAAGGGGATGAGTGGAAAACCGCTTTTAAGACTAACTTTGGTTTGTATGAATGGATGGTTATGCCCTTTGGATTAACTAATGCTCCTAGTACATTTATGAGATTAATGAATCATGTGTTGAGGAATTTTATTGGGAAATTTGTTGTTGTATACTTTGATGATATTTTGGTCTATAGCAAGACATATGAAATGCATGTTGAACATCTTAGGGAAGTACTAAATGTCTTGAGAATTGAAAAACTTTTTGCTAACCTTGACAAATGTGAGTTTTGTTTGGGAGAAAGTTACATTTCTAGGTTATGTGGTAAGCTCACAAGGACTTCAAGTAGATGAAGGTAAGGTCCAAGCAATTAAGGAATGGCCAACACCAAGAAACGCATCGGAAGTGAGAAGTTTCCATGGCCTAGCAAGTTTCTATAGGCGGTTCATCAAAAATTTCAGCACACTTGCTAGCCCTTTGACCGATGTGATCAAGAAAACCGAAGGATTTAAGTGGGAAACAAAACAAGAACAAGCATTTCAATTGTTGAAGGAAAAGTTGTGTAGTGCACCCCTTTTGTCACTACCAAACTTTGAGAAAACTTTTGAGGTGGAGTGTGATGCATCCGGCATTGGTATAGGTGGTGTACTTATGCAAGATGGAAAGCCCTTAGCCTATTTTAGTGAAAAACTTAATGGGGCAGCCGTGAGGTACTCAACTTATGGCAAGGAGCTTTATGCTTTAATAAGAACATTAAAGCATTGGCAACACTATCTATGGCCAAAGGAGTTTCTTGTGCACACCGATCATGAGGCTTTGAAGTTTCTCAAGGGCCAACATAAACTCAATAAGAGACATGCAAGATGGATGGAGTTCATTGAAACATTTCCATATGTCATCCATTACAAGAAAGGTAAGGAGAATGTGGTGGCCGATGCTCTATCTAGAAGGTATACTCTCTTATCCACCCTTCAAACAAAAATTTTGGGTTTTGAAATGCTTAAAGAAATGTATTCTAGTGATCATTACTTTAAGGAAATTTTTGAGAAATGCTTGTTAGCACCTTTTGGAAAATATTTTTTGCATGAAGGATTTCTTTATTGTGAAGGTAGATTGTGCATACCATCTTGTTCTACTAGAATTCTACTTGTCAAAGAAGCACATTGTGGGGGTTTAATGGGACATTTTGGTGTCACTAAAACCTATGAAATTGTTCATGAACATTTTTTTTGGCCACATTTAAAAAGAGATGTAGAAAGATTTGTAGGAAGTTGTATTGAATGCAAGAAAGCTAAATCTAGAACTCTTCCACGTGGACTTTACACACCATTAGAAGTTCCTAAAGAACCTTGGGTTGATATTTCTATGGATTTTATTCTTGGTTTACCTAGGACCTCTAAAGGTATGGATTCTATTTTTGTTGTTGTGGATAGGTTCTCTAAAATGGCACACTTTATTCCTTGTAGGAAATCCGATGATGCTAGTCATGTAGCTAGCTTGTTCTTTACTTGGATAGTTAGATTCCATGGAATTCCAAGGTCTATTGTGTCGGATAGGGATACCAAATTCTTGAGCCATTTTTGGAGAGTTCTTTGGAAGAAGCTTGGTACTAACTTGCTTTATTCTACAGCTTGCCATCCACAAACGGATGGACAAACCGAGGCGGTAAATAGAACAATTGGCCAACTTCTAAGAGCTATTTTGAAGAAGAAATTGAGGCAATGGGAGGAGTGTTTGCCACACATTGAATTTTCTTATAATAGGGCACCTCACTCTACTACTTCTCATTCTCCATTTCAAGTTGTTTATGGTTTTAACCCTCTAACTCCCTTTGATTTGGTTCCTTTGCCTATAGATCAAGCATTAAGCAAGGATGCAAGCAAGAAGGCTAATTTTGTGAAAGCAATTCATGCAAAGGTCCATGAAGCCATTGTCAACTCCAACAAAAAGCTTGTAGAGAAAAGAAATGTGGGAAGAAGAAAAGTGGTATTCAAACCCGGTGATTGGGTTTGGGTGCATTTTAGAAAGGAAAGATTTCCCCAACAAAGAAAGTCTAAGCTTGATGATAGGGGAGATGGGCCATTTCAAATCCTTGAGAAAATCAATGACAATGCCTATAAAGTTGATCTTCCGGGACATTATAATGTTAGTGCCACTTTTAATGTTTCCGATCTCTCTTTATTTGATATAGGTGATGGAGATTCGAGGACGAATCCTTTTCAAGAGGGAGAGGATGATGTGAATCGGTTAGACATGCAAGAACATCAAGGAGTTGTGACAAGAGCGAAGGCAAGACAACTAAAGAGTCACAAGGATCAAATTGAGCAAGAGAAGTTTCAAGGCTTAAATTTTGATGTCAATTTTGATGTCCAAGACTTTATGGGGATTAAATTTTGATGTCCAAGACTTTATGGGGCAATATCCTAATTTTTGAATAAGTTAGAAATTGAAAATTTACCTTGGTAGATAGTTGGAATCCCTTTTTACCCAAGCTGAAAAATTGCCTCCTACTTTTGGCAATGTGTTGACTAGTGCTCTAGAATAGTCCAAATGCAATTAAAGCACCCTGTATTGTCTTATCAAGTGTATGTATAGGTTATATCTATCCTTTGGGCTGAAAAATATGAGAGGGAAAAAATTCCTATTTTCTCCCTCAAGTCTCTATAAATATGTAGTCTTCCATTTTGAAGAAAAATCAAGAAATTTTTCAAGACAAAGGTTCTTCTCTTAGTATTCTTAGTTCTTAGCTTAGTTTTTCTATTTTCTTCAAGGGTGAACTTCCTTGAAAGAAAAAAAATCACTTTGAAGACTTGTTGAAAGTTCCAAGAGCTTCAAGGTTGATCATAAAAAAAAAATTCCTTCATACTAGTTACTACACTCTTGTAGAAAACTAGTCTTGAGGTCTTCTTCTTGTTTCATTGAGGTCTAAGGTTCAAAATACCTTAGGTTGCTTGAACTTTGAAGAAAAGATTTTGTTTAAACCTTCTTGAGGTCTTGGATTTGATATATCCAAGGTTGCTTGAAGTTTAACATTTTCAAGTCCTTTCAAAGGCACTTTCTTCTACTTATTACACTTGTTTTGTTTGTTCTCTCCCTCACTTCTTGGACAAAATTTTATGCTCTTGAAGATCATCCCACATCAATTGTATTATTAGATATCTTTATTAATTATTCGCACAAACATTTAAATTTTATAATATTTTTTTTAGTAAATAGGTAGTAATATTTTTAACTCCGTGAAAAAATATTAGTGAATATTAATAATTAATTTTCCCGTTTATTTTTTATTTAAAGTACAACATGCCACTATTAGAATGCGTAGGATGACTCCAACAGGAAAGAACTTCACAGTGGAAATAGCTTTTATATGCAGTAAATAGGCAACGACATACAGATGGGTTCTTTAACAAATCAAGCACTTGTATTTTACATCTCTATGTCAAATGGCCAGGGTTCAATTATCAGTTAAGGAGAGCCTCTAGTCATTCTTATCGATAGGGAAAGTGGACTAATGTCGGTGATTGATGATGTGCCGCAGAGACATTTTATGTAATAATGTTGCTATTTGTAATTTATAATGTATTATTTTTTTAAAGTGTTAATAATATTTCGTATAATTTGTCGTTCGAAGTTTTTTTTTTCATTTACATTTTTCGTGTAGTTATATTAATATGCAATAATAAACTAGAACAGGAGGGAATAAATATAATGAACATCACAAAAACTCAGGAATACATAACGAACAGGAATAAAAAAATGAAATACACAATATCCGAATACATAATGGTTTACTAAAGAGTTATGTAATGCTTCCTTAGTATATCTTGAACCGTACGTCTAAACTCATCACCATCAATATCCTGTCTATGACACTCACGTGCAATCAAATCTAAGAGAGCCTTTGGTGGCATGACGGGAGCTACCGGGACATTATAGCCACTGAAAATATTCCCGGGATTCTGAATCCTCTGGTGAGTACGGGGGAGGTACCAACCCATGTAATCATCAGTGCAGGAACTCGCTAGAATGGCCGGAACACTAGTCCATGACTCTATCAGTAAGTGCAAATGTGCCTCGAGCCACAGTGCCTCGACAAAAGTGTTCCTCAAGACATACATCCTGTTGTTCAGCGGGCGGCATGCATCTTGAGGATGGATAGGGTGGGCGGGAATACACTGCCTAAAACCGCACTGTCTCAAAATCCGATCAGGCATGTAAGGCTCCACGCAGTCAAAATATGCAATGAACCCGTGCCATGTGGAAACCCAACAATCACGAATATCCTGAGTCCTGCACGGTGTCATCATATCTAATCTCAAGCGAATATCCAGCAGTTTATTCTCATTCTTATAACCGATCGTCGGAAACATCTGGATGTAGGGCTTGCATCCTTCGGAAGAATGTCTAAATGGGGGTGCAAACATGGGAACATACAAATACATCCACGCCTAAAATATAAAATATAAATTTAATACAGGAATATAAAAAGAAATATAAATAAACCATAAACCCTTAAAATATAAAAATAACATAATTAATGTTACTTTTAAAACACATACCTCTAATAGTGACCAGCACTCTGCAAGCTCCTTAGCATTAACCCTGGAAGCTTGACCCAGATTCCGGTACAGATACACAAGACAAGCAGCACCCATGCGAACCTCCCAACAGAACTCACATCCCGCAAAAGTGGCAATAGTCTCGCAGGTACAATGTTGCCATTCTTATCACTAAAGAGTGAGCTATCCAAAATGTACTGTAGATAGCATGCAGCTCTGACCTGATGTGACTGTGAAGTCTGTCTACTAGTAGCAACAGCGTGAAGCTCCGATGCATTAAACCCTAAACCCCCAGTGAGAGCTAAACCCAGATCATCCTAAACAACTCGTATCAACTGCTCCTTGGATAATATGTGATCCACTACCGCACCATAAGCAGGCACCCCAAGAATAAGCTCCATATCATGCAGTGTAACGGTCATCTCACCCCATGGCATGTGGAAGTTGTTCGTGTCGGGCTGCCACCTCTCAACAAATGCCGACAACAATGCAGCATTGTCGTGCTGAAACATGCACGATCGTAGGTGCGTCAGACCGGACCCGGAAGCCAAGGACCGAGCCTGCGAATCGGTAAGGTCCCAACTAGTGAGAGCCATATAACGAGATCGGCACTTCAATAAACCACGATCCTGAAGATAGAACAAATAATACAATTATATAATAATATATTTATGTAATAATTATTTTTTCTATTTATCATAATAAATAATATTTGACAGATTAAAGAATAATAACAATAATAGTAACATGTCACTTTAACATAAAGATAAATACATGTCCACGCTATATTGGACCCACCACATGTCCACCGTATGATGGGATGAGCTTCGGGTCAACAGGACCTCCCTCTGCTGCGCCTGTCTGCTCCCAATCTGAAGCCTCACTTTCTTCCTCTTCTGTGTCGGTGCGGGAACATCACGAGCCACCTCGGGTCTTTTGTTACGAGACCCTATAATCTTACTCATCACTGACATAAAGCTGCCGGTTAAACCCTTCCCTTTCCCATGACGAGGACGCCCCTTCCAATCCACTAGCTGGTGCCACAGGTGCAACGTATATGGTCTGCTCCTCATCTCCATCATCATCACCCTCATCCTGATCATCATCACCACCATCACCATCATCATCACCTCTTCCTGATCATCATCACCACCATCACCATCATCATCACCTCTCTCATCTGCCTCTCCCTGAATATGTAGATCGGACTCTTTCTTGCTCCTCGCCAACAACCCTATCACCCTCAAAAACCCTATCTACAGGCCCGTTACGTAAGGATCAGAAGATGAAACACCATACTCAGCATGAGAATACCCGTGTGTGCTGCATGAAGAATCCTGAGGGGTGGCACAAAGCAGCTAATCAAAAAACTCAACCCCTATCTACCTCGGCTGACCCCTAAACTCCAATATAGGCTCCTGGGTGGCAGATCTATATGGTATGCGATGTCGCACAACGGTAGGAGCATATAAGTATGGATTATATAATGTGTTTGTGGGGTGTGAAGGTGGATGTGCAGATTCATATGGCTCATACGACACAAGTGTGTGAGACATATGGGGTTGGAGGAGAGGTCGAGATCTAAAAGGTACGGCCGGTGGTTGGGTAGAATACCCGACTTCACATGTACCATGATGGAAACCAGGTGTGAGAGGGGTAGGAGTAACAGGGAGGTCAGAAGTACTATGTCACCCCCTCACACCTCTAGACGAAGCTGTGACAGTGCGCCCCTCAACTCGACCTGTCCTGTCCGTGACAAGACCAAGATCATCGTCTCCTCTACTGCCGCTATATCGAACCATCTATTAGTTATTCAAACTTGTTAATACTTTTTTATCATATATTTCAATATTTACTTTAACATCTATTATTATTTTATTATTTAGAATTATCGGTATCTATTATTTCATTTCTACTATTTCTTTCGTTCAATTATTATTCATCACTAATATTCATTAGTAATAGTTATTAATTTATAAATTATTCAATCTTAAAATTATATCATAAACCTAAGGCCAAGAATAACAATGATTTCAAATAAAAATTCAAATAGTTTAACAATTACATAACACATTTTCTTATTAAACACATAATCATAAGCAAACAATTTTAAACTAGTTACATTTACCCTAAATAGACAAAATTAAATAACAATCTCAGAGATATTTATTATTACTTTATTGTTCACTTTATCGATTTTTATCCTATTTTATTTCCGTTATTTTATTCATTTCATAATGTTCACAAATCCATAATCATACTAACAATTAAAAATTATCACATAAAATATGTTAAACAACTAGTCACACTCATTCTACATATACAAAATTAATTAAATAATCAAAGAATCATCTATGAACAAAAAATTTAAATGTTTAAAAAAATTTAAATATTTAAAAAAAAATTCAATATCTTAAAAAAATGGACACTTTCGTACGTCGCCGGAGAAAGTACCGGAGTACTTCCGTTCACTGCAGATGAAAGTATTCCGGCACTTTCACCAGTAACGAACGAAAGTGTCCAATCCGCCAGAATTTTTTAAAAAAAAAATTCAATTTTCTTTAAATAGATATTTCAGCGATCTAAAACAGTAAAATTGTAAATAAATGAGAATAGATTGACGAATTAAACTTTTTTTCAATTTGAACGGTCGGATCTTCCAAGATGTGAGATTGAAGTTTGTAGTCCTAGAGAGTGTTTAGGTGAAGAGAGAGAAAGTATTTAGGAGAAAATGAAATTTTTTGAATTTTTTTTAGTTATCCTTATAATTTCTCGAGATTCCTTTATCGGCCCCCTAAATTTTTACATTCCATCAATCCAAAACCCTAGATTTATCAAAATGAGAAAAAAATTGTCAAACCAAAACTCCTACAAAGAAATCATCAGTCCCAAAGGAGAAGACAGGAGGAAAAGGTAAAGGGAAACAACAAGACGTCATCCCTGCAAAGATTGATCAAAAAGAGAAAGGGAAACAAATTCGAGAAGAAAATTCTGACACCGAAACAGAGGATTTCTCTCCTTCAAATAATCAAGGTAAATCTTCCACTCCAAAAGGTGTAAGAGTAGAGGATCGTTTTATAAGTGTCAAAGCTGGTAGAGATTGTGAAAAATGGATGAGAAAAAGGGGATTTACATTGTCTGGGTATGTCATCGAGCTTGAAGATTTCATAGATACCTTAGAGACAATTATAAGTAACTTTGCTTCCTTAGGTTGGCAAAAACTTTTAACATGTCAAAAGAATTATTATCCTTCCTTCGTTTATGAATTTTATGCTAATTTGAAAATTTTGGGATGGATGAAAATAGAAAGCAATGGAAAAGTTCCAGAGTGCATTAACTGTCTTGAAGTTTGATGAAGGCTTATTTTGTCATACCATGGGAATTGAAGATGAAGGTTCAAGGTACTACAACAATACCTCTCTCATAGGAAATGAAAACATCTTTTCAACGAAGAGGTTCAAGCAAGTCTTCCCTCAGGGAAAACAATTTGATGAGGCTCATAAAAGAGTAACAATTGGATTTTATGCATATGGCAGATTACTACATCATATGCTGACTTATACTGTTGTGCCAAGCAAAAGGCACTCAAAACATCAATCACTTTTTTATATGCATATGGTATTGATGCAAGCAATCCGTGATGTGTCTGAAAATGATTTTCAGACACATTTCCTTGAAGCACATGTTAAATGCTACCAAGAAATCTGGAAATAGTCTACCCTATGGATGCCTGTTTACAAAACTTTCCAAGTTCTTCAAAATAAAGCTGGGCAAAGGAGAATCTAGAGTAAATAAAACATTTATGATCTTGCAACCTTTTCTAGGATACATTTCATTATAGTAGGGGATTCTTGGAAATAGAGAAAGATTGCATAGAAGAAGAAAGAAAAAGTACTTCTACAGTTAAAAGAGGTACAAAAAGAGTAAGAGAAGAGCAAGAGGCATCTCTTGAGAGGGAGCCTAGCAAAGTCAGCAAGACTTTGCTTAATGATTTAAATAAAGAGGCAGAAAAAGTTGTTTAGGAGAAAAAACATAAATAAGAAAATGATCCTTAAGGTGATCCATCTTCCTCTGAACCTCCAAAAGAAGGTACGTCTACACCTTGGAAGGTCACCTATGCAGATGTTGTGATGATAGAGGCCTTCATGAAATCTATCTCAATGTTCATCTCACAATTTGATGAAATGAAAGATATTCTTCATCAACACATGAACATAGTAAGTGAAAAGCTTGATGACTTTGAAGCAAAACTTGAGAAAATTGAAAGATATGTCAAAACCAAGCACATCATTGAATATAGTGAGGAATGTGAAGAAGAACAAGAAGGCAGTACTTCCAGTGATGCTCTAAAGGAAGCTCATTTAAAAGAAAAGGAAGCTCAAGAAGAAATACAAGAAGCAGTTTAAGATGCTTAATGATGTGGAGGATTATCATACTCCTACATCTTCTCCATCATCTTCCAACCAAAAACTAAGCCTTTCTAATATGTATCTTTTATTTATATCTTACTTTTCTTTAATTTGTGTTTGTTTTGTTTCCTTTATGTGTTTGATTCTTTATTTATAAGTAGGTTTTGGTGTTTAATGAGACTCAATGGTGAAATCCTAGTGATGAAAGCTTTTTATAGCACTCTTTTTATCCCTCTGAGTGTCTTTTAATGATTTCAAAAAGGGGAGAAAATGTGTGTGCAATGTGTGTTTAGATGTATTATGATGGTTTGCTTAGATGCTTGTGTGTGATTTATGTTTGTGTGACTAAGTATTTATATGACTTTGTAACTATGTGTTTTAGTAATTATCTGCTTAAGTGTTTGTTTGACTATGTGCTAGTGCTCAATCTGTTTATAATACTAAGTGTTTGTTTGGAATATGTGCTTAACTGTCCTATGTGCTGTGTGCTAAGTGCCCTCTATGCTTAAGTGATTGTATGACTATGTGCCTAAAGTGCTATTGTATGACTATGTGCCTAAAGTGCTAAGTGCTTAGTGCTTATGTCGTTTATGCATGCTTAAGTGTTTATGTGAGTAAGTGCTATGTGTGTGATTATTTTGTGTGCTTAGTTGCTATATGTGTTGGTTAAATTTGTTTGATTGTGTGGATATATATATAATTGTCTTTCATATTTGTAGGTTGTTGATAGTTTGCTATGAAACTCTTTGATATGTGTTGTTTATATTATATGGTTATGGCCAACAACTTTGTTTTTAAAGGTATTATAAGGTGCAAAATTTGTTTCCGGCAAAATCCTTTTAAAACTAAATTTGAGTACCCTAAAACTTTAAATGAGTTTTTATTTTGCAAAACAGCTAAGGGTATGATTTTAAGTTTTAAAGAGTTTGTAATATCAAAGTTGATATCAAAGTTGGTGTTTCAAACCTGTTTTTAACTACTAAAAGTTGCTCCAAAGGTTTTGAAACTATCTTAAACAAGTTTTGGTAAAGTTTGGTAAGTTTTCAAGTTGACAGTTAAAAACACCAGAAATTTAGATGCAACAAGTCCAAGGTTTGGGAGTCTGAAGTTGACATCCGAATTTTGGAATTCTGTTGAAGGTCCAGACGTCCGAAGTTTCAAGTCTGGATGTTCGAAATTTGTTTTTCAAGGATATTTCTCAAAGTTTTTGAACTTGACTAATTCTTTTAAAAGTCTTATATCTTTTACAAGTTCTCAAACATACTTCACAAATGTTTTCAAAACATTTATGCATATTATGAGGGGAGCTGTGAAATATTTTTCCAAATCCTTATAAAAACCTCCTATTTTGTGCTAAGGAACTGCAGGTTTTTCTAAATCTATTTTTAAAGAAATAAGTTGAGGAGAAAGGAGGTTTCACGAAGGTTGGTTTGGTCATAGGCTCTTCGAGCCTTTATATGTGAAACGTGCTTTATCTCTTTTATCTTTTGGTTTCACATTCTTCCGTGTGCTTATTTGTCTATATCCTCTCATATTGTGTTTTTGTTTATCATCATTTAAAAAGGGGAGATTGTTATCCCTCATGGTGACGATTCTAGTTTTAATTAAATGACAAACATTCATGAGCACGTATTTATTTTATCTTTGATGTGACAAGAATATTCAAATTGGAAGAAGTCTTCACACCAAGAGTTAAAGTGTAAAAGGGAAGAATTCCAAGAGCTGCAGTGTTAAAGACAAGAAGATACAAGTGGGATTCAAGATGTCAATGAATAAAGTATTGAAGACATAGAATAGGATTGTGTTTAGAAGGTATATCTTTTATGTAAACCTTTCTCTATATCCTCTTTACTTTAATATGCATTAGTAAAGCTCATGTCTAAAAGATTTTCAAAAAGGGAGAAAAATGTTTTCAAAGCCTACCATTTGTTTTAGAGCCAAAATTGTGTTTGAGAAAAAAGGTTTTGATGTGAGTCAAAGTGCTTTAAGAAGATTTAGATTGAATAGTTAATTCTTTTTATTTAAGTGTTTCATGATTAAGTGATCTTAATTGAAGAATTAAGACGTGTTAATAATCAATTTAAAAAGTCTATGAATGAGTACTTAAGACACTTTGAGTTGATTGCTTGATTTGAACTTCTAAAAATAGTTTTTAAGTGTAAATTCAAAAGTCAAAGCTTAGGTTCAGATGCCCGAAGTTCTTAAGGGAAGAAGCTTTTCATTAATAAAGCTTTGGACGTACAAAGTAAAATCTCTGATGTCCGAAGTATTATTTTTTGGGCTAAAGTTTGAAGATCGGATGGCAAGTTCGGATGACCTGTGGAAGGTCCGAACATCCAAACTTTACGATACCAAGTAAAAACCAGTTGTTTCTAGCCATTTTTTAAATGTTGGAAGCTTTTCTATACATACCAGACTTACCTGAAACACCGAACAACAAGAGATTTCATGTCTAAACTTCTAAGACTTTCAAGTATTAAATTTGTTAAGTTTATGAACTTTATTATTGTCTATTAAGTATTTAGAGTCATAAGAGATGGTATATTTCATTTGGTTGTGATCCTCACATTTAGTATGATCTTTCATCTCTTGTTTCTGCCAAAGTAGTATGTAAGCAAGATTAAGAGTTGTAAAATCCGAGTGGATTGGGTGAACCTTGTGGTTATGTAAGAAGAGATTGGTTGAAGCGTAAAACCTGTTTAAGGTGGTCGACTGTTGTATGAGTTTGTTTTTCCTACCTTCTTAGAGAAAAAGGGAGTTAGTGAGATTGGTAAATCCTTAGGTGTGATCAAGATAGTGGATATAGAACTCTAATAGGACCGAACCTGTATATATCTTTGTGTTCTCCTCGTTTTCTTTTATTTCCTTGTTTTGTTCGTATATTTCCTTTATTGTTTTTTTTTTTGGGGTATCTTTTATTAAAGGAAGTGTTTTGTGAAACAATCCAAGAGTTCTTTAAAATTGGCCAAAGTTCGTCAAGAACCTAATTCACCCTCTCCCTCTTAGATTCTTTCAAACTACTCTTACCTCCAACTAGCCTTTTCCCAATTTTTTTAGACTTCTCCCTTTTCCCTCAAGAGCCGGCCCCTCTTCTACCATATTGTCCTCTCCCACAGCCTGCAATGGAACATTTCCCATCTCCAGACGCTGACCTCTCACCACAATGCCCTTCGTAAAACAACCCTCCATCAAACCAGAAAAATCACCCCTGTACCCGTGTGATCGGGATTTTTATAACAAAGTTTTAACCCAATACTTGCAAGTGCACAAGATCAAAGTAATATGAAAGTATTAGGGTATCGAACCACAGAGAAAGGCTTAACTACTAAAATTATTATCTTCCTAAATTAATTTTATAGAAAGAAGAATCAAATTTTGTTATCTAAGAATTATTACTAAAATAATTAAAACTAACGAATAAAATAATTAAATTAAAGATAACAGGAGCTTAACCCAAGAAGATGATTTAGAACCTTGAATCCACCACTAACCTATATAACAATGATTTAATTTTATTTAGGAGAAAAGATTAAACATTTATGTGGTGATCTAGGCTACAAGCTTCGATTCACTAAAGAAATATATTGTGTTTAAATGCATGACATAATCCATCTAACCATTAGCATGACTTATTCATTCCTATGA
Organism: Catharanthus roseus; assembly: GCA_028651295.1. NCBI lineage: Eukaryota > Viridiplantae > Streptophyta > Magnoliopsida > Gentianales > Apocynaceae > Catharanthus > Catharanthus roseus. The sequence goes on along the minus strand of JAPQWS010000165.1, from coordinate 2,624,167 downwards.
CATAAATCATCTAAAATTAGCATGAACTATTCAATTCTAAAACCCACAACATACTTGCAAAAATTACATATCTCTCATACTCAAGACTACAAGAATTAAGCATGGATAAAAATATCAATTAACCCAAATAATTATTCTACAAGAACAATCACAAAGAATTAATTGCATGAAACCAATAACATCCCAAGATATGCAATCACATAAATAATAGAATAAATCTCCCAAAAATAAAATAAACCATAGTCACATGGCTAGGGTTTCATCAAAATTCTAAAAATAAATTTAGTTCATGGCTAAAGGGAAAGAAGGAACCAATTTCTTGGAGTAGATCATGGCTTTTTTTCTTCACTTGGAGCAGCTGGAATTTTTCTGCAGCTGCTGAATTTCTCTGGTTTCAGCTCCTGTGCTGGAATTTTTCTGCAGCTGCTGAATTTCTCTGGTTTCAGCTCCTGTGGCTGTCTTTTTTTCTGCTGCAGTATTTGTTTCTATATATAGACAAAAGAGAAGCAAAATCCTAATCCTTAAAGGATTCAAATACTAAAGTTCTAATCCTTAAAGGATTCTGCTAAAGTTTTAATCCTAATCCTTAAAGGATTCAAATACTGCAGCTTCCCTTTACCAAATTTAATATGGAATCTTTATTTTCCATTCTTTTTTAGAAATCTGCACAAAGATAAATAAAATAAATTAAATATAATAATTATGACTAATAAATAAATAAAATATTTTCAAAGGCTAATAATTAAAACTTAAGGTGTTTATTTGTATTAAAAATTGACTCTATCAACTCCCCCACACCTAAGTTTTGCTAGTCCTCAAGCAAAAATAAAGAATAAAAAGAAAAACTAACTAGCCACTTTCGTAGGACTCACGATTGCACTTAGTATGTGCAACAAGCCCTTTAAACCCCTAAGTTATCCTTAGTGGACGAGTATGGTCTCGTGAGGGTTTGCAGACGACATACCCACAAAGTCAAAATAAACATCAAACTTTAGAAAAGATAGAGAATAGCCCAAATTAAGTATCCTCCATCAATATCTCAAACTTATCAAGACAAGCACTCTTCTTCTTATTTTTAAACTCAAGTAAACAAACAAATATTCAATTATCTCCCATAACTAATGCAAAACTTGTGTAAGGTGTAATCGTAGTCATAAGAGAGTATAAAATAAATACTAAATAAAATTTTCAAATTACATATAGAGAACAAATCTCAGCAAGAGTTCATTCCATAGGCTCACTCTTCGTACCTTCTCTCCACTAATCAAGGATTCTCAACTCAACTCAGATCAGGTAGGACTTTAAAGCTTGTAATGTAAGGTTAGGGCATTGGTTATCAAGCGAAGGTAAGGAATTCAAAATCAAAGAAAAGAGAGCTTACAAAAAAGATGGATACTTTAAAATTTCGACAAACTTTCTAACTTTATTTTTGCTCCTTTTTTTTTTTTTTTAGTAATACATTCACCAACTACCATCTTCTTTTTCTTAGGATTTCATCATTTAAGGCCATTCTTTTTCTTAAATTTATAAATTCGGGCCTCTTGAATTTTTTCTTTGCATATCTACTTTTATTTCTTTGTCTTTTTTCTTTTTTTTTTTCAACTCAATACATTTTTTTTTTCAACACCACAAGTCATATATATATATATATATATTTTTCTCCCTTTTGTCAAGATAACTTCTTTTTCCAAAATACACAAACAACAACCCATCATTGAAGCACTAGTTAGAAGTTTGCATTAAACTCTCTACAAGATTAAGGGTTAATATTAAAGTGGTTTAAAGAAAGATATAACATTTAGGCTCAAAAGGGTACGAAGGTAAAAATTTATGAAATTTTGTAAGCTTGAAAGGCACAAACGATTCAAAGAAGACCTATGACCATCGTCTCTGAGTCAAATCGAGAAAACCTTTCTATTTCGCCTCAAGAGGTACTCAAGTAAGTTCTAGAATGTAGGGAAGAGATTCATCAACTTTATGTAACTCAAAAATAATGTAAAGGATTTATTAAATACTAACAATGACCCATGTGCTCAAGTGTAAGTCATGCAAAAGTTATACAAATATAGAACATAAGTCCGTCACCCTACTTAAAAACAAGAAAATAAGTACTTTTCTCAACTTATTTAGGACATTTTTAAAGGAACTCAAAAAGAATTATTCTTTATGTGAAATCATATTTTTGATTTTTTTTTTTTAAATAATGTAGAAAAATAAATAAAATAAAAAAATTTTAAAAAAAATAATTGAACAAGAAATACGAGAAAAAAAATACTAAAAAAATAGTAGATATCAGAATAAAAATATCTTCTCCCCCACACCTAGACCCAACGTTGTCCACAATGTGATAAGAGTACCAAGAGTAGAGAAGAGACAAAGAAAAGAACAAAACAACCTGGTAGAAGAGGCAGTATTAATGCATGTCTGTAAGAGTAGTCAACAATCTCTGTAATCTCCATAATAATGATAAGTTGTTTTATTATCCTACAAAACAAACATTTCATACCTTTCTACCAATCAAGTGGGATAAAAAAAATAAATAAATAAAAATAAAATAGAATAAAAATATAAAAATAAAATAAATAAATAAAATTTGGGTTGCCTCCCAAAAGTGCTAATTTTAAAGTCTTCGACCCGGGACTCCCTAATTCTTTTGCATTCGACCGGGGATCTATTTCTCTCATATTAAGCTCATGATTCACAATCAAAGAAGAGTTTTCAGGGTGGAGCAATGCGAGGCAAGATTAGAATTAACATTTTCGGTGCAGATAAGGTTTTCTTTCTCAATAAAAGTATAATCTTTTGAACACATTAAAGGTAGAGTTTCTTCAATTAACTCATCATTTACATCTACCAAATAGCAATCAGAATTATCTTCTATAGAAGGTTGTGAAGAAGTTTTAAAAATATTTAATCTAACCCTCATATTCATTACGGAGACATCCATAACCCCGAGTTCTACAATTAATAGTGGCGTCGGCGATAGCCAAGAAGGGACGACCTAGAATAATGGGGACATGATTTTGAGAAGATCTACCAGGTTCCATATCTAGGACTACAAAGTCTACAGGGAAGACACCTTTATCAATTTGAACTAGAATATTATCTATCCTTCCCCTAGGTACCTTGATAGACCAATCAGCTAATTGTAAGGTCATATCAGTTGGTTGCAATTCTCCAAATCCTAACTCTTCATAAACAGAGTATGGAATCAAATTAACACTAGAACCTAAATCTAAGAGTGCCCTATCTATTTTATAATTACCGATAAGACATGAGATAGTAGGGACACCAGGATCTTTATATTTAGGTGGAGTGGTATATTGCAAAACAGAGCTCACCTGTTCAGTTAGGAAGATTTTCTTAAAAACACTGGTTTTAGATTTTCTTTTAAAAGTACACATGTCTTTAAGAAATTTTGCATAGGATGGGACTTGCTTAATGACCTCTAAAAGTGGAAGATTAATTTTAACTTGTTTGAGAGTTTCTAAAATATCTTCCCTTTTATTATCCTTTCTAAGATGTGGGGGTGGCAATAAAGCTTCTGGATAAGGAACCTTTGGTTTATATGAAGTCGTAGGAAATGATTCTAGAGTCTTAAAATTAGAGGAACAAGCTAGTTCTTTCTCTATCTTCCTTTCAATTTTAGTCATAGAAATTCCCTTGGTTTCATTATTATTTGACTCACTATCTTTAATAGGTTCCCCTACTTTATTATCTACCAACTTCCCATTTCTAATAGTAATTACAGCATTAGCTTGCGCATGGTAATTAGCTCTAGGATTCTCTATTGGATGACTAGGAAGCTTACCCTCATCTCTTCTACTTATTGCATTAGCTAGTTGCCCTATTTGAGTTTCTAACTTAGCAATAGATTGGGTGTGTGAATCTAGAATTTGTGTCATAGATTCTAAACCTTTCAAAGCAGATAATACTTTTTCTTCAAAAATAGAGTTTCCACTTTGAGGAGGATGAGAATGTACATACCTTTGAGATTGAAAACCATGGGGAGTAGTCATACCAGATTGTCTGTTTTGTTGATATTGTTGTTGGCCTAATTGAACTTCCCCTCCTTGTTGCCTCCAGGAGAAATTAGGATGATTTCTCCAGCCCTGGATTGTACATGTTTGAATATGGGTCATTCTGTCTGTGAAATCCTTGGGCTACATTGACTTGTTCCTGCACAAATTCTGGAAATAGTGAAGCACTAGGACAGTCATAAATAACATGAGAGGGACTACAGCAAATTGCACAAACACCTTGAACATTAGGAGAATTAGTAGGCAATGTATTTAAAGCTAACAATTGATCAAACTTTTTGGATAAGGCATCAACTTTCAAAGAAAGATCAACATTTTGAGAAACTTCATACATTCCTCTATTTCCTATTTGCCTAGATGTGCCTACACGTGAGGACGTGGCGTGTTGTTGTGAATTATCACTCAAATTTTCAAACAAATCCCATGCCTCATCTGCAGTTTTATGAAGAAAGGTACCACCACAAGAGGAATCAACCATTTGGCGATTTCTCTCATCTAATCCCTGAATAAAAGCTTTGTATTTGCTGCCATTTAGGGACTTCATGGTGAGGGCAACTACGAAGAAGTTCTTTAAATCTCTCCCAACTCTCATGAAATTGTTCATTATTTTGTTGGGAAAAAATAGTGATTTCTCTCCTTAACCCTGTAAGTTTACCCATAGGAAAATATTTTTTTAGAAATTCCCTAGACATCTCAGCCCAAGTACCTATTCTCTCACGTGTGTGCAACCAATGTTTAGCCTTATCCTTCAAAGAAAAAGGAAAAAGGCGTAATTTAAAAGTAGAGCAAATTTCTAAAAACTCATCAATATGCTTATAAGGATTTTCAGAATCAAGCCCATAAAAAGATGGTAACATTTGAATAGTAGAAACTTTGATTTCAAAGTGAGTAGCCTCAATTTCAGGTAGTCTATTACCTATTGGTGAATTATAAATGTTAGGAGTAAAATACTTCCTTAATGCTCTTGGATTTTCAGCCATTTTAACCTGACAAGTGTTAGAATTTTTTCCTTGTGCTCTAAGTGCCTTAAGTGTAAGCTCTATCTCAGGATCAAATTCTTTCAAATCAACAGAGAGCGAACGACGACCATGCATTAATAAACAAATTCAAAAAAATAAAAAATAAAATAAAATAAATTACCACAAATAATAATGATGAATAAACTATCAAATAATAAAATAAAATAATAATAAAAAAAACGTTGAAGACAAAATTTTTTTTATAGATATATTTTTTTTCAAGAATAAAAGTAGAATAAAAAAAATACTAACAAATTAGGAGGCAATAACAAAAGCAATTAATTTAACCTGTCCCCGGCAACGGCGCCAAAAACTTGATCGGGATTTTTATAACAAAGTTTTAACCCAATACTTTCAAGTGCACAAGATCAAAGTAATATGAAAGTATTAGGGTATCGAACCACAGAGAAAGGCTTAACTATTAAAATTATTATCTTCCTAAATTAATTTTATAGAAAGAAGAATCAAATTTTGTTATCTAAGAATTATTACTAAAATAATTAAAACTAACGAATAAAATAATTAAATTAAAGATAACAGGAGCTTAACCCAAGAAGATGATTTAGAACCTTGAATCCACCACTAACCTATATAACAATGATTTAATTTTATTTAGGAGAAAAGATTAAACATTTATGTGGTGATCTAGGCTACAAGCTTCGATTCACTAAAGAAATATATTGTGTTTAAATGCATGACATAATCCATCTAACCATTAGCATGACTTATTCATTCCTATGACATAAATCATCTAAAATTAGCATGAACTATTCAATTCTAAAACCCACAATATACTTGCAAAAATTACATATCTCTCATACTCAAGACTACAAGAATTAAGCATAGATAAAAATATCAATTAACCCAAATAATTATTCTACAAGAACAATCACAAAGAATTAATTGCATGAAACCAATAACATCCCAAGATATGCAATCACATAAATAATAGAATAAATCTCCCAAAAATAAAATAAACCAAAGTCACATGGCTAGGGTTTCATCAAGATTCTAAAAATAAATTTAGTTCATGGCTAAAGGGAAAGAAGGAACCAATTTCTTGGAGTAGATCGTGGCTTTTTTTCTTCACTTGGAGCAGCTGGAATTTTTCTGTAGCTGCTGAATTTCTCTGGTTTCAGCTCCTGTGCTGGAATTTTTCTGCAGCAGCTGGAATTTTTCTGCAGCTGCTGAATTTCTCTGGTTTCAGCTCCTGTGACTGTCTTTTTTTCTGCTGCAGTATTTTTTTCTATATATAGACAAAAGAGAAGCAAAATCCTAATCCTTAAAGGAGTCAAATACTAAAGTTCTAATCCTTAAAGGATTTTGCTAAAGTTTTAATCCTAATCCTTAAAGGATTCAAATACTGCAGCTTCCCTTTACCAAATTTAATATGGAATCTTTATTTTTCATTCTTTTTTAGAAATCTGCACAAAGATAAATAAAATAAATTAAATATAATAATTATGACTAATAACTAAATAAAATATTTTCAAAGGCTAATAATTAAAACTTAAGGTGTTTATTTGTATTAAAAATCGACTCTATCACCGTGCCAATAGGGACAATGGCTAGATACGCAACTCCTCCTCAACTCGAGCGAGAGTCGCTTTGGCTTGAATCATCTCCTGTTGATCTCTCCCTTGTTTTTAACCCAGTCCATGTCAAAAGCAAAATTACACGTCGCAAGCACTAAATTCTCTACATTCATTTATCCACACCCCATATCCTAGGTTTTCTTTCTGTTCCTCACCAAGATCAGGTGAGGCGAGATCCCACTGCTTCAAAATATGCCCCGCACAACCACAGAAGAAACAAATAAAGTGCAATTAATAACACGCTATTTTTCGCCATGCATCTAGGGCATTCAGCTTCCCTAGTGGAACCAGAATTTCAGGTATGGGGGAGTCAAACTCTAAAGTAACAACAGTGAACTAATGGTGACTACTTGAGAGAAAATGGTTTAAATTGTTAGTGCCGGTAGCTTAAAAAGACTTTTTTTAATAAGAAGAATAAAGTAAAAAGACTTCACTTTGAAATTTTTTTTTAAAAAAATTATATTTTTACCAAGGCCTAGTGATACTCGTTTGTATATGTTATTTTTAAATAAAAGAAGAAGACTTTTAAAAGAACTAATATTGTACACGTGTATGCACAAGTAATAAAATCTTTGTAAAAATTAAACTTATTAGGTATTTTATATTCTACAAATCAATCCTATTCTCTATTGTCATAGCTTTTATTTTTATTATTTTTGTGATCTTTTTTATCATAATAAATTACTAACTAATTTCAAATTAATAAGGTTTGAATTTAATACTTTATCCTAATGAATATATTCAATACTCTTATTCGGTTTTTCTGGGTTGGGCCCAGTTAAAATTATTGGGCACTAAAGTGGCCCAAATTTTTTTTTATCCGACTCTGACCATAACGCACAATGGTTGTGTGTTATCTGTAATGATAACGCACAACCATTATGCGTTATCAGTTAATCACAAAATTAGGCTTATGTGGATGATAACGCACAATAGGTGTGCGTTATGATTAGGCGATAACGCATATTCGTTATGTGTTATTAGCCACGTAAGTATTTAGTTTTTTTTTCATAATTTTTTTATATTTTTATTTTTTTAAATTTTTTAGTTTATTTTATTTTTTATTGAACATTTTTTTGTTTTTAATCAAAATTTCTTCTGGGAAAACTTATAATTGTATAAATTTTTTCAGTATTTTGTTTAATGAATTGTTTTTTTTAATGAAAATTTGTTTTGGAAAAACTTATAATTGTATAATTTATTTAAAAAGACTGTATTTATTATATTTAACTTATTTTGTGATATTTATATCATTTTCTTGGAAAATATATTTACATTTTAACCATTTCATCGCAAGTTATTTGAAGAAGTAATACTAAAGAAACTGTAAAAATTTAGAGCAATGATGTAGTAATTAGAAGAAATTGAAAGAAAAATTTCATTAATATAAACATGTTTTATGACAACTATTTCAAGAAAATGTCAAACTTATACATTGCTCGGTCCGGGGTTATTACAATTTTTCCTATTATGTCCCGACATGTGACATCTACCACATCTTGGGGGAGAATCCGGATTTCTATAATCCATTTCCCCCTGAAATCGCTTGCCCTATTTCCTACCCCATTCCTTTTTCATGTTTGGAGGATAGAATGTCAAATTAAAAGGGATATCCCTCCAAAAGTTCTCACTCAAGACCGGATGAAATTCGCTTGGTAAGTTTTTTTGTACGTTTGTCGCGAATATATCTCCGGCACATAAGTATTTGTTCTTTACCCATTTTCTCTACACACTGCAAGAACATGAGAACAAGGTAATGTATATGTTTGCCATTTTCCGCAAATACAAAATTTATTATTTAGCCGCAATGTATAGACGTTGTTGCCCGTACTAGAAACCCGGATTGGAGATCTGACCATGTATATTCCCTCTCGCGGATTGTAAGTTGTAACTTTGTGTTCTCTTGATTTCAGTTCAATCCGCAAGAACTTGTCAAAAATTCGAGTTGGAAATGATGCACACAATTTTCTGCCTCTTCACGGCATTGGTGAAAGTACTTAACTAGTATGTTGAATATTAGTTCAACCAGGGCTTTTAAAGGTAGAACCCTAGCTTTCTTCAACACACTGTTAAGTGCTTCGAAAATGTTGGTTGTCATTATACCGTGTCTGTGACCGTCATAATGCAACAGTGTCCATTTCTCTGCGTCCAACTTCATCAAGTAAATGTAAGCATCAACATTTCTTTCTTGAATCTCTTTCATTACACGGTCAAATTTCAATTGTTTTGTTTTTGTTCCGGCCTGCCACATCAAGCTTTTTAGGTTTGTATTTTTAAAAGTTACAACAGTGTCCATTTCTCTGCGTCCAACTTCATCAAGTAAATGTAAGCATCAACATTTCTTTCTTGAATCTCTTTCATTACACGGTCAAATTTCAATTGTTTTGTTTTTGTTCCGGCCTGCCACATCAAGCTTTTTAGGTTTGTATTTTTAAAAGTCTTGTTGAAATTTGCTCGAATGTGGCGTAAGCAAAACCGGTGAACTGCAAATAGTGGTTGCCACAAAGGTTGACTTTGAATAGCAGAGAAAATACCTTTATGGTGATCAGAAATAAGGCATACGTGGCAATCTTTGACTATGTATTCTCGCAAGTTTTTAAGAATCCAATTCCAATTCTCGGAGGATTCATTATAAACAATTGCAAAAGCAAGTGGGAACAAGTGATTATTTGCATCCCTCGTACTTGCAATTAACAGCACGCCCTTGTATGGTCCCCTTAAGTGTGTTCCATCCACAGAAATCACTGGCCGGCAGTATGAAAATCCGTCTATACATGGCGAGAAACACCAGAAAACAAATTTGAAAACATAATTAGGGGGACTGCTTGTTCTGTGATGCAAAAATTCGTATACAGTCCCCGGGTTCATGTCCTGTACAACTTGTAAGTATTTAGGTAGAATATTGAAGGTTGTATCCCAGCTACCAAAAACCCTCCCGATGACAAATTTTCGAGCATATCATACCCGCTTGTAAGTACAGCCAGTTTGAAACATTACTTGCACTTCTTGAATGATGTTCGAAACAAGCATCTCAGGATCGTTAGCAACTAGGTGTGATATAGACATTGATATAAATTTTGAAGACAAGTTTCTATGTTTGTTTTGTTCAATTTGTATAAGGCATGTGTGTTCCTTGACGAATCTGGTTATTACCCACCGATTGTGTATGGCTTTCTTTTTTATACGGATGTACCATGAATAGTAATTATCGTCACTGTGATAGTAATATCTTGCGGTCCATGTATCAATCTTACTTTTCAAAACTCGGTACTCACGCCCCACACTGATAGAGTACTTACGAACCGCACTTACTGCCTGCACTTTGTCAACGAATCTCATGCCTAACTGTATGTCAGTCATGAAGTCGTTCCAATCGAGTAATCGGACGGTACCAGATTCTATAATGTCATCTATAGGAGAACCCGAGCCCGTATCTAGATGCTCTAGAATGTGTGTAGTCATACCTAGCGTTGCTAAACCATTGGCTACTCTCCCATTGTTGCACTATGTTTTCGGTGACCGGCTTGACAGGATTTTCAGGATTCAGGGGAGGATGGAACTCTCCTTCTTCTGGGTCATTGTCATCATCTGATTCAGATTGACTAGAAACAGAATCATCTCCGTTTGATCTGTCAACCTCATCGTCATCATTGTTTACGGTACTGTACAACATAGACGGTTCATCAAAAACTATCTGTGTTACGCCGTAATATGTTCAGGCAAAGTTGTTGTGTTTCTATCATTTGTATTTGGAATATATTGTTGTTCGATAGGCTCGACAACAAGAATATGAATTCCTTCCTTCAATAGGTCGGCCGGAATAGTCCATAAATACCGCATTTCTTCATCATTGTTCATGCTATATAAGTTAAAGTAAAACATACGATGCACCTCGTAGTACGAAGGCACCCTCATCATCATTCAAACATTTCAGAGATTGGGATACATATCTTGATATTTCAAAAATTTTTTTACGAGTTCCGTATGTGAAATAATTCAGTTCGTTGGCAATGTCAAACTTTTTCGAATTGTTCCTGTAAAATAGGGACCGTATGCATCCCTTGCAATTTTAGAATCCCAAAATAGTTGTACTCTAACAGAGTTGATTGCTTCCATTTCAAAATTATTTAACTGTAAGAGGTTCGGGAATTGAAAAAGAATGGTTGGAATGTTAAGGGAGGTAAGTTTGATATAGTTTATGTGTTTAGTACATGTAGAGAAGGATGAATGAATGTATCTATTTATAAGGATACAATGGTTTAGGGGGCAGAGAATGGCTGGGAGATAGAAAGAGGGAAAAGTAATTGGAGGGATGAATTATTGTCCTTTGATGAGTTGGGCTCACGGGATGAGCTATTTTGACATCCTTGCAACCAAATTATTGTCCCGGAAAAGAGTTGTGGCCGAGCTGTTCACGAATTATTGTACTTGAAAAGAGCTAGGAAAGGAAAAGAGGAGGTGACAAAAGCTGGGAAAGAGGAAAAGAGGAGGCGACAAGTGAGGATAACGCACAATGGTTGTGCGTCATCCTCAAAGATAAAGCACAACAGATGTGCATTATCTTTGAGGCTAATGCACAACCGTTGTGCGTTAACCTCAGTGCTTTATTTTAATTTTTTCATTTAGAAAATTTTTTTTCCTGGGTAAAATTTTTTCTTTTACAAATTGACCCTTTTTTTTTCCAGAAACCTTTTTTCTTTTAGGGTTCTACCCCTTTTTTTTTTTTCTAAGCAAACTTTTTTCTTTTACACATTTACCCCTCTTTTTTTTCCTTTTTTTCAAGCTAATTAAAAGATTTGTTAAAATTCTTAGTATTAAAGTTTTGGTTTAGGATTTTAACGCTCAAATTGAAAATGTCATGTTTAAATCGGAGTATGTAAAATTTTTTATTTTTACCTAAAACACAATACAAATGTAATTAAGATACATAAAAAAAATCAATAATATAAACAACAGCTGAGTACTTTATATAGAACTTTAAATTACATATAACTGACAATGAAAACTAGAAAATAATAATTACACCTAAGGCCAGTCGGATGGCGTGAACTGCACTTTCTTCTTACCAACACGATGCCCGAAGCCGAGAGGCTGAACACCATCCATGTCATCCTGCCGCTCCTCTTCGTCAGACGATGATGACTGCGATATAGGCTGATGTGGCGTTGATGAACTGGCTGTGCCCGGAGGAGGTGGTGCCCAAAACCCAGAAAACCTGTAGGCTGTAGAATGCGGTGATTGAAATGATGCAAATCCTAAACCGGACGTGGGAGGCATCTGCGACGTCCCGGATCCACTAGGGTGTGGCTACGAAGCTGGCGTCAAACCCAAACTAAAAGAAGGCATATCTAGATTCGGGCTGTCAAATGGGTCGCCATATGATTGACCACTACCAGATCCCTCACCCCTCTCAACCACTGCTAGGCCGGGGTCGACATGTTCGTGCCTTTGTGGAGCAGGAGGTACAGGAGGGCGTCCACCTCCTACTCCACAACCAGGATGTCTCTGAGCATCCCTTTTAACTCCACGAGCACCTCTGTCCGGTACGTGCTCCCGGGGACGGCGACACGACGGATGCACAGGGAACGTCTCCTGGATATCGTACAGTGAAGGAGTGCATCCCAAAGTACCCCCGATGGAGACCATACACCGCCGGATAATCGTCTGCACTTTCTTCATAACCGCGGCCATCTGTGAAGGAGATGAAGGTGGCTTCCGAATCGCCACTGAAGCCATATCATCCACCTCCTGCAACATAGAAGTCTAAAACAAAAAGAATTTAACAAATTAAATAAACAAATAAATTAAAACGTTAGAATTCAACATAAATAACTGAAATGCATAAGAACTTACCATCATCCGTCTGTCCACACCGACAGGCTGATATTCATGCGAACGGGTATCACGGTTAGCTGGATTGCCGATGTAAACCCGTGTGATACCCCTATACCATCTTATGTACTCATCACTGGGGTATGACAATGCCGCAGCAGCTACAGTAGGACCATCCCTAATACGAAGTCGCCACTGGTTCCAGGCATCGAGATGGATAGCATGCTGTGTAACCTAGGATGTGTTATCATTCCCTCTCAGCTAGATCCGGTGCAGGTCCAGACGAGTATCAACTGCATCTGGAACCATCTGAGCCCATGCAAACTGGCGTATCCCACGCCCGGGATAGTGGTACTCCACTATCTCGTAACATATGAGCGGGACCTCTGCCCGCCACAAGTCAGATGGAACCAGAGGACAGCCATAATAAGGGAGCCACATAAACTGTCATGTCAAAATTCAAAAACAATAAAAATGTAAGTACCTAAAAAAAACACAATTAATTACAAATAATACAAGCTATTGTAACAGCGAACCTGATTAGATGGCAAAAAATCTAACTGGTCTCTGTACGTAACTAGAATGTGCGTAGGCAGCTGGCTACAGTCAAATGTTGTGCATCATATTGCGCCTAGAGGGGCAAGAGGGTCCGCCTGAATCTCCGTCATCGACTGAGACAGCAATGTAGGTATACGCGATCACGCCCAAATCTGAACCAACACTAAGGCCCCCCGAATCTGTCATGCACCTCCTAGAGCCGCCGTGCACAACTGCCTATACAAAAATCCAAGAACGCAGCTACCCCAACTGTATGTCCTAATAGCATCAAGATCCTCTAATAAACTGAGGTAGCGCACGTGAACCAAATTCCCGGAGAAGTCGGGAAGCATGTGTCCTCCAATGAGTAAGAAAATAAATCCATGAGCGCGCAAGATTAGATCATCATCAGTCTCTGAACCAGTGAACGCTCTCAGGATCCATGCTTCCAATGGTTCCTTCTTCACCTTATATCCGGAAAAGTGGCTGAGAGACAACCGCACATCAAGTAGTCTCTCGATAAGATCTATCTAGTAATGTTTCGGGTTTACACTCTAGTTAGGGCCGGTAACGGCCATACCGTCTATCCCTGAACCCCATAGTGCTTGTACATCCTACAGTGTTATTGACACTTCACCACACATCAGGTGAAATGTGTGTCTCCGGTCTCCACCGCTCTACCAATGATATAATAAGTGTGTGGTCCAACCCAATGTAACCACACCTAAAGACTCCCCCCAACCCGGTTATGTCAATAATCTCAACCAATCTATGGGGAGTTGTACTGTAGCACTGGAATAGGTTGCGCCCAAAACGCCTACACTGAAGGTCAGTATAACACGTCTCGCGATCTCCACTCCAGATCAAACCGGATCTATGCTCGTGCTGTCTGGATAAGTTTATAGTTTTACATTTTAATGTTTCCAAATATCATTTTTAGTGTTAACAGGGATGCAAAATTTAGGAATTTTTAAAAAAATAAGATTTTAAAGTTTTTAAGGTTTACTGTTACGTACTTTACATGGTTTTATCGAATAAATGTTTAAAACATTCAGATTTTCGTTTTTTTAAGGGTTTGCTGTTAAAAAGTTTACAGTTTCATTTTTTATTGTCTAAAATATTAAGATTTTAATGCAAGAGGGATTACTGTTACAACGTTGACAATTTCAGGTTTAATGTTTCAAAAATCAATTTTAAGAGTTTTTAAAGTTTTTATAATGTACCTTGTAGAATCTTAATATTATGATTTTGGTTGTTTAAGTTTTACTGTTAAAAAGTTTATAGTTTTAGGGTTCATTGTTTGATGTAAATTTTTGGATTTTGATAATATATTTTTACGTTTTCTTGTATTTAAAGTTTAGAATTTTTAAGTCTTTTAAGGTTACTTATAGCCCATATTTTATAGGTAAGCATATTTACTACTTCATAAATTCACTATTACGGTTTCACAGTTTAAATAAAAGTATTAATAACTAAACTATAAATAAATTCATGAAAATAATATATCACCCTAATATCACTTTTTAAATGCAAAAAAAAAAAAAATTATATACATAACATTATCAAATTGGTACAAATTTATTAATAACTACAATTTTAAACATAAATCCAAATCCCACTTTCACGAAAAAAATAAATAAATAATGTAAAATTTTGGATTTTAATAATAGATTTTTAAGTTTTGTATTATTTAAATTTTAGAATTTTTAAGTTACAACAAAAAGTTTTCATATTTTCTACTGTTTACAAAAAAAAAAAAAAAAACAAGGGTTAAAAATATAGAATTACACGTTCCCATATTTTCTACTCAATAATTTATACAACATATGCAAAATAATTATCTAAATAATTAAAAAAAATTCTATTAATCATAAAGTACGGTAAGAAATTAAACATAATTATCCAAATAAATTCATGAAAATAATACAACACCCTAATATCACTTTTTAAATTCAAAAACAATTATATACATAAAATTATCAAATTTGTACAAATTTATTAATAACAACCATTTTAAACATAAATCCAAAACCCAATTCCACAAAAAATATATTAATTCAAATTAATAAATAAAATTCATAAAAAAGATTAATAAACAACAAATAACGAAATAACTAATAAATGATACACAAACAAAATTTTAAATAACTAAAAACTTACCAAAAATTTAAAATGCAGCTTTAGTACTCCAAATATTTAATAACTTTCGTACTCCAAAGAAAGTCTCGCAAATCTGTAAATTTCGAACTAAAATACAAAATTATTAGAAGAAGAGAAATCAAAGTATAATAAGAAATAAAAAAATCAAAAGGAAGAAAAAAAACAACTTACCGAGCGGCGACGGTGATGGAGGAAAACAGAAAAAATTGAAGCGGAGGGGCTGAAAAAAATGAGGAAGAAAAATGGAGCAGAAAGAATATATGAAGAGAAATGAGGTGGAGATGCTGGAAAAAAAATAGAGGATGAAGAATGAGAGGGAGGAGACTGAAAAAAATTAAGGAAGAAGCTAAGGAGGAATGTGGCTGAAAAAAATAGAGAGAAGAAGAAATAGGGGAGATGAGGCTGGAAAAAATAGAGAGAAGTAGAACTAGGGGAGAAGAAATAAGGAAGAAGAAGAAAAGGGGAAGGGGGCGGCCTGTCACGCCCTGCTTGCAAGACATGAGGTTTTTCCACATTCTAGACAAGCCCACAAAGTTCTAGAACATTCCAGAAGGTTCTAGAATCCTCTGGAAGTCTCTAGAACCATGGAGGAGGCATCATGTAAACTAGTAGAATTCTCTAGAACATTCCTTTATGTAGAATATTCTAGAATGGTAGAAGGCAACCGTTAGATCGTTGCCACATGTACTAATCTTAGCCATCCATTGAGGAGGTGCTTGCCTATAAATAGGCTCACCCTCTCCATTTGTAAATCACACACACATACACACATCAGAACTTAGAGTTCTAAGCCTTGTATTTGTAAGCTCCTTTCAAGCAATATAAGCTTCTTTCATCCACTCTTTGCCTACAATTTTCCAACGTTCCCGTCTAGCCTCTGAAGTTTGAGCAAGTTAAGGCTTTCTTAGCATTTGCGGGAGTGCTAAGGCCGCACGACTACTTACGAGAAAAAATAAGTGCGTGACAAGTGGTATCAGAGCTTGGTTGGAAGCCATGACGAAGACCATCAGAGATCAAGTGGCGGGATCCGACACCACCAATGTGGAGTCATCGCAACAAGGCCGGGGGCGTGAGGAGCAACGCGACCCCGTTGTACCAAAGCCAAGGGGGAAGTCCAAGGACCGCACAGCTAGCTTTGAGTTACGCCTAACTCAGGTGGAGGAAAGCATGGGCGCCGTGGACGCACACATGGAGAATCTAGACCGACGAGTGGAAGGTCTAGAGGTCGACGTCGTCGAAACCCATGAAGAGGTGCGCGAAGCCCTTACCAAGCTAGGTGAGTCTAATCGAGAAGACTTACAGGCCCTCAGGGACGAATTTATGGCCGAGGTAGCTCGTTTGCGAGATGTCCATCAAAGGGAGATTAATAGCTTGCTAACGCAGTTGGAGGAAGCTCAAGGGGACCTAGCCTTATGTAAGAAGGCGGTTCTTGCTGGTTCAACCACATCCACGGTGGAACCCCGACGGGTCGATATCCCAAAACCAAGGAGTTTCGCGGGAACGCGTAATGCTCGCGAAGTGGACAACTTCTTGTGGAGGCTAGAACAATATTTCGATGCTGTAGGCATCATAGAAGAAGGAGCCAAGATCAAGAGCGCAGCTTTGTACCTCACCGATACAGCCATGCTTTGGTGGCGCCGACGGCAGGAAGACGTCAAGAGAGGTACGTGCTCCATCGCTACCTTTGATGATTTTAAAGGGGAGCTTAAGAGGCAATTTTGCCTGGAAAATGCCGAAGAAGAGGCACGTGGTCGCCTACGAAGGCTTAAACATCTGGGAAGCATCCGAGATTATGTGAAAGACTTCACAAACCTTGTGTTGGAAATCCCCGACATGTCCGATAAGGACTCACTCTTCTTTTTCATGGACGGTCTACAAACTTGGGCTAAAATCGAACTTAGGCGTCGTGGTGTGCAAGACCTTGCTGCTGCCATCGCTATAGCCGAAAGCTTGATCGATTACTCAAGCAAAAAGGAGCCATCCAAGTCCAAAGAGAAGAAGGGCGGTCCCAACAAAGGTGGGGGAGAACATTGGCGAGGCAACCGCAAGGAAGACAACCGAAACCAAGGTCAAAATCCATGGAAGTCGAAGGATAAAGGCAAACAAAAGGAGAACTTTGACCGTTCCATCCCTAAACGGGGATGCTTCTTATGTGGTGAGCTACACTGGACACGAGATTGTCCAAAGACAAAGGCACTCAATGCCTTGACGGCCGATGTTAAGGGGCACGAATCAAGCGGCAACAAGGAAGATGCTCAAGTCGGCTCACTACAACTCCTCAATGTCATCCAAAGTACTCCGAAGACTCAAGCCAAGGGACTTCAGTTCGTAGATGCAACTATCAACGGGAAGGAGACGAAAGCTTTACTTGACACAGGTGCGTCCCACAACTTCATCTCCGTAGAGGAAGCCAATAGACTAGGCCTTCAGATGGTTGGCGGCACTGGGTCTGTGAAAGCCGTCAACTCTATGGCCAAGCCAATACAAGGCATTGCTCGAGGCGTCAAGACCACCCTTGGTGCATGGGTGGGCTACCTGAATTTGTCCGTGGTACCTATGGATGATTTCAAGGTGGTCCTCGGGATGGAGTTTCTCGATCAAGTGAAGGCGTTCCCCATTCCTTTTGCCAACACCATGTGCATTTTGGACGAAGGAAAGACTTGCGTAGTACCAACACTACGGTCTACCAAGTCCGATCCGCAAGCATTGTCAGCCATGCAGTTCAACAAAGGCTTGAAGAGGGACGAGGAAAGCTACCTAGCCATCCTCAAGGAGCACGACGATGAGGAGATACCTCCCCAACTAACTGTTCCAAAGGAAATGGAAGGCGTTCTTCGTGAATTCAAGGATGTCATGCCCGACGAATTACCAAAGAAGTTGCCACCAAGAAGGGAGGTCGATCATCAAATCGAGTTAGAGCCAGGAGCCAAACCACCAGCCATGAGCCCCTACCGCATGGCACCACCGGAGTTGGCAGAACTCAAGAAACAACTGAAGGGCTTAATAGATGCCGGTTTTATTAGGCCCTCCAAAGCTCCTTTCGGTGCCCCAGTTCTTTTCCAAAAGAAAAAGGATGGTTCCCTACGAATGTGTATCGACTATCGGGCTCTCAACAAGGTCACCATTAAAAATAAGTATCCCATCCCACTCGTAGCAGATCTTTTCGACCAACTTGGCCATGCACGGTATTTCACCAAGTTAGATCTTCGCTCGGGATACTATCAAGTCCGTATTGCCGAAGGTGACGAGCCCAAGACCACATGCATAACAAGGTATGGCTCTTACGAGTTTTTAGTCATGCCTTTCGGTCTAACAAATGCACCTGCGACTTTTTGCACCTTAATGAATAAGCTACTCCACCCCTACCTCGATCAATTCGTGGTAGTCTACTTGGATGATATCGTGATATACAGCCAAACAATGGAGGAACACAAGGAACACTTGAGAAAAGTGTTTCAAGTTTTAAAGAACAATGAGCTATATGTGAAAAAGGAGAAGTGCTCATTTGCCCAAGAAGAGGTATTGTTCTTAGGGCATAAGATAAAGGGTGGAAAGCTCATGATGGAGGATACAAAGGTGCAAGCCATACAAAGGTGGGAGCCACCCACTAAAGTTCATGAGTTAAGGTCCTTCCTTGGACTTGTGAACTATTATCGTCGTTTTATCAAAGGCTATTCAGCTCGAGCGGCACCTTTGACAGATCTTCTTAAGAAGAATCGACCATGGGCATGGAGCGAAGATTGCCAACGTGCCTTTGAAGATCTAAAGAAGGCCATTTGTAAAGATCCAGTTCTCAGCTTGCCTGATTATTCCAAGCCTTTCGAAGTGCACACTGATGCTTCGGACTTTGCTATTGGAGGCGTACTCATGCAAGAGGGTCACCCAATAGCCTATGAAAGCCGTAAACTTAACGAGACGGAACGTCGCTACACCGTGCAAGAAAAAGAGATGACAGCAATCATCCATTGCCTAAGAGTTTGGCGACATTATTTGTTGGGTTCCAGGTTCGTTATCATGACCGATAACATTGCTACTAGTTATTTCCAAACTCAAAAGAAGCTTAGTCCAAAGCAAGCTCGGTGGCAAGACTTTCTCGCGGAGTCTGATTATAGCTTGGAATACAAGCCTGGGAAAGCCAATGTGGTAGCTGACGCCTTAAGCCGCAAGGTAGAACTTGCATCCATCAGTCGAGTTGATAGCCCCTTACTCAGGCGTATCAAGGAAGGCTTACAACAAGACTCCCTAGCCAAAAATCTTATAGCACTTGTAATGGAAGGCAAGACAAGGCGCTTTTGGCTAGAAGAAGGGATGCTTTACACAAAGGGAAACCGACTCTTTGTGCCCAAATGGGGAAATCTTCGGCGTGAGTTGATCAAAGAATGCCACGATTCTAAGTGGGCTGGACATCCAAGTATGAAACGCACTCTTGCTTTGTTGAAGACCACGTATTACTGGCCCCAAATGCAGGATGAGGTGGAGTCTTATGTAAGAACATGCCTCATATGCCAACAAGACAAAGTTGAACAAAACGCACCATCGGGACTACTTGATCCATTGCCTATCCCTAAGAGACCTTGGGAAAGTGTTTCAATGGACTTTATCACTTCCTTGCCAAAGTCAGAAGGATTTGGCAGTATAATAGTGGTGGTTGATCGATTTAGCAAGTATGCCACCTTCATTCCAGCCCCTACAGATTGCACTGCCGAAGAGACAGCCCGACTATTCTTGAAAAATGTGGTCAAGGTTTGGGGAGTTCCCTCCAACATAGTGAGCGATCGAGACCCGCGCTTCACGGGACGATTCTGGACGGAATTGTTAAGTTACTTGGCTCAGATTTGAACTTTTCCACCAGTTTCCATCCTCAAAGCGATGGCCAAACCGAGCGGACCAACGCACTCTTGGAGCTATACTTAAGGCACTACGTGAGTGCCAACCAACGAGATTGGGCAAATTTGCTTGATGTGGCCCAATTCTCCTATAATCTCCAACGGAGTGAAGCAACCAACCGAAGTCATTTTGAAGTAATCATGGGGCAGCAGCCTACAACGCCTCTTACTCTTGCCACAAGCTATGAAGGTAAGAGCCCATCAGCATTTAAATTTGCCAAATCATGGCATGAACAAGCTGAATTGGCACGGGCGTATTTGAATAAGGCTTCAAAAAGGATGAAGAAATGGGCAGACAAGAGAAGAAGACCATTGGAGTTTCAGGAAGGCAATCTTGTCATGGTGAAACTTCTTCCCCAACAATTCAAGAGCTTCAGGAAAGTCCACAAGGGCTTGATCAGGAGATACGAGGGCCCTTTCCCGGTCTTGAAACGTATTGGGAAGGTCTCCTATAAGCTCCAACTACCTTCCAGGCTCAAGATTCATCCAGTCTTTCATGTGAGTCTCTTAAAACCATATCACGAAGACTTGGAGGACCCTACTCGAGGAGAATCTAAGCGAGCGCCTACTGCCGTGGTCACCTCCTTTGACAAGGAAGTCGAGGCCATACTAGCCGATCGCCATATTCGAAGACGAGGTGTACCAAGTTATTGGGAATATCTTGTAAAGTGGAAGAACTTGCCCGAAAGTGAAGCAAGTTGGGAGCGCGAAGATGCCCTTTGGCAATTCAAAGACCATATCCAGCAATTCCACGATGAAGGCGCGATGAGGGCATCGCGAGCATAGGTGGGGGAGAATGTCACGCCCTGCTTGCAAGACATGAGGTTTTTCCACATTCTAGACAAGCCCACAAAGTTCTAGAACATTCCAGAAGGTTCTAGAATCCTCTGGAAGTCTCTAGAACCATGGAGGAGGCATCATGTAAACTAGTAGAATTCTCTAGAACATTCCTTTATGTAGAATATTCTAGAATGGTAGAAGGCAACCGTTAGATCGTTGCCACATGTACTAATCTTAGCCATCCATTGAGGAGGTGCTTGCCTATAAATAGGCTCACCCTCTCCATTTGTAAATCACACACACATACACACATCAGAACTTAGAGTTCTAAGCCTTGTATTTGTAAGCTCCTTTCAAGCAATATAAGCTTCTTTCATCCACTCTTTGCCTACAATTTTCCAACGTTCCCGTCTAGCCTCTGAAGTTTGAGCAAGTTAAGGCTTTCTTAGCATTTGCGGGAGTGCTAAGGCCGCACGACTACTTACGAGAAAAAGTAAGTGCGTGACAGGCCGCTCACCGAGCTAGGGTTTATAACTTGATAACGCACAGTCACTGTGCGTTATCACCTTAATTACGCATAATGGCTGTGCGTTATCAATGATGAAAACGCACAATCACCGTGTGTTATCGCCACATCAGTTTTCTACGCAATTAGCGTGGGTTAACGCGGTGATTACGAATAACGCACACTCATTGTGATAACGCACAAAGAGTGTGCGTTATGGCCAGTCCAGGGAAAAAAGAAACTGGGCCACTTTAGTACCCGATAATTTTGACTGGACCCATGTAAAAAAAAACCCTCTTATTCTCTTCTTATTAAAGTATGAGGATTACAAACTTTTATTAATATTAGTAAAAAATTATTAAAAGATAAAGAATTTAGATTTTTACTCTCATTACTCAATTTTACTAAAAAAAAAAGTAAAAATATCAAAAGGCATAAATCAAACATGAATGCACTTTTAGGACAGTAGAGAAAAGATAGAGATAGAGATTAAAAAATTAAATTTTAAAGTAAATGAAAGAGATAAAAAAGAATTATAGAGATTAAAAAATTAAATTTTAAAATAAATGAAAGTGATAAAAAAGAATTAGAAATATAAGATTTTTTTTTAAAAAAAAAATTATTAGGAATGCTCAACCTAAAATTACACAAAATTTTATAAGGAGGGACGAAATGGCGTGGGAAGCATTCAACAAAAAGTAAGAGAGCTAAAAGAAATAAGGACAGACTTGTTTGTTATCTTGATTCTATAGGGTATTTTGTTAGGAAACTAAAGCATATTTGATGCCATATATGGAAGTTGTTTGGATGTTTTATTTCCAGTGCAAAGGTAGATATAAGGATTTGTTTGTTGTGCTTACTTCAATGACCACAAGAATTATATTAATACGCTTCATCATTCAAACCCATGCCCATGCAATTGTTATGGTTGCATAACGAATCAAAGGCTCTCTCCACCTTGGAGATACTATCTCTCCACTTTTGGAGAATTTGCCCCGAATTTTGAATTTCAATTCCAAAAAGCTTATCATCCTCAATTCAGCAAACTTAAGACAAGAATTAAAGAAACATCCCAATTATCATCACCATCATACTACCAGGAGTTTCACAAACTACCCGAATTACTCAAATAGTCATCTTTTTTTGGGGCGTAGACCTAAGGTTTTCAAGCAATTGGTAACGATGTACAGTTTTTTTCCCAATGTCTCCTATATGCCCGTGTAAATTGAGAAATTAAATGTCATTAAAATTTTATTTTTTATCAAAACTATGCACTTCTAATGACTGGTCACACCATGCAAGATGCTCATAGGTCCATGATAAAAATTGCCATCTTGGATACCTAATACATACTCTATACTTATTGTCCATTTAAACTTACCCATTTAAATTCATTAGTTCTTTAGAAATGAATGGACATTTATCCATAATCATGTGGCTAATTAATAACCATCTAATACACAACGAAAACACCCCCCCCCCCCCCCCCATTTGCCACCTTGCGTGAGCCTCGAATTTCCTTATGTTTTTAGCAATTTTTCTTTATTTTGATTTAGCATTTCCTTTTTAACTAGGTTTTCTTTTTATTTGTAAAATGTGTTTTTTTTAATTTTAGCTATGTAACTATTGATAAATAAATAGCTCAAGTGCAAGAGCACGCTTAAAATATATTGAAAGTTATCGCATTGAGTATAATTTGTCATCAGAAAAAGGAAGATTATAAATACAAAACGGATATAAAAGTTCGGAAAAAAATCCGAAAAAACGATAACAATTTATAGATATAAACAAACTACTTCTCCTTTAATTTATTACATTATTTCTTGATTTCATTATTCGAATTGATGATAAATTACTGTACTAAATGCTTTTAAATAATTTATTACCATTAAGTAAACTTTACCGCAGAACTTAGTTGAATTAATTAATTGGATCCTATATTGTATGCAAGATATAGACATATGCTTGTATACTTTGTACTCGCTTTACGACATCATCATCGAATGCATCGTTCTTAATTAAAATTAATACATAGATAAATAGCCAATTTGCTATAAAGATATGTTAATACATTTGGATCAAAAGGTATTAACAATTTTAGATTGGGGCTTAATAAATATAACACCCAATTTCACTAAATATAACATTTGTGGCAGTCCACTTTTAACCCTCCATCCTCGGTCAAACCATAAGAGGATGAACAGTCAACCTCTTATGTTATACTCTCTCTGTTTCTTTACTTGTCACATTGTGGTTTCAAAGGCACATTTAATGAGTTTTTTCTATAATAGCTTCTCATTAATAACAAATTCTAAAATCTTTTTATACTTCTAACATAGAAACTAGTAAAATAATAATGAAAGAGAAAAGTTTAAAGGAGTTGATAGTCTATACAAAGAAAAAACATTTATAATTTCATAATTTCTTAAACAGTATGATGTCCAAAATATAATAAAATAAAATGGAAAGGGCATTTAGGGGGACCGATCAACCACTTATGGTATGCACCCTTTATAAGAAGCAGTCAAACATCCGAGTTTTACATGTGTTTTTTGACCGATTTTGATTTTGTCAACCTCTTATGAACCATATGAAGATGACCAATTCAAATGAGGATGAGCCAATATCCCCTTATAAAATGAGAGCTTTTATAAAAAGTTGACGCCTTTATAAAACTCCTCATTTTATAAACGAGAATCGTAGAAAAGTATTTAAAATTTAATTTAATTTTACTATTTTTGAACCAATTTCAAACTAAAATAGTAAAATTCTACATAAAATACTAAATTATTATTTACCAGATTTATTTCATTAAGATTTGACCTTGATTAGCTCGAATTATTGTTTTAGAATGGAAGAAGTTGAGAAAAAAATTTTAGATAAAAAAGGAAGAGAAGAATTTTCAAAATGAACTGTCTAGATATTATGTATCAAAACCAAGTGCTGTACTTATTAACTCCTGTTAGATATTGATCAATTAATGAAACATATTTCTTTTGATTTAAAAAAAAAAAAAAAAAGTAACAAATTTTTTTCCTTTGTAAAAGTTGAATAGTTTGTGAGAAAAGTTAAGATATGAGACCTTGAGCACCCAATTAAGGAGTATGAAAAGTATGAATCATAAAATATCGTCTAAGAGATTCAAAGAAGGAAAAAAAAAAAGAAGGATTCAAAGATTTCGTCTCGTAACTGTTACTAAGGTACATCATAAAATATCCGGAAAACCCAGAGAAACCCTGATTGCTCCCAAAAAACAAACCTGATCGAACACAAATGTACATCATACATAGTCCACAGAAACCCCAGTTAAACTGCCTTCATTCGTTTTACTACCTTATGCACCAGATTCAGAAATTTAGAGAATATGCAGATAGGGTGTCCCTCAGATATAGAACACATGCCTGAAAATAAAGACAGTAAAATCAATCCACCCAATGCTTTCCTTGTCCCTGTTGCTTCCCTTCCAGCTACTCGATCCAGATCTTTAATTCCAAGATATATCATCCAGCTCAAAATTAAGAAGCCTTAGGTATGTCTGGCTGACTGACATCCTACAACATGCAAATCTCCAATTAACAAAAGTCGATCAGGAAAAATAGAGTTTTCATGTTGAAATTCTCCATGTTCAAACGCAAGATTCTGCACGTATCAAGTCATCAATATTAAAGAGTTCACAGAAAGCTTTCTTTTTGTAGAAAGGTTCCTCAAATTAGGACTCCAGAAGAATAAAACTTGCTAAATTACACAAAGATTCATAGAGCAAAATCTTGTGATTCATAGACCACTTTCCTGGGTGAAGGGTGTATCAACTGGAACGACCCTGCTAAGCAACAATAGTGAAATATTTCACACGAGAAACACATCTTTATTGGTAGATTCAACCTCTCGACTTCCAAAAAATATCAATGTTCAAACCTAACAAAGCCGCATATAAAGGTAACTTGTTTTTGTTTCATCGGCTCAAAGACCTGGGATTCAACCTCCCAAAAGTAACACGTTCCTAATCATTTATACGCTCTAGGGATCCCCACATTAAGACTATGTCAAAGTGGTGCCTAGATTTCTATGCTTTAAAGTGACTACGGTCCTGCTTTTCATTACTTTTTTTTTTAGCTTATATTAACAAGTTTCCCATGAAAACAGAAATAAATAGTTTTCTCTCAATGAACCCTATCACATTCACCCTGATTATTATATCCACATCCACCGCATTTTCCATTATTACATCATACATTAACAAGTTTCCCCATGAAATAGAAATAAAGAGTTATCTCTCAATGAGATCCAAACATTTCAATAATAAAAGATTGATTATTATCGATCTCTCTCAAACCTACTTGCAAGTCATGATCTGGCAGTTTATACCAAAGTTTGCCATCAACAGAGACGCCTAATTTTCTCAAACCATAACTCAAATGAGAGAAACAAAGATAGGAGCAACGAATTACTTAGCCATTAACATATTTCAGTTAGGTCTTTAATGAACTCTCCGTTATAGGTCTCAAACCTACTCTGCCTTTTTTCCTTTTTTTTTTTTTTTCTTTTTGGCCGGAAAAGTTTAATACTCATTACTCACAGACAATATATAGAAAATCCATGGAAAGTTTTTTAATAATTTAAAAGACAAACTACAGGGCAAAAATACTAGCCCATACAATAATAAAACAAATGTATATTTTAACTTCATGTTTCAAGGATCTAGATGGAGAGGCGAGTTTTGCCTACGAGGGAGACAGGAGTGCGTCTGCTGATAGCATGAAGTACGAAGAAAGAAGTGGACATTTGCATAATCTAGTACTACGGAATATGGCTACACATGGGCACTGCAAAAAATCCGTTTCATAATTCCTTCACAATGATAAACATTTGGGGACCACAGCTGCAAAAGAAACTGCAATGTCTACCAGAAAATTCCCTTTCACAAATGCAATTAAACAACAAAATTTTGAGCAAAACTACACACACACAAACCATATGGCATGTCAATATTAACGTTTGACTAACAGTCACAGAATATAAAGCGCCATTTTTTTTAACATGGACTAAAGTGCTTCTACACTGAATTTTTTAAGGGTATTTAGCACTAAACCCTTAATGTAACTCAAAAACTCTAGACTTCATGACAGACTCAGAAAAATGTTCTAAAAGTTTCCAAAGCATGGATTCCTCAGATGCAAGAATAAGAACGATTCAATTTTCTCTCTATAAGTGTGGCGGAAATAAACCAATCTAATAATTCCGCACCATAAAACCGCAATTTATTTTTGGTACATGTTGAAGAGAAAAGCATAATGAAGAGCAAAAGATTAAGAGCTTACACATTCTTAAGAACTCATTTTGGCAGGGATGGTGCACGATGTTCAATAAACCTCCATGAGTCTTTCACAGCACCTGAAAGAGGAATCCTGACTCCTAAAAGTCCTTTGAGACATTTAATCTTGTTAGCAAGTTCCTCCAAACCAAGAACTGCATGCTCTAATGTCTGCGAGGGCAGGGAGTTCAAAGTATTCCATCCACTAGTTCTTAACTTCTTTGGTGCACAGCTAGAATTGGACAACTCTTCTTGAACAATAGAGCCCACATTTTCAGCAGATCCACCCTGAATGTGTGGAGAAGAATTTATCTCTGCCGAGATTGTATTAGTAGAACAATTATTCTCTGGCACCAAATTAATATTTCTTCCTCTTTTTCTTGTAGGACTCAAGGGTTCTGGTTGCACCTCACTTGTTCTAGAGGTTTTCTCTGGATATGCTAATGACTTTGCAGGAACATGAGCAAGTGGCAATTGACCTGCTCCATGACTATCACTTGTTCTCCCCAAAGAAGGAATTGGAAATACTGAATTGCTCCCACCAGCTGCATCATGATTTAAATCAAGTTCATTTCGGTGAAAACAAACCAAGTGAGAGAGCATATGGTAAAACTGGAAAGCCACTCATGTTTGCTTCAACTGAACCAAGTATTAGCTTTCTACTTCAAAAGGAAACATGAAGTTGCCCAAAAATGATAGTCAGTCTCCAAGGAAATTTTATGACACGATTTTCATAATTTAGAAAGTTATTGCTTCTGGTAAAAGTTATAAAAAGGAGAAGCAGAAAACAAATATTATTTCCATTTTAATATTATAAGGAACTTTGGCCATCTTAGACATTACCATGTTAGTTACTCCTGTTTGCTCAACACAATTGAACCAAGTCTACGGTCATCCATGAATTACACGGAACGAGCAAATGAACTATGGGTAGATTTGAAAGAAAGATTTTCGGTAGGTAATGGACAAAGAAAATACAAGTTAATCAATGGATTTTGGATTCAGGTTATTCTCATCATATGAGTGGTAAGAGAGATTTTTTTTTAAATTTACAACCTTGTGGACCTTATCTTATTGGATTGCCGAATGGGTCAACGATGGTAGCACCGGAACGGGGTAGTGTGTTCATGGGACCTAATTTTACTGTTCATAATATTCTTTTCATTCCAGAATTAAAGTGTAATTTCATTTCTTTAGGAGAACTAATGAAGGAGACTAATTGTTTTATCTCCATTTCTAATGGTTTGTGTGTGATACAGGACCCTATCTCAAAAGTCCCGAAGAGCCGATTGGAGTGGGTGAGCGAAAGGATGAGTTTATTTTGCACCGACCATTAAATTTGGCTACTTGCTTTATGGGTTCTGCATGCTCCTCAGAGTCTAGTGATGTGTGGCATAAGCGGTTGCGACACCTTTTTCTGGTATCGTGGTAGAAAAATTATTGAGAAAGTCTTCTTTAGCTAAGCGTAAGTCAAATTAGTAGTGTTATCTGTTTGCGTGCAAAACAAACACGATATAGTTTTCCTTTAAGCGAAAATAATGCTTATGCAATATTTGATTTAATACATTGTAATTTGTGGAGTCCGTATAATACTGCTTCTACTTGCAGTGCATTTTATTTTCTTACACTTTTACATTATTTCTCAAGATGTGTTTGGATTTATTTACTTGCTGAAAAAAGGGAAATTGCACAAACTTTGAAAAATTTTCTTGACTATGGTGCAAACCCAATTTAACAGAGTTGTTAAAATTGTAAGAAGTGATAATGGGACCGAGTTCATGTGTCTTAAGAATTTTTATGAAGAAAATGAAAATTTTATACCAGACTTCTGTGGTTGAACTCCTCAACAAAATGGACATGTGGAACATAAACACCGTCACATACTTAATGTGGCACGTGCTAACGTTTCCAAGTAGGTTTGCCAAAACAATTTTGGGGAGAATATGTCTTGATAGCAGGGTACCTTATAAATCTTACACAATCTAAACTTTTGAAAGGCAAAACTCCTTTTGAGTTACTAATGGCAAAACTCCACCATACTCACAAATCAAAGTTTTTGGTTGTCTAGCTTTTACTCATGATCATAGTTTGCCTAAAGCTAAATTTCGTGCACATAATCATCCCTGTGTCTTCATGGGTTACCCTTTTGGAAAGAAAGGATGACGGTTGTATGATATTGAGAATAAGAGGTTCTTTATCTCTCGTGATGGGTTTTATGAGGAAACTGTTTCCTTTTGTTCCAGAGAATTCGAAACTTATAACTTCTCAGCATCATTTCGATTCCATACAAGGAACTAATTTGCTTCAAGGTGATTGTAATGTTTCGGAATGCTTTGACGATCCACCAGGTAATATGGACAGGGTAGAAGAGCCCAGCGACTGAGGCCTAACTCCAATGCACAAGAAGCCCTTCCCACAAGTGGGAATTAAAGGTCTACGAAGAAGTTCAAAGGAGAGGAAAATCCCTACAAGACTCAAGGATTATGTGTGTAATACGATTTGGCACTCTACAATATCCCATCTTTCTTCCACTCCGCCCATCTCCAAGTCTGCTCGAGGTAAGCCTTTGTATCCTCTCACGAATTATGTGACATGTTATAAATTCTAAACACAAGCAGTTTTTAGCATTTGTGACTGCAGACTATGAGCCCACTCAGTTCTCCGATGCCGTCTTCAATCCAAAGTGGTGGGAAGCCATGCGACTGGAGATTGATGCATTAGAAAAGAATGGTACTTGGGAGTTGACACAATTGCCTATTGGAAAATGTGTCCATGGCAGTAAATGGGTCTAAGAATGATGCATATACCACTGTTGCTTTACAAGCAAGATAAAATACAAGGCTGACAGTTCCATTGAACAGTACAGGGCCCGCTGGGTAATTCTTGGAAACACACAGCAAGGAGTCAATTTTACTGAGACATTCGCCCCCGTAGCAAAGATGCCGTTGCTGCAGCCCGGAACTGGCCCATATATCAAATGAATGTCCACAATGTGTCCACCCCCGGGATTCCGTACCACTCATCCATGGCAAGTCTGCCGTTTGAGGAAACCGTCGTACGGAATACGGTAGGCTCCTAGGTGTTGGTTTTCTAAACTCACTACAGCCCTCCGTAAAATTGGTTTTGTCCAATCATATGCTGATTACTTCATATTTACATATCATGTTGGGGATATATTTTTATGTGTTCTTATTTATGTTGATAATTTGCTGATTACTGGTAACTTCCTTGCGGCAGTAAACAAGTTTAAAACTTCTTTAAGTTCTACTTTCACTTGAAGGATTTGGGAACTCTAAAATATTTTCTAGGTATCGTGGTCGTCGCAACTCCACAAGAATTTATTTGCGTCAACAAAAGTATGCTTTCGAAGTTATTTCTGAAGCAAGATTAACTGATCCACGCCAATGGAGCCCAATCAAAGGTTGGTGAAGTCCACGAGTGCTTTCTTCGCCATGCCCAATAGATATCGTCGCTTGATCGGGAAGTTAAGGCATCTTACTCTTACACGTCTTGAGCCTTGCCTATTCCGTACATTCACTGGCACAATTCATGCAATCTCCTCGGACTAATTATTGGTAGGCGGCCCTTCGAGTTGTATGATATCTCAAAAAGCGCCCAGGACAAGGTATTTTATTACTTTTTGATTCTCCACTTGTTCTCAAAGGTTATTGTGATTCTAACTGGGCAAGTTGCCCACTCACTCGACTCTCCATCACTGGATATTTCTTTCTTTGGGAGGTTCTCCCATCTCTTGGAAGGCAAAGAAGCAACACGTTGTTTCCCGTTCCTCTGCTGAAGTCGTGTACCGATCCATGGCTGTTACCTTATGTGAACTCAAATGGCTTCGACGTTTACTTCATGATCTTCTTGTCCCACTTATGCATTCGATACGACTCCGCTATGATAATCAAGCTGCTACCTACATTGCAGCCAATCTAATATTCCATAAGCGTACCAAAAATATTGAAATTGACTGCCACTTTGTTGGCAACACTTTCAAGGTCTTATTGTTCCTACTTACATTCAGTGGCGGAACCAGGAAAGAAAACTTGGAGGGGATGATTAACATTTTAAAAAAAAAAAATTTTTAATCAGCAGCCCAGCCTAAAAGTTGTGGGGATCTATTGAAAAAAAACAAAATTGGAGGGGCTTAAATATAAAAATATCAAAATTCTTACCCTTTTTTTTTTTTCTCGGGTGGGCTTCCGGCACTGCTGACATTCACAGTGATCTATAGCTTGCCGATGTTTTCACAAAAGCCCTACATTCCTCCACGTTTCATTCATTGATTCGCAAGTCGAGCATCCATAATCTTCATGCTCCCATCTGAGGGGGAGTATTGGATATATCATATCTTCAGAGATATTGTTGAGCATATCATATCATATCTTTGGATTGATTGACTATTGCCTAGCAAGGATTCATTCTCGTTTAGGACTTTTGGCCTGTACAGTTTTAGTCGCTTATTGTATTAGTGGTAGTTTCCTTTTCCTAGTTGTATTCTTAGTCCTTAGTCATCTAATTAGTCTCATGATTGTATTAGGATATTTACTTTTGCATGTACTATTGTAATTCTTAGTATTAGCAAGTATTAGGAAGGATCATGTAATCAATATATATTGTACTTTACACAAAGTAATAAGACAATAAAACAACGATTGTTTTCCCACTGAAAACTTTCACCCTCGTAGTAACTTTAATAAACTTCATACTTTCAAGGCTTTATACTTACGGAAGACCATGGGAACATTTATGATAGTGTGAATGGGTTTAGGTTTAAACTAGAAGGAGTTTTGATCAGAGTGAAGGGTGGGAGTTACTAAGTAGTGAGGCATTATTTTAATAGGGAAATTCTCGGGAAAAAAATTATGAAGGGAAAATTATCTTATAAGATGAAGGGCCAAATATGGCAAGAGGTCCTTATAATATGAAAAGGAGGTGGTAGCAAATTTTAGTCTACTTTCATTGAGTTGATTCTAGTGGAAAATAAGGCACCACTTTAGCAACCAAAACAGAAACTCAAGGCATCAAGCTTTATATAAAGTAAAACACTTCAGAGACTAGCTATGGCACAAACATAAGGTAGCTGCTAAGACAAAGTATTGTCAAGCCATTTTCCACAAGAAAAGAAACACTTTGTTCATTTTAAACATTTTAGGGGGATGAAGAAAAGAATTCGATTCAAGGGTAACGGTACCTTAAAAAATCAAAGCTCTTTCTGCTTTCAACTTGATTAACTTCTTCTTTCATTGCTACTCACTCAATGGCTTCAACTGAGAATTATAATCAGTGTTCGGCTGGTTTTTTATGCCACTCTTACTAGGTCTCGAAACAATTTTCAGGATGCTTATCCAACGGTAGGAAATAATCTTGGATTTTATCTTTATGACAAGAGTATAAAGATCCCAAGAACAAGTATGATATAATTTCAGGAAAACCTTTTTTTTTTTGGGTTGCATCATTAACCAAACTTTAGTTCTTTATTTTTGCAAAATACTAGCGAATAAATGTTATACACTATTCATGCTCAAAAAAAAACAAGGGAAATTAACCAAAAACATCTTCCAACTATTTATGCAAGTTGCAAAATACTCCCACTAACTAAACTTCTGTGACAAAAACTGGCACATCAAGGCATAATTTGACAAATAAGTGTACATATGGGTTGTGTGTCACTTATTGGAGGAGCAAAATAGTCGAAACAGGTCATTCCCTCCAAATATTAACCACCCAAATATTGTATGGGTCATAATGAACGGGGTTTCGGTGGTTAACATTTGTAAGGAATGACATGTATTGAGTATTTTGCCCCTCCAATGAGTGACACGCGAGTATTTTGCCCCCGCACATACATTTATTTGTCAAATTATGCCATATTTGATGGCAGCGTATCAGTTTATGTCACAGAACTTTAATTAGCGTATATAAAAGATATCTTTGCTATTTTAATACTTACGTAAAAGTTGGTGGATATTTAAGGGAATTTACCTTTAAAAAAAACCAATGTAGCAAAACATGTTGCCTGCAAAAATAAACAAAGACTAGCTACGAAATAAACAAAGGTACCACCTAAGGTAAGTTAGATTCCAGCAATTTTCAACAAGATAAAACACTGCATTCGTTTCATTTTCAACATTTTTTTTCTTTGGGGGGGGGGAAGGGGGGGGGGTGTTAGGGGGGGGGGATGGGGAGGGGGCTTGGGGGGTAGGGGCAGAAGAGAGGAAAGAATGCTCTTAAGCTTCTAAGCTGACAGTACTTACAAAAATCAAAGCGGTATCTTTCTGCTTTCAACTCAATTAACTTCTTATTTCATTGCTACTAGCTCAATTGCTCCAAATGATAATATCTATTTGCCTGGTGTTTAAAGTTCCCTCTCTTACTAGCTAGTTGTTGAAAATTTTCTGGATGTTTATTCAATGGCAGGAAATAATCTTGAATTTCCTTGTTTTATAACAAGAGTACAAAATCCCAGAATATGATCTATTTCCAGAGCATCCTCCTTATAACAAGAGTACAAAAATCCCAGAAACGAGTTCGTGCACCACAAAACAAATATTAATTCTTAAATTTTGCAAATACTAGCAAATAAATTTTATACACTGTTCATACTTAAAATACAAAAAGACTACTCCAAACAGAGTAAAAAAATGTTTCCTATATAAACATACCACCCAGTAAGTACATCAGCAAGTGAGAAACTTATAGGACATGCACAGTGAGGTGTTCCTCTCATGGTCAAAACAGAGCACTCGACATATACCAGTATCCCAAATTAGGAAGTTTTTGTCCAAGAACTTATTACTCATTGAGTACTTACCACATAATTTAAATATATTACAAATCCATATTCCTTGAAAACAATAAGCATGTATCTAGGTTCGGGCATTACTCCACACAGAGCCATACACACAGAACCAGAGACCAATAGAAACACATCTTGGCTTCCATTTCCAAGGCTAACCACATATGGTAAACATGCAATTCCACACAACCTCCAAATTCTCAGTAATGTACACATTTCACTTTCTAAAGTGACATTGAATATCTAATCAAGTGGCTGTTTATGCAAGGGAATGAAGAGCTGGCCAAACAAAACTTTGGTGCAGGCCTACTTATGACTGCTAAACTGTAAGCTAAATACTCTGGACGAAGCCAAAAATAAGCAGTATCATCTACCAAGTGATTTATCCTGAAACACTATTCAAGGAAAAACCATAGCGATTTGGAACACAGAAGGGTCCACCAAGATTAGAAAAGTTCTGCCAAGCAATTGCTTTACAATTTAGCTTTGCCCTTAAAAATCCTAGTTTAATTAGGTTTGGAGTCTTTTATTATATTGTTCTTTTCTGAAAAGTCCTAGGATTTAGACTAGTTGAGCTAAACTCCTAGTATTAGAGTACTTTGTTAACTAAAATTAGTTTAAGATTGCAGTATTTTATTTCCTTTTCCTTTAAAGCAGGATTAGACTCTTTAAAGTATCTTCTTCTTTTCCGAGATGGTTTAGGATTTGGTTTTTGAGTCTATAAATAGAGGAGTTCTCTATTATATTATGGATGCTTTGCTTATTCAATTAATAGAGTCTACATAATTTCTGTTAAATCTAGTTATGCGACACAATCAACGTCTAAGGTGTGACGTCTTACAGTTCCCGGGTGTGATGCCTAGAGTTTTCTCTCTTAGTGTGGCGCTAAGGGGTTTTCTTTGCCTATTCTTCCTACTATTTTCCTTGTTTTCCTGCATAATTTTACACTTGTTTTTCCTCCTAAGCTAGCAGATTTCTGTTCATTTCTTGCTGGACAAACTTCCTGATTTTGTCCTGCATCACATAGGAGTGTATCTCAGGCACAAAGTTGCATATTAGTCATAAGACTACATAATAGGGCTCTATACGAGAGTTAAATTTTCTTACCTTGATTTACCGGATGAATAAGTCGAGCACATTGTCGGTATTTTCCACCAACCTGCAATAAGGAAAAACTAGTAAAGATAAGGATTTCATAAACTATACAAGAATGGGCTTCAATGGGGAAAAAAGAAAGATAAAGAGAGAATCAGCCTCCCTAAATCTGCACTCATCCAAATAGGAAGACAATTAGAGACTATCAATGGCATAAGAATAACAGATGATATAATCAGCAGCAAAAACTGAGAAATGAGTGGTACTCCTGATAGGTGAAACAAAGAAAGAAAATGCACAAAGACAAATATCTAACAGGCACAATAAGGTTTTGACTCTGAGTTGGGTGTTTAAGAACTGAATATTTACAATCTAAAACCACGAGGGCAATCAATAAATACAAAATATTCTAAATGATTTATCATTTTCCCATCACACAGTTAAAGAATGAACATCCTAGTATCACTACAAAATTCGTGCTCCTATGCTTTAGTTGATAGAACAATCAAAGTGTTAACCACTCAATTTATTGACGAGTAACTCATAGGTTTTCTGTTTATCCTTCTTCCTGCCAAGTGGTTCAAATGCGTGAAACTCTCCAAGCTCTAAATTGCGTATAAAGATGAGTCCTAATAATGCAGACACACCAATGTTTTAAAGAAGGGCTACACATATGCCAAAGTAGCTTGTAGGTAAAAATACACCGTGCAAGTAATTTTCTAATAACTTTCCCTAGGACCATGTATTGGAGACTTAGAACTAGCAACTCATACAAACAAAACAAATTTCAAGAGAGCTGACAAGCAAATTGGAAACACTAGTCGAGAAAAGAAATACAGAGAGAATGGATAGAGAGTCATAGGAGAGAAGAAACCAACCATAGAAGCAGGGACCCTCCAACCATCCTTTGGAGACCAATCGAGAGAGGGACGAAGATCTTTGAAAGATACTTCATAAGATGAGCCTTCACCCATGGGTGGTGGTAGAAACTCCATCTAGAATTATGTCCAAACATAAAAATATTCAAGATTTCAGCTTTCCATCAAAAAGAAGTTGAATAGCATAGAAGTACTAGTCATGATTTTACTCACAAGAAGGCAGCTATATCATGATTTGTCTGATTAGAAAACCTATAAACAAGCTAAAAAGTGAAGATCCCTACAACTTCTTTTTTGAAACATCTCCTGCATACTTCTCATAATACTATATCTGAAGATACTATTCCTCCAAAAGCAGGTAGGCATTAATTTTAAGAAATACCAGAGTTATTCCTAATTAAATAAGGGCCTAATCTCTATTACTTGTGCTTTTTTTAGTAGGCTGGAAAACAAATTCTTTAGAAGTTGTTATAAAAATTAATATGAATTCTATATTTTAACAGCATCAATACGCAAAGGCAGTTTTGAAAAGCACCTCCAATTAACTTTTCAAAAATAGCTTTTTTCATCTTTTTTAAAGCTAAAAGCAGATGATGTAATAAGGAGTCGAAAATATGTCAAAAATAGATTACAGCTTAAAATAAGCTAAAAGCAACTTAGGCTATACTCGGATAGAAGTTTAGCTTGGAAAATTTTCTACTTTTTCACTCAGGGTCTCGCATCATCTCTCACAGGGTCTATTTGGATTGTTTCTCAATCCAAAATTCTTTTCATTTGTTTAAATGTGGGTCCCACTTTTTCTCTCACAAAAGTCAAATACATACCCACAAAATAACTCGCATTTTCAGTTCAATTACAAGCCAAGTACAGCCTTACCTTTCACAAACTCAATGAAAAAAACCAGACATTTTCCGAAGTAAACTTTCTATCCAAGTACAGCATTATTGAAAACAGAGTGTAAATTGGTTTCAACATTTTACCTCAGCCTTTTCATCTCCCAATACTCTTGTAATTTTTCCAGACCAGTAACAATCATCCGTCCACCAATCCACCAGATCACCCACATTCCAACTACCATTGATGACAACTATCACTTCAGAGACTGAATTGTGAAGAGGCACTTCACCCTCACGGCACATATGTGGATACCGAGGCCGCACCATTAGTTGTCTTTTTTGCTCACCTTTCTTCCGAGATGAAGAGACCTGATACAGCTTTGTCCACGTTTCTTCTGTAAAGAAGCAACAAACGAAAAGCCTACTTAACACTCTCAAATACAGAAGAAAACTTCCACAAATGTCCTAAAAGTAGCAAAATTCCTACTGTCTGAATGATAGCAAGAATTTTATCAAAGGAAACATTTTCACTACTATTATTAGAACAGCAACATTTACTCTCAGAATGAGAGGAATATTTACTCTCTTGTTGTTCTATAGCAATTAGCATCCCAATCTCTCATACGTGAAATATAATACTGAGTAAGATAATACAACCATCAATTTCCTCATCATTGGTATTCCTCCAAACACTTGAGGATAAATGCAAAGGAAACTTTAAATGCAATAAATACATGGTAAAAGTGAGATATGCCTTCAGATTATAAAACATGGAATTTGATGTTTTGTCTCTGCAAGCAAACAGCATATTATCAGGAGAACGTGTCTCACGTAGACATGATGAACGTCTCGCAACAATAACCCTTGTTTACTTAAGAATGGTAGAGTATTGAGACACGTGCAACATTCTATTATTGGCCAAGGATTTCATATGTAACCTCTAAAAGGAACAAATACAGAGAGTCACCACTTAATGTGGGACTAGAGTATCCAAAACTACCTTCTATCAGAAAGAGGTCACCCACAAGTTACAAGTTGGTGAAAGCACACGTATACCAAGAAATAAGATACCACATAGTATTTGAAAATAATAGCTCAAAACTTCGGTGACAAGCAACAAGAAATGAGTTAGAACAGTCTTGTAAACTAATACTATTTTTTTTTATCTCATACAAAGTTCTAGTGCTTTTGTTGAAGGACATTAAAAAAATTAAAAAATTAAAAAATGGATATAGGATATTTGTTACGGACATCAACATAAGTTGAATGAAGATTTTTAAGTATCACCAACACCAACAGATGGATCTACAAATAAATAATTCATTTGTTCTAGCTTTCCCAATTTCTTCCTACTTAGTTCCATGTGATACTTGAAAGAGGATTCCTGGTTTCTTAATTTGCTCAAGCACTAATGAGGATACAAATTTTTCCATGTTTGCTAATAAGTCTCAAAGTGTTTGTGACTCCTAAAATTGTCAATTCTACAAGGGTCTAGAAATTGGCTCATTAGCATGCTCCATTATTTGTAGCAGCACCCAAAAAATAAATAAATAAAAAATCCATGTCAATTACTCGTACTAAATAATATCATATAAAGATAACAAGCAAGATCTCCATGACTCAAGAACAAGATCTTTCGAAGAAGGTGAAGAAAATTTTGCAGCACTAGTCCAAGAAGTATTCAATTGATGTCTGCATCAAGAATTCTTCAACAAAGGCTTAAAAACTTTTAACTTTCTAAAAGCTAAGGCATAGATATAAAGCTCAAAATTAATATTCTCAAATTTCATCAATTTTTGTTAATCCCAAAAGCCTAGCAAAGACACCACACATGAACCACAATGAAGGGTTCTATAAAGATGCTTCCCTAGAAGCTAGACATTAAAGTGGCTACAAGAGCATATATCCTTTAAATGATGGACAAGAAATCCAAAAGTTGATACAAGTCAAGCAAGGACTCACTTTCATCTGGGAAATCAAAATATTCCAATAAGTGGTGGATGTAACCTTTTTTCCAGCTTATTTGTTTAATCTGATACAA
This sequence comes from Catharanthus roseus, assembly GCA_028651295.1. Lineage (NCBI taxonomy): Eukaryota > Viridiplantae > Streptophyta > Magnoliopsida > Gentianales > Apocynaceae > Catharanthus > Catharanthus roseus. The sequence continues at coordinate 2,585,850 of JAPQWS010000165.1, read as the reverse complement.
GAGAGAAGAGATCAGAGAATAGAACAGTAAGTTAAAGGATCCAAAAAACATGTTAAGTACTTCAAGCTCTAAGAACCTCTGACACTATCAGATAATTAAACAAAATTCCAAGCTAATAGTACACCATTTGTTTCTAATACCAAATTCTTTATAAATTAGTTACCATGCATAGTGAAAACATAGAAAAATGAGAAAGAAACAATTCAAGATTCTACACTAGTCAAGAAATTTGGTCCAAAGTCCACGAACATTCTGATGAGGGCCAAAGCATAGGAAGGAGGGTAGGACCTTCGTCTCATATCTGCAGCTATGGTTTTTTTGGGACAAAACCGATAAAAAAAACACCTAGTTTGGGCTAATTTAGCTAATCCTAGGTTCTTAAGGAAGAACACAAGCCAAAGGCTATCTCATATTAATGTGAAAGATATAAAACTACAACTACATTGTCGAATAAGAGAGTTACATAGAAATTGATCAAAAATAAAAATAAATATAAATAAATAAATAATAAAAAAGAGTTATATAGAGACTAATCGTAGTACCCTAACTTTTTAAGGACTTCTAAGGAAATAGCCAATATGGAAGCTAAATTACAATAGAAGTCTAAATTATAAGAAGGCAATAATAAACCTAACAAAACAAGGATTTCGCCCCGCATTAGTTCTCCTCCGGTTGGAGAAATAACCCGATCTTGAGTTTAAACTTTCCACAATAAACCTGCTGCCCAATTATACTCTGCTATCCTTTTTTTATTTTCTACAAAAAATAAGGACTTCCAACTTCAAGAATAATCCAAGCTGCCTCAAATGCTTATCAATTGGGTAACTACAACAACTTAGATCGGAAAAACAAGCTCCCTGCAGTAAAGTTTCTGTTTTGCTGCTACAAGAACTTCTCCATAAGGTATCAAAATCTGGTTCTGCATAAAGAAATTCACTGTTCAAAGGACCTTCTTCCTTTTGACATTTATATAAAAGTGAAGGTTGTTACAAAAACCAGCAAAAATTCACCATTTAGTGTTTGAACAAGTTTGGACAGGAAATTTGTCAAAGACCTTGAAGTTTTCCATGGAGTTATCATGACGAGAGCCAAAGCGACAACAAGACGTCATCTACAAAGGACCAATCACAAGGGCCAAGCTAGGAGGCTCCAAGGCGATATCTGAGTTTTTTTCAAACGGAATGAAGCCTCAGATCTTTGGGGAAGTCCATTTGGAAGCCAAAGGAAGCTTAATGTCATGGTTATCAAGTGGAAGACCAAGAGAAGAAGATAGGAATCTCAAAGAATGCAAAACAAAGGGGATATCTGGAAGATACCGGCGTTGGTTCTTGTGCAAGAATGGAAATCTAGAGTTTCAGCGGCATTTTCCTTGAGCCAGATGTAATATCCGTGGCAGCCCCTGTGTTTTCCTTTTTTTTTTCATTTCGACCCCAAAACTTTTCCAGCTCATTATTCTCTTTGAAACTCGATTTTAAGTGTTTTTAAGGATGTTTTCTGATTGTAAGAGTCCTAAGACTCCTAGATTAGTATCACTAGTTGAGTTAGGGATTAGAATGTATAAATACTCCTCATTTAGGCTAAAAACCATTGGAAGACTTCTTCTTCATGAGAGCTCAAGAAAGCCTTCTCCATGTCTTCTCTTCTTGACTTATCAAGGGTTTGATCATCCTTGTGGCGTCATTCCTCTAGAATTCTATTTCTAAGGATTCTAGTGGATCTTTTAATAGGGGCCTTAGGTTCTTAGTTAATCTAGGGTTTTTATTTGGTTGTTTTGTGTGATCTTTTGAAGAATGTGAATGGGGTTCTAGTTTCTTAGTTATTCTAGAGTTTTATTAGCTTCTTTGAAGTACATCTTCTTGCTATCCTCTTGAAGTTCCTAGGGTATTAATTCTCTAGGGGTTTTTTTGTGTTCATCTTTTGGGGGGATCTTCGGGAGTGAAAACCTGCAAGTGTTCACTCAAAAACATTTACATATTTGATTCTTATCATATCACCATCGACATTTTCAGAAATATTGTCATTGTCAAAAGACGGAGAACAGGAAGGAAAATTAGCAAATATTGGTGGCAAACTACCAAACTCCAATCAATCTCCTTATTTTTCCAAACTCTGAAAAGGAAGATCTTCTCCATGAATACCTTCCGGTACATCTGAATCATAGTATTTGTCTTGATAATTTTCTCCATGCCGACATGTCTTGGTCATTGTAGCCATCTTGAAGTTTTTAAAAAAAGCCACTAAAGTGGCCATTTTTTTTTAAATGCTGGGTGTGGCCATAACGCACAGACCATGTGCGTGATCTATATTGATAACGCACACAGCGTGTGCATTATTCCTAATCCGGGATTAAAAACCCCTGTTAATCAAGATCAGCAATGTGGCACAGTTCAAATGGTTTACGTGGCGTGATAAGGCACGGACGTGGTCGATAATGCATACAATGTTTGCATTATTATAACGATAACACATACCCAGTATGCGTCATTGTCATGATAACGCATACTCTGTATGCGTTATCAATGTCCACCGCTTACTCCACAAAACCCTCCTCAGCCGTCGTCTTTTTTCTTTACTTTCTTCTTCTTTGTTTCTGCTTCTTCTTCACAAAACTCCCCTCTACTTTCTTTCTGCTTCTTTGTTCTTCTTTCTCCTTCAGCAAAAATTCTCTTCTTCCTTCTTTCTCCTTCACTGAAAATCCTCTTCCTCGTCTCCTTCAAAATTTTTCTACTTCTCTGTTCTTCTCATTTGTTGCATAAGTTTCTTCCTCAAAAAAAAATTAAAAAACTTCATCAATCTTCAACTTCAAGTTAGAAAGGTAAGTAATAAGTAGTTGATTTCAATCTTTTAAGCTTTGAATTAAGTAATTTGTGTTGGGTGGTTAAATTTCTAACTTTGAATTTTTTTTCTTGAAACCCTTGTTTGGTTTGTTAGAAATTGGGTTTAAGGTTTTGAAGAAAGTGCATAAATCATTTGGCTGAATTTGAAAGCTCCAACGACAGTTTCGGCGACAGTTCCGACAATGGCGAATATTCCGGTAGCGTGGTACTTTTTCTTGTGTTATTTTTTATTTTTTGATGAATTTTGGAGCTGTTATTCATATTTTGTTATTCCTTTCCTTTTTCAACTTTCTTTAGGAATGTCATTAGAATAGGGATTAGAACATTATATATAGGCTGTCTATGTTTCCAGTTTATTATTATTAGACATTATTAATTAAACTACATAGAATTTTCTCTCTCAAGCCAAACTAAAGGCTGCGATTTTTCCTTATTTTATTCAACATCATTACCTTGCACCCGAACATGTCATGAATGAAATTAAAAGCAGAAATGTAGAAGCTTATAATTATTTAGTCAAGGCATCCTTGGAGAAATGGACAATCCTGCATTATGGTGGGCACAGGCAAGGAATAATGACAATCAACATTTCAGAACCACTCAACAGTGCCCTAAAAAAACCTAAGGTCTTACCTTTAAAACCCTAGTTGAATTAATATTCAACAAACTTGTTAAGTACTTTAACCAGCACCAGCAGGAGGCCCAAAACAATGTCCATCCATTTCCAACCAGAGTTTTAGCAAGTTTCTCTAAATAGAATTAAAATCAAGAGACCACACAATTACATTATATAACCCACGAGCTGGTGCATTGTTCTCATGCTCTTGTAGTCTGTAAAGATAATGGTACAAGACCAAATGCTTACGTGCCTAACATATATTCGCGGGAAACTTACAAACAAACATACCAATCTAATTATTACCCGATTGTGCATGAGGACTTTTAGAGAGATGTCCCTTACAATTTAACATTCTATCCTCCAACTATGAACAATCAACAGGGTTGAAAACAAGGTACAAGGTTTTGGGGAGAAATGGATTATCGAAATTCGCATTCTCCTCCAAAATGTAGCAGATGCCGAATGCCCGGACATAAAAGAAAAAATTGTAATAACACCGGTTCAAACAATATATAAGTTTCTTTTTTTCAAAGTGATGTAATATTTTAGAGTTTATATTAATGATATCTCTTCTTTGAATTTCTTCTAGATACTTTTTTATAAATTCTTTTACTTAAATAGATTATAAATTATTATAGTAAAATTTACAACAAGTGACAAAAATATAAAATATAAAATATTTTAAATCGATTATAAATATTAATAGTAAAATTTACAAGTGACAAAAACTTAAAATACTTTAAATTACTTCGTCGTACTTTTTTATAAACTTTTTTACTTAAAATGGTTATAATTATTATCATAAAATATACATCAAATGACACAAATAAAAGAATACTATGTCTTTTTAAAAAAAAAAAAATTATAAGTTTTGGAAAAAAATTGATGTGGCAGAAAACTTGGCTGACTAAGGAGTGGAATTCGGGTTTAGTGATAACGCACACACTATGTTCGTCATTGCCACACTTAGATAAAAAAATAATAATAATTTGCTACCACTTTAGTGGCTTTTTTTTAAGAAAATGGCCAAATATAGTAAAAAAACCCATCTTGATTTACCTCTCAATCAATGAGACAAAATGTGTGGCTATTTGCTTCAATCGTACCTCAACCCTCTTCAAACTTTGTCGCCACATCAAAGATCCTTAAGTCTGCTACCAAACACGGTGGCGGAAGCACAAAAATGAAGGTCTGACCTTTGATTCATATTGAAGCTATGGTTTTTCGAGGAAAACCTAATAGAAACCCCTAGTTTAGGGGCTAATTTAGCTAACTTAGGTTCTTAAGGAAGAACTCAAAGCCAAAGGCTATCTCATATTAATATGAAATATATAACTGCCTTTACAATGTTGAATAAGAGAGTTACAATGCTGAAAAACACAAAGCCAAAAGCTATCTCATATTAATGTGAAAGATGAAAAAATTACCTTTAAAATGCTGAATAACAGAGTTAAGAGACTAATCCTACTATCCTAACCTATCAAAGACTCTTGTCTTCTAAGGAAATAACCAATATGGAAAGTAAGTTACACTAGAACTCTAAATTATAAGACAATAATAAACCAAACTAAACAAGGATGTTGTCCTATCATATTTACTTGAACATCATGCACGCAATCATACACTAATCCTGTAACTTATGAAAAAGAACCTCCCAATTCCTAAAACTCTTACGGAATTGGAAGAAAACTATTCAAGAAGGAAAGCCTCAAACATGTAGCTAACTTCATTCTTTTTTTCTTTTTTTGGTTAAAAGATAAGTAAACCGTTCATAACAATCATTATAATGTATATCAACGAAAAAACTTCTATATATAGAGAGTTGGATTAAGAGTACATCAGTCAAAATTGACTTTTGAAGGTACCTTGCACCGAAACCATGCCCCGCGGTAACCATGTTGGAAGGACCTTGCCTCACAATCTTGACCAACTTCGAAGGGTAGGTCATCATCATTGTCCATGATGATGGGAAAGAATAGATGTCTGTACAGCAGTCAAACAAAAATCATATAGAGTTCAACCAACTTCCAAGTATAAGCACATAAACAAATGCTTTAGATAAGAGTTAAATTAAAGAACATTAGAAGAAGAAACTACCCATACCACATGGACTTCATATTTGAATTTGTTCATCTAGAGAGCATGAAATTACTTGCACTCATAAAGCAATCAAGAATACAAGTTTCAATTGGCACACAAAATCCCAATGAAACCTAAAATGAATTATTTCGATTTTTCTCTAAAAATTGACAAATATGAAAATATTACCTTTCCAAAAATTCAATCAATTCTCTAATTTTGTATTATTCCATGTTGATAAATCTTGAAAGATATGTTTGGATTTTAGAGAAAACAAGAGATACTATACCAATGAAAAGAGAAGAAAATAATATGCTACTAGGTACCACGCGGATTACCATCTTGGCCTCGAGTATTTGTAGCAAATGTACTAATGATCTCTCTATATTACTTAGTTTGAATCCATCTAGTTTACAACATGGTTAAAAAACTGGGCTTTGAACTCCACTCTCAAAGTTACCTCAAGGAGGCAGAATTGCCCAAGCCCTATAAAGACGAAATTCACTCACAGCTAGCCATATGGGACATTTCTCAGCAAAGTCCCTTCATGCCCAAGACTAGACATTTGGAGCGTAAAGTTTGCAAGAATGCACACTTGTGGATGGCAACAATGGATTAGATGGCACCAAATCATGTATTTTAACAAATACATTAATGTGCTATGTTTGTTATATTTGATGTGCCCAGCATCAAGAGTGTGAAGTTTGTAGAAACGAACATCTGTAAGTAGCCCCAACAAAAGACTAGGTACCTCCAATACCATGCATTATGACAAAGACATTAATATGTCATGTTTAACATATTAGATGTGCCCAACAAATTGACCACAAATGTAAAGCAAATTATAAACCAGAGCATGACAAGTACAATTGATGAAGTCATGAAGTCGCATATACAACACAGTAACACAAATGAAAAGATAAATAACATTTCCTAAGTTAATATCTAATGACAAACAACAAAAATAAATGCTAAGCCTATTGAATAGATGTGTGTCAGATGGGTATGTAAATCTCAAACGTAATCTTTTGTATTTTATCCCAAGGTAATTTAGAGCTGAAGGAAGAACTAAGGGGGCATATTTGGTTTCTCTTCAAAACAAACTATGATGCATGTATTGACCAAGTTCTCTTCCAAAAATATATGCATCGTAATTCATGCTAGAGACTAATCCAAATACACTCTAAGAGCCACCCATGCAAAAGTGGAGGAGATACAAGTCACATCAGTTTCTTCAACAACTAACACTAACCATAAAGTAAATAAATACAAAAATTAAGACAAGCAGAGGAAAATGTAGCAGTAATTCCAATCAATGGAGAGTAATCATTGTATTTCCTTCAGAAGTGAAATCGGAAAAACAAAAAAATATGAATAGGAGTGACAGCTATCAACAATTTAGTAAAAAGAGAACAACCAAAAACTTCAACACTTACAAAGACGGCAAGAAACAAGCATCAATATTGCCATCATCGCATAGCTAGTAACTTGTTCTTTTGAGAAAACAAAATTAGTTATTCCATTAAGCTCATGTAAATAAGATTGATGCAAGACAAACTGAAGTCTTTTGTCAATGAAAGTCCTAGAGTTATAGGTGTTATAGTATTTGATTCTGTTAGGATTTTTAAGTTGAGCTAATCTAGGAATCCCATTTACTTAGTTGTTTTGGTTTTAAAGTCTTGTATTGTCCTAGTTAGTTCAGGATTTACTTTTTTTTAGTCCACTAAGGGGTTCTCAATTCTTATGTATGTTGTGATTATTCAGTGATAAAGAGTCTACATAGTCAAACTCAAGTTGTGCGATGCCATCAAAGCTTAAGGTGTGACGCCTTCAATACCCAGGTGTGACACTTAGGGTTATCTCTCTTCGTGTGATGTTTAGGGTTTATTTTCACCTAATCTTCTGCAATTTTCCTCAAATCCCATCATTATTACAACCTTATTATCCCCATTACATATGCTGCATCTCGAGTTTCCTTATGGGGCTGCTTTTGTTGGGTTCGTCCTACATTTGTTTGGTATCAAGGCAAGTGGAATATTCTTTCCTTTGTAGAAGTTTTTGGAAAATCAATTATTTCCTTCAGCAATCCAAACGTTCAATCTTTTAACAGGAAAGAAAATCTTGACTTTAATATTGTTCACAAAGTAATAATGACTACTATTCTAGTGGAAACAATGATACGACAACCAAAGAAGGTGAGGAAGATGATTCTGATCAAGATGGAGATAAGGTAACGGTCAATGTTCGTCTATTTCGTCCTATTGTCCTTCAAAAGTTAAGTACGAGTTTGTTTCCAGCCATGGGAGAATGATGCAGGATAGAACAACAGGTTAAGTTCTTCAAGTCAAAAGATTTTTATTTCAATTCTGTTAATCTTTTGTCGTAGAGTGTCCTTGAATTATAGGTGTTGTAGTAGTTGATTCTATTTGGGATTCTCAATTGAGTTATCTAGGAATCTTATTTCCTTAATTGTTTTGGTTATAGAGTCTTTAGATTTTAGTTTCGAAAAAATTGAGATTTTTCCTTGGGTTTCGTAAAAGGTGAATTGTTTGTTATAGATATAGTTTGGACCAAAGCAAAAAGATAAAACTATTTTTGGTATTAAATCCAATCGAAATGCACCCTTAGCATTGTTGACTAGTGGTTCTTAGAGAAGATCCCATCATCCTACTTAGTTTATAATAATTAAATTTTTTAAGTTTATAAACACTTTCCTATTTCTTATGTGCATTATGACTATTTGAGATAAGAGTCTATAAAGTGACCAAACTAGGGGTGAGGGATTCTGGAGGTGACTTTCACCTTGGATAGTGTAGCACTTAGTTCCCACACATCTAGCGGGTAACTATACAATAAATCCTACAATATTATGCCCTACGTAAGCGGATCTGAGAGAGCGACTCATGAGTCTGACAACACCCACGACCCACAACTTGGCAATCATCCTCATTATACCAAAATTAATATCCCAATGACCAATGATACTTAGGCTCATGCTTGTAAACCATTCAATCACATCATACTTATTCCATTTGGGATGAGTATCTCACCTACGATAATCAACAAAGAATGGGCTATTGGAGATCGTGTGAAGCAGTAAACAAAAAGAGGCTTAGAGTTTTTATTCGCATATTGAAATCCCCTTTTTTAAGTCCAAACCAAATACAGCCCTACACGCTTTGAGATCTTATTGCTTTTCGAAATAGAAAATTAATAAGAACAACACTTGCATAATTCTATAAGTAAATTGTCAAGTAATTGCTTGACTAGAACTTTCAAATCTTAGACCCTTTTTTGAGCATCATTCTCCCTCATTTGAAAACAAACTTTACCTCAAGTTTTTAGAAATGGTAGCATGAAATTTGATAGGCATTAATTTCCTTGCATGAAACATAGGTAATTGGAGGAATAGAGTTGACTGCCTGATAAGGTTATAAAGTTCTCTAGGAAGAGTAAAATACCTTGGAATAGTGGTAAATGCATGAATCCCTCTTGATCTTGCATAAGCATCTAAAGTTTGAAGCAATTTTGTAATATGATATCAAGTAACTCCATATCCCCAAATCTGTTATCTTGTCCTATAATGACAACCGCATCCTTTAGCAAATATGTTGATTTGGTTCAACTATAGGCTGATGACTTTCTTGCATGGTACAGTATTATTTTCATGTAATCCACTTTTGCGATCTCCTCAACTACATACTTCAAGGTCATGCTCTCATCCTCTTTGGTGCATTATATTGCCTACACAAAAGTCATGCCCTATTTCTTTGCTCAAGAAAATCTCACCACCAATTTTATGCCAGCAACATGCCTTTATTTTGTCCTTGCCAAGTTCTTTTGTTAACTAAAGCTGATTTGTCTAGGTTTCCCTTTATGGATCTTCAAGGATCAAGCTCACCACCAAAGATATAACCATACCATCCTTTCCCTTATCGTCTTGTCGAACAAACTTAAGCATCATAGGCTTTTCCCACTCTATGTTCCCTAATAGTTTCCCTACTCAATTATGTTCCCTAACAATTTCCCTACTCAAAGGCTTCAGAACAACCGATCGTTCACCAAAGTTGAAAGAGCAGGTGTTTTCCTTCCAATTATGCATCACTTCTCGATCATAGAACCAAGGTTGGCCAAGTAGAATATGTGCAACGATCATTTGAATAACATCACATTAAATAACATCGGTATACGGGGCATATATTAAGCTAGCTAAGTGTGTTTTTAGATTTGATCCTATGATGTAAAACAAAACAAAAAAAAATCAACATTTTACATGTTGGGATCCGCTTTTTCTCACACAATCTAGAGACCTTTTTCAGTCTCAAAATGAAATTCAATCCAAATGTAGGCTAAACATCTTTGTGTCACTAAGCTAGAAGTGCCATCAATTTGGAGTTCTACCTTGTATGGTTCCAAAAGTAGCTCTATAGGTAGCTTAAACTTTCCTCTATAGTTTCCAACACCATATTCATGCAAATATCCCAAAGTCCTAATATGGCTCCGAATGTATCTCTATGGGTAGCTTAACGTTTTCCTCTATAGCTTCCAATACCATATTCATATAGCTAACCCAATCAATAATGAGCATTAAGTCACATCTCCACAACATATTGAAATCTGAAATTTTTTAATTTTATCTCGAAATTACTCCCTTAATGTAAGGTGCACTAAGAATACAAACAAATAGTAATGAGGTATCTGCATCATCAAGATCTAAGAGCTATTTTAGTCCTCATCCTCTTCCTTAGCTTCTGACCCTGAAATTTCATGTTAGCCATTATATTACTTTTGTGAGTCATGATGTTTCTTACCTTTCTAGGAGATTGGATATTTGGTTTTGCTAAAGGAAGAATTGATTTTATATTACTTTTTTCAACGAAGTACTAAATATTAAAATTTTCAAAAAAGAATTAACTCGCCTTAATACCAAAGTGGCGCAAGAAACTTATCAACCGCAAAAAAAAAAAAAAAAAAGGACAATTATCTGCTAACTCCATTAGAAAAAAGCTTGTATTTAAATGCTGGAAAAAACGAATTTGCAAGAATGTAAAGAAGACAACCTCTTAGCACCATTAAGAGAATAAATCCCATACGTCGTACCAGAATTGTGACTAGATTAATAGAGAATGGTATATTATATTAGTTCAATAGAAAAACCGCACATAATAAAATAGAGAACTCTATCCGCTCAAAGACCAAATATTAAATGGTGTATATGGATTATTTTATGGGTGAGAATTTTTGCTCGATTTTTGTAAAAAGTATGTTGTTTGTGAGATAGAAGTGAGGCCCGTCACAAAAGCAGAGGCAAAAAACTTCAGCAAAATGTGCATCAAAATAGCAAAAGACTCTAAAATCTTGGAATTAAAACTATAGCCCAGTTAGGATAGGTTTTAAATAAAAACTATCTTTTTTCACCTTAAGTTTCACATCTCTCACAAACAATTCAATTTTTATGATGCCGACAAAAAACACTTTTTCAAACTATAAAAATCAATCCAACAAATAAGGTCTACTTGAATTGAACTAAAAATGAAAACGTTTTCACTTTTTCACTTTGGGACTCATTCATCTTACAAATAATTTACCTTTTATTAACTACAAGAAAAAAATAAACACTTTCTCTAAACTCAACTATAAACCAAGTACGCTCATAAACTCTCTAAAATATTAAGGAATTTCAAAATAGAAGAATCTAATGACTAAACTTACATTAAGATTCTCAAAATCCTTAATAGGTTAAGATACTATGATTACTCTCAATCAATCTTTTGTTGTATTCTCCTTAACAACCTAGGGTTACCTAAATTAGCCTCAAACTAAGGTTTTCCATTGGTTTTTCCTTAGAAAAACCTAGCTATCATATGAATAAGAGGCCCTACCCTCGTTCTCATACCTCCACCACCATAACGATAGTAAAGTTAAACTAGAAAGTAATTTCATGATTTAGAACTTTCCATATCCACACCCCATCGCGTTCCACATTAAAGATATTATGAACATGATGATTATAGCCTTCAACACGTTCTTCTTATCATATGGGAAGACCAAAAATCAACTCACTACATAAACATCAAAATAGCTTCTCCAAAAGAGCTCATGATGCTACAAGAATTACACGAAGGGGCGTAATTAAGGGTATACTTTGTGTTCTTCCTTAACAACCTAGTGTTAACTAAAATTAGCCTTAAACTAGCATTTACATTAGTTTTGCTTCAAAAAACCTAGCTTCAATATGATTCAGAGGCTCTACCCTCTTCCTCATACTTCCACCACCACAACAATAGTTAAGTTAAACTGAAAAGTAATTTCGTAATTTAGGCTCAACTTGGATACCAACTCAAAATGAAAACTTTTCATTTTTTCACTTAGGGACTCACCTCTTCTCTCACAAACAATTATCTCTCATGAACTCCCACACAAAAATACCCACCTTTTTCAAAATAAAAACCAATCCAAGTTGAGCCTTAAAAATTTCCAGATCTAGACCCTTTGGCGTTCTACATCAAAGATACTATGGATATAATAATTATAGCCTTCAGCACATTCTTCTTATCCTATGGGAAGACCAAAAATTATCACTATCTAAACATCAAATAGCTCGTCTAAAAGAGCTAATCATGTTACAAGAATTATACCAAGGAGTAACTAAGGATATACTTGGATTGGGTTTGAAAATGTAAATATGTACTTAGATTGGGTTAAGTACAAACTAAGTGTATTTTTTCTTGAAATTTATAATAAAAAAAAAACAAATTATTTGTGAGAGAAAATATGATTCTAGAAAAGAAACATTGATAAAATTTCCTTTTATAACTTGTATCCAAGAAGATCTAAAATTGTCACGTTAGATCTTAACTCTTCTTAAGAATCTTAACTTTTACGAAACCCAAGGAAGATGTTAAAACAAATTGTATCATTAGCACCGAGTGAAGAATCATCCAAGGCAAAAAGGTCTGATAACGAAGGTAAAAGAAAAGGAAAAGAAGCCCAATTTGAGAAGATTTTGAAAAAAAAAACAAAACAAAAGTAGCATTATTCATCTATACCACATCGATTCACTGACCAACAGGAATCAAAACATTCCACTCACTTGTTGAGTTACTCCCATCAAAATCAGACACTTATATCACTCCATCCTCTAAATCCCCTTGACAGTTGTTGTGATCTATGGTTGTTGCGGTCAATCGGTATTTCGCCAAACAAACTTCACAGGAAGACCGAGATGGTGAAGCCACAAGATTTGTTCTAGCGGAGCGCACCATCAACAAATGATACCACAGAGTAGGTAGGTGATAACAGAGTTTTATTCAAAACTGATCACCAGCAAATCTTCTAGAGTGAAAAGTTTGACCTAGGCCTAGTTTGGAATTTTGGGAGAGCGTAAGCCCTAGATTCGCGAAGGGAGGGTTACGAAGAGAGGGAAGATGGAGTGGAGGGTAATGCCTTTCTCTCCCTATAATCCTGGAACTGAAGACACTTTAAAAATTTTCCCCCCACTTTCTCCCTAGCAACTTTCTCTCTCCACTCTCTCTACCTAGGGAGAGAAATGGGGGGGAATTTTAAATTTTTTGTACTATATATATAAAGTTACTAGGTTTTATTAAATTAACGAGGTATTTTTAAAATTTTGGCTATAGTATTAAAAAAACAAGCAAAACCGCTAAGAATTTTAAACTTCAATTGTCGAATTCAAAAGTTTTCAATGTTATTATAAAGAACAAAAATTTAATTTGGGTACCCAATTGTCAAAATTAAATGATAGGGTACCTAATTGACACTGACTCAAGACTTTGGGTATGTTTAAGAAATTAACCCTTTAAAGAATGAATAAGAAATTAACCCTTTAAAGAATGAATTTTTTTCCTAACCCTTTTGCTTCTACAATTCTATACCACCCACCCACCCCCTAACCCACCCAAAAACACCCTTTTCCCTTTGTCTGAGGCACAATTTGCCTCCATTCCGATTTTCCTCTGATGTCAATGGCGACGCTTTTTCGATTTCAAGAGGATCGTTTTGTTTACTAGTGAATTAAACTACATGATTTCAAGGGCTTGTTCTGTTTTGGAGGAACGAAGGTGAGTAATTTTGTTCAATCAAGTCTAACAGCATAAAGTAATTTGGTTCAATCAAAATTTTGCTTGGTACTGACTCTACTTCAGTTTTAGCTTTTATAACTCTTTAGTATCGAAAGTTTCTCTCTTTTCTGTTTTATTTCTGGGTCATTATTGTTTGTTCGATAACGATATGTTTTATCTGGTTGGAAAGATAAGTCTTATGGGTTTATCACAACCTTAAGTATAACAAGATTGTGTTTAGTGCATCAAAATTTGGTTCACTTGTAAAAAATATTTTGTTTTTACTCTTCAAGATTTATTGACTTGTAAACTTTTCCAAAGGTTTTATATGCTTTGAACTTTCTACTAAAATACTGGTTGAAGCATGTTTCATCACTCCACCTAGGCTCTTTATATCTGGGGGATGGAACACCTTAGTTATTTCTTCTATTTATGTTATATCATTAGAAGCAAACCTTACCTAAATCATCTTATCTAGGTAAGTCCTCTTTTTTGCCTTTGTTTGCTTAGACTGCATATGTTTTTTGATATACTAAGCCTTTTTACATCCTGTGTTTGGACTTTATTTATACCTTGGTTGTTTTGGATAACCTGCTTGAGGAGAGAGTTTGGAGAAGGTTGCTCTATTTATGTTTCTGATACAGTTCTTTCTACCTTTCACTATAGAGGGGGTATCTACTTGCTAATGTGGATGTGGGCCAAAATTACTGAATTCCAAATATCAAATATCCAACTCCAGTATTTTCTTTTAATTCTTGTTTTGTGTTGGGCTACTTGGAATAGCATGTTCTGCATAGTTATAGGGGTAACTGGCTCCTGTCGTAGAACATTTTAATAACCTAATGTTTTTTACTGATTTCAAGATTTTCCAGACCTTTTTTTTTATAAAATATTTCTCTTTGCGCAGTTAATCACATGGAATTTTACATTCAATAAGTTGATAAGGGTTCTAGAATATCGTTCTTGAATCAAAGGGTTCAAGGAGATTTGTTTTGGTTTGGTCACACTGTGAATTTGGGGGTTTTTTATTTGTTTTGGGTTTCCATTTTGGAGTGATTGTGTTCAAAGGTTGATTTGCTAGTGAATGATGCTAGCGTTTTAGTTCTGTAACCTACTCAATGGTTGATGCTTTTGTTGAGGGATTTTATATGCTTGCTTCTTATGAACTTCGTGCTAATAGGATTACATTAATACATGAATTTTTCGTTTGTAACTAATAGAAAAATTACATTCTGTCTCTATATCAATTGTATAGTTAATAGGATTACATCTCTTTTTCTCGGACAAACCATGAATAGGATTTTTCTTCTTTTCTGTTAAGTGATTCAGCTAAAGTTCGAGAATTCTTTGTTTATGAGATTAATGAAAGAGATAGAGGTAGCCCAGCATTCTTGAAACTCAGCAAGAAAGAGGTTAATTCCCTTGTTGATTTACTCCCATTAACCAATAAACTTTACAGTGGTGATCTGCAAAAAAAATTAGGAATCACAATAGGTTTATGTGTACTAATCCAACATTTACAATTTCTACTTTGGGGACTATGGACATATCTCCGTGCAAGAACCATATCTTACCTATCAAGACACATTTCTGGCAGTCACTCGTGGCTCTGGAATATTTGAGGGAGCACAAGGAGTAGTGAAATTGCAACAGATTGTATTCCCATTTAAGCTATTTACACATTTTACTTGAACGGAATTAAAGATTTGCCATCTGAACTGGGCTGATCACTTTACCCCATAAATGGTGCATATGAATGAATATTGACAACCAAAATAGTTGGTCTTTGCATAAGCAACAGAACCCAAGCAACTATTTATTTATTCACTTATATGTGATTAAGTTTTCTTTCTCCCTCTATTGCTGAAAAAATTCTGCCCATTTTTGTATTCCAGGAGCCACCTAAATCCAATTCTCTATTCTACAATGTTGTTACCCGTGACGGACTCGTCGGTAGAGGCATCGATGACTTTTATCTATTACCGACGACAAGTTCAGTCGCTTAGATCCGTCGGTAACTTTACATACAGATGAAATATTCTGTCGGTAAATCCCGTCGTTTTCGGGCGCGTCTTCTTCCTCTAAAAGTTTTCGCTTGATTGAAAAATCATCCGTCATTTTCTAATGACTGGTACGCCATCGAAAAATACCGATGGTGTCAATTGCCGTTGGTGACCACCGTCAGTAAATAGCCATTTTTTGTAATGTAGAATTACACAATTTTTAAGGTTTAATTGGTTAGAAACACGTTCATGTTTTTTTTAAAGAACATAGCCAGCTTACAGATCATCCCAACATATATCATGGCAGGCCAGCAAAAGTATTTGAACAAAATGTAACGAAAACCCATATGGGTTACAAGTAATTCCATTATTGTGCTCAAGTAGTTAAGCTAAGTTTAGTGCATATATTAATGATTGCCAGAACTACTTGCTGTAATTAATCACACTTATGAAATCCCCCCAAAATACATTATATTAATGATTTCTGGAATATCAATTTTCATTTGTTTACTCACCTCTCAAGTAGTACTAAAAAAGTAGACCTAGTGTTGCATGAAGCACCATTTACATTTAGCCAAGGTTTTTATTTGCTATTCAGTTATAAGACAAAAGAATAAAGAGAGAAAAAATGTATGATGAACATGACATATTTTGGTGTTCCACTCAGTAAGATGCTTGGTATGTTAACATTCAGCAAATCCTTCGTTTTTTTTATCATATTGAAAATTTTGGCAAACCCTCAAAGAATGGTAGAAATTGCAGAAATTCTTGGAACATTTTCTCTCTAGAAAATTTAGGGGAAGCACAGCCCAGTTCACACGCAAAAAATAAAGGTCACATATTATGAAGAAAATAACAGGAAAAAAATATCACACTACCATTTACTTTTAAAAAAAAATACCTCGCTGCCGCCGGTAGTTACCGCTACCAGAATCCGCCTGACAGAATTTGTTGCCGGAAAAGTTTCAAATTCTTTGAGAAAACTTTCAAATTGAGAACCCAAGTTGTTTTCACCCTTTAATTTCTGCAATTTCTTCAAATTGAGAACCCAATCACTAAAAAACTAAAAGGGTTTCAAGAATTAAAATAAGAACATAAATTAAAGGCGTTAAAGTTTGAAAAACTGAAATTCTAGTGAAATTGAAGCAGAAAGCATCATTACCTTGCGATGAACAGAAATTCTTCATTGTAATTTCGTGCTTTTGATTTTTCTGACAAGCAATAATACTTTGTGATTGTTGTGTACAGATAGAGAGAGAGTCGTCGAGATCTCCGTTGCAGGAAGAAGAGGAGAAGAAGTTGAAGAAGAAGAAGAAAAACGTACAGAGGGAAGAGAAGAAGACGACAGCAGGGTTAGGGGAAGGAAATGTTAGTAAAAATAACGCATAAAAGTATTAAAAATTTAGATTGGGGCTTAATAAACATAACACCTAGTTTCACTAAGTATAACATTCATGGCAATCCATTTTTAACCTCCCATCATCGGTCAAACCATAAGAGGATGAGCACCTTTATTTCATACTCTTTCTATTTTTTTATTTGTCATATTGTGGTTCCAAAAGTATATTTAATAAACTTTTTCCTATAATAACCTCTCATTAATAACAAATTCCAATATCTTTTTATTCTTCTAACACAGAAACTTGTAAAAAATAATGAGAGAGAAAAGTTTGAAGGACATTATAGTCTATAGGAAAGATAATCAGTATATCAAAAAGAAAAGGAGAAAATATTCTCAAGCTAAATTAGATAAAAAAAGCTAAGCGAAAATCTGATAGATTAGAGCGTAAGAAAGACAAAAGTAATATTGTCTATTATAAATGTAAACGAATAGGTCATTACGCTAATAAGTGTAAAATGAAGAAAAAGATTAATAATCTTGACATTAGTGAAGAATTAAAAGATTCTTTAGAAAAATTATTTTTAGAATCTGATGATTCTGAAGATATAACTTCAGCATCAGAAATAGATCATATATCTGACTCTTCTCAAGATTCAGAAGAAAACATGTGTCCTTGTAAACAAGAACATCAGAAGATGATTATTATAAATTAATATCTCAATTTAAAGATTCAGATATTAATGTTTTAACTAATAATCATATTTTAGAATTCTTAAAGTCTATATAAAAGACCAAGAGTTAAGGTCTAGAATTATAGAAAATTTAGATGATATTCCATCTACTAGTACTCATAGTACTAAAATAGAAGAAGAATTTATACCTAATAATAATACTTATACTATGACAGAAGTGTATAAACTTATGAAACAAAGATATAATAATTCACATAAATCTCCTACCACATTAAATGATCTATATGGAGAAATTAATCATCTTAAAGATGAGATTAAAATGTTAAAACAGCTTAACAAAAATCTTGATATCAGAGTTTCTAATTTAGAAACTAAAAAAGATTATACTTTGGTTACACCAAATTTATTCGACAATCTTAATAAGATTGGTGAAGAAAATTTCTTGACTGTTTTAGATATGATTACATCTTTCAAATTTTATGTTAAAATTACTTTATTAATAAATCATGATGAAATCAAAGAATTTATTGCACTAATTGATACAGGTGCAGATATTAGTGTTATACAGGTCGGATTAATTCCGACCAGATATTTTCAAAAGACAACTGATAGTTTGCGTCATGCAGGTGGTGATAAATTACAAATTAATTTTAAACTACCACGTGCATATATTTGCAATGATAAAGTTTGCATTCCTGAAAGCTTCTTATTAGCTAAAAATATAACTAACCAAGTTATACTTGGAACCCTTTTTATAAAAAAGATTTTTCCTATTACTCATATAGGAACTGATTGCCTTATAGGTACTTTTGAAAACACTCCAGTTTCTTTTCAGTTTATAACTGAACCAAATACAAGATTTGTAAATGAAATTCAAAATTTCATTTTACGAAAACAAAGCCAAATTCATTTTATAAATTTTGAAATAAACTCTTCCACTATTGAAGAAGTTTTACGAAATCCTAAATTACAGGAAAAGATTAAAAGACTTCAGAATAATATTTCTGTAGAAATCTGTAATGATCACCCTAATGCTTTTTGGGATCGAAAAAAGGATGTGGTCACTCTTCCTTATATGGATGATTTTAAAGAAAATCAAATTCCGACAAAGGCACGCCCTTGTCAGATGAATTCTAAATATTTAGAATTATGTAAAGAAGAAATAGCTTCTTTACTAAATAAAAAATTAATAAAAGAGTCAAACTCACCTTGGTCATGTACAGGGTTCTATGTTAATAAACATAGTGAAATAGAAAGAGGTGTACCAAGATTGGTTATAAATTATAAACCTCTAAATAAAGTATTAAAATGGATTAGACATCCTATTCCTAATAAAAAGGATTTATTAGATCGATTATATGAGGCTTTAATCTTTTCTAAGTTTGATTTAAAATCAGGATATTGGCATATTCAAATAGCTGAAGCTGACCAATATAAAACAGCTTTTAATGTTCCAATTGGCCACTTTGAATGGAAAGTAATGCCATTTGGATTAAAAAATGCACCTTCTGAATTTCAGAAGATTATGAATGATATATTCATTCCTTATAGTGACTTTATATTAGTCTATATTGATGATATATTAGTATTTTCTAAGAATGTTCAACAACATTTTGAACATTTAGATATTTTTAAAAAATTAGTTATACAAAATGGTTTAGTTATATCAAAACCCAAGATGGTTCTATTCCAGACCAATATTAGATTTTTAGGTCATAATATTGAAAAAGAAAAAATAATTCCTATTAATAGAAGTATAGATTTTCTTCTAAATTTCCAGATGAAATTCTGGATAAAACTCAATTACAGAGATTTCTAGGAAGTCTAAATTATATTCTTCCTTATTATAAAAATTTAGCTTCAGATACAGCTATCTTATATGATAGATTAAAAAAGAATCCTAAGCCTTGGACTTCTCCACATACTGAGACAGTCAAAAGGATTAAAGCAAAGATTAAAACTTTGCCATGCTTAATATTAGTCAATCCTACTTGGCAGAAAATTATAGAAACAGATGCCTCTGATATAGGCTATGGAGGTATTTTAACTCAAATCTGTCCTGTTAATAACAGAATACATTTAGTCAGGTATCATTCTGGCAAATGGACTGAAAGTCAAAGAAATTATGCAACTGTAGCTAAAGAAATCTTAGCTATTGTTAAATGTATTTTAAAATTCCAAGATGATTTATATAATCAACGGTTTATTGTTAAAACAGACTGCCAAGCAGCTAAATTTATGTTTCACAAAGATTTTAAACATGACGTCTCTAAGCAGATGTTTGCTAGGTGGCAAGCTCATTTAGCCCCTTTTGATTTTGATATTCTTTATAAAAAAGGTGAAGAAAATAATCTTCCTGATTTCTTAACACGTGAATTTTTGCAGCATGCAGGGCAGGGGAAATAATTTCCGGGGTCGTGGCAGAGGTAATACCTCTCAAGCCAAAGGAAAGAATGTTGTAATACAACGCGGCAATAAGCAGCTTATAGCTGAAAATATTGCTATTCTTAAAGATGATGAAGCCCTCTTATATGAGGAATTTAAAAAGCAATATCTTGCTAAAAAGGAAGGTCAAACCTCCACGACTAGTTCATATGCTCAGATTATATCTGACGAAGACAATACGACTTCATATTATACTCATTCTCATAAAGAAATTATATTTCTTTTAGAGAATAAAGATTTACAGTGGAAACATGATCCATGGTTATTAATGCAACGCTACCTGGATACATCCACATCGGCATATGCCGTAACCTCGTATAAACACAAGTTATTTTATGAGCAAATACTTAAAGTTAGCTCCTGCGATATCACGCATTTTCATCCAAGTGGGTACAATGATGCTAAAGTTTATAATTTTAGCAAAATTATTATCAAAAGGATTATATCCATTGAAGAATGGAGTATTTCTCCTCTCAGAGAAAAGGAGTTTATAATTCCTAATACAAAAATCCCCTTAAAATATAATTATTGGGATTATATTTTGATATATAGATAGTCTTATATGTATTGATATTATTCTTTACAAAAAACTCAAATGATTTTTTCGTCAATTAACTATAGTGAAATTTTAGGGGAAGGGGGGTCAATTGTACGCAAAGTATGTATGAGTTGGTACCTAGTGCTGAAACTATATCTCGAACCCCGTAGCGGATGGCACAGGAAGAATTGAGAGAACTTAAAGAACAGCTGCAAGAATTATTGCGGTTAGGATACATCTGTCCGAGTACATCTCCTTGGGGTGTATCATTCTGTTTGTAAAGAAGAAAGATGGAACCTTAGGATGTGTACAGATTACAGAGGGCTATATAGTGTGACAGTTAAGAACAAGTACCCACTTCCTTTTATTGATGAGCTATTTGCTCAACTCCGAGGAGCACGATGCTATTCCAAATTAGATTTAAGGCAAGGGTACTATCATGTCAGGATAAGAGAAATAGATATTCCGATGACAGCTTTCAACACATGATACAGACATTATGATACACACCCGCGACGTTTATGGACTTGATGCACATGATTTTTTGTCCTTACCTGGATAAGTTTGTGGTAATTTTCATTGGTGACATTCTTGTCTATGCACCCAACCCTGAAACATATGAATGACATTTTTGAAGAGTATTGCAAACCCTACGAGAGCATAAGTTGTACACCAAGTTTAGCAAGTGTGAGTTTTGGATGAGTCAAGTAACTTTCTTGTGACATGTTATTACTTGTGAGGGGTTCTCAGTAGATCCCAAAAAAGGGGGAGGCAATGATCCATTATGCACAACCTAAAACACCAGCCGAGGTACGTAGCTTCTTGGGTATGGCAGGATATTATTGGAGGTTCATAAAATACTTTGCTAGGATTGCTGTATCTTTAACACCATTGACCAGGAAAGTAATCGAGTTCAAATAGATGGAAAAGTGTGAGAAAAAGTTTCAAGAACTAAAGCATTGACTAATTTCAGCAGCAGTTTTGACATTACCTAATCCGAATGAGGAGTTATCCCTACACACAAATGCTTCAGGAAAAGACCTAGGAGCAGTGTTGATGCAAGATAGGAAGGTTGTGGTTTACATTTCAAGGAAATTTAAGGATCGTGACCAGAATTATCCAACACACAATTTAGAGTTAGCAGCTATAGTATTTGCCCTTAACAAGTGGCGACACTACTTATATGGGCCAAGTATGAGATCTTTACTGATCATAAAAGTTTAAAGTACTTGTTTTCCTAAAAGGATTTAAGCATGAGACAACGTTGATGGATAGAGCTGCTGGAGGAATATCAATGCCCAATTAAGTACTATCCGGGAAAAACGAATCTGGTGACCAATGCTCTGACTAGAAAGACAAAGGTATCAAGTTTCAGCTTACCATCTACCATACAACAAGATATTAAAAATGCCCAAAAGGATAACATGAGATTCCAAGAATTTAAGAACCGTGTGGGAGCCAAGAAATTGATGGATTTTCGGACATTAGAAGCCAATGGGAGCTTGTACTTTCAGAATTGGTTGTGCGTACCTAATGAAACTGAACATAAGCATAAAGTACTAGAAGAGGCATACAGAAGTAAGTATACGATGCATCTTAGAGAGAATAAGATGTATAAATACTTAAAGCAAAAAATTTGGTAGAGTGGAATGAAGAGAAAGATTCCTGAGTATGTGGCAACTTGTCTTACGTATCAAAGGGTTAAAGTAGAGCATCAAAAGTCAGTAGGAATACTACAACTGATACCTGTCCCGAAATAGAAATAGGATCATGTGACTATAGACTTTGTTATTGGATTGTCTCGAACCAAGAGATATAAGGATGTTATCTGGATAATCGTTGCTGATACCTGTCATATTCATTGCCATTAATATGATATACCCCTTGGACAAGTTAGCACAAACCATCATGAAGAGATTGTACGACTTCATGGGGTGCCTATTGATATTATATCGGACTGAGTTCCAAGGTTCACTTCAAGGTTTTGGCCTGAGTTTCAATTGGCCATGGGGAACAATTTGAGTTATAGTACCGCGTTACATCCCTAGACCGATTGGTAGTCTGAAAGAATGATTCAGACTCTGGAAGATATGTTGAGATCTTGCGCTTTAGATCTTGGGAACAAGTGAGTTGACAATCTTACTTATGCTGAGTTTACTTACAATAATAGCTACCGCTCCTCGATAGGGATGGCACGATTTGAAGCATTGTATGGTATGAGGTGCAGGACACCAATGTATTGGGATGAGGTTGGAGATTGATCTCATTTGAAACAAAGGAACCTGATGCCAGAATTGGAAGAGATGCAGAAACAGGTTAAGATAATTTAAGATTGGCTTCAAATAGCTAAGAGTAAACAGAAGAGCTATGCCGAGAATCGGAGGAGGGATTTGGAGTTTAATGTGGGAGATAAAGTTTTCTTGAAACTTACACCTCATCGCAGGAAGCTTAGATATCCAAGTGAAAGAAAGTTAAGTCCCAGATATATCGGACCGCTTAAGTCGTTGATAAAGTAGGTAAAGTGGCATATTGGTTACCCTTGCAGAGAGAGCTGACAGGTATACATAACGTGTTTCGTATATCCCAATTAAAGAAATAGCATTCAACACCTGATCATGTTCTGAACGATGATATATTGGAGTTAGGAGCAGATTTGTCGTACGAAGAAAAACCAACTGAGTTCGTGGAGTGAAGCATAAAGGAGTTACGCAGGAGGTAGATTCCAATGTGTAAAGTTGTATGGAGATATTATGGAATTGAAGAGGGAACTTGGGAGACTGAGCAGTACATGAAGAAGAAGTACCAGGAACTTATAAGTATGTGATTTTGAATTTCAAGGATGAAATTTTTTTTAAGGAGAGTAGAATGTAAAGCCTACCAGGTAAGCACCTTGCATGACTTTAAAAGTACGTTAGTCATAAACGTAGTGTTTGGGGTCTAATGTAGTGGAGTTTACGAATATCTTTAACTAGATTATGTTTTTTAGTATGCTTAAGATGTGCATCTTAGAGATTTGAATACCTGACATTGTCGTGTAAGGTTTAAAGTGGTGAATTTAAAAAAAAGATATTGTGTTGGGAAAAGAATACTTTGAAGAATACCATTAGAATCCAAACATAATTTCTATGGGATAATATTAGATATGTTAGACATTTTTGTGGGACTAAGTTTAATATTATTATTATTTTATATTGTTATGATTAGTGGTAGTAGTAGTTGCTAGGAAGTAATATTATTATTTTATTGTTATGATTAGTGGTTGTAGTAGTGTTGTTAGGAAGGAAGAAAGGAGCAAGCCATTTGTTTCTCCACTATAACGTGCCCCATCACTTGTCAGCCCCTCACTACTCCTTAGTCTCTCTCTCTCTCTCTCTCTCTCTCTCTCTCTATATATATATATATATACGTATATATATATATACACATATATGTGAAGAGATGGAGAAAGTTTGGTTTTTTTTCCTCCTCTTCATTCCAGCATATCACGGGGGCTCTTAGGTAAGTTTTTTTTTGTTAGCTTTTGCTTTGGTTAGTTTCTATATATCTTATAGAAAGAATTAGTTAGCTTTTATTAGTTAGGATTTTCATTTAGTTAACTTTAGTCTCTTTGGTTCACTTTATTTATTTATCTTCAATTATTTTTAAAAAAAGATTTCTTAGTATTTTCTCCCTCAAATATTTAAATAATTTAAATGGATGTTTAGTATATATTTTAGTTGTGATTTTAATTCCTAAATTTTTATATATTTTAAGAAATTTAGGCGTTTTGGGTAAGTGTACAAATTAAAAATTCTTGAGACTATAAGATTTTGGGTCTTCTTTAAAGGTTAGTATATGTGTATAAGTACATTCTAAGATTGTTAAGGAGATATTTATTTTTCGCTAGTGAATAGAATGTAGGGATTCGCAATTAAGTGTTTTCTCTGTTTTTTTTGTTACCTTATTTGTAGGATTGTAGCACCAGGTCTGCACTCAGGTGAGTCCAAAAACCTAGCCCAAATATTTTACCGGTGTTGCTGGAGATGTCTATAATCTTTGATAGCTAAGCATTTTATAAAATGTCTACTGCTTTTGGGGCGATATAACATGGTATTATTTTAAATTTTAGATATTCTCCACAACATGTTTAACTTGTATTTTAGAAATGCATAGGAGCGGTGCTTCGTATAATTGTGTTTACATTTAAAATAATTGTCATGTTTTTTTTTTTTTTGAAGAAGAGTTATTATTATAAGTGTAAATTGTTTTAATGTTGTTTAGTTGCATAGTTAAACCTAGTAGATGTACACTTGACATATTTATAAAACTTGCACATGCATGTCTTGACTGGTGGATAGGAATTTTGTTATTCTGAAGATGTTATAACTTGATTTTATGTAAATGGCCGAGTGAGTGGCCTTTTGATTTGTAAATAGATCTGAAAACCCCGTTCCGACCAGGGACAAAGTTCTTGACATGATTATGTGTGATTGGAATCGTCAGAAGATTTCACTGTACATGGCTAATCTCCTGTACTAGTTCTTCTTACGATGACGTGAACAACTACAATTCAGGAGGGTGTATCCACTTAAAAGGGAGCGTAATACTGTTGAGGGCTTAGCCTAACCGGTATTGTATCGGACATTGCATTATGCTCTACGGTGGAACAACTGCCTAATGGAGAGTTAAGAGAGGCTTGAAACTAAGGTTGGTCTCAGGACAAACCTGGTAGGTGCCCCAGGATCTGTAGCCTAATTTTATGTACTGGAAGAGTGCAATTATGAAAATTGAGTGCTTGTATGGTGTTTGACTAGTAATGACTACGAGATTACTTGTTATAAGTTATGAACTATGTCTTTGGAGCCAACTTTCTCATTGCACGATGTTTGAATTCAAGTATAAAAACTGCACTGATGTGTCTTGATTTGCTCAAACTTCCCAGCTGCGCTCAAATCCTCATATAGATTTATGTGCACTTTTAAAGTAACCAACGAAATGATTTCTTTTGAAATTACATGAATTGTTTTATAAAAAAATTGCACCATTATTTTCTAGAAAAGCACGAAAGTACACACTCACGTGCACTCACTGAGTACTTGCGTTCACGTCTTTAAATGTCATATTTTTCATATGACTTGGGACGAGAGATGGTGCACTAAGCTGTTAGAGTATTTTGCACGGAGGTTTGGGGTCAGGACATGCTGTGTATACTCGTTTTGGGAAAGATATTTGTAGTTATTTTATGCTCGACTAGTTTGAAGTGTTTTTTAGTTTTTGTAACGTATTTCCTATGTGAGAGATGTTATGATAAGAAGTTCCCAAAATCTTATGTAATGATCGCCGTATTTGTATTCAGTTCTTTTTCCACTGCACAGTGTTTGTTTATGTTTTTAAGTGTTAGTCAGATTTTGCATTAGTTTAGATGTTTGTAGTTTAGTGCCGAGAGGCATGCTAATACCTTATTCAGCCGCAGTTAATCTAGCGGAGGGATTGGAGGCATCACAATTTAACTTACTTAGTTGATAATTAATTGTTTAATTTTAATTATATAATTAATATTATATTTACTTTGATATAGTAATGTTAATTGTTAAGAAACATTAATAATTAAAATAAAACACAAAATTGAAAAATTTTTGGTTATGGTGCAAGTAGTCCATACATAAGCCTTGCTAGGCTACTTGTGCCAGGTTAGGCTCAAGTATGGGGCACTTGTCCAAGCCCCAAAATTTTTCAATCCGGTTGAATTTTCACCTATAAAAAATCTTCAAAATGATATATATTTACCTTCCTACTATATTCAAAGTAAAAAAATTCAAAAGTTTTTTTAGAGAGAAGATGGAGAGAAAGGATAGAGAGCGAAAGTGGATGGAGGGAATTGGAGAGAATTTGAAAATTTTCATATGTAACTTTAATATTTCTAAGCGTAACTTATCGATCTCGTAGATTGAAATATAATTTCAATTAATTTAAGGGTATAAATGTGATTAATTTTTATAACATTTAAAGCTACTTTTCTTATTATCAAAGGGGTAGATAAACCTAACTCGGAAATATATATGTATAGCGTGAAAAAAATTAAAATAATTCATTTTTAATTAGAAACTTTTTCTCTCTTCAGAAAATCCTCACTTCTCTCTAAAACTTAAAATTTCAACTTCAGATTTAGGAAGATTCGACCGTTAAAACTCGAAAAAAAGGTTAGTACTTCGATCTATACTCATTTATTTACATTTTTATCGTTTCGAAATTTGAAAATAACCGTTGGATTGAAAAAAAAAATTACATTTTTTTAAACTGAAATTTTGGCCGGAAAGTCGCCGGATCGCAGGTACCGGCGACAGAAAACACGCCGGATCGCTTGGACCGGCGATCGGAACCTCGCCGGGTCGCTCGGTTCAGCGACCGTGGCTGTTGGTGACCGCTGAACTGCGCGATCGCTGTGCGATACCGGTCGCCCGGTCCAGCGATCTGGTTCAACCGGCTGCCTGGTCCAGTGATCCGGTTCAACCGGCTGCCCGATTTTTTTATTTTTTTAAACTTGATTTTTAATTTTTTCAATTTTTTTGAAATTTTTTTAATTTTTAAAAATTTTTTAAATCTTTTTAAATTCTTTTATTAATGTATTATTTTTTACTTTTTTTGTTATGTTTTATTTTTATTTACTTTTTAATTTTTATTATTTTTATTATTTTATGTTTTATTATTTTTTAATTTTTGTACGTTTTATTATTTTTTTTTTGGTATTATTTTTTTAAGTTTTTATATATTAATTTTTTTTAAATATTTTTTTATTTCATTTGTCTATGCTTATATTATTTTTTTAAAGTTATGATTTCGTTTGTCTATTTGTTTAATTTAGAGTTTATATTATGTTATTTAATTTGTTAATTTTTTATTACATTTGTTTATGCTTATATTATAATTAATGATGATGTTAATTATTTTTAAAGTATGATTACATTTATGTTTATTTGTTTAATTTGTAGTTTATGTTATGTTATTTAATTTGTTTAATTTGTTTTTAGGATTTGCTTATGATTATGTTAAATTAATGATTATGTGATTTTTTAAAAATAATTATTACGTTTATGTTTATTTGTTTAATTTATAGGTTATATTATGTTCAACATAATTTGTTTATGTTTATTAGGGTGCCTATGGACTAGACTGATTGTATAATTTTGTTTACTTAGAGTTTATGTTGTAGGGTTTATATGAATAATACGGCTTTATAAACCAATGTCCTAAACAAATTGAATAAATAAGCCTTTATGAAATTTGGAATTAGGTTTGTTATATTGAAAGATTTTGTGTTTAGGACTAACACAATGTAATAAAAAGGTGTGAAGTGTGGAAATGGAGTAATAAATATAACAATAATAAATTTAGCTTAATGCACGGTTTTAACTTAATCATATAAAGATGAAGAAAAATGCATAACTTGTATCGTATAAAAATATGATGAAATAGACATATATTACGTAATGTCATTGAGGAAAACGTTTGCTAATTTGTTTAGATGATTCGGCCCGGAGCACGTAGTAATGATGATTTAGGTGCTGTGACAGACAGGACCGGTCAGGTTGAACGTCGTGCAGTGACTGCGTTATCCCGTGGTGTGAGGGGACGCCACAGTACATCAGACATACCGTCCACTTCTGCACTTATTGCATCGGGTATGTACTATGACCCTGGTGCATCGGGGTCTTCCACCCAGCCCCCCCATAACATTTACGACCAATCCTCCTCCTACCACATCATACCATCCGTACACCCCCGTACCCTATCACCTTTATGGGTATTCTCAGCCACCACAGACATCATATGATCCATATGCACATGCTCCTTCTCTACCTATTTGTATGGCTTGGATCCGACACAGCATTTCTCTAGAACTTAGATTCCATTAAATGATGTTAGTGGTCCAGGGTTGCAGTTAGGTGCTAAGTTCTTCGAGTAGCTTGCTGGCTCCGCCTCGGTAGACTCATCTTACAGCGGTGCTGAGTATGGAGTCACTGCTCGTGGCATTTCCTCATCTGATGTTGGGTTGGGTAGGGATTCTGGTACATCCCGATCTGAGGAGGCTGGCAGAGTTGGTTCCCTCCGCATTCATAGCAGTGAGGGCAATGAGGATGAGCGTGATGATGATGATGATGATAATGATAGTGACGATGACGGTGATGATCACGAACCTGTTCCTGTGGTTGAGGCCTCATCTTCCTGCTATAGACCTGCTCCAGGTAAGGGGAAAGGATTCACTGGCAGTTTAATGTCAGTGATGAGTAAGATTGTTGGGTCGTGACAAAAAAGACCCGAAGTCACGTCCTCCTAACAATCCTACGCAGAGGAAGAAATCAAAGAATGACGGTTGGGAGCAGACAGGTCCAGCTGATGGCAGTCAGTCCACAGGATCCAGTCATTGTCCCTTCGTATAACGGTCATGTCACTGGTTGTATATGGCGTGGTCAGGTAATTTGAATATTTTGTATATTGTTTATTTATGATTATAGATTTGAATATTTTGTTTATTTTTTTTATTATGGTGTTTACATTATTTTCGCAGGATAGAGGCATTCTGAAGTCAAGGTCCCGTTACGTGTCCCTGACCGGTTGGACCCCTAGTGATCCTGCAGTGGTACAGTTGGCAGGGGAGACAGGATTATCACATTTGAGGTCCTGCATGTTCCAGCATCCGAACTCCTCCTTGCTATCTGCTTTTGTGGAGAGGTGGCAGCCAGACACCAATAGTTTTCACACGCATTGGGGGAAGATGTTACATTGCATGATATTGAGTTGATTCTGGGCGTAGCTTCTTACGGTAACGTCGTCGACCATTATTATTCACGGGAGCAGATAATTGCAGTTATCCAGAGCGATCTTCATATCTCTAACTCCAGCATGGGCATAAATGCTCAGGACTTGGCGGGAGCTGCTGACTCACCTCGTAGTGGACTGTCTACGGAGCAGAGGGCCACCTGTTACGTCTTGTATTTACTTGGTAGTTCGCTCTTCACTGACAAGAGCGGAAATAATGTCCCTGGTAAGCTGTGGCCGCTCGCGAAGAATGTTACTTCTGTTGGTGATTTTGCATGGGTGCTGCGGTTGGAATCCGTAGGCAAAAACAAAGTAAAATAAAACTACGGAAATCCACCAACAGGATCTGCACATACTAGAAAAACCGATTGGATAGAAATTACCTCAATGTTTTGATTGTTCGTTGTGGAGGCACTGCTTTGTACGCTTCGCCCTCTACTGGTATCCACGCGACAAACTCCTCTGCAAGCGATCGGGATGCTAGCCCCTTCTGTGTTCTGAAAACTGTTCAGAACTGATCCTGACTATATGGTAATCGGTCGTATTTCGGAGAGAGGAGACGAGATACTATATCGCCGTTCTAGGGTTTAGGATTTTGTTTTTCTTTATTCAGATAAATGACGGCCACCAAGAAAAGGTTAACATAATCTTTTATAGCTGTCAATATCAAAACCCTAACTGTCATCTAATGACAGTTTAATCTCGTCCGTCTATTCCTATAATCATCCAACGGTTGGATGAGTAATATTAAGTAAATAATTTCATTTATTCTATTAAATAAAATTAATTACTTATTAACCTACCAGAAAATACAATATGGAATTTGATTCCCCTTTTGTATACGTTCAATGAATCTGGACACAATCTAGATACATTGAACGTGGACATTATGCTCACAAGATCGTCTATGTGTGTGACCCTCTAGGTTCACTTAACGTTGGCAGTGAATGAAAAATGTCCTAAACATTTATTCACAAAACATAAGCGGCCTCTAGCAAGACATTATGCTTACCCAAGTTAAGTAAATGTAATAATAACCTAGCATCAGATTTAATATTTAGTCCTTTTGTCACGCGATATCCTAATTAAGTATAAGGCATGGATCAAGTCATCCTTATAAAACTTAATTAACCATTTACTTGATCACCAGGCAGACTGTTCCAACAAATAATATTAATAACACCTTATTAATACTTATTTGAGCATGTCCATGCATATTTTCCAGTCTTCCTTATCAAGGGCCCATGGATATCTCTCTCTAAAAAGAGAGGGACAAATCCCTTTCACTATCTCCAATATTCAAGCCATGACGAGAAAATAAGCCAACCAATAATCATAATGATCACCTAATTAAAAGTGATGTTTGACTATGTCAAAACATATTTTTCTCCCAATGCAAGAAACATTAGAAACATTAGGTCGAAGGACACCAAATATAAAACTGAGAAGAAATACTTATAACTTAAACCCATGCAATATTTCTTCTTCACTTTGGGTCATGTCCAATACAATATTCTCAATATGTATTTATGAATTGATTTTATATCTCATATTCATGATCAGTAAAACTTGCCCATCAATCAACTTCACACTAGTTTACAAGATGTAATATACTAGGGACAAATAAGAATAGTATTTTACTAGCCATAAGGGTTTTACTATCAAGTCACATACTTGATGACCAAGAGCATAAAATACAATTCAAAAATACATGCTTCATAAATCATAAATGTTAGTCAATTGGTCTTAGGGCATATACTAACAATCTCCCACTTGCCCTACCACCAATTTGACATGACTCTCAAACCCATTGACCTAGTATGACTCTCATGATTAAGTTGTGAGAGTGGCTTTGTCAATGGATCTGCGACATTGTCATTAGTGTCTACTTTGCAAATTTTAACATCTCCACGCTCAATAATTTCTCGAATGAGATGGAAACGCCAAAGAATATGTTTGGATCGTTGATGAGATCTAGGTTCCTTAGCTTATGCAATGGCTCCTGTATTATGACAATATAGGTCCACTGGGTTCACAATGCTAGGAATTACACCTAGTTCTGTGATGAACTTTCTGATCCAAACTGCCTCCTTGGCTGCATCAGAAGCAGCCACATACTCAGCCTCTGTAGTAGAATCGGCCACGGTATCTTGCTTTGAACTCTTCCAGCTCACAGCACCTCCATTCAAACAAAACATAAATCCAGATTGCGATCTAAAATCATCTACATCAATCTGAAAGCTAGCATCCGCGTAACCATTTACAACAAGCTCTCCGTCCTGACCTCCGTAGATCAAAAACATCTCTTTAGTCCTTCTTAAGTACTTGAGAATGTTTTTTACTGCAGTCCAATGCGGTTCACCAGGATTTGACTGAAATCTGCTAGTCATGCTTAATGCATACGAGATATCTGGGCGAGTGCATAACATGGCATACATGATAGATCCAATTGCGGAAGCGTAAGGAATCTTACTCATGCGTTCTGTATCCTCCCTTGTGGTAGGACTTTGAGACTTACTGAGTTTAACGCCATGTGACATTGGCAAGAATCCTCTCTTAGAATCTTTCATACTGAACCTTTTCAGTACCTTGTCAATATATCCACTCTGACTTAGGCCAATAAGCTTTTTAGATCTATCTCGATAGATCCTAATGCCTAGAATATAGGTCGCTTCGCCTAAATCTTTCATTGAAAAACACTTCCCCAACCAAATTTTTACGCTTTGCAAAGTGGGGATATCATTCCCAATTAACAAGATGTCATCGACATAGAGTACTAAGAAGACTACTGCATTTTCTGTAACCCTTTTGTAGACACAAGGTTCATCCTCATTCTTGATGAAATTGAATTCTTTAATTGCTTCATCAAAACGAAGATTCTAACTTTGAGATGCTTGCTTCAAGCCATAAATGGATCTTTGAAGTTTACACACTTTACTAGAATTCGAAGGATGAATAAAACCTTCAGGTTGTGTCATATACACATCCTCCAGTAGATTTCCATTAAGAAAAGCAGTTTTAACATCCATTTGCCATATTTCATAATCATAATATGCTGCAATGGCAAGTAGAATTCTAATTGACTTAAGCATTACAACTGGAGAAAAGGTTTCATCATAGTCTATTGCATGAGTTTGTCTATACCATTTTGCTACCAATCGAGCTTTGTAAGTGTGCACATTGCCATCCATGTCAGTTTTCTTTTTGAAAACCCATTTACACCCTATGGTCTTGCAACCTTCAGGTGGATCAATTAAAGTCCAAACTTGATTATCATGCATGGATTGCATTTCTGATTTCATAGCCTCTAGCCATTTGCTAGATTCAGGACTACGAATAGCATCTTGGTAGGAATTAGGTTCACCTTGATCAATAAGATCAATATTGTGTTCCTCAGTCACAAGAAATCCATATCTCTGTGCTATCTGAGAAATCCTACTAGACCTTCTTGGCCCTTGTGTCAAAGGTTCGGGCTCGGTATGAATACGTGAGTCCAGCGAGTATCCATACTCGGTTCGAAATGGTCTGCATTTGTCCTTGAGCTTCTTCAAGATGGATTCTACTCCCACTGACTCTTTTGGAAACGAATTCCCTTTCAAGGAAAATTCCGTTCCGAGCAACAAACACTTTGTTTTCAGATGGAAGATAAAAGTAGTATCCTTTAGTTTCCTTAGGATATCCCACAAACAGACACTTATCAGATTTGGGTGCTAGTTTTTTAGATAATGATCGCTTCACATAAGCATCACATCCCCAAATTTTGAGAAATGCTAAACTAGGTTGTTTCCCGGTCCATATCTCATATGGTGTCTTCTGAACAGCTTTAGATGGAACTCTATTTAATATGAATGCAGCAGTTTCTAGAGCATAACCCCAAAAAGAAATTGGAAGATCTGTTTGACTCATCATAGATCAAACCATATCCAATAGAGTTCGATTTCTGCGTTCAGACACACCATTCCATTGTGGTGTTCTGGTGGAGTTAATTGTGATAATATCCCACAATTTTTTAGATGTTCGTCAAACTCTTGGCATAAGTATTCACCAGCTCGATCTGATCGAAGTAATTTGATACTCCTTCCAAGTTGATTCTGTACTTCATTTTGAAATTCCTTAAACTTTTGAAAGGAATTAGATTTATGTTTCATTAGATAGACATAACCATATCTACTGAAATCATCTGTGAATGTAATGAAATACTGAAAACCTCCTCTGGCTTGTGTGTTCATTGGCCCACATACATCAATATGTATGAGTTCCAATAAATCGGTAGCCCTTTCACTTTGCCCTGTAAATGGACTTTTAGTCATTTTTCCCAATAAACAAGAATCACATTTTTCATAAGACTCAAGGTCGAATGAAGATAAAAGTCCATCTTGATGGAGTTTTGATATGCGTTTCTCATTTATATGGCCCAAACGACAATGCCTGAAGTAAGTTTGATTTAAATCATTAGATTTAAATTTATTTGTATTTATGTTATAGATGAGCTTACTAATGGAATCATGTAGGTTAAGAATGTAAAGTCCATTACATAAAGAGGCATCCCCATAGAAAATACCATTTTTATAAATAGAACTTTTACCATTCTTAGTATTAAACTCAAAACCATCAATATCCAAACAAGAAACTGAAATGATGTTCCTACTCATAGCAGGAACATAATAACAATCTTTAAGTTCAATTATAAGCCCAGTAGGCAAAAGTAAATCAAATGTCCCTACGGCTACAGCAGCAACTTTTGCTCCATTTGCAACTCGTAGGTCCACCTCTCCCTTTGCCAAAGATCTACTCCTTTTGAGTCCCTGCACATTTACACAAATGTGAGCTCCACATCCGGTATTTAATACCCATAAAGTAGGAGTAGACATATTAATTTCTATAATTAAAATACCTGAAGCGGCAGTCTCACTAGCCTTTTGCTTCTTTTTTTCTTCCAAGTAGAGCTTGCAATTCCTCTTCCAATGACCAGGTTCATTGCAGTGGAAGCAAGTCCCTTCCTTTGGTGGTTTAACCTTGGGCTTGGGCTTCTGCTTGCCTTTACCCTTTTTGGCCATATCCTTTCCCTTTCCCTTTCCCTTGTTCTTCTTGAACTACCCCTTCTGAACCATCAGAACATTAGGAGTAGACTTCCTAATGTTTTGTTCAGCCTGCTTGAGCATCCCGTGCAATTCATTTATGGACTTTTCCATATTATGCATATTGAAGTTCATGACAAACTTATCATAGTCAGAGGTCAAAGAGGCCAAGATCATATCAGTAGCCAAGTCATGACTTACAGGTGCTCCAAGTTTTCAAGCTGATCAAAATACCCTTTCATCTTAAGGACATGAGCACTAACTGAAGTGCCAGGGGTCATTTTGCAGCTATTCAATGCCTTAGTGGTAAGATATCTCTCTTGACGTGCCTGCTCTTGGAACATTTCCTTGAGCTGTTTTATCATCTCATAAGCTTCAACTTCCTCGAATTGCTTTTGCAACTCAGATTCCATCGTAGCCAACATGAGACATGTCACATCGTTAGAATCATCCTTGTGCTTACTATAAGCATCCTTTTCGACTCTGGGCGCATTGTTAGCTGGTTGATTAGGGATAGGGTTCTTAAGTACATATAGCTTTTTTTCTTGTTTAAGGACAATCCTTAAATTTCGTGCCCAATCAAGAAAGTTAGTCCTACTAAACTAATTCTTTTCAAGCACGGATCGCAACGATGTGTTTGAATTGTTTGAGGCCATTATCTACATAGAATTTGCAAAGTAAAATTAAATAAATGAAGCATTAAATTTTCCCTGAAATATTCAACACTTGATATAAATCATGGGTATAAAATTCATTTTATTCTAATCATAAGTAAGCTTTGTCTTAACACCCATAATTAGAGAAAAATATATTAATGGGATTTACATCTAAATGTACCGGCAAAATCTCATATGATGTCCTAGGCTCAAAACCGTTTTGATAGCCTAGTTAAACCAAACCATTCCAAGCATATGGAAATCACCATTTTCCATCTTCCCCTACTTAGGTAACCATTTATCTCTTGCTTTGGCAATGAGACAAATGATGATCCAAGCATGGAGAAGTGCTTATGATCATGGAAGACATTTTACGACTTAATTTTTTTTTTTAACATGGTTTCAAAAACCTTCTTCCTTTTTTTATTTGTATATTATTTCACAAAACATATATCAAAAATAAAAGGAAATAAACTAAACATCACATGCATAATATATATATATATATCAAATAAAACGTGTCATAGCATGGCCCCAATCCTATATTGACTTCCACGAGCCTCATGGAAGTCAAAGGTCAATCTAGGTAAGTCTTCATTTCCATGAGCTTGCCTCCAATGTCTTGGCCTTCTAATCTTGTTACATAGGACAGAAAAATATACATAGGAATAGGAAATAAAATTAACCTATTCTAGTAAAGCTTGATAATATTACATCAACGAAAACAACGACATGCAGGCCGTATTTAAAAACATACAACCCATTAACAAAATAAGCCAATCAATCACAAGAGGTAAAGGGCCATGCTATGCACCATGCATCTAAAAATAGGAAGAAACATGCAAAGAAACAACAAGGGGGGTTCCGGGGGCGAAGCCCCCGAAAGAAAACGGCTGTCCCCGGAAAGAAAAACGATTTTTTCTTTCTAACTCATTGAATAAGTTATTGCCGTCATAAACCCTAAAATCATGCCGCCAGAAATTTTGTTTAACAGTTAAACATTAAATCATGTGATTCTGCATATTAGTTTAAGAATTAAATTGCACAGATTACAGACTGTACGCCAAACAATTTGGCAGTAACAACATTCTGTTTAATTAATCGCATTAATAAGTAAAACAGAATATGATATATGCGAATCCTGTAATTCAATTTACTCTGATTATTACACTAATCAGAAACCTTACTATAAGGCCGATTGAAAACAACATGTGTAATCAAAGCGGTAACAGCTAAAATCAGTAAAACTAGTATGTACGTGGCTCTGATACCACTGTTGGAATCCGTAGGCAAAAACAAAGTAAAATAAAACTACGGAAATCCACCAACAGGATCTGCACATACTAGAAAAACCGATTGGATAGAAATTACCTCAATGTTTTGATTGTTCGTTGTGGAGGCGCGCTTTGTACGCTTCGCCCTCTACTGGTATCCACGCGACGAACTCCTCTGCAAGCGATCGGGATGCTAGCCCCTTCTGTGTTCTGAAAACTGTTTAGAACTGATCCTGACTATCTGGTAATCGGTCGTGTTTCGGAGAGAGGAGACGAGATACTATATCGCCGTTCTAGGGTTTAGGGTTTTGTTTTTCTTTATTCAGATAAATGACGGCCACCAAAAAAAGGTTAACATAACCTTTTATAGCTGTCAATATCAAAACCCTAACTATCATCTAATGACAGTTTAATCTCGTCTGTCTATTCCTATAATCATCCAACAGTTGGACGAGTAATATTAAGTAATTAATTTCATTTATTCTATTGAAGAAAATTAATTACTTATTAACCTATCAGAAAATACTATATGGAATCTGATTCCCTTTTTGTATACGTTCAACGAATCTGGACACAATCTAGATACATTAAACGTGGGCATTATTCTCACAAGATCGTCTATGCGTGTGACCCTGTAGGTTCACTTAACGTTGGCAGTGAATGAAAAATGTCCTAGACATTTATTCACAAAACATAAGCGGCCTCTAGCAAGACATTATGCTTACCCAAGTTAAGTAAATGTAATAATAACCTAGCATCAGATTTAATATTTAGTCCTTTTGTCACGCGATATCCTAATTAAGTATAAGGCATGGATCAAGTCATCCTCATAAAACTTAATTAACCATTTACTTGATCACCAGGCAGACTGTTCCAACAAATAATATTAATAACACCTTATTAATACTTATTTGAGCGTGGCCATGCATATTTTCCAGTCTTCCTTATCAAGGGCCCATGGATATCTCTCTCTAAAAAGAGAGGGACAAATCCCTTTCACTATCTCCAATATTCAAGCCATGAAGAGAAAATAAGCCAACCAATAATCATAATGATCACCTAATTAAAAGTGATGTTTGACTATGTCAAAACATATTTTTCTCCCCATGCAAGAAACATTAGAAACATTAGGTCGAAGGACACCAAATATAAAACTGAGAAGAAATACTTATAACTTAAACCCATGCAATATTTCTTCTTCACTTTGGGTCATGTCCAATACAATATTCTCAATATGTATTTATGAATTGATTTTATATCTCATATTCATGATCAGTAAAACTTGACCATCAATCAACTTCACACTAGTTTATAAGATGTAATATACTAGGGACAAATAAGAATAGTATTTTATTAGCCATAAGGGTTTTACTATCAAGTCACATACTTGATGACCAAGAGCATAAAATAAAATTCAAAAATACATGCTTCATAAATCGTAAATGTGAGTCAATTGGTCTTAGGGCATATACTAACAGCTGCTACACTAGCCTACTTGTACAGGAGTTTAGCGCAGGCCTCTCGTGCTGATGCGAAGGAGTTGTCTGGTTGTTGGTCGCTGCTTGATGTAATATTATTATAATCTTCATCCTGTTTAATTATGTTTTACGTTTTAGGGTTTATTTTTGTCTAATGATGGGGTTGCTGATTTTTTTAATTAATTTTTTTTGTAAAGGCTTGGATATACATGTATTTTCCTATGTTTGCACCTCCGGTGAGAGCGGGAGCGAGGTTGTGCAAACCTTACATCCAGAGATTTGCGATGTTGGGTCACAAAACGGAGAACAAATTAATCGACTTACGCATTCGTTTAGACACGATAACTGCTGACGAGGTCAGGTGGACTTCGTACAGATCCGATGAGATTTCTGATGTATGGGTTTCTACGTACCATGGGATGATTGCATACTTTGATTGTGTAGAGCCCTATATACCCGATAGGGTTGTGAGACAGTTTGGGTGGGTTCAATGCATTACAGCTCATCCTATTTGTCCTCAGGAGCATCGCAAGCCAGCAAATGACAGGGTGTACATGGTGAAGAATGTGTTCATAGAGGCACTTTGGCTGAAGGCACCATCTCGTCTGCTTACGTTTACATGGACCAGTATCCCTGCTATACCTCTATCTTGGTGCACAGA
Source organism: Catharanthus roseus (assembly GCA_028651295.1). NCBI lineage: Eukaryota > Viridiplantae > Streptophyta > Magnoliopsida > Gentianales > Apocynaceae > Catharanthus > Catharanthus roseus. Next base: position 2,547,271 of record JAPQWS010000165.1, on the reverse strand, counting down.
TGATTACATGCCTTGGTTTCTCCCCCGCACTCATCCACGGATTCAGAATCCGTACAGGCTCCCCCGCGGCATGCAAATGCCGACCATTGCTCCTATTACACCGCAGGTTCTATTGGATATGGTAGCTCATGAGTTGGACCATGACGATATTGATGATGCTACAAAGGTTAGTAGGGCTTCTGACATGATCAAGAGGAATCATCAGACTCAGCGTTAGTGCGTTGTTTTATGTACTTTTATGGTTGTTGTTTCTGACTTTTTTTGTATTGTTGTTGTTACTTGGTTGATGGGAATTTTTTTATACATTCAGTTTTTTTACAATTGTAATAGAAAAATATAAAGCACCATAAACCCTGAAACACATTAAATATAAAGATATTGAACCATAAAACGAGTTTACATTTATCAAAAGTAAAAAATATACCAAAAAAATTCAACGTGTATATGATTTAAAACTAAGTTAAAAAATTTCGTACATATAATTTTCTTAATAAAAAAATAAAGTCCTATTTACTTTCTATTTCGAGCAACCATTGCGTTCCAATCTGCAATCCTATGCTGATACGAATCTGCCCAATTGCTGACCCATTCGGAACGATGATAAATCCATTAAACGTGCAAAGGAGGTTTCGGACACATATCAATCAACTGTAGCTGTGTAAAACAAACAGAAATATGTAAATGTCAAAAAAATTGTAAAACCAAATATCATATAATACAGAACAACATAAAAAATCATAAAGATACACGTATTCGACACTTACCTGAATAAAGTGTCGTTCTTCTGTCAAGAACCAATAACCAATGTACCTTTAGGACGATCCGAATATGAATACAAGGGTAACACAGTCGTAGAACCAAGCTGTGCAATTAGTATCACACACAGATTGAATGTATTTGCTACGATGTAAAGTGGATCAGGTGTTTCGAACCAATGCGCGTATGGCACAGGTCCATCCACTAGCCAATTTATCCTATGAACGAGCTCATTAACACGTTCCTCTGAACCCATTAAATTAACGTACAAATTTTTCGAAAGCTCCAATTCATAAAGCATGCCTCTACGAACCTCTGGCCATTGATGTTCATCACCGAACACAAAATCTGCCACAACGCGATAACCACAATTTCCATTACTAATCACGTTCTTCCAATTGCTAATGAAAGGATAAATGAAAGCAGGGAAAGCGTTTGTGTAAGGGAATGTGGAACACGGGGATGCATGTTTCACAATAGATAAATTATTTCGGCCACGGTCGCGTCCTCTGCCCCTTTCCCTAAGAGCTCGTGGCGGTCTCCCTCTCCCATGGGATCCCGACCCAGAACCCGAACTGGCCAACGACCCAGATCCAGTGCCAGAACCAAAAACAAATCCGCTTGACTTCTGTATCTTTCGATGAGCAATTGACAAGTGCTCCCAATGTGATTTGTCTCTTTTTGTTGAGTCCGTCTTCTTCTGCCCTTTAGTGACTGCTACATCGGGAGGTGATGTCAATGTCACACTCGGATCTTCAGGCAAAACAGGATTCAGTACCCCTTTTGCAAGACGACGCATCTCTCTAACTATGGATATGGGTCCTGTACTTATCTAATACAAGAGGTCAGTGAGAGAACGCATCTCAGAATCCATGTTCTGTTGCAAGCTGAAGGATGAGGACTGCCAATTTCTAGTGTCTGCCAAAAGACATCAATATCATGTAACTGTATAGAAAGAATGTGATCGAACCGTGTAATCAGCTCGTAAGCACAAGGGAGGCCGTGTGACGTCCTCAAATAGTGGCCGCACTTATTTTTTGGATCATCATATATCCCGACAGCTCTCATTATCTCCGACCATATCTTTTTGAATGCCAAGTGACTGATTTTATTACTTACAATACAAAATATGTGATTACTCTTCGCATTATACTTCTCTTTAGTCCTGGAAAACTTTAAAGATGCCTTAATGTCTGCTATTTGACCTTCAATAAGCAAGTCAATATTAAGGAACACAGTATCCAAATCACCATGGCATGTTGAAAGCCATAGCTTCAGCACTGAGTGTTCACTCTCAGCCTGATTGGTGGTCTCCACCCCAAAATGCATATTACTCTTAGTCCAACATCTCACGAATTTATGAGCAAAGGGATTCAACCAATTGTTGAACAAATAGTGTTGGAAGTTCGGTCTGCTCTTCCACTTAGTCTTCAGAGCATCCAATTTCATTAACTATTCCTGCTCATCGATTTCGTCCAACAATTTCTTCCATGACCCATTTATAAACCGTGATGCAATCTCTTCATTTTTTATCAACTCGGTTAATTTGGCCAAAACGTTCTGATTGATGTGCCTTCTACATAGCCTATGGTACGCTGTACTAAACACTTCGCCGATCACGGGCATTAAACTGCATTCTCTATCTGTAATAATTACCTTTGGCATAGTCTCACAAACATCTTCTTGATTCTTTGTTGACATTGTATTTGAAAAGTATAGATGCTTAATCTGTTGAAGAACCCATCTATACGTCGTAGCCTGCTCATTTCGCATAAAAGCACTGGCCACAGTGAAATTCTTACCAGTCGGGGTATCCCCACCACTTCCAACAGTGACATGTTGTACCTATTTTTAAAGAACACAAAAAGCAGATAAATTGTTTAGAAAATAAACATAAAACCCAGCAAAATTAACACAAAACCGATTAATTATGACATATTTCATTCTACTATTCATTCAAGTGTTACTCGTAAACAGTCAATTTACAAATAACACGTAAATGTACAATTAATATAACAAATTTAATACAACTTACTTGTTTGTTTTATATGTCGTATCCATTATAAGTACGTATGCCACGTTCTCAACATTTCAATTGATATCAGATGTGCAACGACAATGTCACTGAGTATGTTGCTGTCCTCACGGTTTTTATAGAAGACCGTGTAATCCCGTATAGCACTTAGGCAGAGAACTTCTTCAACCTTGTGTCCGCCCCTGCATCCTATTCTTCTTAATTTTCGCAACGACGTTATATATTTTCTGGGAACTACAAAAAGTCATGCAAATCATATTATTAGAACCTCAATTTAAACCCTAAACATAAAACCAAGATGCATTAGAGTTGATGCAATATACCTGAAAGCACAACCCACATTTTGTTCCTGGAAAAATCGTAAAATATTACGGGGTGGCACATGACTCTTCCTGAGTTGCTCAATTTGTATCAGTTGTTCCTTCGTCAGTTTTGCTGCCTGAGCGTCACCGTGACTATATACACATATTGCATGGTTATGCCTCCTATCGTGTACGAATAATTGCCAATTTTCACACATCGTCATTTGTTCGCCTTTTAATTTGAAGGGACAACTACACTTTTTAGTCCCGTAAGGACCTCGCCTTTTTACTTGAACTTCTTCTTCTTCATCGTCGACTACAGGCTTCTTTTTCGGTTTATTTGCACCTCTACGCTCGCAACCCAGTGTAACATACGGTCGGCGGTTGGATGTTCTGGACCTTAAATACCGAGTGACAATCAAATACGTATTCACTTTTATAGTTGTTTCTTTTGCCCAGTTAACCAACTCTGGTTTCGAATTAAAGATTCGATCAGTTGCAAATAAATGTCCGTGATCCACGTATTCTTCCAGATCCAAGAATTCTTCAAATATACTTGGATCTACGCCGTTCTGTTACGATATAGTACGAAAAAATTAAAATATGAACACATTATATATTGAAGAAAAAATTGTGAAAACATTGTAATGAACAAAAATTTCATACAATAACATTTAGAAAAAAAAACCCAAAAAAAAAATTTCATATATTAACATTTAAGGGAAAAAAATAGAAAAAAACACAAAAATCATATAGTAACATTCCCAAAAAAAATAAAAAATATTCTAAAGAAAACAAAAAATTAACATTCTAAAGAAAACAAAAAATTATCATTCTAAAAAAACAAAAAAACACAAAAAAAATTAGTAACATTCTACAAAAAATAGTAAATTCTAAAATTCAAAAAAAAAAGCAACATCTAAAATTAAAAAACAAAAAAAAAAATTAATAACATTCTAAGAAAAAATTTTAGTAACATTCTAAAATTTAAAAAAAATAGTAACATTCTTAAATTTAAAAAAAAAACAAAAGTAACATTCTAACAAAAATAAAAAAACAAAAAAAAAATTAATAACATTCTAAAAAAAATTAGTAACATTCTAAAATTTAAAAAAAATAGTAACGTTCTTAAATTTAAAAAAAAAAACAAAAGTAACATTCTAACAAAAAAAATAATAACATTCTAAAAACAAAATTTAGTAACATTATTAAAAAAAAAATAGTAACATTCTTAAATTTTAAAAAAAAAACAAAAGTAACATTCTAAACAAAAAAATTAGTAACATTCTAAAAAACATTAGTAACATTTTAAAATTTAAAAAAAAACATAACATGTAAAATTAAAAAAATAATAATAACATTCTAAAATTTAATTAAAAAACGAATATTCTAAAACAGTTAGTAATATTCTAAAAAAAAAATGAACATTCTAAAAAAAAATGAACATTTTAAAAACAACAATAGTAATATTCTAAAAAAAAAAAAAGGAACATTCTCGAAAAAAAGAATAGTAATATTCTAAAACCAAAAAAAAAGAAAAAAAGGAACATTCTAAAAAAATACTATAAAAAAACCAGTAGTAATATTAAAAAAAATAATAATAATATTGAAAAAAATAAAATTTTTTTAAAAAAACATAACATCTAAAATTAAAAAAAAATAATAACATTATAAAATTTAAATAAAAAACGAATATTCTAAAAAAAATAGTAATATTCTAAAAAAAAAAAGAACATTCTAAAAAAAAAAGAATAGTAATATTCTAAAACGAAAAAAAAGAAAAAAGGAACATTCTAAACAAATACTCTAAAAAAACAGTAGTAATATTAACAAAAAAAAATTAATATTGAAAAAAAAAAACCTACTCGAGTCGCCCAGGCCGGCGGTCTGGACGTGTCCGGGTCACACCGTTGGGCGATCCCCTTCACACTGGGTCGCTCGGCTGGGCGTTCGGAGCGCGTCCGGGTTGCCACCCCCAGCGATCCGACCAAAAATTGCGGAAAATTTTTTTTTTCTTACCTCTAAACCGATATTTTCTTCTACAAATTCTTCATAACGATCCATATGTACCTCCAATACAAGTTGAATGTTAAAGTTTATAGATTTAGAGTAAATAAAAGTAACAGAGAATTTTTTTACGGAGAGAAGAAGTAGGGAAGAGGAAGGAGAATAATGATTTATTTCGCGCTATACATTCATTTTTTCGTGTTAGATTATCGGGCCCCATTACCGCATGTAAGTTTTCTTAATTAATAAAATATAAAACTTATATTCCACCAATATATATATATATATATATAACTTATAAAAAAAATGAACTTAAAGGGAAAAAAAAAAAAAAGTAGAACATGTGGTAAATTTCGACTCGGCTCATACGGACAAAAGAGCACCCTCAGGCCTCTACCATCCAACCCTGAGGTTTTAGATTCATCCAGCTCCAATTGACTTCACTCGGTCAACTTCTGTGCAATGAAAGACTGAGTCGGGCTGCAGCAGCAAAATGCATATATAATAAAATGCATAGAGACCACTCCTAAGCTATCCAAGCATTAATTATCTCATTCCCTAGAAGAACAAGTTGATCATAATTCCATAAGAAGCTTTCGGTCCCTGAAATCTTTCTATCTATCAAAAGGAATTAACATGGAGCTGCTAGTGATGGTTTTGGCTATGGTATTAGCAGTATCAAAGGTTGTACTAGTAAGAGGAATAGCTCAACCAAGGCCAGATTGTTTGAGAAGCTGTGGAAATGTGACAATCCCTTTCCCATTTGGCAGCAGCCCTGATTGTTATCTTGATGATTCTTTCATTATCATTTGCAACAACACGTACAACCCTCCAATCCCATTTTTAATTGGAAACATTGAAGTGTTTGACATATCCCTTGATGGCCATCTAAAAGTTTCAACTAAAATGGCTTATGATTGCTATAATGACTCTGGATCTAGCACAATTGATGTGTACTCATGGTTAAGATTGGTGAATTTTTCTATATCCGCGACGCGAAATAAGTTCACTACCATTGGTTGTGATACTTATTCATTTGTTGAAGGTTCAAGAGGGAAGAATTATACTACTGGATGCACAGCATTATGCTACGGATTGGACTACGTTCAAAATGGATCTTGCAATGGAATTGGCTGTTGCGAAATGATGATTCCTAATGGGGTTAGGGATTTTCAATTGACTGTTAATAGCTATAGGAATCACACTAGAGTTCAGAAATTCAATCCCTGTGGTTATGCTTTTGTAGCTGAAGAAGGCTATTACAATTTTTCTTCTACAGATCTTTGGGATTTACAGTTCCAAACACATGGAAAGTTTCCTGTTGTTCTTCAATGGTCAGTGGGGAATCAGAGTTGCCAAGTGGCAGAGAAAAACAAATCAACATATGCTTGTAGATCAGAATATAGTGAATGCATCAATTCATTTACTGGAAAAGGCTACCAGTGCAATTGCACATCTGGTTTCCAAGGCAATGCTTACCTTATTGATGGTTGCAAAGGTACTGAATGTTTCTTAATTATTTTTCCAATAAAGTTTCTCTTCCTTATTATTACTTTTTTTTATATTTATATAGAAGATATAAGAAAAGAATGCCCTCCAGTTAGTTATAATTTTCTGACATGGGGCGGATTTTTATTTTGTTTAAACTCTAATGTAACCTTCAATTCTTTTACGAATCTTAAATTGTCCAAACACAACGGAATCTGAGAGTAATGGTGAAGCTTGTACATGAACTAACCTTTCTTTGAGCTTGCACAATTAGCAACCCCCAATTCCCCAAGTTGGGGCTTGTAAATAATTGAAGGCAATTTTTTTTTTTTTGGTTATTTTCTCTCTTTATTAATCCCACATTTCTGCTTCTGACTTTTCATCTTTTTTTCTCCCCCAGATATTGATGAATGTGAAAATTCTCCCTGTGATGGAATATGCACAAATGTGCCTGGAAATTTTAATTGTTCTTGTCCTAAAGGTTATGAAGGTGATGGGACGAAAGGTGTTGGTTGTCGTCGAAAGAGACTTAATATAGGAATCATTCTTCTCTATGTTGCTTTAGGTACCGCGTTTCCTTTTTTTAACTTCTTATTTTCTTGGGGATTTTTCAGTCCAGGTAGGCGGCTGTTTTTTATTCTGGCTCTAGAAGTCAACTAATCTAGGAAAACTGACTGGCGCGTAGAAAATAACAAAAATGTCCTATCAATTCATGAACCGTTTTCCCCCATTTTTTTTTCTCTAGTGAAACTAATATGTGATTTCTTGAGCAGGGGTGATATTCGGCACGACGCTTTTAGTACTTGGAGGTTCCTGGATTTATTGCATAAGCAGACATAGAAAGCTTTCTAGACTAAGGGAACAATTCTTCTCCCAAAATGGTGGTATTTTGTTACAGCAGAAGCTGTCCGGACAGAATGGTTCAATGCAGAGAGAAATAACTTTCACAGAAGAAGAACTTAAGAAAGCCACCGATAACTTTGATGAAAAAAGAGTGATTGGAAGAGGAGGTTATGGAACGGTGTACAAAGGGATATTGGCTGATAATAGAATAGTTGCAATCAAGAAATCCAAATTAAGTGATCAAAGTCAAATTGAGCAATTCATCAATGAGGTGATTATTCTTTCCCAGATCAACCATAGAAATGTTGTGAAGTTGTTAGGTTGTTGTTTGGAGACAGAAGTACCTCTACTAGTTTACGAGTTCATCACCAATGGTACTCTTTACAATCATATTCACGATCATCGTCTCTCTTTATCGTTTACATGGAATCTACGTCTCAAGATTGCTGCAGAAACAGCAGAGGCACTTGCATACTTGCATTCGGCAACATCTGTGCCTATTATTCATAGAGATATAAAGACGGTTAATATACTCTTAGACAATTCTTACACAGCGAAAGTGTCTGATTTTGGAGCCTCAAGATTCATTCCAACAGATAAGACTCAGTTAACAACATTAGTTCAAGGCACGTTAGGCTATTTGGATCCTGAATACTTCCACACGAGCCTACTAACTGAAAAGAGCGATGTTTATAGCTTTGGAGTTGTCTTGGCAGAATTATTGACCGGAGAACAGGCGCTCTCTTTTTATCGGTCGGAGAAAGAGAGAAATTTGTCAATGTATTTTGTTTCTTTAGTTGATCAGAATAAAGTTTGTCAAATTCTTGACAAGAGACTATTGGAAGATCAAGGAAACATTCAGCAGCTAAAAGAAGTTGCTTTACTGGCAAAACGGTGCCTAAATGTGAAATCAGAAGAAAGGCCTACCATGAAAGAAGTTGCTATGGAATTAGAAGGACTGAAACTGATGCAGAGACATCCTTGGATTGAGACTGATTTGTATCCAGAAGAGACGGAACATTTGCTTGATTCCGGTGTCTTTTCCAGCTCTCAGGATCCTTTTACGGCCAGTGGAAGTGAATTCACTAACACAACATCCATCATGAATAATGGCATCAGAGATCAAATTATTCTACCACTAGATGATGGCAGATAACTACCTTATAATGAAGCTATTTCCTATTCTTTTCGTCCATTGTGATCTTAAATTTCAGTCTATATATTCTATTGTTGAATATTTTTGCTGAAAATCTGTTAACTTTGGTTTATTCTCTAATGAAGTAATGATCCAGAGTTCATATCATATTGCAAATTTCACCAAGCAAAAATGCCTTTCTATGCCTTTTCTTGCAGAATAAAAGGTTACCATGTTTCATCTAAGAGGAACAGAATTAACAATAACTTATGTTTCTTGATAAACTACCCTGTCTGGCTAAAAGGTTAGACCTTAACATGCTTGAGTAATAATTTTGATATTGTTTTTTAACTGTAAAATTTGACTATAATGCTTTTAGACTACCTGAATAAACAACAGCATTATCTAGCATTATCTTTATCAGACCAAGTCTAATTCTGAGAATTCTTAATGAAATCCTAAAAGTTTAAAATATAGCAAGCATTCCAGATCATCACAAAACCTTAAACCTTGTCAAAACAACCAATTTAAACAATGTCATTGTTAACCTTAACCATGTCAAAGAATTGACAGAGAAATTTCTCCGAGGACATATGGAGGCTATCTGTTTTCACTTCTACCAATATCAAGATTTCAATGGCCAAGATCAACTCAACCATAAACTAAATGAACACTTGGCAAAATGGGCTCAAGGACACTAGTCTAGTCTAAACTATATAAAAGGAAGAGTTCTTTTAGTATAAATTTTCTTATGCGCAAACAAAAGAAACCATGAATTCCCAAGTCTTGGATGTTTTAAAGATGTTCTTTACATTATTGTTGGCAGCTATTGTGATAACAGTAGGAGGAGCACCTCAGACTATGCTGGGCTGTCCGAGAAACTGTGGAAATGTGACAATCCCTTTTCCATTTGGCACCAGCCCTGATTGCTATCTTGATGATTCTTTCATTATCATCTGCAACAACACATATAACCCTCCAAAACCATTTTTAGTTGGAGGAATTGAAGTATTCGACATATTAGTAAATGGGCATCTAAAAGTTTCTTCTTGGATGGCCTATGATTGTTACAATGACTCTGGATTTAGAACCAGAGATGTCTACTCATGGTTAAGATTGAGAAACTTTTCAATATCCGCTACGCGTAATAAGTTCACTGCGATTGGTTGTGATACTTATGCATTTGTTAAAGGTTCAAGAGACAAAAATTATACTACTGGCTGCACAGCATTATGCGATGGATCGGACTATGTTAAAAGTGGATCTTGCAATGGAGTTGGGTGCTGTGAAATGTCAATTCCTGAAGGAATAAGAGATTTTCAATTGACTATTAATAGCTACAAGAATTACACAAGGGTACAGAAATTTAATCCTTGTGGTTATGCAATTATGTCAGAAGAGGGATATTATAGTTTTTCCTCTGCTGATTTATGGGCTCTACAGAACAAAACAAGAGAAACTTTCCCAGTAGTTCTTGATTGGGCTGTAGGAGGAAACTTCACTTGCCAAGAAGCACAAAAGAACTCATCAACATATGCTTGTAGATCATCGAATAGCGAATGCTGGGATTCATTATCCAGAAGAGGATACAATTGTAGTTGGAAAAAAGTTTTTCAAGGGAATAATTACCTTATAGATGGCTGCCAAGGTATGAATAGTTCCATTTTATTAGTAGATCAAAATTTTTCTAACTGCTAATTATTTACTCTTCTTATATATCTCAGATATTAATGCATGCAAACTTTTGAATCCTTGCAATGGAATTTGCATGAATTTGCCTGGAAACTTTTCTTGTTCTTGTCCTGAGCGGTATGAAGGTGATGGAAAGAAAAGAGGTGTAGGTTGCCATCGCAAGGGTCGATATAAAAAACTCTATTTTGCTCTATGTTTCTCTAGGTACACATTTCTGTTCATTTTTACAAATAAATATTGGACAATTTAATTCATTCATATTCTTTGTAGTAGTAGACTTAAAGATCTACAAGTCTAAAGTACTATTGTCTAATGTTTTAGGCCATAACTCCAAATGTTGTGTACTAATAATTACAGGGGTAATCTTAAGTATCTTGCTACTGATGGGTGGAAGTTCTTGGATATATTGTGTCATAAGAGACAGAAAGCTCATCAAAATGAGGGAAAAGTTATTCCATCAAAATGGTGGACTTCTCTTAGAACAGAAGCTATATGGGCGGAATATGCAAAAAGATATAATATTTACTGAAGAAGATCTTAAGAAGGCAACAAACAACTATGATGAAAACAGGGTGATTGGCCAAGGAGGATTTGGAACAGTTTACAAAGGTATATTACCTGATAACAAAGAAGTGGCAATCAAGAAGTCCAAAGTAAGTGATCAAAGTCAAATTGAGCAATTCATCAATGAAGTAATAATTCTTTCCCAAATCAACCACAGATATGTAGTGAAACTTTTAGGTTGTTGTTTGGAAACACGAGTACCGCTCTTTGTTTATGAGTTTATCACAAACGGAACCCTTTACGATCACATTAACGACGAACATCTTTCATCCACGTTTACTTGGAATTTTTGCGTAAAATTAGCTGCAGAAACAGCAGAAGCACTTGCATACTTGCATTTGGCAACTTCTGTACCCATCATCCATAGAGATATTAAAAGTGTTAATATTCTTTTAGACAATTGTTACGCAGCAAAAGTGTCTGATATCGGGGCCTCGAGGTTTATTCCTATTAATAAAAGCCAATTGACTACTTTAGTACAAGGCACATTAGGATATTTGGATCCCGAATACTTCCATACCAGTCAACTAACTGAAAAGAGTGATGTTTATAGTTTTGGAGTCGTGTTGGCTGAGTTATTAACTGGAGAGAGGGCACTTTCATTTCACAGGGCTGAGAAAGATAGGAATTTGGCAATGTACTTTGTTTCATTAATTGAAAACAATAAATTGCTCGAAATTCTTGACGAGCGATTAGTGAATGAGAGAAATGTTCAGCAGCTAAATGAAGTGGCTCTATTGGCAATGCGGTGTTTAAATGTGAAATCTGGGGAAAGGCCTAAAATGAAGGAAGTTGCAATGGAACTAGAAGGATTGAAGCTGATGCAGAAGCATCCATGGATTGAGAGCGATCCTGAAGAGACACAACTTTTGCTTGATCCCACAATCGTTCCGAGCTCTTAGGATTCTTTAATTTGTTTCTATGGAAGGTAATATCAGTTGCCTAAAATCATCTAATATATAGGTTTTTGAATAGTTTCGGTCATGCTGGACACGGACCATAGATTGGTCCTATTTTCTTGAAAAAAAAAAAAATCTGCGGTTGAATGAATTGGTCAAATTCAGTTAAAAATCAGTTGAACAGGTTGATGAGATCGGTGAAATCGGTCATTTCACCCACTGACCGGTTATGGATATTGTTTTTCTTTTTTTTTTTTTAATTTTCCCACTAAACTTTTTTTTTCGATAAATCTAACTCGGAATATGAATGTATAGCGAAATAAATCATTATTTCCCTCATCTTCCCTACTTTTTCTCTCCATAAAAAATTTCTCTGTTAGTTTTATTTACTTTCTCTTTACTCTAAAACTATAAACTTTAACATTGAACTTGTATCGGAGGTAGATATGGATCATTATGAAGAATTTGTAGAAGAAAATATCGGTTAGATATGGTCACGACTTTTGCTCAATCTGGGCGAAAGTGTGCCCGAAAATGTGATTTATTTTTTTTTTTTTGTGTTTTTTGTTTTTTTAGTTTTTTCTTTTTGTAATATTAACTTTTCATTATACATTAACAGGGTGATGAAGATCCAAATACCTTTGAAGAATTTCTAGATCTAGAAGAATATTTCGATCTTGGACATTTATTTACAACGGACCGAATATTTAGTTCGAAAGATAAGTTGGTGGAGTGGGCAAAATAGATTGCAATGAATGCGAAGACATATTTAATCATAACTCGGTATCAGAGAGCTAGAACATTTGACCATCAACCGTATGTCAGATTGGCTTGCAAACGCGGAGGTTCAGTAAGAAAATATAAAAAACCAATAGTCGATGATGAAGAAGAAGAAATACCGAAAAAAAAAGCGTGGACCATATGAGACGAAAAAATGTGGTTGTCCATTTAAGCTAAAGGGAGAGCAAATGGCAACAAGTGGAAATTGGCAATTGTTCGTACACAACAGGAGGCACAACCATAAAATAGCTATTTACAGTCACGGTCATGCTCAGTCTGCAAGACTTACTCAGGAGCAGTTGCAACAGACCGAGTAGTTCAGGAAGAGTCATGTTCCACCGCGCAATATATTACGATTTTTTCGAGAACAAGACGTTGGTTGTGCAGTTAGGTAAGTTATAAGGGAATTATTAGATTATTTTTAATACTTTATTTAAATTTTAGAGTTGTTTTTATTCCATTAATAAATATAAAATTTTGATGTATGTAGTTCCCAAAAAATTTACAATGTTGTTGCCAAGATTAAGAGGGACCAGATGTAGGGAAGAAATACGGTACAGGAAGTTCTCCACTTAAGTGCGGAAACGGGCTACACCGTTTTCTATAGAAATGGTGAGGACAACAACGTACTCAGTGATATTGTCGTTGCACACCCGACATCGATTGCAATGATTAGAACGTGGCCCTATGTGCTGATAATGGATACGACGTACAAAACGAACAAGAAAGTACTATAGTGGATTAATTGTATTTTAGATATCTTTACTAATTTATTCGCACAAACATTAAAATTTTTTTAGTAAATAGTTAATAATATTTTTAAGTCCGTGAAAAATGATTAGTGAATGTTAATAATTAAATTTATCGCTTATTTTTTAAGGTACAACATGCCACTATTAGAATGTGTAGGGATGACTCCAACATGCAAGAACTTCACAATGGCAACAGCTTTTATGTGCAACAAACAGGCAACGACATACAGATGAGTTCTTCAACAAATCAAGCACTTATATTTTACATCTGCTATGTCGAATGGTCAGGGTTCGGCTATCAATGAAGGAGAGCCTATAGTTGTTCTTACGGATAGGGAAAGTGGACTAATGCCAGTGATCGATGAGGTGTTTTCTTATCATTTGTTATGCAAAAGACACATCGATCAGAATGTGTTGGCAAAGTTGACTGAGATGGTGAAAGATGAAGAGGTGGTTCAACGGTTCATAAATGGCTCTTGTAGGAAATTAATTAATGAACTTGATGAGGTGGAATATCAAAGAAAGTTGGAAGTGTTAAAGACTAGGTGGCGAACCAGGCCCGACGTTCTACATTACCTATTCAGCACATGGTTGAATCCATTTGCAAATAAATTTTGCAGGGTTTGGAGCTTCAAGTGTTGCATTTTGGGGTGGAGACAACGAACCGTGCTGAGAGTGAACATTCAGTGTTGAAGCTGTGGCTATCAACGTGTCACGGTGATTTGAACACTTTATTTTTGAATATCGACTCTCTCATCCAAGCTCAAGTCGCAGAAATTAAATACTCTTTGGAAATTTCAAGATTTAAAGAGAAATATGGCGCCAAGGGTAATCCCATCTTGAAGAATTTATGTAATAAAATTAGTCATTTGGGATTGAAGAAGATAATAGATGAGTTAAAGAAGGCACGTCAAACGGTAGAAGAACCGGGCAGTAGTTGTCTGCATTATTTAAGGAAGTCGCACGGTCTACCTTGTGCATGTGAACTTGTTAATCTGTGCCAACATTTAATGTCAATCTAAGAGGAAGATGTTGTCATTTTTTGGAGAAAACTAGAAATTGGTTCTGATATTCCTGAAGAACACCATAGAGATATGAAATCAGAAATGTGTGATCTCACTTCATTGTTACAAGAAATTAGTACTGGTCCAATTTCTAATATCCGGGAACTTAGGCGACTCATCAAAGGTGTTATGCATCCGTTGTTGCATGATGATCCTTGTCAGTCGTTGTCAACCCCCCCAGAGACTGCAGTCACGAAGGGACGACGGAAGATGAATTCCACCAAAAGGGATAAGTCTCACTGGGAATACGTCTCCATTGCCCATAGGAAGATAGGAAAGTCCAGCGGTTCAGGTTCTGGGTCTGGTAGCGGTTCAGGTTCCGGGTCTAATCCTAGCCCTCGTGGAAGAGGTAGACCGCCTCATGGCGGTAGGAGTAGGAGCAGAGGACGTAGCAGTGGTAGGTCGAGTTTATCAACCATTGTAAGTCACAATTCACCGCCAGTGCCATTCCCTTTCAAAAATGTATTTCTCGGGTTTACGTATCAATTTATACAAAACTGGAAGAACGTTGTCGGAGATGGTAATGTTAGTATATGCCCTAAGACCAATTGACTCACATTTATGATTTATGAAGCATGTATTTTTTAATTGTATTTTATGCTCTTGGTCATCAAGTATGTGACTTGATAGTAAAACCCTTATGGCTAATAAAATACTATTCTTATTTGTCCCTAGTATATTACATCTTGTAAACTAGTGTGAAGTTGATTGATGGTCAAGTTTTACTGATCATGAATATGAGATATAAAATCAATTCATAAATACATATTGAGAATATTGTATTGGACATGACCCAAAGTGAAGAAGAAATATTGCATGGGTTTAAGTTATAAGTATTTCTTCTCAGTTTTATATTTGGTGTCCTTCGACCTAATGTTTCTAATGCTTCTTGCATGGGGAGAAAAATATGTTTTGACATAGTCAAACATCACTTTTAATTAGGTGATCATTATGATTATTGGTTGGCTTATTTTTTCTTCATGGCTTGAATATTGGAGATAGTGAAAGGGATTTGTCCCTCTCTTTTTAGAGAGAGATATCCATGGGCCCCTTGATAAGGAAAACTGGAAAATATGCATGGCCACGCTCAAATAAGTATTAATAAGGTGTTATTAATATTATTTGTTGGAACAGTCTGCCTGGTGATCAAGTAAATGGTTAATTAAGTTTTATAAGGATGACTTGATCTATGCCTTATACTTAATTAGGATATCGCGTGACAAAATGACTAAATATTAAATCTGATGCTAGGTTATTATTACATTTATTTAACTTGCGTAAGCATAATGTCTTGCTAGAGGCCGCTTATGTTTTGTGAATAAATGTCTAGGACATTTTTCATTCACTGCCAACGTTAAGTGAACCTACAGGGTCACACGCATAGACGATCTTGTGAGCATAATGTCCACGTTCAATGTATCTAGATTGTGTCCAGATTCGTTGAACGTATACAAAAAGGGAATCAGATTCCATATTGTATTTGCTGGTAGGTTAATAAGTAATTAATTTTATTTAATAGAATAAATGAAATTAATTACTTAATATTACTCATCCAACCGTTGGATGATTATAGGAATAGACGGACGAGATTAAACTGTCATTAAAGTTAGGGTTTTGATATTGACAGCTATAAAAGGTTATATTAACCTTTTCTTAGTGGCCGTCCTTTATCTGAATAAAGAAAAACAAAACCCTAAACCCTAGAACGGCGATATAGTATCTCGTCTCCTCTCTTCGAAATACGACCGATTACCAGATAGTCAGGATCAGTTCTGAACAGTTTTCAGAACACAGAAGGGGCTAGCATCCCGATCACTTGCAGAGGAGTTCGTCGCGTGGATACCAGTAGAGGGCGAAGCGTACAAAGCAGCTTCTCCACAACGAACAATCAAAACATTGAGGTAATTTCTATCCAATCGGTTTTTCTAGTATGTGCAGATCCTGTTGGTGGATTTCCGTAGTTTTATTTTACTTTGTTTTTGCCTACGGATTCCAACAGGTAATTGTGGTTTCAGGCTTGTATCAAATTTCTTGTTCGGAAACCAAAATCATTGGGTTGAAATTCATAGAAGAATGAGCTATGATTTACGGCACCATATGCTAAGCAATTGTTTGGCTCAGTTGAACGTGTGATAGAGTTGATAATGCAGACAAATTGGGAAGAGGGTTCGGCGCCACGGGAGTATTGGATGAATACACCTGATCACCTTTATATCATTGCTAACACATTCAATCTATGCGTTGTATTTCTTTCACGGTCACAGTCAACCATTGTCTTCCCTCTTGTTTCTAATATGGATGGGCCTTCGGGAACGATATTCGTTGGACTCATAGAGGAATTGCAGCATTTTATACAGGTATTTATTGTTGATAACTTTTTATTATTATTAATATTAATTGAATTATTGCAGATTGATATTTTATTAATTATATGTATTAATATTTTTTTCCAGTTACAGTTGGTAGATGGATGCCCTTTGCCCCCCATTACATGTGCAATGGGAATATTATCGAGATATGCAAGTTAGTGGATGGATGGCCCCATATCACAATCGGATGGCAGATTAGGTTACGAGATACAGTGAAATGTATCCGCCACAGAGACATTTTATGAAATAATGTTGCAATTTGTAATTTATAACGTAGTTTATTTTTTAAAAGTGTTAATAATATTTCGTAAATTTGTCGTTCGGAATTTTTTTTATTTACACCTTTCATGTAATTATATTAATATGCAATAATAAACCAGTCCATGCATGCACGAGGGAATAAATATAATGAATATGACAAAAACTCAGTAATACACAACCAACAGAACTAAAAAAAAAAATACACAATATAATAAATAAGTATCCGAATACATAAAGATTTACTAAAGAGCTTTGTAATGAACCCTTAGTAAATCTCGAACCCTACGTCGAAACTCATCATCTGCAATATCCTGTCTGTGACACTCACGTGCAATCATATCTAAGAGTGCCTATGGTGGCATGGCAGGAGCTACCGGGACATTATAGCCACTGGGAATATTCTCGTGATTCTGAATCATCGGGTGAGTGCCGAGGAGGTACTAGTCCAACTAATCATTGGTACATGAACTCGCTAGAATGGCTGGGACACTAGTCCATGTCTCTGTCAGTAAGTGCGAAGGTGTCTCGAGCCAGAGTGCCCTCAAGACATATATCCTGTTGTTCGGCGGTCGGCGTGCCTTCCAAGACTGGATGGGGTGGGCGGGAATACACTGTCTAAAACCGAACTGCCGCCGGTCAGGCATGTATGGCTCCACACAGTTAAAATATGCAATGAAGCCGTGCCATGTTGAAACCTAACAATCATGAACATCCTGAGTCCTGTACGACATCCACCGAACCTCATCAGCTGTCATCATATCCAGCCTCAAGCGAATATCCAACAGTTTACTCTCACTCTTATAACCGATCTGCGGAAACATCTGCATGTAGGGCTTGCATCCTTCGGGAGAATGTCTAAACGGGGGA
The DNA here is from genome assembly GCA_028651295.1 of Catharanthus roseus. Taxonomy (NCBI): domain Eukaryota; kingdom Viridiplantae; phylum Streptophyta; class Magnoliopsida; order Gentianales; family Apocynaceae; genus Catharanthus; species Catharanthus roseus. The sequence goes on along the minus strand of JAPQWS010000165.1, from coordinate 2,529,457 downwards.
GCGAACATGGGAAAATACAAATGTATCCACGCCTAAAATGTAAAACATAAATTTAATAAAAATATAAAAAAAGAAATATAAATGAAATATTAAATAAATAAACCCTAAACCCTAAATCATTTAAATATAAAAAATAGTTAACGTTAATTTTAAAACACATGCCTCCAATAGTGACCAGCAACCTGCAAGCTCATTCGCATTAGCCCTGGAAGCCTGACCCAGATTCCGGTATAGAAATGCAAGATAGGCAGCACCCTATGCGAACCTCCCCACACGACTCACATCCCGCAGAAGTGGCCACAGTCTCGCAGGTACAATGTTGCCACTCTTATCACTGAAGAGTGAGCTACCAAAAATGTACTATAAGTAACATGCAGCTCTGACCTGATGTGACTGTGAGGTTTGTCTGCTAATAGCAACGACGTGAAGCTCCAGTGCATTAAACCCTAAACCCCCAGTTAGACTTAAACCCAGATCTTGCTGAACAACCTGTATCAACTGCTCCCTCGATAATCTGTGATCCACTACCGCACCATAAGCAGGCACCCCAAGAATAAGCTCCACATCGTGCAGTGTTAACAATCATCTCACCCCAGGGCATGTGGAAGCTATTCGTGTCGGGCTGCCACCTCTCAACAAATACCGACAACAATGCAGCATTGGCGTGCTGAAACATGCACGATTGTAGGTGCGTCAGACCGGACCCAGACGCCAGAGGCCCAGCCTACGAATCGGTAAGCTCCTAACCAGTGAGTGCCATATAACGAGATTGGCACTTCAATAAACCACGATCCTGAAGATAAAACAGATAAATTTATACAGTTATATAATAATATATTTATTCCATTATTACTTTTTCTATTTATCATAATGAATAATATTTGTCAGATTAAAAAATAATAACAATAATAACATGTCAATTTAACATAAAGATAAATACCTGTCCACGCCATACCCGACTCGCCACATGTCCGATGGGATGAGCTCCGGGTAAACAAGACCTCTCTCTGCTGCCTCTGTCTGCTCCCAATTGGAAGGCTTCACTTTCTTCCTCTTCTGCGTTGGTGCCAGAACATCACGAACCACGTCGGGTCTTTTGTTACGAGACCTGCAAACTTACTCATCACCGACATAAGGCTGCCGGTCAAACCTTTCCCTTTCCTGTGACGAGGACGCCCATCCGATCCACTAGCTGGTGCCACAGTTGCAACATATACGGGCTGCTCCACATCTCCATCATCATCACCGTAATCATGATCATCATCACCACCATCACCATCACCACCATCACCATCACCATCACCACCATCATCATTACCACCAACATCATCACCTCTCTCATCCGCTTCTCCCTGAATATGTAGGGATCGAACTCTTTCTTGCTCCTCTCCAAAAACCCTATCACCCTCAGAAACCCTATCTGCAGGCCCAGGTACATAATGATCAGAAGATGAAACACCATACTCAGCATGAGAATACCCGTGTGTGCTGCAAGAAGAATCCTGACGGGCGGCTCCAAGCATCTGATAAAAAAACTCAATCCCTATCTACCTCGCTTGAGACCCATTGTACAATATAGGCTCTTGGAAGGCAGATCTATATAGTATGCGAGGTTGCACAACAGTAGGAACCTGTAGGTATGGATCATATACTGTGTCTGTGTGGTGTGAAGGTGGATGTGCAGATCCATATGGCTCATAGGGCACAGGTGTGTGTAACAGATGGGGATGAAGGGGAGGTCGAGATCTAAAAAGTACAGCAGGTGGTTGGGTAGAAGACCCGTCTTCACCTATACCATGATGGAAACCAGGTGCAAGAGGGGTAGGAGTAACAGGGATGTCAGAAGTACTATGTCGCCCCCTCACACTTCTAGACGAAGCTGTCACAGGGCGCCTCTCAACTCGACCTGTCCTGTCCATGACAGGACCAAAATCAGCATCTTCTCTACGGCCACTAGGTCGAACCATCTATTAGTTATTCAAACTCGTTAATACTTGTTTATCATATATTTCATTATTTACTTTATCGATTATTATTTCATCTTAAGAATAACAATGATTTCAAATTAAAATACAAATAATTTAGCAATTACATTACACATTTTCTTATTAAACACATAATCATAAGCAAACAATTTTAAGCTAGTTATATTACTCTAAGTGGACAGAATTAAATAACATTATCAGAGATATTTATTATTACTTTATTGTTCACTTTATCGATTCTTATTTTATCTTAAGAATTATCGGTATCTATTATTTCACGGGCTACTAGTTCTTTCGTTCAATTATTATTCATCACTAATATTCTTCTTTAGTAATAGTTATTAATTTATAAATTATACAATCTTAGAATTATATCCTAAAACTAAGGCCAAGAATAACAATGATTTCAAATTAAAATACAAATAGTTTAGCAATTACATTACACATTTTCTTATTAAACACATAATCATAAAGCAAACAATTTTAAGCTAGTTACATTACTCTAAGTGGACAAAATTAAATAACATTATCAGAGATATTTATTATTACTTTATTGTTCACTTTATCGATTTTTATCCTATTTCATTTCACTTATTTTTTTCATTTCATAATGTTAACAAATCCATATTCATATTAACAATTAAAAATTGTTACATAAAATATGTTAATCAACTAGTCACACACATTCTACATATACAAAATTAATTAAATAATCAAATATACTATGAACAAAAAATTAAAACATTTAGATATTTGAAATTTTTTTTTTAAAAAAATGCACTTTCGCACGTCGCCGGCGAAAGTGCCAGAGTACTTCCGGTCACCAGCGCTGAAGGAACTTTGGCACTTGCGCCGGTAACGGACGAAAACATTTAAAAAAATTAAAAAATTTTTTTTTTTGCACTTTCACACATCGCCGGCGAAAGTGCCGGAGTACTTCCGGTCACCGGCGCCGAAAGGACTCCGGTATTTTCGTCGGTAACGGACGAAAACGTTTAAAAAAAATTTACAAAAATAAAAAAAATTATTTTTGCACTTTCACACGTCGCCGGCGAAAGTGCCGGAGAACTTCTGGTCACTGGCGCCGAAAGAACTCCGGCACTTTGGTCGATAATAGACGAAAGTGCACATTTTCGGCCAGATTTTTTTTTTCAAAAAAATTAATTTTTTTCCTTTTTTAACAGATATTTCAATGATCTAAAACGGTAACATTGTAAATAAAAGAGAATAGATTGAAGAACTAACATTTTTTTTTCAATTTGGACGGTCGGATCTTCCAAGATCTGAGATTGAAGTTTGGAGTCCTAGAGAGTTTTTAGGTGAAGAGAGAGAAAGTGTTTAGGTGAAAATGAATTTTTTGAAAATTTTCGAGTTATCCTTATAGATTCCCGAGTTGTCTTTATCGGCCCCCAATTTATATATGTTCTTTACCAAAATTTTCAACCGCCAAGATGAATTCAAGAAGATAATGGAGATTAATGAAGCACATTACACAAAAATATTCTAAAATTGAAAAACTGCCAAATTTAAAGAAGTAACACAATCCTTTCAAATCATCACATCCAATAACAGAACCAGAGATTTGAGAAGGATGGCGGTCGAGTTTTTTGGTATCTAATGGCTGGGCAGTGAGCGACAACGGACAGTAAAAAAACAATAACTACGTTTTAATTAGGAATGTGAGAATATAGTTAGAGTAAGAAGAACGTTCCGTTATATTTGTGTTCGCTAAAAAAAAAATAGTATTGAAACGACGCCATTTCTCTATGAACCTTTCACTAAAGAAAAAAAAAAACCAAGTGATACAATCCTTAAAAAAATTAACAGCTCTAGAATTTGCCCTAAAATGCAATGATGGTTGCCCTCGATTCTATCTTGAGATACTGTCAAAATACACCATACTCTGAGTATTTCAAGCCGGATAGGGGTCGGCCGAACCCCTTGGCATAATGTAGGTCTGCCACTAGTCCTATATATTCTTTTGGTTAGTTATTTTAGTCCAACAACTATTTATGGTGCTTGACTTGGTTGTATATTTTTTTCTCATTTTAGTCTGATAGCTATTTATCTGCCAGAATTTAGTTCTATATCTTTTATTTACTCATTTTAGTCCGATATCTATTTATCTCTGATATTTTTGGGCCAAAATATTTTTGCATAAATTTCAGATTGGTGTCTAAAGATATAGAAATGTATCAATTGAGGCATCTAATTTAAAATTCTCTAAAAAAATCTTTCAAATGTAAAAAGCGTATCAATAATTGTTGAATTAAAATAAATAAAACAAAAGATATAGGGTCAAGTTAAGACAAAATAAATAATTATAGGACCATTAATATATATATATTTTTAGTTATTTGTAGATTACAATATTCATTCTCCTACCATTTTTCTTTCAAATTATTTGTGTGATCCATATTACGCACTGCAATTAAATTGTGGTGTAGCACAAAAATTTTTTGTTCATTTGAATATTTGATACAAGAAAATAATTTGGATTAATTATATTTTTTCTTGTAGTTTGTCTAAATTATTATTTTAGCTCTCTATTTTGTATTTACAAATATATTCTTATCGTTTATATTTCATGATTTATTAAACTTTACTACTAATTTCAATAAAAAAAATTAGAAAATAATGATTATGTGGTAAAAAGTTTAAAATCTTTCTAAAATATTATTTTATTAGTTTAATTCTTATTTATTTATCATCTATTTTTACACTAATATTATTCATTACGAAAATTAAATTATTAAAAAAAATCAAATATACTTTTAGCCACCATCCAAAAGATTTTTTCTTCAAAATTATTGCCAGCTTTACAAAGAACCTTAAGCCACAATTCTCATATATTTTATTGTTCGATTCTATTTTTCATGATAGAGATATTCATTTTCATCCGTCTTGGATTATACTTCAAGTTTATCATTCCTACTGGGAGTATATATACACTTCACATAATTGTCCAAACATTCCATATTTCTCAAGCAAAAACTATATTATTATCTCAAGAATCAAGTCTCGACTTTGAAATCTAAAGACTTTTAATCCTCATTTGGATATATAATATTATGCGCATAAATATACCTCGATGTCTTTTATTATTTTGTAGTTCCATCATAATTTCCAATTAAGGACATGACATATTGAGATCTCATAATTACAACTTCAAGGTACTTGAATTTCTTGCAGAAATAACAAGTCTAATTCATCTTATATGTGACCATCTTCTTGCAGATTTTACATGTGACCATCTTAATTATTTGCTCCTTTAATATACGAGGAATTCATCTTATCAGAACAAACTTATCTAGCACTATTTTAGATGTTTCACAAATTCATCTGTAGTGGTAGTTTGTCCTTGAAGGACATTGAATATAATCGGAGCATTCTTATGACCGAATGTTAGTCAGTGAATATCCTTGCAATATATATTCATCTTTTAAACTTCAAGTTCATGATGTTTTCTATGAGGATCAATATGAGATACAAAATAATATATTGAGCCAAGGAAATACTCAACCTAATCTATACTAATGTATATGGTCCAATGACTACACTAGCTAGAGGTGGATACCAGTACTCATTACAAAAAAAAAAAAAAAGGCTATGTTGTTGCGGTTTTTATTTATTTATTTATTTATTTTGCGTTTTGCGACAGTTTTTAACCTCTGCAAAAAGTTTAGCGATTTTGCAAACCGGCAGAAAGTGCGATGCCGCTAAATATTTTGGCGATTTTAAACATCCCCTAATAATATTTTATTTTTTAAAAAATATTTTGTGGCAGTTTTTAACCTTCTCTAATATTTCAAATTTTTTAAAAAATTAATGAAAAATTTATATAAAGCAAATTCAAATTCCCAATACAGTTATATCACAATCATAATATATCCAACAAAATATTATCATCTAGAATAGCCATCTAAAAATCCTCCTAGAACCCCTTAAACCATGGCCTATTCATACACAAGAAAGAAGAAGGATAGAATCACAATAAGAAGCTCAAAATGCTACAAATATAGAAAATTCATCAATCTTCAAACGAAGGCATCGTAACCGTGGGTGGCGCAGCCTTTGCATCGTAGCATATTACCTTAAACCACGACCTATTCATACCCAAGAAAGGAGAAGGATAGAATCACAATAAGAAGCTCAAAATGCAACAAACATAGAGAATTCATCAACCTTCAAACGAAGGCATCATGACCATGGGTGTGCAGCCTTCGCATCGTAGCCTAGTGCCTTTATCTTAGCTTATAATTGAAGCATATTAGAGGGGCGGAGGAAGAAGAAAAAAGGGCCCCAAAGGATGGAACTTTTATCCCTTTGAAGTGTGCTTTACACTTAAGCTGGGCGGAAATTGCGTAGCCCCCAGTTTCGGTTTTGTTAATCGGTTTTCAGTTTTTAGTGTGGTTTTTTATGCGTATTTTTTCAGAGAAACTCCAAAAATTTTCTCATGAAAAACACAGGTTTTCAAGTCTTATGGAGTATCCACTTTGAGCCCACAAGAACCTCCTGCAAAAGAGCATCAAGAAGAAGAAAAATAAGGCTTTTCTTGGAGAGAAACTTGAAGAACTTGTGTTCTTCTTTCTCTTACTATTTTTGGCCGTGAGCGAGGAGAGAGAGAGAGGTTTGTAATTTCGTTCATAGGCATTAGGAATGGCTGAATTGGAGAGTCTTGATGTTAGGGGATCAACTAGAGAGGATTCTGGTAAGACAAACTTTATAGAGATTATAACAAACTCTCAAAGTCTATCTAATCAACCAGGACTCCAAAGCATACTTTTCACACATGGTGGCTGCCATCCTAGGCTGAAAAGACCTCAGGGTTTTGGCCATGGGCTTGTTCTGGACCTTGGATTTTTTGTTAAACTCAGACTAAGCCGGATTCTCTTTATTTAGTCAAGTTATTTTTGCGCTTCTTTTAATTAAAAGAACCAATAACCACCAACCCAATAAGTAATAAAACCTTTGGACTTCTTATCTAATTAAATAGTTGGCCCTAATACATATCCAGGCCCTATTAATTAAATTACCTTTATTCTTCTCATGTTCTTTTATTCTTGTGTTATGACAATTAAGTCACCTAGCTATTTTGAACTACTTCAAGGATCAAAGAATGAATTATTCTAGGCTACAAGAATATCCGAAATACTCTTGCTATATGAAAGTAATATTTCTCTTTTTAAAAATCTCCATTTATCCCCATATGTAGATATTGACCCCTCGAACAATACTGTATAAATAGGATTTCCACCTACAGGTGCATTGATGAAAATACCCCTCTGTATAATGCCTATAATTGAGTATAGGTTAAGTTCACTAACTCCTTCCTTAATGATATCTACCATCCTTAAATGTCTAGTCCGTTAATCAATGACTCCTCAAGATATCCCTTGCTTTCTTAGGAAGGTACCCTAAAGCAAATATCTAGAGACATTTCCTAGGGACCTGGAGCTTGCTGATTACCAGGAAAATCACAAGAGGAAGATTCTCATAGAAGTTATTATACGAGTCCGTCTTGACTAACTAATTCCAACTATCCAACGTACATGGATTATTGACTGCGTGGCTAGAAGTCTCACTTATAGAACATCTACATAGAGGAGCTTAGCTTCACTAGACCGTGAACTCGTACTTTAACAATAGAGTACTCATCCATGCTATAGCTGTGATAGACCATATTTTCTTTTCCTTTATAGTATTTTCTAGAAAACCTTTTTCACTACTCCAAGCATAATTGTACAATAGTCTTGAGAAGACTACTCATTGACCTAAGGTTCGATCATCCATCAACAAAACTATCATATAACGAACTTTAATTCAATGATATTCCCACTTCCACCGACCGACAAAAAATAAAGTTACTTATATTTTAAGTAACAGCAATCTGCACATTACTATGAAGCATAACCCAACACATGAATTGTCTACTTAAAGTACGTGGATCTTATGTATGTATAGTAAATAAATGCATCAAAAGAATAAAATAATCATACAAATCATTTCATGTTCATTCCATATAATAGAGTGTTTTACATCAACTAGAAGTCTTTTTGGGCATACTTCCCAACAAACTCCCACTTGCACAAAGAAGACTAATTTAGCCCTCAGTCCCTCATCCTTGATGCATCTAAGTGTTTTTTGAACACCTTCTCTGCTCAAGACTTAGTAAGTGAGCCTGTCATATTCTTTTTTTTAAAAGGATCTACTCCACCGTTATCTGATTCTTCTGGATAAACTCCCGAACCAGGTGATCTCTCCATTCGATGTGCTCGTCTATCTTGTGGTTTCTAGCTTCATACATTGTGACATTTCTTTGCATTTGTCACAGATCATAACCATCAGTTTTGTCTATATTAGGCATTACTACAAGTTCAGAAAGAAACTTTCAAAGAGAATGCTTCTTGAATGCTTCAGACGCTGCTACATACTCTTATTACGTAGTAGAATAAGCAATACAAGTTTGCTTAGTTCTTCTCCATGAGATATCCCTTCAAGGAAAAGTGAAGACATATTTCAAGTAGATTTTTCCTTTCACTCTATCTGTCTGGAAGTTAGAGTCCATATAGCCAAAAGGAACTTAAGTTATTTGCTTTGTAAACCAACATATAATTCTCATACTTTCTAAGTATCTGAGAATATGCTTTATAACTAGCCAATAAGTTTTCCCTTGGTTTGACTAATATCTGCTAACTATGCCAAGGGGAAAGCAAATATATAATCATTATACAAAGTATAACATCTAAAGATTTCTAATCAGAAGAGTGTATGGAATCCTTATCATTATCTCTTTCTCATTTTGCATTGAATGACACATTCTAAAAAAGATAAAGTTAGATCATGCATGAAGGGAATAGAAGTTCTGTTACACTGGTCTATGCAAAACTTTAACAAAATCTTGTTAGTATATGTGACTTGAGAAAGATCTATGTTCTTCACTTTCTATTGCTAAAAAGCTTAACACTGAGAACATAATTAACTTCTCCCATGTCTTTCATACTTAATTGACAAGACAATCAAACCTCTTCAGATGATAATGACCTTACATCATTTCCAATCTATAAAATGTTATCCTTATAAAGCAATAAAGATACATTAGCTCCATCTATTTCTTGTAGACATTATGGTTCATCCACGTTTTGTATAAAACCATAAGACTTGATAGTCTTATCAAAAGGTATGTTTCATGATCTAGATACTTGCTTAAGTTCATATATAAACCTCTTAAGCTTGAAGACCAACTGTTCCTGGCCACTGGCAATAAACTTGTCTGGTTACTCCATTTAGACATCTTTACTAAGAATACACTTTAGAAAGGCTTTCTTTGATATCCATCTGCCATATCTGGTAGTCATAGATGACACACTATGGAAAGATATATGCTAATAGTTTAAACACGAGTATTGGTGCAAAAGTTTCCTCATAGTAGATACCTAATATTTTTTAGTACAACTCTTTGCATCAACCTAGCTTTATAGGTTTCCACCTTTCCCATCTATACCTCTACTCCTCTTGTAAACACACTTGCACCTAATGGGTTTTATACCCATCAGTTGTTGGGACAAGATCCCAGACTTTATTAAAGTCCAAAGACTCTGGCCCTCTTGCTATTTATTAGCATCAATATTTACAATAGCTATCATACATTGTGAGATCCTATTCCTGATGGTCAGAAACTAGGCAGAACATCTCTCATATTCATCTATCAGTAACTCTTGGAATCCTCCCTCTACAATGTGGCTCTACCGTTTGTGGTGCTTGGATAGTCATACTGTTTGATACTTCGACTGAGTTTAGAAGTCTAAGAGTTAGACTTTCTAATTTCAAAGTCCACCTTTCTGGAACCCTTAAAAGATATTATTTAATCATCCTCCAAGTATCTGGCATTAGTGCCAACAAGCACTTTCTACTTCTTAGGATGATAACAATATTCTCATTTTTTAACATTTTAGATACCTAGTGTAGCATGATTCTGATCTTCGATCTAGCTTGCTTCCTTTAGTTACTATATAAGCAAGACTGTTAGCCCTAAGGGCATTAATACTTATGTTTTTGATTATGATTAACATATGCTTGTGTGAGTATTTTAGCTAACCTTTCATAGAACAAAAGAAGTACCTGTGAAGCCTCAAAGTCTACAAGTAAAAGATCTTGTTGATGAGGGCAAAATGGAGAAGAAGAGACCAAGCCATTCCAAGATCAAATCATTGGAGACATTGAAGACATTGAAGGCATTGTCTTTGTTAGAGTGAATTAGGTACTACCTTGTAAAACTCCCTAGTCTTACTCTTTGATTATTGATCATATATGAAGCTCCGTTTACGATTTTCTCAGATATAAACTTTTGTTAAAATCTAAGTATTTTTGACTGAAGTGGTGGTGTTTTTGGAAAGTTTTTCTTCTCTTTAACATGATTGTCAAGAATACATGTTTTTGAAACAAGGAAGAAATTTTTTGTCTTAAAAAGAAACTTGGCTGAGGAAACAAAAATTCGGTCATCCGGTTTTAGAACCGATCGTCCGGTTTTTCCAAAAATAAAAAATTCGGCAGTCCGTTTTTCAGAGGATCAAGTCCGAATCTTTCTGTCCAAAAATTCGGTCATCCGGTTTTTAGAACCGGTCGTCTAATTTTTCTCTAAATCAAAAATTCGGCAGTCCATTTTCTAGTTGGACAAGTCCGAATCTTTCTATTTTAAAGAACCGGTCGTCTGATTTTCACTTTTACTGTATAAAATATTACCGTTGCACTGAATGCAACGGTCACTTTCTTAAGACTCTATATATAGACTTTATGATCAACCATCAAGTAGACAAGTTTTGTGGAATATTCATTGTGAACATTTAAAACTTTCAAGAGCTTCAAAAGCACATTTATTGCAAACACTTTTCATTCCAAAAACAAAATCTTCTTGAGCTTCATTATTGATCATCATCAAAGAAGAAGAAAGGAGGAGCTTGTAGAACAATTTCATTGAGTTGTACTTATTATTTCTCAAGCTCAAAAGTGGTAATATTATTCTTAAACCTATCCTTTTCTTTTATTGATATCAAAGGTTTGTGTTGAAAAACCCTTTGGGTAATCCTTTGATTTACATTGTGTTGTGATTTGAGGTTGTGTGCAAAACCCGTGTAGGGTGATCCTCATATTTGTAGTTGGTATATCTTTGTGTTTTAGTGGATTTGAAAAATCCTTGGGTGTTGACTCAAGGTAGTGGATGTAACTCTTTGAGAGAGTGAACCACTATAACTCCTTGTGTTCTTCTTTAAGTTTCTTACTTGTCTCAACCACAAAATTTTGTTTGGTTTGGAATTTTATTAAAAGATTTTTAGAATTCTCTTTCAAACGAAATTGGAGGTTTATCTTTTAATTAACAAAGAATTTTCAATAATTAGCCAAAAACCTTATTCATCCCCCTTATAAGGTTTTTCAATTTGTATCAGAGCAGGGCTTCTTAAAAAAGGACTAACACCCTTGAAGCAAAAGATCTTTACTTTACTATGGCTAATAATTCTAGTTTACCATATGTAGAAGGCTCTTCTACAAATAGACCTCCTCTTTTTAATGGAACAAACTATACTTTTTGGAAGTCTCGAATTAAAATATATATTTGTTCTATTAACTTTCACTTGTGGAGCATTGTAGAGAAAGGTCCTTACATTCCTAAAATAAATGGAGTAGCCAAGAAGGTTGAAGAATTTGATGAGTTCGACTCAAGGAAGATGACTCTAAACTTTCAAGCTATGAATATTCTTAGTTGTGCCTTTGATGCAAGCGAATATAATAGAGTGAGCGGATGTGATTCATATTCTTAGTTGTGCCTTGAAGTTACTCACGAAGGAACAAATCAAGTAAAGGAGTCAAAGTTGGCTATGTTGGTGAGAGACTATGAGCTATTCATAATGAAACAAAATGAGAGCATTAGTGACATGTTCACAAGGTTCACCAACATCACAAACGGCCTAAAGGCATATGGGAAAGAGTACTCAAGAGGGGAAGCAAATAGAAAAATTCTTGATGCACTTCCAAAAGCTTGGCAACCAAAAACACTAGCTATTGAGGAATCAAAGGATTTGAGACTACTTCCTATTGAAGAACTCATAGGATCACTTCTCACCTATGAAATGAAAATAAAAAGATTGAATGAAATGGAAGATGAAGAAAAAAGAAGAAAAGGCATTGCACTCAAGGCAAATGAAGATGATCAAACATACTCATCAAACAATGAAGATGAGGTTGATGATGATGTGGAAATGGCATTGATAATGAGAAAATTTAAAAGCTACAAGAAAGGTTTCAACAATAGAGGGAAGAAACCTCCACTCAAGAAAGGAGGACAAAGCTCATCACTCTTCAAAGCTAGGTGTTTTGAATGCAATAGCACCGATCATCTTGTAGCCGATTGTTCCAAGGCCCTTGAAAAGGAAAAGGGAGCTTTAGAAGCCAAGCTTGAGGCATTGAAGAAGAAGAAGAAAGGCAAAGGCCTAATTGGAACTTGGGATCAGGACTCAAGTGAAAATGAAGAAGAAGAAAAGGCCAACATATGCTTCATGGCACTAGAAAATGAGGTACAATCTTCACTTCCTAACTCTTCTAGTATCCTTGATGATAATTGTGATGTTGATCCTAGCATAATGCTTATTGAAATGTATGATGAGTGCAAAAAGGTTACTAAACGAAACAAAGATTTAAAAAGCAAAACTCAATTTTTGTCAGATGAAAATTCAAGACTCATTTGTGAAAATAAAGCCATTCTTGAATCCTTGGAAGTTTTGAAGAAAGAAAAAAGAGTGCTCAAATGATGACTTTCAAAAACTTGTTTTAGAAAACAAAAACCTTTGTGAAAAGATTTCCTTTCTTGAAAAAATGTTTGATTGATTATGATGTCTTAAAGAAAAAAGGTGAGTGATCTCACTCTATGTGTTGAAAAAATTCACAAAAGGAAAAGAAAACTTTGAAAAACTTCTTGGCTCTCAAAGATCACCTTTTGATAAAAATGGTATTGGATATACTCATTCCAATATTCTCTCAAAACAAACACGGTTTGTAAAGGCTTCATCATCTCACTCACACCTTTGTTGTACCTATTGTGAAAACAGTGGTCATAAAGCCACAAAGTGTTTTATAAAGAAAAAGATTGAAAGAGGAGTGAAAACCATTTGGAAAGTTAAAGAAAATCAAACTAACGTCCATGGACCCAAAAAGATATGGGTACCAAAAATCATTTCTACTTCTTCTTTTGTAGGAACACAAATCAAGGCCATCTAAGTGGTACTTGGATAGCGGATGTTCAAGGCACATGACCGGGGACTCATCACTTATGAGCAATCTCAAAGAAACCGAAAGTGGATTTGTCACTTTTGGAGATAAGAACAAAGGAAAAATCATTGGTATAGGCAATATTGGTAACAATTCTTCCTCTCTCATTAAGGATGTTCTTCTAATTGATGGTCTTAAATTCAATTTGCTTAGTATTAGTCAATTATGTGATAGTGGAAAAAAGGTTGTTTTTGAAAGTGATTCTTCCTCTATCATTGATAAGCATGAAAACAAAACTATTTTTGTTGCTAAAAGAGTTGGAAACGTCTATATCTTTCATCTTGAAGATTTTCTTTCCCAAACTTGAAGTGTCTCTCGGTTCATGATGATGATGCATTTTTGTGGCATAGAAGACTTGGTCACGTTAGTATGGATTTATTAAACCAACTATCTTCAAAAGAACTTGTTAGAGGCTTACCAAAACTTCACTTTGAGAAAACTAAACTTTGTGATGCTTGTCAATTTGGAAAACAAATTAAGACCTCTTTTAAACCAAAGAAAATGATTTCAACTTCAAAACCTTTGGAACTTGTTCACATGGATTTATTTGGACCAATGAGGACCACTAGTCTCGGTGGTAAGAGGTATGCTTTTGTTATTGTTGATGATTTCTCTAGATTTACTTGGACTTTGTTTTTGAGTCAAAAAGATGAAGCTTTTCATGAGTTTGTTAAACTTTTTAAAAGAGTTCAAACCTCCCTTGATTGTAAATTGATCTCTATGAGAAGTGATAATGGGAGAGAATTTAACAATCAAGATTTTACAAAACTTTGTGATGATTTTGGCATAACACACAATTTTTCGGCCGCTAAAACCCCACAACAAAATGGTGTTGTGGAGAGGAAAAATCGCACTTTACAAGAAATGGCAAGATCGATGCTTTGTGAAAACTCCCTTCCTAAATATTTTTGGGCCGAGGCCGTTAACACCGCATGCTACATTATGAATCGTGTTATCTTGAGACCTTCATTAAAGAAAACTCCCTTTGAACTCATTTTTAATAAAACCCCCTCAATTGGTTATTTTAAAGTTTTTGGATGCAAATGCTTTATTTTAAACACCAAGGACAATCTTGGAAAGTTTGATCGAAAATCCGATGAGGGAATTTTTCTTGGTTATTCTTCAAACAAAAAAGGCTTTTAGAATTTTCAACAAAAAGAACCTTGTGTGTTGAAGAGTCCATTCATGTTAATTTTGATGAAACTAACATTTTGGACAAGAAAGTTGATGATGATGATGACATAGATAACACTCAAAGTAACCAACCATTGTACACTCAAGCAATGGAAGAGCATGCTATGGAGGAAGAAGAGTATGAGGAAAAACAAGAAAACGATCAAGAAACTCAAAATATTCCTCAAGAGGTGATATATCCAAAGGGACACTCCAAAGATGAAATTATTGGTGATGTATCTCAAGGGGTAAGAACAAGAAGGTATTTTATCGATAACTTTGCCCTATTATCACAAATTGAACCTAAGTTTATTGAGGATGCTTTATGCGATGAGTTTTGGATTATTGCTATGCAAGAGGAGTTAAATCAATTTGAAAGAAACAAAGTTTGGACTTTAGTCCCTAGACCACATAATCACCCCACAATTGGCACAAAATGGGTTTTTCGAAATAAACTAAATGAATCTGGAGAAGTCATTAGAAACAAAGCTAGACTTGTTGCCCAAGGATTCAATCAAGAAGAGGGCATAGATTTTGATCAAACCTTTGCTCCGGTTGCCAGACTTGAATCTATTAGGATGCTTTTAGCTTTTGCTTGTTTTAAAGGATTCAAACTCTTTCAAATGGATGTTAAAGTGCTTTTCTAAATGGTGATATTGAGGAGGAAGTTTATGTTGAACAACCTCGCGGTTTTGTACATGAAAAATTTCCAAATTATGTTTACAAACTCTCAAAGCACTCTATGGTTTAAAACAAGCTCCAAGGGCTTGGTATGAAAAGTTAAGTGGTTTTCTTCTTTCAAATAACTTTTCAAGGGGTGTAGTGGACACTACTCTTTTTACAAAAACATCTTGTAACAATGATCTTCTTCTTGTCCAAATATATGTTGATGACATCATTTTTGGTGCTACTAATGTCTCTTTATGTGAAGAATTTGCCTCACTTATGCAAAAAGAATTTGAAATGAGCATAATGGGAGAATTGACGTACTTTCTCGACCTCCAAATCAAGCAAACAAAAGAAGGAATCTTCATCAATCAAGAGAAGTACAACAAAGAACTTCTCAAAGATTTGGGATGAGCAATGCAAAAGGTATCGGTACTCCTATGAGCTCATCATTGAAGCTTGACAAAGATGAAAAAGGTAAAACTGTTGCTGAAAAGACATATAGAGGTATGATCGGTAGTTTACTTTATTTAACGGCTAGTAGGCCGGATATCATGTTTGCCGTATGTCTGTGTGCTAGATTCCAAGCTTGCCCCAAGGAATCTCATTTAATAGCTGTAAAACGTATTTTGAGATACTTAATTTCATCATATGATTATGGCTTGTGGTACTCTAAACAATCTTGTTTTGATCTTATTGCCTACACTGATGCGGACTACGCCGGATGTAAGGTAGAAAGGAAGAGTACAAGTGGAAATTGCCAATTCTTGGGAGGATGCTTAGTATCTTGGTACAGCAAGAAACAATCGTGCGTGTCCCTATCAACCGCCGAAGCGGAATACATCGCAGCCTGTTGTTGCTGTGCTCAGGTACTTTGGATGAAACATACATTAATTGATTTTGGTGTTTCCTTTAAGTGCATACCTATCATGTGTGATAACACTAGTGCCATAAATATTTCCATAAATCCTGTGCAACATTCAAAAACAAAACATATTGAAATCAAACATCACTTTACTAGAGATCATGTTGCTAAAGGTGATGTATTCTTTAGAATATATTTGCACAGAAGATCAAATTGCCGATATTTTTACAAAACCTCTTTCAGAAGATTGCTTTTGCTATTTAAGAAAATTACTTGGTATCGGGAAATTTAATGAGTAATGTGTGTTGCTTGTATTATTTGTTTTTTCCCTTATTTCTGTCTTGCTGCTATTTTTATAAAAAAAAAAAAAAATTCGGACGCCTTTTTTAAAATTAGAACGTCCGATTTTAAAACCGGACTCAGACTTTTCCTTGCAAAAAAATTCCAGTGATATTCGGACTATAAAACCGGACGCCTGCACAAAAACCCGGACGTCCAAATTCTTCAAAAATCCAAAACTCGGAAGACCGATTTTAACAAACGGTCGACCGAATTCAAAAAATAGGGTCGGGTCTGCGGTTTAAAATCAGACTTTTTATCAAACTACATTTTTCTCTCAACTCTCTCTCACTCTCTCGATCGAAAACCCCCTCCTCACAAAGACCCATCCGATTTCTTGTTCCGATTTTCAATTTTCTTTCAAATTCATCTCTTATCACAGCAAAGAAGCTATTTTTCTCTCTGATTACTACAATCTACCAATCTCAAACTCTTCATCTCCTCTCAAAACCCTACCCAAGAAATTCTCCAAAATGGTTAAAACAAAGAATGCTCAAGTTGGTCAAGGGCAAAATCCTGAAGAAGGAGGCACCAGTAGAGGAAAAGGAAAGGGAAAAAGAGTACCTTCTGGAACTGGGGCTTCTGCAGCTAGGGTTTCTAGACTTTCAGAGAGGTTTATTTCAGTGAAGGAGGCTGCCAGGTTTGAAGAATGGACTAGAAATCGACGGAAAATTGCTCCGGGTAATAGGGTGGACTTACATGATATGCAAGGTATGGAGGCTATCCCTCATCTTTTTGAAATGATTGGTTGGATACCTCTGCTGATAGTAAAAGAACTCTATTATGTGGATATGATATATGAATTTTATGCTAATCTCCACAAAGGAAGAATTGAAAAAGTGGATAATGTCTCACATCAATGGATTGTAACTAGAATTGGGGGAAGGGATATTGCATTTAATGATAGACTGATGAATGAAATTTTGGATACCCCTCAAGATGGAATAAGATTTTACACCAAGAACAAAAAATGCTATGATCCAAATTTATACAGTGAAAAACGATTTGTGAAATTTTCACTAAGGGAGAGGTATTAAAAAGACATGATGATAGAAATGTTAACAAACTGGATGCTTATGGGAGAGTGCTCCATCACATGATATCTAACATCATCATTCCAAATGTTGGGCATAAATCATCTATCACCAACATGCACGCATTTGTGATGCTAGCTTTGCATGAGCATAGGAGAATGAATTTTGGATTTATGGCTATAGAACATATGCTAGCTGCACAATCTTCCCAAATGAAATGCTTGTCGTATGGTTGCTTTATCACAAAAATCCTCCAACACTTTGTGATCAATTTGGTTGGCATGGGTAATCACATTGGACATGGCAAGATATACACTCAACAAACCTTCAAAAGAATGGGGTTTGAGAAAGATGAAGATGGGACATTCATCTGAGGTGGACAAGATGTTGATGACAGTAATGAGGAAGATGATGATGACGATCAAGAGGACATAAATATAGAAGAAGAGGACAGTGATGAAGAAACAGAGGTTGAAATACAAAGAAGAGAAACAAGGCAAAAGAAGCGACAAGAAAGAACAGAGGAAGGCTCCTCTTCGGGGAACATGAGTCATCTAATGAATATGATAGCCTCTCTCCAAACATCAATGAACACTTGGTTTGATGCATTCGACGGTCACTTTGAGGTTTTGGATGGGAAAGTCTCCAACATTCAAGCAAGGCTTGATACATTGGATCAAAAACTGACCGACACACAAGAACGGGTTAAGAGACTCGAGCAAGGAGGAGGAGATAGCGATGATTGAGATTGCTCTTATAAAACCTTCCCTTATTTCCTTTGTTTTGTCTATAACTCTTTTCAAACTACTGTTTTCATTCTCTTAATGATATGGTTTTTAACTTGCTTATTTCTAATCTTAATTTGCTTTTGTTATGCTAAGTGATCTGTTTGTTGCTCTTTTTCTTTGTTGATTGGCCTATCATTTTATGGACTTCATGATGATACTTTAATGTTGAAAGTCCTACTGCTACCTCTTCTATGATCCCTTGGAACTTCTCTCCTAAAATTTTTTGATTTATGACAAAAGGGGGAGAAAATAGTGCAAGATGTAAAGGGGAGAAATCTTGGTGTTTATGTTGATTATTGATGGTGTTTTGCAGCTTATGCCTTGTGATGTTATGATGCTAAGGGCTTTTTGGCTTAGTTTGATCTTGTAATATTCTTTAGCCATATTTGACATAAAAGCATGTGTCTAGGGGGAGTTATCTCTTTTTTGGTGATTGTTGTGCTTTGCTCTTACTATTGATCTTTTCAAGCATCACCATACTCTTGCTCTTTTGTTCTTCTTGCATATGTGTTTGTCATAATCAAAAAGGGGGAGATTGTTAGCCCTAAGGGCAGTAATACTTATGATTTTGATTATGATTAATATATGCTTGTGTGAGTATTTTACCTAACCTTTCATAGAACAAAAGAAATACCTGTGAAGCCTCAAAGTCTACAAGCAAAAGATCTTGTTGATGAGGGCAAAATGGAGAAGAAGAGACCAAGCCATTCCAAGATCAAATCATTTGAGACATTGAAGACATTGAAGACATTGACGGCATTGTCTTTGTTAGAGTGAATTAGGTACTACCTTGTAAAAATCCCTAGTCTTACTCTTTGATTATTGATCATATATGAAGCTCCTTTTACGATTTTCTCAGATATAAACTTTTGTTAAAATCTAAGTATTCTTGAATGAAGTGGTGGTGTTTTTGGAAAGTTTTTCTTCTCTTTAACATGATTGTCAAGAATACATGTTTTTGAAACAAGGAAGAAAGTTTTTGTCTTAAAAAGAAACTTGGCTGAGGAAACAAAAATTCGGTCATCCGGTTTTAGAACCGGTCGTCCGATTTTTCCAGAATCAAAAATTCGGCAGTCCGTTTTTCAGAGGATCAAGTCCGAATCTTTCTGTCCAAAAATTCAGTCATCCGGTTTTTAGAACCGGTCGTCCGATTTTTCTCTAAATAAAAAATTCGGCAGTCCGTTTTCTAGTTGGACAAGTCCGAATCTTTCTGTTTTAAAGAACCGGTCGTCCGATTTTCACTTTTACTGTATAAAATATTACCGTTGCACTGAATGCAACGGTCACTTTTTTAAGACTCTATATATAGACTTTATGATCAGCCATAAAGTAGACAAGTTTTGTGGAATATTCATTGTGAACATTTAAAACTTTCAAGAGCTTCAAAAGCACATTTATTGCGAACACTTTTCATTCCAAAAACAAAATCTTCTTGAGCTTCATTATTGATCATCATCAAAGAAGAAGAAAGGAGGAGCTTGTAGAACAATTTCATTGAGTTGTACTTATTATTTCTCAAGCTCAAAAGTGGTAATATTGTTCTTAAACCTATCCTTTTCTTTTATTGATATCAAAGGTTTGTGTTGAAAAACCCTTTGGGTAATCCTTTGATTTACATTGTGTTGTGATTTGAGGTTGTGTGCAAAAACCTTGTAGGGTGATCCTCATATTTGTAGTTGGTATATCTTTGTGTTTTAGTGGATTTGAAAAATCCTTGGGTGTTGACTCAAGGTAGTGGATGTAACTCTTTGAGAGAGTGAACCACTATAACTCCTTGTGTTCTTCTTTAAGTTTCTTACTTGTCTCAACCACAAAATTTTGTTTGGTTTGGAATTTTATTAAAAGATTTTTAGAATTCTCTTCAAACAAAATTGGAGGTTTATCTTTTAATTAACAAAGAATTTTCGATAATTAGCCAAAAACCTTATTCACCCCCCTTTAAGGTTTTTCAAAGACAACTCAATATCTTAAGATAAGTCATACTGGGCTTGTGACTAGTCCATATCGCATATAGTGTCTTGTGTACTGACTTGGAAAGAACCATGTTCAGAATTTAGGCCTTAATTTCTAGGGCATATCCAAATAGAGATAGGTAGAGGTGCATGAGGCATCATGCTCCTTACCTTTTCCTTAAGTGTTCTTATTCCTCATCTCCGCTAAACCATTTTTCTAGGGTATACCCTACATAGTAAGCTGAGATATTATCCCATGATATACCAAGTAATCGTAACTAATTGAAGAGGTACTCTCCATCACATTATGATCTAAGTCCCTTGATTACTTTACCTATTTGAAACTCCACTTCTGCCTTGAACTCTGAGAATAGTTAGACTGGCCTCCTATCGGGGCAACATAACCAAATCTGAGTAATCATCTTTTAAGGTGATAAAGTAATTGTAGCCTCATGTACCTAGTGTAGTCTTACACTACATTCATGGATATCACTTAGTATTTCCTTGGACCTTTATGCTTTATAGGTACATGTCCTACTGGACATTTTTCCTATTAATCAAGATTCATACTGAGGCCACTCTTCCAATTTCAATTAGCCCAAAGGTCCATCTTGGATGAATCTCTCAATCATAACCTAAGGTGCCAAAAATACAAGTCATCTGAAACAACACTTTCTCTTTTATTTTGTTTCGATTCTATGTTATTTATTTGGTTTGTGATATGATGTATTACTTTCTATATGTACTAACTTAGCAAATGAACTCTATTTTACTAATTAAATATCAGTATGGAAATTGATTGAATATTCATACCGTATGAATAGGGAAATAGAGACCAATATTTGCTTTAAGCTTGGTACATATATAACATCCTTTACACATAATATTTTTCTCAAAACCAAAAACTAAAAGAACATCTCCCAGTACACAGGCCCATATCTGAGCTTTCAGTACCAACCCACAGACTATGCTTCCTTTTACTGAGTCTCTTTATATGCCTAAACCCAAGTAAAGAGTTAGGGAGTTAATTGGTGGATCCAGAATATACTAAGGTCACGGATAGGTATCCTACCAACATAACATGACTCAAGAAAAATTATATCGACAGTAGCCTTGGTAGCTAGCTCAAGATACTCTTGTTTCTTGTGGCTTTTATATCATATATGAAACACTTTCCTTTGGACACAGTATTGGGTTGAAGAGCATCTGTTTTACTCCTACTCTTGACATCTAAGTCCATTTATAGCTTTTTCTTCTACTAGAACTTCTTGGTATTAGCCTCAATTCTAGAAGAGAAATGACTAGAGACAAGGTCCATAGATATGAATCTATTGGCCCCGAACATCTCTTTAAGAGTTAAGTCAAGTCCATATGCAGTGGCAACATGCCTAGGCATCATGCTTAGAGTAGTACACATGGAAGCTAACAAAAATTATTAGACTCTTTAGTTAGTGTCCTTCCATGTCTATGCAGCTTTGCCCTCTTCTTAAGTAGATTTATCCCCGTCTTTGTATAGGGGTTTGTCCGAACATACTTGTACTCATCGGATTTGACTAGTATGTTCGAGTTCTTTTTCATTCGAAGTCATTTGGACTTGGTAAGATTATTCTCAAAGAGAACCTCCACAAGACCTTAAATGTAAAACAAAAATAGAATAAAAACAGCTTTGATTAAAGCATTTAAACACACATCTAGTATTTCATAGAAACACTGTTCTTTTCATATTATCTTGGATGAAAGATAACCCTTAATTTATGGTCCATAATATGGTGGATTAGCATAATCTATGCAACGACGTAACAATACCTAATGACCGCATTTGGCTCTTAGAGTAAACAACAGAGCTTCTTTGGGAGGTTAATGCCCTCTAAATTTAGTGTATAATATTACTTGACCAAACACCTATGGCTCGTATCTCGAGAGTAGCTCCAATGTGGGCTGGCCGCCACCTCATACAAACTATGGATAAGCCAGTGCTAGTACCTCCAACGTGGCTAGCCGATCCTAACATATGTCCGTGACTTTAGTCTTGAGTTCAACTTGTACCATAAGTTTCAGAAGACCATCCTACACGAGGTCACTCCCAAGGTGACAAGAGAAAATCTGAGATGAGTTACTTGAACCATTAATAGAAGCCACAGGACCGTTGGAGTCCCTCTCATACTCAATATTTTATATAAAAATGGTTTCTGTCAAAATGTGCCATTTCTAAAAACTTTTAGAAACTTGGTAACTTTTAAAATAGTTTTACTTTTCTAAGGTTTAGACCTAAAAGAAAACACATTACCTTTCTTTTAAAAAGTTTTCTTAAGAAAAATCATTTAAACTAAGTTCTCCATTAGAGATGACCTTCCTTGTTGTAATCACGGGTATAAACCAAGGAAGCTAAAAGCAACAAAATGATACATGCTTTTCTTTCCTTTAAGCCTTTGTGAACAACAAGAAAAGCAGATAAATGCAAACATAAACACTTATGTCTTTTTATCCCGAAGTGTAATAATGCATAACACATAAGAAAGCGAGTAAAACTATCTCAAGGGACAAAAACTAAAGCAATAAAACCTATATATTGCAAGTTTCTGAACTCTAGGATCTTCTTGACAATGCAAAGCCATGAACACCTCTGTTTTGGCCCCAACTTGAAAACATCAACCCAAATTTCTTGAACTGTTAGAGGCCCAAGGAAGTACTGAGCACACTACCCAAGGCTAGGGTAGCCTCGGTAGCACCAGCAACTCGTGGACTGCCCAAGCAGTTCACTTTGCCAGTTGCATGGCACCTTGAATTGTAGGCTGTCATGTAGTCTATTTTGGGTCGTTCTGGGCTCTGGTTTTTGCCATACTTTTGATCTTTGATCTACCTTTGATATCAAGCAGTCTAGTATACAAAAATTTTGAAAACAGTACACCAAAAACAACAAGCAAAATACGATAAAATATTACAAAATCCTATACCTCCACTCGCAAGGTGTACCTCAATTTTCTAGTCTAATAAAAGATGGAATTAAATGAAACAAAAAACCAACAGCCACCTGAGCCTCTAAAATGAGGTATACACAAAATCTAATCTCAATAGATGGTTAGAAATGGCACCTGATACCATTATTAGGCGACAAAATCGTGAACAACCACTTTAAATTACAGCTCAATCGAAGATAATAAAATAATAACCTATCTATTACAAGATTAATAGACAAATTACAAGATCTTCTAAAGATTATAAGTAATGTAGTGAAAAAGGGAAGAACATAATAACAATTAAATTGGTGCAAAACACCCTCAGAGAATCGGTCCTCAACAGACCCCAAAGGGCACCCTCCAAATAATCTCTTAATAATCACTCTAACTCTAAAAGATATTCAAGGAAATTGGACAAGAACCAGAGGAGTAGAGAGAAGAAAGGCAGAATAAGTTTCAAATGGTGGCCCAGGGAGAAGGGAGGAAGAGAGGAAAGATTAAGATTAGAGTTAGAGAAAGAGAGGAATATATAGTGGTCCCAAGGAGGGAGTCCCAGAGGACCTTGGCATTCCAAAAATAGAAGCCCAAGCCCAACGAGGATAAGTTGAGACCCAATTATTTATTTATCATAAGGCAATATGGAGAAGCCCAAAAATACTGTGGGTAATAATCCAACTAACTCCTCCTTGAACACAATATTGAAACAGTTAAGGGAAAATTAACTAGAATCAATATAGAGTAAATCCCTACAAAGAGCAAACTTGTTAGTAGTAACAGATTTTGTACCAAAATCAATAGGATTCTCCTTTGTATTTATTTTTCTTTATATCTATTATGCCCTTAGTGACATTTTCTCTAATAAAGTGATATTTCACATCTATGTTGATGGAGATCGGAAGAGTCAAGCATCCATGGAGTTGAAGCTTGGACCAATGACTAGAGCTCGGATGGAGAAGCTTAATGTTTCCAATGGAAATGAGGATAATAGCATGGTAGCTTACATGGAAGAAGCTTTGAAGAACAAGTTTGAAGAGTTTGAAGGCCAAGGAAAGGCATCTAAGTTGTTCACAATTTACTCAATTAGTAAGGATTATTCAAGGGAATAATTTGATGGTGAAAATGGCTAAGTATGGGAGAAAAGTCACCCTACCGCCTACGGTAGCCCTGCCCCTACCTTCACTGGTAGGCTTCTATCGGGCAGTGTTGGGAAATTCTCATACCTACCGCCAACAGTAGGTTCTCCCTACCGTCGAAGATAGGTTCAGCTTAAGGGTTAATGTGATCTAATTGAGGGTTTTTGTTATTTAGCTTGTCTTTTCAGTTTTTAATCAAGGGTTTAATGGGTATGTTAATCCATTAATCTATAGGTTAGCTAGGGTTAGACCTTACTCTATAAATATCCTATTATGATTCATTGTAAAATAATTATGATGAATTTGCTGAAATTTGAGAGGGAATTCTCTAATTGCTTCTAGGTTTCTTCACTTTCTTAGACTAGTTTGCTAAGGGTTAATGTCCTTAGTATTGTGAACAATTGTTGCCTTAGATTGTAGAATCTATGGAACCAATTGATCATTCAAATTCCTTTTATTAGTTGATTCATAGAGTTTCCTTTCTTTGAATCAATTGTTGTTGGCTCTTCTAATTGTATAATTAGGGTTTTGAGGAATTTGTTCCCTCAAGGTTCTAATTAGTAATCTAGGAAAGAATTTAACCTCTCAATATTAGTTTTATGAGACTTAGTTTCTCATAGGCTTCTTATTGGAGTGTTTGAATTGAAAAATCCTCAACAGAGGTCCTTCAAGAGAAGGAGGTGATCCTTGAGGAGTAGACTCCACATTACATTCAAAGTGGTATCAGAGCAACCTCCAATTAAAGGTCAATTTGAGTTGTAAGTTTTTTAAATTTGTGGAAATTCATAAAAAGAAGTAGTGCTTGATGATCTATAAAATTCCCATGAAGATCATGCAAAAACTAAGTGCAGAAAATAGGTCAAAACATCCATTGAATATTTGACTGATTAATTGCAAAATTGCTTGATGCTTTGTAATGGAGATGTTCTCCTTGAGTTAGGATTCAATTGAAATAAGTTTTGCTCAATTTGGAGGTCAATTGATTGGTCAATTAGATTGATTTATGAAATGTGTTTCGGATTCGTGACTGCAGAAAAGTATGGATTAATTTGGGCATATATCATGTTATACTGATTCAATTCGAATGAAGTTTGAGCTTAAATTCATCCTCATTTAGTGAGAAATCTTCCTGAATTGGTTTCATCTGATTTGGATTCATATATTTTGAGATATGGTCGTTTTAGTAAAAGATTGTCGTCATACTCTGTTTTCTGGAAAAAAATTTCTTAGTACTCTTTTGTTCTTTTTTTAGTTTAATTGTTTTGAATTGCTTTGTTTTTCATTTCTAGTTGTGTCCTTGTGTGTTTCTAGTCTTCTGTTGATGTTCAATCTTGTTTGTTGGCTGAATTCTATAGATTATATTCTTTGAAATTCCTACACTTTAAGTGTTTGATATTTTGCCTCATTGAACACTTATCCAACTAAGTGCATGATTGATTTACTTGCTTGGGATTGTTGCTCTTGGTTTCAGTTGACTAAGAGGTTGAAGGATATCATAGAGGTTTGAGTGTTGAATGTTCGAAAAAGGCAAGAGGGTGAGCTTATATTGATGAAAACCGATTAAGAGAATTAAACACAAGTGATTGGAGTGATCATCAAAGAGAGAAAACACAGAGAGTGATTGGGAGTTCCTTCGTTTGTTTTTTCTATGTTTAATTTTTAGGTTTTATAATGTCAATTGCCCACTCAATCTCATCAAGAAGGAACTAGTGATCCTACAAGGATGAACCTTAATGAGACTTTGAGGTCTATGCAACAATCAATTGAAGGATTGGCAAGACAATTTCATAGTGTTACTAGAGATGTTGAAGAGCTTAAGAGGGGCAAGAGTAGTGCTTCAATAGAGCAAAGAGTTGGAGATAATTTTGGAGGAATTAATTCAACTCATCATCAAAGACCTTATGACAGTGTGTCTACTCAAGGATATCATGACATGTCAGCTCACAACCCTTATCTATTTCATGAAGGTGGGTTTCAAATAAGGCTATAAACTAGAGGTAGAAGAGGATATTATAGATCACATGAAGAGGTTCCAAGACATAAAGCATGGCGTGAGGATAATTTATTTGATGATTTTAGAGAGGATCCTAATATTAGTCAAGCATACCATGGTGGCTACTATAGTAATCAACTAGGGGATAAGGCTCAAGATGAAATCAAGTGGAAGGTGCCAAGCTTCAAAGGCGAAAGTGATCCCAATGTATTTCTTGATTGGGAATGACAATTGGAGAACTTATTCATGGTAAGGAACTATAGTGACATTGTCAAGGTGAAGCTAGTCATAGCTGAATTTTTGGGTTATAAATTCTATTCGTGGGAGAGAATTGTCACTCAAAGGTTGAGAAATGGAAAGAAACCGGTAGAAACTTTGTTGGAATTGAAGTCATCATGAAGGAGAGATTTGTACCGGAACATTATTATAGAGAGCTCCATTACAAGTTGATGACTCTTAAACAAGACAACAAAAGTTTTGAAGAGTATAGGCAAGAAATGGAATTTTAAACTTTGAGATTGAGCTATATTTCTAAGTGGACTCAATAGGGACATTGCTAATCAATTAAATATACCCTTACACCACTTATGAAGACATGTCTCATTTGGCCACTAAGATTGAAAATCAAAGGAAGAGGATTGGTTTAGCTAAAACTAGTCTTCCTTCTTCAAAATGTGGTGCCTAAACCTCAAGCATTAACCTACAAGAGTTAGCCAAAGAAAGAAGATACACCTAAGGTGGCATTCAATAATACGGATTTCACTCTGTCTGCAAGAGGGAAGAAGGGTACGAAAGTCACCCCCGTGGAGTATACGACAATAGTCCATAGAACTTTTCCATACACCAAAGCACAAACAACTCGCGTCGAAACTTCAATCGAGGTCCTCAACAATAGACATTTTATTGGAGTCCACAGAGACTGTGTTCCCCTCGTCCCGAATCCCAAGAATGGACGCGAGACGCTTCCTAGTCAGAATAATCCTAACCCTTTTGACTGTAGAAATAATAGTGGAGATCCTTGTCCGTTTTGTTAACCATATTAGCATAAAATTTTCGGACAAGGTTGGGATAATAATCGCTAGAAATATGAAGGAGAGGAATCCAACCCAATCCCCCAAAAAATTGCTCAAGCTTAAAATTTTTGATGACTGCCTCATTGTTGTGAATAAAACTGGATGTGATCCTAGTTACTACAATACAAGGTAAGTGGACCTAACAAAGTAGAGGTGAGTTCAACCCAAGTATCAATTCTCTAGAGGACAGACGAAGGTTCAAGTACTAATCATGTTTCTAGTGTTTAGTCGGAAAAGATGGTCGTTGCTTAAAAAGAAATAAAAACTAAAAACAAGTAAATCAACCAAAAGAAAGTAAAATAAAAAAAAATGATTTTTAAAGAATTATAAAGCAAGAGTTTGGATTGGTGGAATCCCCCTAATCCTTGTTACTAATTCAATTGGAAAAACTTTAATGAAAATGATGTTGAATTAATTAAGTTCGGTCATCACTCAATTCAGGCAATGCTTATCTCTTGGACGAAAGCCACCCTACTCACTAACCCTTAGAGGAAAATCTCTTTTCTCCCTAATAAATTGTGAGTGCATTATCATTAGTAATTTAAAAGACCTAAGAGTGCAAAATTGTATCTCTAGTCAATTGCCCCAATTAACTCCCAATTGGTTGCCCTAGATTGTTCTTCCTTTTTCAATTCCAAAAAACCTTGTGAATAATCAAATCTCGTGACAATTAAATTACAAACAAAATCAATTAGAAGACAACTTAAATTAAAACAAACATCGAAAACAAGAAATCAAACCAAGAACTTCATAATCAAGAACTAGGGTTCAACCCGAAACCAAACAGAAAAAAGAACTACTCACTATTCATATCAGTGAAACTGTAAATTAAAATAAAAATTCAATAACAAGAAAAGGAAAAGTAAGCTTAGGATTGAAAATCGAAGCTGCAATAGAATCCCGAATATCTTCTGAGCTCGTCTTTCGAGTCGTCAAGTTGAAGATCGAAATCTTGAAAACAAAGTCTTCATTCTTGAATCCAAGAAAATAAATTGCAAAAATCTTGAAGCTTTACTAATTAAAAGTATAAAACCTGGAATTTAAAGAGTGTTTAATCTAATCTAACCTAATTCATCTAATCTAACATAACTAATCTAATCTAAATCCTAAATTGTATATCTACTTATCTAATTGTATCTCAAAACTTGTATACAATAGCTGCAAAAACACCCCTTATACAGAGGTGAAAAATACAAGAAAAGCAAATTGAAATTGGAAAAGAAAACAAGAAAACTGAGTTTGTTTTGGACTTCAACCGCCCTTGCCAGCATACCCTATCACCGACGGTAGAGCGAGGCCTACCATCTGCAGTAGGTCTTTGTTTCCCCTGCCCATTGCTTCTTGGCACCTACCACCGTCGATAAGTCAGCCTACCTTACGTAGTAGGTTGCTGAATTTTTGCCGATGGCTTCGTTTTTGTCGTTTTCTCTCTGTTTTCGTTTCCTTTTCATCGTTTTCACTTCCGGAGGGTATCTAAGACAAGAATAAGAGATATTTTAGCTAAAATATATACTTTTACGTATTAAAAATACCGAAAATGATGAAATTAACATATATAAAATATAGACAAATATGCAGTTATCACTCATCGAATGATTTTTTAATAATAATCTTCAGCGACTTCCTATCGGTTGCCGATTTACGGCCTGCCATAGAAAGATGCTCTGGAAAAGGTAAAATATCTAGAGTGTTGGGGTCGCCCTCAACATGAGCCGTTTTGGATTTTGAAGAGAAGGCAACTGCTTTCTTAGGTACCATAATGAGAGTAAAGAAAAATTGAAATGGAGGGAAAGGAGAAGGAAAACGAAGGTACAAAGGAAATGAAGGGAAAAAGGAACAACACAACACAATCTTCTGACACGGAAGAAACCAACAGTGCCAATAATTTGCACAACACTAGAAATATCAATTTAACGTAGCTCGTATGTGTAATGTGTACTATAAGTCGCGTGTGTGTGAAAGTGTTAAACAAGTAAACGAAACAATCAACACTTAAGCTAGTAGAACAAACTCAAAAACAAAAATTACACCAAATGGAATATAAATGCCAAAAATAAAAACTCAACCAATGAGAGGCAAAAGAGTTTAGGAATAGCCTAGGGTGTTTGAACAAACAACCCGTTGTTACTAATGGAATTGGTGTCGTTTATTTACCTTAGATGACATGTCACTGGAGGTCGCTGAAGGTTGGCTGAAATTCCGTCGGAAAGCTCGATGAAAAAATCTTGAACTTTTTTTTTCTATAAAATTTTTGTTAGAAAACCAAAATAGAACACTCTCAAAGTTAGTAGACAACTAAAAATTAACAAAGAGAATGAAATTACGAGAGATAGAAGAAAGAGAAATTAAAGGAAGAATGGTCAATGGAGAGAAGAAATTTAATGGAAAGGTGGAGTCTTTTGAAGAAAGGGAGAAAGAAGAAGAAGGTTTTGGTGCAGAATTTTATGGTGGTGGGATAGAAGAAAAGCAAATTGAAAGGAATAGAGGGGTTAGAAGAAGAAGAGGAAGAGAAGAAGAAAAAGAAATAGAAATACAAACAGAGAGAAAGAGAGAGAGAGAGAGAGAGAGAGAGAGAGAGAGAGAGAGAGAGAGAGAGAGAGAGAGAGAGAGAGAGAGAGAGAGAGAGAGAGAGAGAGAGAATGGGTGAACTAGTGGTGCTTGCCAGAAAAGTGGGAGGCTGCCGACGGTTAAAGGAGGAAGAATGGAGGAACCGAAAGAATATGGAGCAGTTAGAGGAACGGGAGTGAAAGATAGAGGGAAAGAGGAAAAATAAAAATTTTGAGGTTTTCTTATAAGGAATGGGGGCAAAAGAGTGCAGAAAAATTGCAATTAAAGCTGAGATTGATGTCCAATAGATCGACCCAACCTGTTTCCCTATAGAAAAGTCCGACCCGTTGCTAAAATTTGACCCTGTCGCGTCTGTGGTAGGTCTCTACCTGTGATGCTCGAGAAGTGCCGAAGGAGCCGATGCTGGCAGTAGGTTGGACCTATCATCCGTGGTAGGCATCTGTCTAGAAATTCCTGAAGTGCCCTATACATACCGTTGGCGGTAGTTTTCCTTACCGTCCGTGCTAGGGATCTACCCAGCTATCGATTTTGTTTCTCCTTGGCAAGTTCATACCCGTTTCGTTGCTTGCTAGTCATGGCTATTCATTCTACAGTTAAGAAAGTCTTTAACGGGCAATTGGTTCTCTAGAATATCTTAAAACAAGATCATGAAACCAATTAAGATACAATAAAACAAGTACATAATGCAATAATTTTACAACACAACATAACAGCAAATACTCCCTGTTTAGGTGCTACAAGCACCTCCTTGAACATGATCATTCGTTTTTTTTTTCCTGGGCTTCACCTCTTTAATGCATCGTACTGTCACCCACTTCATTAGGCTTGCCTTGAATTTAGAAGACAATTATCTTATTTTCTTATCATCCTTCGACCATTTCTTGCCCTTTCTTGGAGTAATATTGTGATACCCCTAACCCTGCCACTAGGTCAACTGCGACTGAGTAGGATATCTGCGTGCCTCTTGGTACTAGACTATAAGTCCCAAAAACGAGAGCCCAACTCTGGAGCAACTCTAAAAGTATATGCACAAAATATACAACGGAAAAACTTAAATAAACGTGTTAACACTAGTTCACTCCAAACATAAGATTTAAAAAAAAAAAAACTTCTTAAACTGCTGCAATACAAAATAGAAGTCTGATCCCAACAAAACCTTATAATAATATAAACAGAAGAACCTTACGCCTGGCCCAAGTATAAGAAAAACAAAACATAATACATGACAACCAAAGCATAAACATGTCCTTCTAGAGAAACATGGTCCAAGATTCCATGCCCACAACTTCAACAACTTATCGTACCTTTATTTGTCCTAAGTTGATCTGAGGAGAAAACATGAAATGGAAAATGTGAGCGCGAACGCTCAGTAAGTCCATGTGTGTGTGTGCGTCTCAGTTATTTCTTTGAAATAATGATGATGCAATTTCACGAAACCATTTTTATGCAATATACTAAGAAAACATTTTATTTTAACAATACTGGTACTTGAACTGGACTAAGGCTTTCGAGCGCAGCTGGGAAGTCTGAGCGAATCAAGACATATCAGCAGCTTCTATACTCGAATGCAAAGAAATATGCAATGCTACAATCAGGCTCAACGGACAAGGTCCGGATCCCAAAACGAGGTCATCAGAAACAAGTCCGGCATCTCGTAGTCAATATAAGCCCAACACCGTACGAGCGCTCGATTACTGAACAACCGCTCTCTGAAAAATTTGTCAAAACATCAGGCTACAGATTCTTGGGACACCTACCAGGTCTGCCCTAGGACCAACCTCGGTGTCGAGTCCCTCCTGACTCTTCAATAGGTGGTCGAACCCCACCGCAAAGCATAATGCGGTGCCCACGTTGACCGATTGGGCCACACCCTCCGTGGTCTACGCCCCTCTTCAAGTGGATCCACTCTCCCGAGTCTAAATCGTCCACGCCATCAGAAGAGGCCCTTGTAGGGGGGACTATCCACGTACAGTGCAATCCTCTGGCGCTTCTGAACACAAGATCATAACCAGAACTGTAACCCTGGTCAGAATGAGGTTTTCATATGTGTTTACAACAGAAAGGCCATTTGTTCTGCCGACAGGTCAGAATCAAGTCATGAATATTTTTCAGTAAAAATCCCCATCCGCCAGTTCACCACATGCTTATGCAACCAAACACATGTACGCCCGATTTATACTCATGCATGTCAAAACAGTGTAGCTTTTCGAAAACTAGAACATTTTCTAACAAATAAAGTTTCTCAAAAAAACCTGTGTATCGCCAAAACCTATTTCACAGCAATTATAAACCGTTTTGAAAAGGCCATGCATATATGGAGCACGACTCCTATGCATTGGCTAAGAAAACAGGTAACACATTGTGGAGAACATCTCCGAAAAACATACTAAACTGTAACGTAGTAAATATTTTATAACAGACTCAGAAAACATGCCTTACAAGGCCCGTAATATTTGCAAATACTAGAAAATAGGGTTTTGTGGACTCACCTGGATGCGGCTCTGGTGCTATAGTCCTACAAACACGATACCAACAAACATTTAAGTACAAATTCACATGTTTTTATTCGTCTCCAAAAATATAAAAGATGATAACTTCTTACAAATCTAGGATATAATTACACGTATACTAATCTAATGAGCCTACACTTCTTATCTCATCATACTAAAATCATATAACCCACTAGTGATACCAAAATATATATATATATATATTAACGCCATATACAAAATTTAGGTGTATATATATATATATATATCAAGATTAGTTACGCAAGTCAAGTGGACTAAAATTATACATACAAACCATAAGTGTTAACATCATTTTCTAGGGTCATTTATAAAAATACGTATCAAATTCATGAATGCCAAATCTAGTTACAAAAGTTATATATAAAAATACATATATAAAAAGTTATGTACTAAAATATATAGATAAACAAGACTTTATTTACTAAAATTATTTATAAAAAAAGAAAATCCCATATACACTAAAAAAAAAAAAAATACACATATTTACCAACTATATATATTAAAATTATTTGCAATGATTATACATACCACAAACATGTATATATATAAAGTTATATATATTAAAATTATTTTCAACAATCATACATATGTATATATATATATATATTAAGACTTCATATCATACAATTAGGTATAAATCCCCATGCATGCAAATATATAGATATACAACACCTCAAATATATTTATATATATGCAAGCTTCACGTGAGGAAAAAAATATACATATATATCAATATTTGAAATATGTATCTACAAATATGCATGCTAAGACCATGCATGTAAATATATATATATATATATAAATACAAAAGTTATATACTCAAATTGCACATATAAACATATATCTAAGGTATATAAATACTAAAACTAGACATGCAAAATATATATATACTACATATATATTTGAGAATATAAATAATTACGTGTACTAAATATATTTATATATAAAAGAAAATACATTAAAATTGTTTACCAAAAATTTAGGTATATATATAAACCATTTTAGGTAAAAGAATCATACCAAGAAAAATTAAACAAATAAGTTTATATAAAATTAAATAAGAGAAACCAACACAAAAATAAAAAATTAAACAAATCTAAACAAAATTATACTATTACTAAATGACTAAAAAAAAAAAAAAGAAAAAGATGGAGCAAGACACACAAAAGAATCAAAATAGCAAAAAGAAAGAGGGAAAAAAAAATAGAAAAAAAAAACGGCAGAAAGAAAAAGGCAGAAACAGAAAACAAGGACAAGAAGGGGAAAAAGGAGAAAGAAAAAGAAATTACCTGGTGCTGCTGAACCGAGAGGAGGAGAGAAAAAAAAATTTCAGCAACATTCTTCCCTCCTCAAGACCCGTATATATAGCTACCCCAATATGCATTCAAGATGCCAAGTGGCACTTCATGCTTGACAAGTGGCCAATTTTTATTTTTTATTTTTTATAAAAAAAACCCAGCATAAAATCTAATAATAATAAATAATAATAAAAATCAAAATTAATAAAAATAAATTAGTATTTCTCCACAAAAAGAAAATATACCACTTTAACCCTATATAAGACTACCTAGTATTCCAAACCGCTAAAAAGTATGTACCATAAATTCTTATGTTTTACTACGCTAGACTCCTACTACTACGTTAACATCACTCACCCTCTCAAGATTGCCCGAGGTGCTTACCAAGTGGGGCATTACAAATATTCTGCACATTCAAAGACACTTCATTATTTTCATGGTTAGTCACACAAATAGTGCCTTGAGCTTTAGATGAGGTAATCGAAAGCAAAAGGAATTTAAACACTATCTCATTCTCCCGCCCTTAACACTAACTTCCCTTTCCCCATTTCTATTAGCACCCTTGAAATACGAAGAAAACGGCATCCCAGAATAGTGGAGAAATCTACATCCTCATCCATATCTAATACTACAAAGTTACAGGAAGACCAAATCTTGACTTTGACCAACACATCTTCGATTACCCCCTTTCGGATGTTTGGCACTCATATCTGCTAGATTAATCAATATCTTCATAGGTCTAGGGGTACCTAGACCTAGACGCTCACACATAGTAGAAGGCATGACATTTATACTTGTGCCTAAGTCTGCTAGAGCCCTATCAACATTTACACTACCAACAATACAAGAAAAAAAAATCCTTGCGTCTTCAAGCTTTTGTGGTAGTATGGATTTTTTTGTAAGAAGGGTCGAACACTCTTCACCAAGTACATGAGTGGAAGCTTCACAAAGCTTGTCCTTCTTCATGATCATGGCCTTCAAGTGCCTTACATACCTGGGTATCTGCAATAGAAGATCACACAAAAGTAAGTTTATCTTTAATTGAAGAAAAGTTTTTATAAACTCCCCCATCTCCTCTTGAGTACAATCTCGAACAAGTGCCTTTGAGAATGGAACTTTCGGTTTATAAAGAGCACTTGTTGACTTCTTCTTTCTTGAGTATTCTGCTGAATCTATATCATCTTCATCATATCTGCCAGATGATTGCCTTTCCTCACCGGTACAACTTTCTTCTTGAATGATCATCTCTTCTTTCTTGGTTGAATTCTCTTCCTCAACTGTCACCGAGTAGCATTTACATGTTTCCTCGGGATCACTTCAGTGTTGCTAGGAACAGATCCCAGAGTCCTTTTTGATACAAGCTTCACCAACTGCTAAATTTCTTTCTCTAAGTTTCTAATGGAGGCTCACTAATTTCTTGGGGTCTCTTTGATGGTGTTCATTCTGTTTTCTTTTGTACTCATAAACTTCACCATCAACTCTTCTGGATTTGCCTTGGTCGGTAGGGGATGATTCTGTGGACCTACTTCATAGGGCAAAAATGGAGGAGGGCCCCTGTTCTGTAATCCCAGGGGATATTGAGGTCTCTGCTGTCCCTGGCCACCCTAAGAAAAGTTGGGATGGTTCCTTATCTCGATTATAAGTGTTGGAGTAGGGGTTGTTCCCAGGTCAATTCCGCTGGACATAATCAGTAAGCCTCCCATACTCAGGAAATCATGATTTGGATTCCTCCTGTTGCAGAAGTCACAAAATATGACCATCTAATTAGGTTTACTTGAGGATCCAGTGGTCAAATTTCCCATCTTTTGTTCGATCATAGTCGTATGTCTAGCTTCCATGGACGGTATTGGACTCCACTTACCTTCAGCTTCGTTCTCTGCCCTCTCCAGGTATAGCTGTTCATCGCGATTTGCTTGATGAGGTCATATACTTGTTGAGGGGTCTTGTGATTTGTAGACCCTCCAACTGAGGCATCTATCACCTGTCTCGCCCTAAAAGTTACTCTATTATAAAAGCTCTTGATTTGTATCTCCAAATCCCACCCATGGTGAGGACATTTTCTAATTAGTTCTTTCCAACGCTTCCAGGCTTCATATAAACTTTCACCATCTATTTGTTGGAATGACAATATCTTGTTCCTCAGCTTTGTCGTTCGCCTTGGAGGAAAGTACCTCCCCAATAATTTCTCTGCTAGTAAGTCCCAGGATGTGATAAACCCGGATGGCAGTGACTTCAGCCATGACTTCGCCCTCCCCTTTATAGAGAATAGGAACAAGCGAAGCCAAATAACCTTTTCGAGACCCCGTTAATCTTAAAGGTATCATACACCTCTAAGAAATTCCTTATGTGCGTGTTGGGATTCTCTTTCGAAAAACCATCAAACTGGACGTTTTTCTTTAATATCTGTATTATGTTTGGTTTGATTTCATTGTTGGCTTCAACTCTTGGCCGTGCTATGCTCGATTACATCACAAAGATGGACGGTAGGGCATAGTCAGCCATAGTTCCTCTGCCATTAGTGGTGGCAAATATGGCTCGAAGGGTGGATTCTCAATCTGTAGAACTTGTGCTTTGTCTTGTACCCCCTCGACGGGTGCTGCTGCTCTTTCTGCTGCCATGTTGAACCGATGGGCACAGATGGTACCCCCCAATGTACGTTCGGGTTTTGCATCAAATAGTACTAGTTCCACCTTCTTTGTCGGGGCATAATCTAGCACTACATAACCTGCAATAAAAACAACGTGTTTAGTTCCACTTGATGAATACTCTTAAATACTAAAATTGAATAGAACCAACAGAATATTGCCAAATAAAGACCAATTCAACTTATAAATGCACTAACAAAACAAAACAAAAGAAAATAGAAAAGTAGAAAAATGAAACAAAAGTGGAAAAATGACTAAATCACCAAAAATGGTATTTTTTTAAACTTGCTGTATTCCCCGGCAACGCTGCCAAAAGCTTGATGTTTAAAAATGTAGAATGGGGAATTCTTAAACACTACAATGCAAGGCAATTGGACATAACACTACAGACGTGAGTTCAACCCGAGTGTCGTAGCTTAAAAGTTGTTGTTGAAAAGATTAACTAAGAGAGATGCTAACAAAGCTATGATAAAAAGACCAATGAAAAATTATCAAATGGAAATCTATAAAGCAAGAAGTTTGGATCTCGGGATCCACTTAATCTTGTTACTACTTCAATTTATTGATCTTTGTAGAAATGGATGTTTGATTAATGAATTGGGTCATCACACTCTCAATGGGGCAATCCCTAACTTTAGGTGAACACCGCTCTATTTACTATCCTTAGTCGAGAATCTCTTCTCTCCTTAACAAGTTGTGAATACTCTAAATGCAGGTGATAGACGAACCTAAAAGTGCATCATTCTATCTCTAGTCTAATGCCCTAATTAATCCCCAAATTGATTTCCCCAGCTTGTTCTTCCTTTTGCAATTCCAAACACCCTTGTTATTAATCTAAGTTTACGACACTTAAATTGTAGAAAAAAAAAACCAGTTGAAGAACAATTCAATCATCCACAACATTCAATTTTAGCAAAATCAATACAATTTCATAGAAGCAAAAAATTAGGGTTCAACCCTTAATCCAAACAATGAAATTACTCACAATTCATAATGTAAAATTGAAATTAAACGATTAAAAACTACAAAAGAAAGGAAAAGAAATATTAGGAATGATTTTGAAGGCCAAATTACGATCCCGAAATATGCTCGAGCTCGTCTCTCAAGTTGCTCCACCAACACCCGAATTCGTCTTTTTTATCCTTGAATCCTCTTGAAAACCTTTAATTCTCCTTCTCTAATCGAATTTCTAACTAATTGAGGTGAGAATTAGGGAAAATTTGTCACATAAGATCGGCCCAATTCGCCTCTCTAAGCCCTAATAGCGGAAGTAATGAAGAACTCCTTCAAAACTGTGTAAAATTACTTGAAACACCGCAGGAATCAAGACCTACCGTCGGCGGTAGGTCTCTGTCTTCCTTTTTTTTTGTGCCTTGAGCATCCCATCGGCGGTACGGAGAACCTACCATCGACGAAAAATCTCTATCTTTATTTCTTTTGGTGCCAATACACCTACTGTCGGCGGTAGGTTGGCCTACCTCTGGTGGTAGGTCCTCTTCGTGGTCACCATTTCACTGATGATCTATTCTCTCTTTTCTCACTTTCCAATTAATCTTCTCTTCATGGTACTCTTCTTGGCCAGACTAACTAGATGATCACTCTAATAAGAAGTGAGAAGGAGAACAAACCCTAAGAAAAACCCTAGCTCTCAAGAACACAAGCTGCAATTCCAATTCATATTTCATTCAATACCTTAAAAAATAGGTTGAAAAAGAGCATATATAGGCCGCCCCCTTTAGTGATTAATTCCAACCCTAGCTCCTAAACTAACTTAAAGAAAGTTAATGGGCATCTTTTGCCACTTAATTATAACTCAAGGTGCTAAGAAACCGAGTTAATAAGTCAAAATACTCTTTAAAGATCTTAAAATAAGTCTCCTAGCCATGGTAAGTCTACCTACCATCCAAATGGTAGGTTGTGTTCAAGGGGGTGGTTCTTGGATAGTATGCAGGGTAGGATATATTTTTCCTTGGTTGACCTCTAAAACATTCGAACTGGCTCTTGGTATCTTTAGAAAAGTTGTAGAGCTTTTTTTTTTTTAGCTTTCCTATGAATCTTAAATCATCTCAATTGCACTCATATCATTCAGGTTATGGCCATTTTACCAAAATATATCATCTTGGAAATAGAATGTAGAATGTCTCGTTTAAGACGGATCATAGGATATCCAAATAAACTCTTATACGAATGAGCCATACCATTATAGAAACCTCAAGAAGTCTTCTATAATCTTTATGAAGGTTACTTGTTCGTTTGAGTTCTTTAAAGCCGAAAAATAGAGTTCTCCAAAATAGGTCCAGAAATTCCGATTTGTCTCCATTTCAACCATTCTTCTAACTCTATCTCTTGGATTTGAGTCCTCCAAGCATTCATGCGTGTCTGCGATCAAACCAAGAAGTTTCAAGTGGCATCCAAGGTGAGAAGGGAGGAAGAGAAGAGAGATTGAGATTAAGGTCAGAGAAAGAGAGGGATATTTAGTGGTCCCAAGGAGGGAGTCCAAGAGGACCTCAGTCAAAGAGTCAAGAAAGGGGAGAATTCTAGGAGTTGGTCAAATGAGGGAGTTATGGAGGGGAAATTGGCTTATGTGGAGGATAAGTTGAGACCCAATTATATATTCATCATAGGGCAGTATAGAGAAGCCCAAAAATATTGTGGGCAATATCCAACAAGCCCCTGAGAACAGATCATAAAAAATTCAAAAAATAGAAAAATAGCAAAGCACAAAAAGCCACTTTTTCCAGTTTTTAACATACAACCTAGCATACTCCAAAGGTGTATCCACTCTGATACCATATGAAGGATATCAGAGGGGTAGTAGAAGAAGTAAATGGCCCAAAAGAAATAGTGGTATCATATAGCAAGGGTATTTTGGACATTTTAGTAGCCTAGAATAATTTAGTCTTTGGTCCCTGGAGTAGCTCAAAATAGTTGGGTGACATAATTTTAACAACACAAGAATAAAAGAACGTGAGAAGAAATAAGGGTTATTTAATTAATAGGTTCTTGGATATTTATTGAGTAAATTGGGTAAGCTATTTAATAAAATAAGAATCCCAAAGGCTTTATTACTTATAGGGTTGGTGGTTATCAGGTTTTTAGTTAATTCTTTTAATTAAAAGAAGCCCAGAAATAACTTGACCAAATAGAGAGGACCGAAAAGTCTAGTCTAGGATGGTCTTGGAGATGATAGTCTTAGGCCTTCTATGAACTGATTGAGCCTTTCTTATCTCTTATCCTTTATGAAATTGATCCTTAATTCCTTTTTTGTGCTTTCATGCCAAGGGTTATACTCCCTTCTTTTCTTTGTTCTTTTTAACCTCACTGTATAGAACCTCAATTTCATGAGCTAATGGTTAGCATAGACTTTTGGCTGTTTTGAGTGAACTTTGATTCTTGAGCTATTGGTTAGTCTAGACTTTTGGTCATTTTTGGTGAAGGAAACGAATAAGTGTGGGGGGAAAATTGGTAAAGAAAGAAAGAAAGAAAAGCCCAATTGTATAAAGAAAAAAAAGGTTATTTTGGGGGTATTTTCACGTATTCAGTATTTTTTACTTAAAAAGAGAGAAAAACAAGAAATATAGATACTGATGCTTTAAAAGAAAAATTAAAAAAAGAGAAAAAGCCAAAAAGATGGAAAAGAAATGGCAAGGAAGAACAAAGAAAAATATGTACCTTATTTTATAGAAGAATCTCGAAAAACTCAAGCATTATCTCTCTCTAAATTACTTTGTTTATTATTGAGAAAAATCTTGAAAAAGATATGTTGTTAGTGGAGGTTATTATCAAAGAAGAATGAAGAAAGTATACAAAGGTGAATAGAAGAGTTAAAACGGCGGCTAGAGTGTTATTTTATTTCATTATCTTATCCTTTCGGTTGTGTTAGCTCTATCTCGTTTGTTTTTGTCTCCTTTTACCTTTGTTTGTACCCTCCTTATGTTCCTAGCCTAACATTACAAGTCAAAAAGTCCTACCTAATCTGGGAACGACTTAAAATAGACTTTAATGTGGCTAAGTGATAGAAAAAGTATGAATTGTGTGCATTGTCTATGAAAATATTTCT
The DNA here is from genome assembly GCA_028651295.1 of Catharanthus roseus. Taxonomy (NCBI): domain Eukaryota; kingdom Viridiplantae; phylum Streptophyta; class Magnoliopsida; order Gentianales; family Apocynaceae; genus Catharanthus; species Catharanthus roseus. The sequence continues at coordinate 2,489,078 of JAPQWS010000165.1, read as the reverse complement.
TATTGCTAATGACTTAAAATTCCTCTTTTTTCTGTGAAAGATGGCATGAGAAAAATGGCACTTACACACTATTGATTGGTAATGATTTTGTTGGTTTGTGGTTAACTTAGTAATTTTGTCGTCTGTCTATTTTTTATGCATCTTTAAAGTTGGATCATGATGTAATATATGGAAGTGGTATTATTCTTTTATTTTTCTTAGTTTAAGTTTGTTTTATTTTGTTTTACTTATTGTTTTTGAAAAGCTTGTTTTGGAGTATAAATGCTTGAAATCATTTTTGAGTTAAATATTTTATTCGGCTTATATCGTTTTCATTTTTAGCATAAAAAGTCTTTATATCCTTCGTTTTACCCCTTTAGTTTATGTTGCTCAAGCAACAGATAATAAGTGTAGGGGTATGTGATAAGTGCATAATTGTCTATATTTTCTATATGTTAATTTCATCGTCTTTGGTGTTTTTAATATGTAAAAGTATATATTTTAGCTAAATATCTCTTATTCTTCTCTAGGTACCCTCCGAAATTAGAAATGATGAAAAGGAAATGAAAACAGAAGATGTTGGCAAAATGACCGCACATAGCGCGCATGGCAGGGTAACCTACCATCGAAGGTAGGTGCTGAGGATGGCAGGGCAAGTATAATCTGAGACTTACCGTGGACGGTAGGCCTCATCCTACCATCGGCGGTAGGTAGTGCTTGCAAAGGCAGTTCCAATCCTTTTCAAACTCTGTTTTCTTGATTTCTACTCCAACTCTAGCTTGGATTTGTTGTACTTTTACCTCTATATAGGGCTTTTATGCAGCCATTTTAGAGGGGAGAAAAGATATAATTTAGAATAGATTAGATACATAGTTTTGGGTTAGATTTTAGATTAGGAGTAGATTAAGTTAGATTAGTTAAACACTCTTTAAAATTCCAGCTTTTATATTTTCTTTAGTTATAGAATTTCAAGTTTTGTGCAAGATTTATTTTCTTGGATTCAAGAATTGAAGACTTTGATTCAATATTTCGATCTTCGACTTGGTGACTTGAGAGACGATCTTAGAAGACGTTTGGGATTCAATTTCAACTTTGAGACTTAATCCTAAGATTTCTTTTATTTTTTCTTGTTATGAATTCTTTAATTAATTTTTAGTTTTATTTATAATGAACAGTGAGTTGTTTTTCTTGTTTGGATTTGGGGTTGAACCCTAATTCTTGATTATGAAGTCATTGGTTTGATTTCTTGATTTTTGATGTTTGTTTTAATTTAAGTTGTCTTCCAATTGCGTTTCTTGTAATTTAATTGTCGCGAGATTAGATTATTCGCAAGGTTGTTTGGAATTGAAAAAGGAAGAACAATCTAAGGCAACCGATTGGGGGTTAATTGGGGCAATTGACTAGAGATACAATATTACACTTTTAGGTCTTTTAAATCACCTAAGTTTATTGCACTCATAATTTGTTAGAGAGAAAAGAGATTTTCCTCTAAGGGTTAGTGGGTAGGGTGGCTTTCGCTTAGAGATAGGGATCGCCCCATTTCTGAGTGATGATCCAACTTAATTAATTCAAACATCGTTTTCTTAAAGTCTTTTCCAATTGAGCTAGTAACAAAGATTAGAGGGATTCTACCAAATCAAACTCTTGTTTTTATTAATCTTTAAGAATTGTTTTTATTATTGATTTCTTTTAATTGCTTTTATTGTTTTTAAGTTTTTAATTATCGGCATCTTTCTTTTTCCTACTAGACATTAGAAACACGATAAGTACTAACCTTTGTCCGTTCCTTGAGAGATTCGACACTCAGGTTGAAACTCATGTCTACTTTGTTAGGTCTGCTTGCCTTAGATTGTAATAGTTAGGATTTCACATTCCATTTTTATTGTTTTGATTTTACACACATCACTATGTCTCTTTTATGAAGCTCACAACGAAATTCCCAGTTCAAGTTTGAAGCATAACACAGTGAAGCACAAAGCACTTTCACTTCGAAAATGGAGTCTTCAGATCCAATTATTGTTTTCGTTCCACTTAGAGCAGCATCTCGAGCCCAAGAGTATAATGTCTATAAAGTAAAGGGGAAAAGAAAACAAAATACAAGAATTAAATAAAATTAGAGAGATTTCATAACAAAAAAAGTAAAATTAGAGAGAAATAAAATGCTTGAAAGGCTATCCTGCTGGAAAGACCAAAATAAGAGCTTTGTTGTTGTAAAAGAACCTATGGTAGTCAGAAGACTTTTAAATAATCTCATTCCAGTGTAATACTACATTGATCATGAAACTCTCATAGAAAGCCCATGAGAGTTGCAGTAGAAGGTGAAAATTTAGATACGTTGGCCGGGGAAAAACATACATCAGTAAGAAAATTAAGTTGCCATCTCCCTCAAAATAACCTTCAAACTGTTTAACGAAAGTGATCAATCATTAAACTAATTTTCACACTCATGCGCAACAAAGATCACAAATAGAATAAAATTTCAAAGCTTGATTATCAGAATTTGACATTGAGATGCAATGCAAAAATTAATGAACATACATATATCATAATGAAGTTTTTCGTTATCCTAACCCAAATAAAACAAGCCTAATGAACTTTTTTATCCATATCAGAGATTTACCATGATTCAAGAAATTTTATTCCAGCAAACTGCACGTCTAGACCATAACTGCCAGTAACAACTTGTTTAACCTGTATTGTCAAAAAATTAGGCACTCATATACAAAAGATAATATATGAAACCAAAGAAAAAATCAACAATTTGCAAAAGAAAGGGAGCATGGATCTTGTACAAAAGAAGGAATACACAAGCAGAAGTCCACCTCAGAAAGAAAAGGTACACACAAAGTCACAATGGAAAGATTTACAAAGTCTTTAGCATGACGAAATTATTTGTCTTTCAAGCTTAACATTGCAGCTCAGGCCTTCAAATCTCATAAACTAGAACTTTCATAATGGAAAAAGATAGCGAATAAGAATTTCCATTTTACTTCTTCACTTTTTGTGTTTCACTTTGTGGGTGATGGGAAAGAGGCTACATTCAAAGCAACAAGTTTTGAAATAGTGTCTTACAAGCTTAGAGCAACATATCCCTCAAAGCCTTTACTAACGTTTTTGTATTTCTTATATGATAGGTGATTTATATACATCCAACATTTCAATCATGAGAACCAAGATTAATTGTTTTAACAGCACATATTATAAAGAAGAAATCAGAATAAAGTACTAAATGAGTAGTAGTTTGTAATCAAGAGTAGGTCAAAGTACTCGAGCTGATCTTCTAGGCTTGTAGTTAGATAGAAGGAAAAATGAAACAGTAGTAAATTGTTTTATGAGCACTAAGTAAAAGAGTTAACTGGAATTCCAAGGCACACCTAAAAGGATTATTTTCTTACCTAAAGAAAAGCATGTTCCTTGTCTGTAGTTGTGAACCCATTGTTCTAATATTTGGGAATTTGATACTTTTTTGCATAGAGAACATTCCAAAAGTAATTAATAGAAAGGCTTTTATGAATATAAAAAAATATAAAATGCATTCAAATCATGCTTTCTATTGTTTCCTCATTTTTCTTTTCTTTTGATGATCTTCATAAAGGAGAAACAAGGAGAAATACTATAATTAATAGATGAAACATATAAAATAGAGCAAGATAACTGATTTTGAAATAATGAAACTACAAAAAAGAAAAAAAAATCCCTTGAATGACTTTTATGTGATGGTAGAAGACCAATGTCCAATTTCCCATCTTAAGTATAAGAATGTGCATGTTGTCACAATATTAATCACTTTTGAGGCCTTTTTTATGATTGCACATTCATAAAAACTTAGACTAGCTTGCAATTTATTTATTTGTTTCTTGTGCTTTAAACATTAGAGGCACCTGTTGGAAGAAGTGGAAAGTAAAATATAGAAGTTGAACTAGCCCTTGGTTAAAACATCCTATAGCATTTACACATCCAGAGCAAGTTACCAGCCTCTTTCAGTAAATGGGCATCCACAAAAGCAACTTTGGTCCGAACATACCCTATAGGTGAATTTGCATGTTGCATCACAAAGCACAAACAAAAGCTTCAAAACACATAAAAACTCAGAAAGGAGCTGAGATATAATAGGAGTCATCAACCCTTATGATATGAATCAAGTGATGTGGAAATATTCCCAAGTCTAGATTCTTGAATTTGGATATTTGGCAAAACCAATGGTAGATGGATGATGCTTCGATGGAGTTAAGACCCAATACCAACTTGTGGTAGAAAACCTTAACTATAACCCCATTCTTCAAATAACTAGAGAATAAGAACGTTAGATGTATGCTCTAAGACCCTTAAATGACACTTAGTAAATGAAGAACGGAAGCTAAAAATGCAACAACCAAGAGAAGTAAGTCTTGATTGAAAAGTCTAAAGAAACCATAAGGCATAACCTTTATGATATCCAAATTAGTTAACCAAAGAATTAACAAGTAAATGATAACCCTTAACTAAATTTATTTATTCAAATATGAAAACCACAAGATCATTCCATAGAGTATTTATAGATAGTTTGAAACATGTCTCCAAACTAAATGTTAATGTAGGAAATAGTAATTTGACTAAGAATGACAAAAACCAATAAAAACTTATGAGAAATAATAACAAGTACATAGAGTTGTTTAAGTGACCAAATCAAGCTTGACAAATATGATAACCCTTAGGTAGTGTTTTTGCAGACAGAAATGCAGGGTTTAGTAAATTGAATCTATCTTCTTGTAGAAAACTCCAAATAATGAATTGTTTGTTGCATATTAAACTAGACTCATAGCACTTTAAAATAGTGTAAAGATAATGGGCTGAAGCATCTAGAACAGCACAAATTAATCTTTAAAATTTACTATGAAACAACTTTTGGAGAACCTTTGAATTGCAACCTTCGGAAGTTGTGATTTTATTGTGAACTTATGACCATTAATTCCCACTTATTTTAAATGAATTTCTATGACTTTGTTTGGCTGAGATGATGCTCAAAGTAGACTAAGTGTATATAACTCTTGATCCAACACCACCAAATAATTTTACAAGTTTGGGCTTGTAGTCTTTGAACTTCCATATCTTCTTTGGCTTGGATTTTGCAAAGGAAATGACTAACGGCTTCTTGCATCATTTTGGTCTTAGACCAAGTAATTGGGCCACTCACATTGTTTAATGAAATTTTCAGCCCCTCCATTGGTCTTGAAATCGATTAGCCTCTCTTCAACTTATTATTTCCTTGGATTGTTAGACTAAGTGTGAAATGGTCTCCATCATTCCCCCTCTCTTCAAAATGATTCGTCCTCAAATCAAGTCCTTTATCAAAATCAAAAGGAGGAAATTTAGAATACAAAATATTAAATTTGAGAGTTAACCTTACCTTCCCAAAAAGCATATGAATGAACACCCCTTGACTCAATGGTGAGCTATAGGATCTATTATTCCATTAAATCAACCTCAACTAGGAAGAACATGAATGAACTAAAAGATCACATTTATCAAGCAGCAAAAGACAATGAGGAGACAAACTATGAAAAACATTTAAAACTAAAAAATTATCATTCATTAAAACAGAATACTAGAGCAAAGATGCACATTCTTCTCCTTGTGTGAACTTGATCACATAGGGAAAAGTTTTGATAAATGACAGTTATGTTACATGTCTTTTCTCCAAATTCTGTAAGAAATATGAAAATCTCATAGAAATCTTGAGAAATATATAGATCATGATTCAAATCAAAGTTCCATGCATCTAACACATGTACCTTAACAAACTTATCCTTATTATGAATAACAACACTGCAAGGATTCTTCATGCACTTTGTCACATAAATTTGTCATTGGAATTCCTTGCCACAGAACAACAAAATAGCTTAAGTTTGATGCATGAAATTTAAAACCACAAGATGTAAGAACATCATTCAATGTGGCCAATTCATTTGAACTCGTACCAGATTAGTAATTGAATGACAAGTATTTTCAGAGTCATCAGAATCAAAATTCTCACTCAATTCCTTCAAGTCATGTAAATGTGCACTCGTATTCAAATACTAAATCAAAGAATATGGGAATGATTGATCAATATGATTAATCAAAATATTTCTGTTCATAAAGATATCATCGGAATTTACAAGCACAAGAAAATGCTTCAAAAGGTGGTTCATTAAACTCATCATAGTTCTAGTAATCCATCCAAAAAAATTAACTACCCACATATGAACCCTAAAATTTGTTTTGAAAACTGCTTAACGATTTGCCTTTTCTTTTGTAACAATGTGATGACGACCAAAATCTAATGAACGAATCCTTTTGATATGAAGTCAAATTAATTAGGAACCCTGCTAAGATTGTCAACTCCAATTTCCTAAAATAAAGACACATTCATATGGGAAAGAAGATTCTAAATGGTTAGGAGATAAGAGAACCTCTTTGCACGAGAGGACATTAAATGGTTGAAAAGTAGATGAAGTCCTATCTACCTTACAAACTTTCTCATCTCTTCTTTTCTCTTAAATTCTCCCATTTCAAATTTCACTCCCTCAAGTCTTTCACTCTCAAAACCATGTACCTTTTTCTAATTACTTTCAGCCTCATCCATTTCTTTTTGCTCAAATTTTTCTTTTTCACTCACTTTTGGTTTTTGTGATTCATCTCTCATTCAGCCTTTTTTCACATAGCTGTACAAATGTTCCTTCAACTTTTTCTTTCCATAGATCCTTATTTTTCTTATTATACTTATAATTTTTCAATGTTTAGTCTGTCAATCTCTTTTTGTTCTTCGTTACCTTTTCTTTGATTTCTCCATATGTTTCTTCAAAAGACGGAATATGCAATATTTTTACATTTTACTCAAATGTTTCCTCAAGCATAGGAAAACGGGCATGACGAAGAACACTTTTCTTTGGTACTTTTCACTTGATCCGATGTAATTTTTAGACTTATGTCTCTGACTTTTCCCAAGGTTGCATCCGTGGCATTAAGTTATCAATGGCTTCAATGTTCTTCCTTCCTTGTGCATTGTATGCCTTTTGTTCCAATTTATTCAACCTCATCATCAACGTGCTCAATAAATTATTGAAAGTTTCAATCTTATCTTTGTAGGCTTGTCGCTCTGGAGAAAGTTTCCCCTTGATGTTTGCCCAGTGAATGCAAGAATAAGTGACAAATAATGACCTCACGTCCCTAACCACCAAGTATTTCCCACCTATAAAATCTACTCCCAAACTTAAGTGTATCTTTCTTATAATATGACTATTATGAAAATGAAACACACTTGCCTTTCTCCTCTCAAACCGTTTCAGTAGTTCAAAAGTAAACCTATTCAAAGATGCCACAATATTAAAACAATGGACTCATCTTAGATTTCAAAGATCAGTTAGAGGTCAATGAACAATTAAAAGCAAAATCAAGAAATTTAGCACACAAGGTACGAAAAGAAACAAGAAAATTTCGTTCAAAAACTTTCAGAATATTTGATCGATGAAGGTCTCAACTCTTAAATAAGAAAACACTATTTAAACTTCACAAACCCTCAAATGCTCTCCACATAGATCAACAAATATGATTATTCAAAGTCTACAAACAATTTCAAGACTTTTTGTGTAACTTTTGTTCTTGGCATTTTTTTTTTCTATTTCTTTCTTTCTTTTTCTTTTCTTCTTGTATTTTCCTTTTTTTTTTTTGGTATTATTTTTTTTTTTACTTTTTAGCAAAGATAAATAATATGCTAACAAAACTTCACAAACCCTCAAATGATGAAAGAAGACCTACACCCACTATATATGAAGAGATAGACCTTAGTATGATCAAACAAATTGGAAGGCCTCAACTCACTACCTATAGAGAGGTAAGAACCTTGGTATGATCCAACAAGTTCAAGATGAAGATTAAATGAGAAGAAAAGCTAAAACAAAGAAATGTAGAAAATAGAAAATGAAAAATAAAAGGATATAAAGAATTACCTTGAGCTTTGATACCAAAATTGATATGAATCATTTGATGCTAAAATATTCTCAAGTCTACGATTCTTGAATTTGGATATTTGGTAAACCTAATGGTAGATGGATTATGCTTTGATAGAGTTAAGACTCAATACTAACTCATGGTAGAAAACCATAACTATAACCCCACCCTTCAAATAACTACGGAATAAGAACCTTAGATATATGATCTAAAACCGTTAAAAGACACTTAGTAAATGAAGAATGAAAGCTAAAGATGTCACAATCAAGAGAAGCCCGTCTTGGATTGATAAGTCTAAAGGAACCACAAGGCATAACCTTATGAGATCCAAATTAGTTATCCAAAGAACTAACAAGTACAATCCTTAACCAAATTTATTTATTCAAATATGAAAATAACAAGAGCATTCTCTAGAGTATTTTTAGATTGTTTAGAACATGTCTCCAAATTAAATGCTAACATAGGAAGTAGTAATTGACTAAAATGACAAAAACCAACGAAGACTTATGCGAAAGCATAACAAGTAAATAAGAGCTGTTTAAACCACCAAAGAAAGCCAAGAAATATCCAAAAGATACTTGACTAACATGATAAACCTGTAGGTAATGTTTCTATAGATAGTAATGCATGGGTTTAGTAAATTAAGTGTATATTCCTGTAGAAAACTCCAAATAATGAACTATTTTTCTCACTTTGTCTGGATGACATGATGCTCAAAACATACTAGTTAAGTATATGTAACTCTTTGTCCAACACCACTAAATAGTTAACAAGTTTGGGCTTGTAATCTTTGAACTCTCATCTCTTCTTTGTTTTGGACTCGGAAGAAATGACTAAGGGCTTCTTGCATCATTTTGGTCCTAGACCAAGTCATTGGACCACTTATACTGATTAATGAATTTTCAATCCCTCTATTGGTCTTGAAACCGACCAGCCTCTCTTCAACTTAATATTTCTTCGAATTGTTAGACTAAGTGTGAGATAGTCTTCATCACCTTACAATCGTAAAGATACAATGAGAGGAAATGGAGTTTCACTTCCTTGAAAGAAGCTGAACATGGTTTAGTTTGTTGGAATTCGTAGGCAAAAGAAAATAAAATAAAACTACGAAAATCCATCAACAGAGTCTGCACATACAAGAAAAATTGATTGGATAGAAATTACCTCAATGTTTTTCACTGTTCGGTGTGGAGGTGCTGTTGTTTACGCTTCGTCCTCTACTGGTATCCACACGACGAACTCCTTTGCAATAGATCGGGATGCTAGCCCCATCTATGTTCTGAAAACTGTTTAGAACTAATCCTGACTATCTGGTAATACATAAAATTTCGGAGAGAGGGAGGCTAGATACTATTATCGTCGTTCTAAGGTTTAAAGTTTTGTTTTTAATCAGATGAAGAGAGCTACTGAGAAAAAGTTAACATAACCTTTTATAGTTGTCAATATCAGAACCCTAATTGTCATCTAATGACAATTTAATCTCGTCCGTCTATTCCTATAATCATCCAACGGTTGGATGAGTAATATTAAGTAATTAATATCATTTATCCAATAAATAAAATTATTTACTTATTAATTTACTAGAAAATACAACATGAAATCTGATTCCCCTTTTATATACGTTCAACAAATCTAGAAACAATCTAGATTCATTGAACGTGGACATTGTGCTCACAAGATCGTTTATGCGTGTGACGCTGTAGGTTCACTTAACATTGGCAATGAATAAAAAAATGTCCTAGACATTTATTCACAAAACATAAGTAGCCTCTAGCAAGGCATTATGCTTACCCAAGTTAAATAAAAGCAATAATAACCTAACATCATATTTAATATCTAGTCCTTTTGTCATACGATATCCTAATTAAGTATAAAGCAAGGACCGTGTCATCCTTATAAAACTTAATTAACCATTTACTTTATCACCAGACAGACTGTTTCGACAGATAATATTAATAACACTTTATTAATACTTATTTGAGAATGACCATGCATATTTTCCAGTCTTTCTTATCAAGGGGCCATGAATATCTCTCTCTAAAAGGAGAGGGACAAATCTTTTTCATTATCTCCAATATTCAAGCCATGACAAGAAAATAAGCCAACCAAATAGTCATAATAATCACCTAATTAAAAGTGATGCTTGACTATGTCAAAACATATTTTCTCCCCATGCAAGAAGCATTAGAAACTTCAGGTCAAAGGACACCAAATATAAAACTGAGAAGAAATACTTATGACTTAAACCCATGCAATATTTCTTCTTCACTTTTGGTCATGTCCAATACAATATTCTCCATGTATATTTATGAATTGATTTTATATCTCATATTCATTATCACTAAGACTTAATTATCAATCAACTTCATACTAGTTTAATAATACAAGATGTAATAAAACTAGGGACAAATAAGAAGAGTATTTTATTAGCTATAATAGTTTTACTATCAAGTCACATACCTGATGACCAAGAAAATAAAATAAACGTGAGTCAATTGGCCTAGAGCATATACTAATATAGTTAAGTACATTTTTAGCAGCAACTGCAATTGATATTCAACAGCATCACACTATTAACCTGAATAAGGAACAAACAAACTAATAAGCACCACATAAGAGAGCAACCACATGAAAGCATCACCTTTGGAAACTGGCCAATGAAGGATTCCACATCTTCAATCTTTACATCATATGGCAGGGGCGACAGCTATTGTTCTAACATCAAGCTGCTTTATAATGTCCTCTGGCTTTGCCATTTATGTGCCTCTACCAACTTTCTGCCCTGAATGAGAAAGAAAAGAAGTGTGAACCAGGAAAAATTTTATACTACTTCATATAAAGAAAATAAGATAACTTTACCAGCTTCAGAAACTTCTTGGAATGAAGAAGTCCTTAAGAGTCTCTAGAACTGGTTTACTGTATCTTCAGATACATCCTTGGGCTTCGCATCTCCCAACCCCAAATGAGATCTCATGCGGGCAAAGAAACATACGAAAGCCAAACTTACCACTATTGCGTAAATCAAGAAGAATAAATACTCCAATAAAGTATTTCAGCACATACATAGCAATAATTTCATCAAGTTATGACAAGAAAATTAACAAGCAACATGCTTTGTTCTTTCTTTTAGGAAATCAATAAGAGACTCATCTTTCATTGATTAACGAAACTAGTGAAAAGAAATAATTGCCAAAGTAACATAAGGATCTTAACCTGACAATATAAAGACATAAAAAATACATAACAGACTCTTTTGAAAAATATAATCTATAATTTCTCAAATTCATAGCTCCAAAGCAACAAACAATTGTTATTATAGCAAGAAGAATAAAACGAATGAAACTGATTAATGAGTGCAAGACTATATTAGCCAATTGATGTGCTACTTGTCAACCAATGTAACAACAAACGTATAGGAACCTAACCAAGAAGAGAACTAACGATACAATGTATTGGACCTTCCCTCAAAAGTTTTTGAGTTGAATAGCACATTATTAAATAGGAAGGAAACAATAATAGGCCTAAGAAAAATATACAAATTCAACTCAAGATTGTACATTATTGAAATTAAGCGTAAGTTGTTTGTTTAAATTAGTTCATTTGCTGCCCTATACGCATTAAATCCAAGAAAAAAAGGAACAACCAATTTCCGACAACTTTTGAGCAATGCATATATAAGACCATCTCGTCCTGGATGTACAACACCTCTGTATGGTACATCTGAGCCTGCTCCAAGCTTTGCAATCCTTTTGAATAAAATGGAAATGAAGAAGTCTGAGAATACAAAAACTAACTAAAGTTCAAAGCCGTCACCAGCTGCAGCTTTCCCATTTTTACGTCTATAAAATGAAATTAATCTAGGTATGTATATTTTTTTCATCCTTTGCTATTTTGCAATCATGATTTACTTTTTTAGCAAATAAGAAAAACAAAAAGAACTTTACAAACGAAAATGCTGCACAAACACAGTTCTTTTGCCTTTAGTTGTCGAAAATTAAATAAACAATTTTCTTCAACTGTTCCAATATGAAAAATGTTCCTCAATTATTTAGACAAGTACGTGAAGTCCAAAAGTTAAATATTGATCAGTCACTTAGAAGCTCATCTGAAAGGTAGTTCGATTCAGAATGGAATTTGGAGATAAGAAGAGCATTCGGAATACCGCTAATTCCTCCACTGCCGCCACCACCAATGAGCACGTGGTTAACGATGATGCTCGATGGAGAAGAGAAGATGAATCATTGTCTCTCGATCTAGAAGAATCGAGAATATCAAACCTTAAAGCGAAAAGAAAACCCTCAAAATGAATCTTATTAACATTAGGATAATACAAGGACTCAAATATCATTGTAATCATATCTAAACATCAGTAAAATGGTGTCAATGGTCCATCAGTACAAACTTATTCTTAAAATATCTAAGTATAGAATCATGAAACGTCAGACCCTATATTAAATAAATATTATTAATTCCAAGCCTCTCAAAATTCTCATCGTTTGCAACTTCTTTGTTAAATTCATTCTCAAAGCCATCTGTAAAAAGTAAGAAAGTGAGCTATACTAGCTCAACAAGAAGTGTCAACCAATCCTGAAAATCAGTACTGTAAAACCTTCAAAATTGTTTTATTTTTATTTTAAATCATACGTATAACAAACTTATTTGTCGAATCTTTAAGTATGTAGAACATTTGAAAGTAAAATTATTTATTTTGAAAAAAAATATTCAGATAAAAATTACACAAGATACTTTGAAACTTTACCCAAATATATTTGTATAACTCTTTCCAGTGTAATTGCCTTGAACAAAGCCAAAAGCAAGGTAGTCTCAATATTATATTTGTTGAATACTTAAGAGTTATAACTTAAATAAATTACTGTAATAGATAAAAATTGTTTCAGAAGCAAAATAATTGCATACAATTCATTCAGATCAATCGCTTCAAAAAACTTTAAAATTCATAGAATAATAAGTGACACTGGCTAATTATTATATTCTCTAGAAAGGACAAGACAGACATATATTGGTATTGTACCCTTAATAGGGCCCCATAGAAGATTGAAGACATGTCCTACCAAAGATCCTCATTATACCCATGAACTCGAATTCAAAAACATCTTTTCATATGCTATAAAAGGGAGTTCAAAAAGTCATGAAAATAAATTTATTCTTAGTTCATGTAACATAAATAAAATTATTGTAGATAAATATAAAAGAAAAATATTTCATGACTCTGATCATAAAGCATAGTCTGCGTAAAAATTTGATAGCAAAATCCCATTCAATTTGTGGCCTTGAATCATAAAACTAAAATGATATAAAGAAAAAGAAAAGAAAGTTGTAGTTGACCAGAAAATTTATGCATATAATCCCATTATCCAAAAGCAATTATATTTCCAGTAAGAATTTTGGCCGTTAAATGAATAAGGAAAATGCCAATTTGATCAATTAAATCAGCCAATTTCACAACCCTTTTGCGAAAACATTCTGCTAACTGATAAACATCAAATTTTCTTTATGAAATCGTATAACATAAACACCTTCATGTCAGTAGCCGATCAACAGCAATCAAAAGTCTGAAAATATACGATTGATGAGATGCTCACTCCAATTTGAGAATTTTTAAAAACATTTAACACCTAATAACGACTACAAATTTTCAGCAATCACAGGCATTAATTTAAAAATAACAGGAAAGTACAAACTCTTATCTCTAATCCTTGATCAAAATCGATTCAATCCTTTCGTTAAACACTGATTTAAACACACTAAAACATCCAAAGAACCTTCTTAAATAACAAAATTAGTCCAAAATAAAACTCTGAATCACAACCCCGGATTTGGTATTCAAACCCCTAACTCAGATTACATAAACGATGGTTGAAAAAAGATTCTACAACCATAAAGAAGCTTAAACTTACCTCCAATTGAAGTCTCAGGTCCTGGAATGGCCTCTACAGAACTCTCACGCAGTTTGTTATTCCCTAGTTCTCATGGTTTGTCCATAAAAAGGAACAATCGTTCTACTAACTGTACGGATATTTAACTTCTTTTTGTTTGCTTTTAAGTCCCTCTATAATATATTTTACTCTTTAGTCCTTAATGTATAAGTAAGCGTAAACCACCCCACATATTTAGTCTTGCAAAAAACCCGCATTCACCAAATTGGGCTCTGTAGAAAAAGCCTGACAAATTAACTAATTACACCAAAGTATCAAAACCCAAGCATATCTTATCACCATTACTATGTCAATCAGATAAGGTAATTACAATTACATTGTGGTGGAGAATATCTATTTGGGTAGGTTTAAGGATTAATTAGTACATTAAGGTATTGTATCTCAGCTTATAGTACCGGAAGCTCCCAGCAAAATGGTGTGTTGGAAAAAAGAACATGACCTTGTTAGAGATGTCAAGAAATATGATATCTCATGTTTCACTACTTGATATAAACCGGGATGATCAAGAAGCTAAGGACTTCTTTTAAGGACCAATCACTAGAGAAAGGGTAAGGAAGATTAAGGATTATGATGATGACTTGGCAAAAGGAATGGTTGCATTTTTTGAAGAAGCAATGAAGAATGGATTAAAGAGGAAGAATGAAGGCATTGAAGATGGTGGTGAACCTCCAAAGTTGTTCATGATTCATGCCATAAGCAAGGAGCAACCAATAGGGCAAGTTGGAGAAGCAAAAGACCAGGAAACAGGACATAATGTCAACGGTAAGCCCATGCCCTGCATGTACTGTCCATGGTAGGTTTTTGGATGTAATTTGGCTGAAGACTCAACAGCCCGCCAATGGTAGAGTACCCTAGGTAGGGTACTCGATTAAGAAAATGTTTGTTTAGGACAAGTTCATGAAGAGAAAAAAAATGAGAGAGAAAGAGAGGATTGAGAATGAAATGAAGGAAAAAAGTATGAGTAAGAGAAAAAGAATAGAGAGACAAGATATGAATGAAGACACATCAAGAGAGGGAAAAATGGCAAGAAAATGAGTGATCAAAAGAAAGAGAGTGCTACGAAAGGAAAGATATGTTTCTAAGCAAAAGAGAGTGAGATCATAGAGGCCATTGAAAAAGAAGAATTGGTCTTACTTTTATATTGAAATTATCTTCTTTGTCTAGTGTTACAGTGAAGGTCATTGAAGAGTTCAAGGATGTCTTCCCTGACGAGATACCCTGTAGACTTCCTCCTTTAAGGCGAATTGAACATCAAATTGATTTGGTGCCCAGTGTGGTGCTTCTAAACAAGCCGGCTTATAGAAGTCCACAGAAGAGACCAAGGAATTAAGAAGACAAGTTGAGGAGTTGCTCTCCAGGGGATATGTAAGAGAAATCTTAAGCCCTTGTGTTGTTCCCGTTTTATTTGTTCCTAAGAAAGATGGTACAAGGTGACTTTCCTAGGTTATGTAGTGAGTTCTCAAGATCTTCAAGTAGATGAAGAGAAGGTGAAAGCTATCAAGGGTTGGCCTATTCCCAAGAATGCATCTGAAGTTTGGAGTTCCCATAGTTTAGGAAGCTTCTGTAGGAGGTTTATCAAGGATTTTAGAACCATTGCTAGTCCTTTGATGGATATAATCAAGAAGATGAATGGCTTCAAGTGGGAGGAGAAACAAGAGATAGTATTCAAGTTGTTGAAGGAAAAGTTGAGTAGTGCTTCTCCACTAGCACTATCTAATTTTGACAAGACATTGGAGATAGAATGTGATGCCTAGGGGAGTTGGAATTAGAGGAGTTTTGATGCAAGACAACCGCCTTTGGCGTAGTTTAGTGAAAAGTTGACTAGTGTGACATTAAATTATGCTACTTATGAGAAGGAGCTCTTTGCACTAGTAAGGACATTGAAACATTAGAAACACTATTTGTGGCCTAAAAGAGTTTGCAGTGCACACCGACCATGAGTCCTTGAAGTTTCTCAAAGGACAGCAAATGTTTAACAAGTGGCATGCTAGATGGATGGAGTTTATTGAGACATTTCCATTCATTATCTGGTATAAGAAAAGTAAAGAAAACATTGTAATTGATGCTTTGTCTAGAAGGTACACTCTCCTCCCTACTATGCAAGCTCAATTACTTCACTTTGAAATGTTTAAGGAATTATATGCTAGTGACTATGATTTTAAGGACATATTTGATGATTGTGCCTAGTGACAAGTATCTCAAACATGGTGGTTTTCACTATAGTGAGGGTAGATTATGCATTCCTTCTTGTTCTACTAGATTGTTATTGGTTAAAGAAGCTCATTGTGGTGGTTTAATGGGATATTTTGGCATTGCTAAAACATATGTTATATTCCATGAGCATTTCTTTCGGCCTCATATGAGAAAGATGTTGAGAAATTCATTAGTAATTGCCTAGAGTGTAAGAGAGCTAAGTCCACATCTTTGCCACATGGTTTTTATATCTCTCAAAAAGTGCCTAAACTTGGGTAGATATATCTATGGATTTTATTCTTGGACTACCTAGGTCACCTAAGGGCATGGATTCCATCTTTGTTGTCGTAGATAGATTCTCTACAATGGCTCGTTTCATACCTTTAAGAAAACGGATGACACTTGTCATGTTGTAGATATTTTCTTTACTTGGGTGG
Organism: Catharanthus roseus; assembly: GCA_028651295.1. Classification (NCBI taxonomy): domain Eukaryota; kingdom Viridiplantae; phylum Streptophyta; class Magnoliopsida; order Gentianales; family Apocynaceae; genus Catharanthus; species Catharanthus roseus. The sequence continues at coordinate 2,472,544 of JAPQWS010000165.1, read as the reverse complement.
TGCGAATCTATTGCATTCCTAGAACCATTGTTTCGGATCATGACACTAAGTTTCTTAGTCATTTTTGGAAAGTTTTGTGGAGGAAACTTGGAACTAACTTATTGTATTCTACTGTTTGCCATCTACAAATCAATGGTCAAATGGAGATGGTTGATAGAATTATTGGGCAACTTCTTAGGTTCATCCTTAAGAAGAATTTGCACCAATGGGAAGATTGTTTACCTCACATCGAGTTTGCTTAAAATAGAGCGTGCCATTCTACTTCTTCTTATTCTCTTTTTGAAGTTGTTTATGGTTTCAATCCTCTAACTCCATTTCATTTTGTGCCTTTATCTATAGATCATGCTTTGAGTGTGATACCCCCAACCCCGCCACTAGGTCAACTTCAGCTGAGTAGGGCCTCTGCGTGCCTCTCGGCACTAAACTATAAGTCCCAAAATAAAACATTACCCTAGAATAACACTTACAGGTATATACACAAAGTATGCAGCGAAAATCTTAAGTAAACTCGATACTACTAGTGTGCTCAACCGGCTCAAGTCTAAGAAAGACAAAACATAAACATATGTCCTACTGTAGAGATTTGGTCCAAAAACTCCCTGCCTAAAACTTCAGCGGCTCACTGGGCCCTTGATGATCCTGAGTTAATCTGAGGAGAAAATATGAAATGGAAAAACATGAGCGTGAACGCCCAGTGAGTCCACGTATGTGTGTTCAATGTAGTGATTTCTTTAAAACAATGGTGATGCAGTTTCATGAATAGTTCATGAAATGTTATAAGAAAATATATTTACTTATTTATTTATTTTTTGTTACTTTAACAACACTGATGCTTGATCCTACATGAGGGTTTCGAGCGCAACTGGAAAGTCTGAGCGAATAAAGATACATCAACGCAGCTTCTACACCTAAATTCAAAAGAATATGTAATGCAAAAGTAGGGTTCCACGGACAAAGTCCGGATCCCATAACGAGGTCATCGGAACTAAGTTCCGGCATCTCGTAGTCAATACTAGTCAAACACCATACGAGCGCTCGATTCCATAACAACCGCTCTCCTATATCACTGGCCAGACCAGGCTATAGATTCTTGGGGTATTTACCAGCACTGCCCTGAGACCAACCTTAGTTTCAAGCCCCTCCTGGCTCTCTCCAAGGCGGCCTCCCACTGCAGAGCATGATGTGATGCCCACGTAAATACCGATTGGGCCAAGCCTTCATGGTACTACGCCCCTCTTCAAGTGGATCTATCCTCAGAGTCAAAAACCTATCCACGTCATCAGAAGAGACCCAAGTACGGGGGACTAGCAACGTATAGTGCAATTCGCTAACGCGTCCGTTCACTTGATTTTCACCAAAGTTTAACCCTGGTCGGAATGAGGTTTTCATATGTATTTACAAACCGAAAGACCATTTGCCCGGTCGTCGAACAGATTCAAGTCATGAACATTACAGAGTAGCAAAAATCCTTATCCGCTAATCACCACATGCTTATACAAATTTCATAATTATGCCAATCTATATTCATGCATGTCAAAACATGTAACTTTTTAAGCTATAACATTTTCCAACATATAAACATTTCCAGAAAAACATATGGGTACTACCAAATTCTTTTTCGCCACAATAATAGTCTGTTTTAAAAAGAGAATACCTATATAGAGCACCGGTCCTATGCATGTTCTCAGGAACACGTAACACATTGTGGAGAACATCTCCAAAAACATGTTGAGTTATATCGTTCCAAAAGCAGCAAACATTTTGTGACAGGTTCAGAAAACATATTTATATGTCTCATAATATTTGAAATAACATAACAAAACGGAGTTTGTGGACTCACCTAGATGCAGATCTGGTGCTCAGATCCTACAAAATAATAATATGAAAATACTTAATACCTGGGTATCAATCAAATAGTCTTATTCCCTAAATAATATTGAGATCCTACGAAATGAGCTTAGGATGTATATATACCTATATATATATAGACTCATAATAATTCTTTTAAAAGATAAAAAATCCTATACCCTTAAAAAAAATATACTCTCCTAAGGAATCATAATTAACTATATACTAAAATCCATTTAAAACATTTAATCCCTAAAAAACAAACCTATATTATATATATAACTCAACTAACTAAAGAAAAGAAAGAAGAAAGAAAAAAAATGCAAAAGACTAACCTTGCTTGAGAGACTATTATGGCTGCCCAAAATAAAACTAAGGAAAAAAAGAAAAAGGCTTGCATGGCATATATATGTATATGTATTTATATAGTGATAGCTTAAGGCGGTTGATGGCTGAAAAAAAGAAAAAAAAGAAAAGGAAGCAATTGTGGTGGTGGCGGGTGGATGCAGGAGGTGGCATACATTTCTTAATTGTGATTTTTTTTTTTGAAAAATCGAGTGCTTAAATTTCTAAAATACACACACCAGGTATTAAAACAAAATCCACTTAAAGGCATGTATAAACCTTAAGAATAAAACCTCAATATAATAAAATTTTATTCTCATTCCTAAGTATCTCCAAAATACCACTAGGAATCAAAAACATTATATTCTACCATATCAGATTCAAACTCTACTTTCGTAACACCCAAAAATTTTAAAGCCACGCTAGGTGCTTACAGGGTAGGGCGTTACATTCTACCCTCCTTAAAGAAATTTCGTCCTCGAAATTTACCAGTCACGTACCTATAAGCTCTGAATACTTCCTCTTCAAGTATTCTTCAGTCCCTCAGATTGTCCCTTCGATTCCATGATGTTCCCATACCACTTTACACATTGGAATCTATCTCCCGCGTAACTCTTTTATGCTTCGTTCTATTATATCAGTTGGTTTTTCTTCGTATGACAGATCGGTTCGTAATTCTAATTGGTCATCATTGAGAACATGATCAGGTGCAGGGTGATACTTCTTCAACTGTGGCACAAGAACACGTCATGTATACCCATCAGTTCACTCGGTAAGGCTAGCTGATACGCGACTTTACCAACCCGATCAATAATTTCAAAAGGTCCGATATATTAGGGCTTAACTTTCCTCCTCTCGGATATCTAAGCTTCCAGCGATGTGACATAAGTTTTAAGAAAACTCGATCTCCTACCCTAAACTCCAGATCCCTTCTTCAATTGTTGGTATAGCTCTTTTGTCCATTTTTAGCTGTCCGAAGCCGATCTTGAATTATCCTAACTTATTTCTACATCTCCTCTAACTCTAGCATCAAGTTTTTTTTGCCTCCAATGGGATTGAACCCTGACTTCATCCCAGTAAGGGTGTTCTGCTTCTCCTACCATAAAATGCTTCAAATGGTGCCATTCCTATCAAAGAATGGTAGCTATTATTATAAGCAAACTTAGCACAAGCAAGGTTGTCAACCCACTTATTCCCAAGGTCCAAGGCACAAGCTCTTAGCATATCCTCTAGGGTTTGAATTGTTCTTTCAAACTGTCCATCGATTTGGGGGTGTGCTGAGGTGCTATAACTTAGGTTAGTCCCTATAGCTGCCTGGAACTTGGGCCAAAATCTTGAGGTAAACCTTGGGTCTCTATGGGATACAATATCAACGGGCACCCCATAAATCTCATCCACATAAATCTGCGCCAACTTGTCCAAAGGGTATGTCATATTAATGGCAATAAAATGAGCCATTTTTGTTAAAAGATCAACGATCGCCCAGATAGCATCTTTATACCCCTTGGTCTGGGCCAATCCTGTGACAAAGTCCATGGTCACATGATCCCATTTCCATTCGGGAACAGGTAGCGGTTGTAGTAGTCCTGCTGACTTTTGGTTTTCCGCCTTAACCCTTTGACATGTAAGACAGACTGCTATATACTCCACAATCTCTCTCTTCATTCCATTCCACCAATACTTTTGCTTTAAGTCTTTGTACATCTTATTTTTTCCAGGATGCGTTGAATACTTACTTCTGTGGGTTTCCTCTAGAATCTTACGCTTAAGTTCAGGGTCATTGGGTACACATAACCGATTCCCAGAGTACAAGCTCCCATCAGCTTCTAATGCCCGAAAGTCTTCCAATTTCTTAGCTTCCACACGATTTTTGAACTCCTGGAACTCCTTATTATTCTTTTGAGAGCTTTTAATATCCTGTTGTAGAGTGGATGCTAAACTAAGACTTGATATCTTTACTTTTCTACTCAATGCATCTGCCACCACATTCGCCTTTCCTGGATGATAGTTAATCGGGCATCGATATTCCTCCAGCAGTTCCATCCATCGGCGTTATCTCATGTTCAAGTCGTTTTGAAAAAACAGATACTTTAAGCTCTTATGATCAGTGAATATCCCATACTTAGCCCTATACAGGTAGTGTCGCCGCTTCTTAAGTGCAAATACGATGGCTGCTAACTCCAAATGGTGTGTTGGATAATTCCGTTCATGATCCTTCAACTTCCTCGAAATATATGCGACAACCTTCATGTCTTGCATCAACACAGCTCCTAGACCTTCTCCTGAAGCATCTGTATACAGTGAAAATTCCTTGTTCGGGTCGGGTAAGGTTAATACTGGTGCCGAAGTCAGTTGATTCTTCAATTCTTGAAAACTCCTTTCACACTTCTCCATCCATTCAAACTTCGTTGTTTTTCTAGTTAATTGTGTTAGAGGTCTAGCAATTCTAGAAAAGTCCTTTATGAATCTCCTGTAGTATCCCGCCATACTCAAGAAATTACGTACTTCAGTTGGTGTTTTGGGTTGCGCCCAATGGGTCACTGCTTCTACTTTTGCTGAATCTACCGAGATTCCTTTCTGGGTGATAACATGTCCTAGGAAAGTGACTTGACTCATCAAGAATTCACATTTACTAAACTTTGCATACAACTTATGCTCCTGTAGGGTTTGCAACACTTTTCGAAGATGTTGTTCATGAGCTTTAGGGTTGGATGAATGAACAAGTATATTCAACAAAAATCACCACAAACTTATCCAGGTAAGGACGAAAGATTCTATGCGTCAAGTCCATAAATGTTACAGGTGTACTAGTCAATCCAAACAGCATAACCACAAACTCATAATGCCCATATCGTGTATTGAAAGCCATCATCGGAATATCATTTTCTCTTATCTTGACTTGATAATACCCCAACATCCCGCTCCTCGGAGTTGGTCAAATAACTTATCAATAAGGGGTAGTGGGTATTTGTTCTTGACTGTCACTTTATTCAATCCTCTGTAATCTACACACATCCTAAGGGTTCCATCCTTCTTCTTTACAAACAACACTGGCGCACCCCAATGAGATGTACTTGGATGGAAAAATCCTTGCTGCAATAGTTCTTGTAGTTACTTTCTCAACTCTTTCAACTCCTCTTGTGCCATCCGATATGGAGTGTGAGATATTGGTTTAGCATCAAGTACCAATTCTATGCTGAACTCCACTTCACGATCTGGGGGTAGCGTCGTTAACTCCTCAAGAAAAATATCTATAAACTCCTTCACTATGGGTACTGTTTCTACTTTTACCTCTTCTTTGGGCCCATTGAGTAGATATGCTAAGTACCATTGACATCCTTTCCCCAGAAACTTTCTGGCTTTCATGCCAGACAAAAAGAGATTCCCCTTTTCGTTCGCTCCCCTTAGAACACTAGGATTGGCATACTCGGTCTGCTAAACTTAACCAACTTCTGTTGACAATCTACTTGGGCATAGTGTTTAGATAACCAGTCCATCCCAAGTATCACATCATATCTCTCTAATGGTAATGCAATCAAATCATCGAGTAAATTCATGCTCGCGACATATATGTCACAATCAAGGTACTTTACCTCAGTTATCTTACTTACGCACATAGGAGTGCTAACTATCAACTGATAATGCATGTTAACAGAAGGTATAGGAATATGTTTTATGAAATGCAAACTCACAAAAGAATGTGTAGCTCAAGGGTCAATAAGTACCCTTGCTGGTTGAGAAAAGATTTGAATCGTACCTTCAACTACATCGCTTCGGTGTCTACGGGCCGTCCATCTAATGTATAAACTTTAGCCTTCACTTGTGACTTATCATTCCTTCCTTCGGTGGCTCCTCTCATAATCGGGGGTCGGCCTGCTCTTCTGAACATCTCTGGAGGTACTTGTTGCATCTCAGGGCACTGGTCTCGAACATGCCTTGGTTTTCCACACCGATAACATAATCTTGACTTCTGATAACATATTTCAACCACATGTCCACTTTGTCCACAGTATGTACATACTCTATGGGCTCCTCAAGGGGTTAGGGTTGGTTGGCCTTCATTTCCTATCCTTTGCTCGCCACAGGATCTCTTGGAATCTCTAGGTTTCCATGGTCCTTGTTCAGGATGTTTATATGGGGTTGTCGCTGAACCAACGGTTGTTTTCCTCTGTATAACCGCTTGATCAGCCATCTCTGTCTGTGTGGTGGCTTGAACTGCAACCGTGAATCCCATCGGTGGCAAGAGAGCCAATGCCCATTGCAGTTCAACCCTTAACCTTTTTACAAATTGTCGTGTCTTGTTCGCATCAGTATCTATCAATCTAAAATAATACTTGGCCAACCTATTGAATTTTGCTGTATACTAGGCAACTGTCAGGTTACCCTGCCTTAATTGCTGAAACTCGTCCTCTTGTTGCTCACGAACCCAAAGAGCTATGTATTAATTTTTTAATTCTTCTTGAAAGTCGTTCCAGGTCCATAGTTGGTTTTTAAGTGTCCGAGCTTCAGAAGCTCTAAGCCACCAATCCTTTGCCATTCTACGAAGTCTAAAAGCTACGAACGTTACCCTCAGGACATCCTCATACTTAAGGGTATCATAAATATCATTCAGCTACATGAGGAACATTTCAGCTTTAATTTCTTGCTCAACTTCTCCATAGAACTCTGGGGGTCGAAACTTCAGAAATCGTTCTAGTGCTTCATCTGCTCCAGTGGCCGGTACTCGTTCGTTCCTCCTTGTGGCCATTGAAGCTTCTAACAATTCTGTCACTTTGATCATAAAATTCTCAATTACCTTGTGCGTGGCTTGTTTTAGATGAGGTGTGGCCTCCCTTATAGGTTCCAACTGTCTGTTTTGAGAACTTTAAGACACACCCTCACTGCATGATTGGAAGATCGTGAACCTGACATGTTTCTAAATAACCAGAAAGTTCCAACACTAATAAACCTCTAAGTTTGCAAATACTCTACAATAAGTAAACTCATCACAGACACTAACATCAATACGTACATATAAACATATATACATATATAACTCAAAATGAGGATTTTTAGTACAAGTAGTGCCAAAATATAGTCAGATCATCCTGGTCCTATCACCCAAAATATGTAACCAGGTTGATATACATGTCCGAAACCCGGGCTCATATCCGTGATCCTAAGTCTACAGTATCAAGTACCAACCAAAACACTACTCGCACCTATTCAAGTGACTAAATATACAAATCTACTTGTACTCTATCCAACATCTACTATGCCTGATGACACTGGCTACCAGAACATCCTGGCCGGGACTCCAGTTGGCATGAGCTCTATCTACAGAGTCTCTAGCAGTACTAAGGAACTGGGCGAGGAATCGCCTAAGTCAGTCGCGCTTGTAGATTAACTCAAGAATCTCTCTCTCCCGGGCTGCATGCGCCTCCTGAATCTGGTCTAACTCCATCTCTAACATAGCGGCCCTGACTGCCTCTTGTGTATTTGCCTGACAAGCCGTGTAAAATAAGGCGTCCATCCTAGAAATCTCTTCTCTCAACTTTACAATCTACTGACTAACGGCCTCAACCCACTGCTCACCTCACAGGCAATAACCACAGATATCATACTCCATGACTCCGCCCCAAAGTAATGACGGCAATGCTGGAAAGGAGGATACAAACTCCATAGGTAGAACAAGGGTAGGTGATGCTGCCATAGGAACTAGTCCCAATGGTGCCTACGCCCTCAACGTCCGCCGATGCCACTCCCTCTTCCTCGGGTACTATCTCTGCATCTGACTTGGCCTCACTGGGGTCTTCTTCTATCGATACCCCAAACTTTACTTCCTACGCTACCGCTCCCTCTATAGACTCACTATCTGAAAGGTCTATCACTTGGACCGGGTCCCTCTTTGGGACAATCTCCCTAAGGGAATATAATGATGATGACGTAGTCCTGCTGGGCCCTTTCACGAGCGTGCCCTCCCGGTATGTCTATCTATGAGAGTGGTGTACCATCTGATACCTACAAAACAGAATCTTAGGGTCAATACTAACCAATAAATCGTTTGTTTGACAGTAAAGTTTAAACAGTTGACACTTATAGCTTATCTAAAATCCTACAGTTCAACCTTAGTATCGAACCTAGATGCTTTGATACCACCTGTGATACCCCCAACCTCACCACTAGGTCGACTGCAGCTGAGTAAAGCATCTGCGTGCCTCTCGGCACTAAACTATAATTCCCAAAATAAAACACAACCCTGGAATAACACTTACAGGTATACACACAAAGTACGCAGCGGAAAACTTAAGTAAACTCGATACTACTAGGACGCTCAAAACACAAGATTTAAGAAAACTTCTCATGATCATTTTAATATAAAAATAAAAGTATCTTACATCATCAAAACCTCATGACAAAATAAAAGAAGAACTTTACAACCGACTTGAGTCTAAGAAAGACAAAAAACATATACACATGCCCTTCTGGAGAGATTTAGTCCAAAAACTCCCTGCCTAAAACTTCAGCGGCTTACTGGGCCCTTGATGGTCTAGAGTTAATTTGAGGAGAAAACATGAAATGGAAAAACATGAGCGCGAACACCCAGTGAGTCCACGTGTGTGTCCACTGTAATGATATCTTTAAAGCAATGATGATATAGTTTCATGAAAACAGTTTATGAAATGTTATAAGAAAATATATTTACTCATTTATTTTTTTTGTTACTTTAACAACACTGGTGCTTGATCCTACATAAGAGTTTCGAATGCAACTGGAAAGTCTAAGTGAATCAAGACATATCAGCGCAGCTTCTACACCTAAATTTAAAAGAACATATAATGTAACAGTAGGGCTCCACAGACAAAGTCCAAATCCCATAACAAGGTCATTGGAACTAAGTTCTGGCATCTCATAGTCAATACCAGCCAAACACCATACGAGCGCTTGGTTCTATAACAACCGCTTTCCTATATTACTGGCCAGACCAGGCTACAGATTCCTGGGGTACCTACTAAGACTGCCCTGAGGCCAACCTTAGTTTCAAGCCCCTCCTGGCTCTCCTGAAGGCGGCCGTTCCATTACAGAGCATGATGCGATGTCCACGTAAATACCGATTGGGCCATGCCCTCCAGGTACTACGCCACTCTTCAAGTGGATCCACCCTCAGAGTCAAAAACCCATCCACGTCACCAGAAGAGGCCCTAGTACGGGAGGACTAGCAACGTATAATGCAATCCGCTAATGCGTCCGTTCACTTGATTTTCACCAAACTTTAACCCTGGTCGGAATGAGGTTTTCATATGTATTTACAAACCGAAAGGCGATTTGCCCAGCCATTGGAACAGATTCAAGTCATAAGCATTACAGAGTAGCAAAAATCCTCATCTGCCAGTCACCACATACTTTTGCAAATTTCATAATCATGCAAATGTCATATCTATGTTCATTCATGTCAAAACATGTAACTTTTTGAACTAGAACATTTTCCAACATATAAACATTTCCAGAAAAATATCTGTGTAATACCAAATTCTTTTTTGCCACAATAATAGTTTATTTTAAAAGGAGAACATCTATATGGAGTACCGCTCCTATGCATTTTTTAAGGAACATGTAACACATTGTGGAGAACATCTCCAAAAACATGCTGAGTTATATCGTTCCAAAAGCAGCAAACATTTTATGATAGGTTCGGAAAACATATTTATATGTCTCGTAATATTTGAAATAACATAACAAAACGGAGTTTATGGACTCACCTGGATACAGATCTGGTGCTAAGATATTACAAAATAATAATACGAAAATACTTAATACTTGAATACCAATCAAATAGTCCTATTCCCTAAATAATATCAAGATCCTACAAAATGATCTTAGGATGTATATATACCTATATATACTTATAATAATTCTTTAAAAAGATCGAAAATGCCATACCCTTTAAAAAAATATGCTCTCCTAAGAGGCCATAATTAACTATATACCAAAAAATCCATTTAAAACATTTAAACCCTAAAAAACAAACCTATACTATATATATAACTTAACTAACTAAAGAAAAGAAAGAAGAAAGAAAAAAACATGCAAAAGACTAACCTTGCTTGAGACACTATTATGGCTGCCCAAAATAAAACTAAGGAAAGAAAGAAAAAGGCTTGCATGGCATACATATATATATATATATATATTTATATAGTGATAGCTTAAGGCGGTTGATGGTTGAAAAAAAAAAAGAAAAGAAAAGGAAGCAATTGTGGTGGTGGCAGGTGGACGCAGGAGGTGGCATACATTTCTTAATTGTGAAGTTTTATTTATTTATTTATTTATTTTGAAAAATCAAGTGCTTAAATTTCTAAAATACACACACCATGTATTAAAAGAAAATCCACTTAAAGGAATTTTTAAACTTTAAGAATAAAACCTCAATATAATAAAATTTTATTCTCATTCCTAAGTATCTCCAAAATACCACTAGGTGTCAAAAACACTATACTCCACCATATCAGATTCAAACTCTACTTTCGAAACACTCGTAATTTTTAAAGCCACGCTAGCTGCTTAATGGGTAGGGCGTTACATTGAGTATGGATGGAAAGAAGAAAGCAGAGTTTGTTAAAGTTATTCATTACAAAGTCCATGAAGCTATCAAAGCTAACAACAAGAAGCTTGTAGCTAAGAGGACTGTTGGAACGAAACAAGTAGTCTTTGAACCCGGCGATTGGGTTTGGTTTCACCTTAGAAAAGAGTGATTTCCTTCTAAACAAAAGTCTAAGCTTGATGCCTGTGGCAATGGCCCTTTTTAAGTTTTTGAGCGCATTAGTGAAAATGTTCATAAAAATGATCTTCTGGGTGAATATAATGCTAGTGCTACCTTTAACGTTTTTTATTTATCTTTATTTGATGTAGGTGAAGATTTGAGGATGAATTATTTTAAATGAGGGGTGGATGATATGAACCGGAATGATCAAGAAGCTAAGGACTCCTTTTAAGGACCAATCACTAGAGCAACGGTAAGAAAGATCAGGGATTATGATGATGGCTTGGCCAAAGGAATGGTTGCATTTTTTGAAGAACCAATGAAGAATGGATTAAAGAGAAAGAATGAAGACACTGAAAATGGTGGTAAACCTTCTAAGTTGTTCATGATTTATACCATAAGCAAGGAGCAATCAATGGGGCAAGTTGGAGGAGCAAAAGACGGGAAGCTGAAAATAGGATATACCATTGACGTAGGCCCCGTATCTATTGTCCACAGTAGGTTTCATGATAAAAGTTGGCTGAATGCTCAACGGGCTATCGCTAATAGTAGGGTATCCTACCATCGATGGTAGAGGTACTGAATTAAGCAAATGCGTTGTTTAGGACAGGATTTAATGTTTTTATTCTATTTAAAGCTTTTAACTAAGGTCTTAAATGGTCTTTTAGTGACCTAAGACCATGGTAAAAGTAGTGTTAACTCCTAAACATTATAAATATCTCATTATAGCCTATTTCGTACTATTATTATATATGAAATTGAGAGTGTTTGAATTAGGGTTCTTGAGTTCTTCAAGCCTTTTTCTAACTTCTATCTAAGGTTTGATCATCCGTCAGCAGTGACGAGAATCAATGTGTCAATAGTCGGGTTTCTACAGCTGAACTTAGCCTTAGGATATATAAGCAAACAAGGGTGCAGGGGGTCGGTAGTGATAGTTGTGTACGATTGCGATGTTCGAAGTGGCTGTACTAAACGGAGCAGGACCTTCACCATGACTTCTTCGCTTCCATTATTGAAAGGACCATGCTTTCTTCTTTGCGAACCAAGGCGAGCAGCAAAGTGAACGGAGTAACTGACTAATCATAATACTTACTCTTTGATATTTACAATCTTGAAACTGTCAAAGAACTAGGTCTTATCCATAAGAGTCTAATTAATTATTGGGTAATCAGTCTCAATGTTGAATTGGCTTATGAAGAAAAGATTGTTCATCATGGATTCAAGAGGTCTTTAAATTTGCTAAAGGTTGCTTGAAGATGATGGATTATCAAGTCCTCTTAAAGGCAAGTATCCTTCGGGTGAAGAATTGAAGATTTGATCCATCGTATATCAAACTTCATATTACTACTAGTTTCTTTTTGGGGTTATGTCCTACATACAACAACTCACATTCTAAACTTGGTACCTTCCAAGTCAGTACCTCTGACACTCTATATATAAGATGCAGACTTCATGAAACCCCAATCTAAGCCACCTCAAAATATGCAGTTATCATGCATACATACTGACTAGAGGAATAAATTAAACCATGATCAGAATTCTGCTACATTGTTAGGTATACAAAAGCTACTTTATAGAACTAGTTACTTTTATCATCCAATAAACAAGCCCTGTTTGTTAGCACTAATACCAAATACTAGGAAGATGATCAAAAATTGTCTGGTAAATGTTTTAAAGAATCGAAACAAGTGGATTCTGAATTATGCAAATCTAACTTTCAAACTTCTCACTCGATCGAAGTATGGAATGATATTATTATTTGTATGATAACCCTATCGAGCTATATCGTAGTGGAAGGGTTCTTGTGCTCCATAAATAAGGATTGGGAAGTCTTTGAAGCTTATCTCAGACCACAAGGAAAAATATCCCACTAGAAACGATAAACTAGTCAAAGATATTGATGCTGATAAATGGCAAGAGGCTATGGAAGCCGAAATAGATTCAATGTATTTTAATCAAGTATAGGATTTTGTTCCAACACCCGAACGGATCAAACCTATAATGATATGAATTCCTCTAATCTTCTTTGGAGTCCATCCTTTGTCGAAGATTCTTCTAACTTCGTGAGGACCTTTGAAGGTTTGAAATGGGTAAACTTGGAAGGAAACAAAGGAAAAATTGCAGTAAAACAAAGAAAACAAAATTTTTTATCTAGAAGAGGAATGAACAAGACTTATAATAAACTTTCACCTATCCCTTATTCATAAGGAAACACTTAATCCCTAACAATACTAAAAAGAGACTTAACACATTTAGGGAATATAGGATTTGGGGAGAACAAGAACTCTTGAATTCAATTCAAGGATTAACTTGCCTAAATTACAAATGGAACATCTAGAATACAAGGAAGAAGAAGAAACTCTAGAACCCTAGTTTTCTCTCTCAAATAGTTTAATATTTCATTCAGTGTTCTTCAAAATAGTTGAAAGTAAGTATATAGAGGTCCCTTGGTGATTAACACTAAGTCCTAGCTATTAATTTACCAGATTACTTTATAAGAAAGAGATTTGTTGACAAATATTTCAACAGATGGAACTCGTATATATCACTTGCCTTTCGAGAAATTAACATATCTAGATATATATTATTTATTACGGTCTCATTCTTCCTTGGAAAAGAAATATATTAATAGTCTTCTTCTTCATCTTTCGGATAGAAGAGGAGATCTGTGAAATTATGAATCTGACCTAAGAAATCCGATAATCGTTGTTTGATTATATAATAAGATATATACTAAAGTATTTGCTTTGAATTTGTGAGATCTTATTATAATCTCATTTTGAGTTTTGGTATTGTCTTATTGACATTTTCTGAAGAAATTCGGGACTTACAATTTCTTCTATTGAGGCCTTGAGATGTAATCAACTTCCCATTAAAGTGGCACCACAGGAAGAAATTATGATAAAAGGAAAGAAACTGTGTTCAAAGAGAAAGAGCATTAGGGATAAGTTCCCTGATGACGTGGTGCAACCAGGGTCACAAAAAAAGTGATTTCTCCTAATGTGAAGGAGAAAGATGATAAGGGAGAAAGTCAGGTCAGGTTAGGTCAAGTCCGAGAACGGCGAGCAACGTTCGAAAAATGGCCCTCAGCAACGGGGGCCTCAAGAAAAACACAGAAGACTCATTTTCTCTCTCACCTTTCGACTCTCTCTCTCTCTCCTACCCAATCCAAGCAGCGGCGAACCCAGAAAGCTGCGTCGAGGCACCGGTCACGCATAATGGTTATGGTGGACCAAAAAAACAGAAACGGGAAAAAGAGAAGGGAGAGCAACAGTCGTGCTATAGCACAGCAGAAAAGGCAGAAAGTCAAGTGAAGAAGAAAAGAAGAAAGGCTACGCTGTGGGGTATCAGCCAAAGAGACGAGAAAGAGAAGTTATATAGTGGTCACAAGTCACCATGGGCGGGTCAGGTATGCCCAGCCCGGCCTGGCATCTCTTTGACCAAGTCTAACAGCCCAGTCTTCTTATGAGGCCCACCAATTAACACATCATTGGGATTTAAAATTATGGGCTGAAAAATGAAAATAGTGTGAAATAATTATAAGCCCAAAAAGCCTACAATCAAAACTCTAACCAACAACATCACATAAACAAGATAAAGAGAAATTATGAGAATATCTAACCTACTGTGGTTGGTGAGTTTTTATCATCAGAAGATAAATGATTAACTATCATATTCCAGTTTTGAGAAGACAAGAAAATAATATGAGAAGTTAGCAAGGAATATTGCAAAGTAATTATCTGCATTTATAAAAGAAATTAGAAAAGAAAGTTTCATCTTAAATTAAATAGGTTTGTTGAGAAAAGAACCATCTAATCTTGGTGTTAATTGCTCAAATCTGGGATATATTATTCCCTTACTCCCTCCTTTAGGAAACCCAAAAAATTTGGGCTAGCTTTTTTTTCCAGAGATGGTGGAGGCGTGGTAGTAGGAGCGGCGGCGCCAGACTACTGGAGGTAGAGATAAAAGTTAGATTCGGAGCCTAATACGAGCTCTTCTATCAACAATCAATGTTGAAAATGAGGGAAGTAGAGACAAAGTTATAGAAGGATTTAAGGAGGAAAGGGTTGATTGTGGAAGGAAATATCAGAGGAAAAGAAAAAGAAATGAGAAAGGAATTGGGAGAAAATAAAAGATAAAAGGAAAATATACAGGATTCGATCCCTGAGTCAGCAGAAATATATGCAAAGGCAAGAACTTAGATGGAGGGCTGAGATTAAAGTTTTATTTATACTGTCACCAAGTACTCGATCTTGTAATGCATTCTAAATTAACTAGTCATCTGATTAGGTTAGTTAGTTAACTGAACTTTCTCTTTCTTCTTCCTTTTACTTGTATATAAACATTTCCTGTACAGTTTTTCTATTAAGAAAAAATTGCAGAAAATTTCTTAACTTCTCTCTCTCTCAGTTTTCATTCTCTAAAAATATAAACCCTAGGTTTATAAATTTTCTTGGTATCAGAGCAAAACAAGCTGCTATTTTAGTTCCAGTTATACAGAAATGTTCACGGATGTTTCTTTAAGAAAATCTATGGTTTGAAACTGATTTGGGACATTCCTTGGTTAGTGCGATTTCATCATCAATTTGTTTGTTATTGATGTTTTTCTCTGGTTAGTTTCTTGATTGATACATGTGATAAAGTTATTCTGATTCTCTTTTTGTTAATGTTAGTGATTGCATGAGTAATATCTTTGATTTCTTTTTTGGTTGAGTTTTGTTGTAAGAAATCGGAAACATCATCGCTAATCTAGATTGGAACATCACCCATTCTATGTGCATCCTAGTGAGAGTCCTAATCAAATGTTAGCTGATGAACTTTTGAATGGGGAAAATTATCATACATGGAGTAGGGAAGTAAAAGGATCATTAAGTTCAAAACAAAAGCTATATTTTATTCTAGATAATACTTGAATTTTGAAGCCAAAGATTGGTGATAGATTGTTTGATGCTTGGGGACAATCTAATGATATAGTGACATGGTTGGTGAAATCAATAAATGCAACTAATAAAGCAAAGTGTGCTTTGGATGAGCTTTGCTAGGGAAATTTGGGCAGATTTACAACAAAGGTATGACAGAGGAGATGTTTATAGGCTCTCTGACTTATTAGAAGTTTTTCGTTCACAAAAGAACAAGGTAGTTTAAGCATGGATAAATACCACACCACACTTAAAATTCTTTGGGATGAGATATTGATGCTTAGACCAATACCTATATGCACTTGTCAACCAGAACCTGCTTGTACTTGTGAAGTACTTATGAAGATGAGGGAGAATGTATGTTCAGAACAAGTCCTAAAGTTTGTCAAAGGACTCAATGACAATTTTGAATCAGTAAAGTCAATGGTGTTTATGAAAGTACCTTTACCTGATATGAATTCTGTTTTTAATATGGCTATAAACCATGAAAGGCAACAGTCTTGTGGGAATAGTCAATTAGTTCCACAAGTGATGTATGCAAAAGGGGATGATCGTCAAGCAATTCTATCTGCAAATTTCAATCAAAGTAGTGATGCTTCCATAACTATGGCTCAAGAAAATGCTGTCAATTTTCAGTCACATACAGGAACAAACAAGTTGAACAATCAAAAGAAGATGTTCCATTGCAGTTTCTGTAATAACAGTGGACATATAGTTGAAAGGTGTAACAAAAAACATGGATATCCTCCTAATTACAAGTATATAAGGAAGAGTGGTGGAAATTATGGGAATGCAGGTAATTGTTATAACCAGATGACTAGTAGTGTTTCTCATTCTTTAGCTGGAAGTGTGACTACTGGAAGTAATGTTGCAAATGGGGGTTTACCAGTTATATTTGGAAATCAGAATCCTTGTAACCAGAATACTAGTATGAATCAGCTTTCAAATGCGAATTTCACAAATAAACAATATGAGAAGTTGATGTACTTAATCAACAACACCCATATCAATGCAAATGTTGGTGCTTCTATAGCATTAGTGAATACATCTAAAAGTCTGGTGAACCAAAGTATGGGTTTTCCACATGCTTCTCATGGTGTGACAGGTAAATCAAAACATCTTTCATCTAAAGTTTGGATTTTAGATGAAGGGGTAACTGATCATATTACTTGTTCTACTGCTTACTTTACTTCTTATATTCTTATTGTGAATGTTCTTGTCGAACTTCTCACTGGAGCAACTGTTCCAGCAACCCATAGATGCATATACAACTTAATTCTTCCTTGATCCTAAAAGATATACGATATGTTCTTTCTCATTGAATATTGTTTCCTTAACTAAATTAACTTTACCAAGTTCTTGTATAGTGATTAGTGACTATGCCACTTGTGTAATCCAGGATCCTGCCTCCAAAAAGAAGATTGGATCTACTAGACGTTACAATGATCTATATGTCTTGGATTGCAGTCTTGCTACTGTCACTCTTTCTGATCAACCTAGTGTTTCTTCTATTTCTTCTTTTCCAGTTGGTAATACTAATTATGTTGATGGTATTGATTACATTTAGTTTGATTTTCAAGAAGTGCCAAAACTATTATGGAATAATATACTAGGTCATCTTTCCCTTCCAAGGCTTCATTTGTTAAACAAGAAAAATTTTAATATTATAGTTGATAAAAGTTGCTCTTGCTCTGTTTGTCCTTTAGCTAAGCAACAAGATCTTCTTTTCCTATTCATCTTTCTGATTCTCAGCATTTTTGATATATAGAGTCCTAGTAGAATTTCAACCATTAATGGTGAGAGATATTTTCTTTCCATAGTAGATGATTACTGTAAATATACATGGTTATTTCTTTTGAAAGACAAAAGGTTATGCTAGAATTCAGTTATAACATTTTTGTTCTTATATAGAGACAAAATTTGACAAGAAAATTAAAACTGTTAGGACTGATAATGGATTGGAATTTTATATGCCTGTTTTCTTTGCTTCCAAAGGCATAATTCATCAAACAAGTTGTCCTTATACACCACAAAAGAATGGTGTAGTTGAAAGGAAACATCAATATATCCTCAATGTTCGTAGAGCTTTAAAATTTCAATCTCATATCCCTCTATCATATTGGGGTTACTATGTCCTTCATGTTGTTATGTTGATCAAAATTACACCTTCTCGTAATTTGCACCATAAATCTCCTTATGAACTCTTACATTCTCATGCTCCATCTTATGTATCGTTAAGAGTTTTTGGTTGCCTAGCCTATGCCTGTACTGTATATCACAGTAGATCTAAATTTGATCCTAGAGGCAAACAATGCATTTCTCTAGAACACTCTTCTGTATCTAAAGGTTACATCCTTCTAGATATTTTTACTCACCAATTATTTGTTTCAAGAGATGTTCTTTTCCTTGAATACATTTTTCCTTTCAAACAATCTGCTCTTACTAGCTTGCATTCAAAATCTTTGGGTTCTAACCAGTCTTTTTCTTCTTTAGCTTTTGATCCCATTTATGATTCAGTAGATCCTTCTATTTCTTCAAATCATGTTACATAAGTTGCTGATTCACATACTTCAGAAGATTCACCTTGTCTATTGCTTCTTTACCTATACCCTCTTCTGATCCCAATCCTTCTATTGATCTTAGAAGATCCACTAGACATAAGAAATTGCCATCCTATCTAAAGGATTATGATTGTGTTTTATCATCTGCTACTTCTCCTTATTCTGTTGCTTCAGTTCTCTCTTATGATCATTTGTCTCCTTCTCATAAATCCTTTGTTTTAAATGTTGGTTTACTTGATGAACCCCAAAACTATACTGAGGCTGTGAAATTTTTTTAGTGTACGAATGCTATGCATTTGGAGCTGGATGTTTTGGAATCTAGTGCTACTTAGTCTATAGTTCCTTTGCCTAAACATAAACATCCTATAGGATGCAAATGGGTTTATAAAGTGAAGTACAGGTCTGATGGTTCAGTTGAAAGGCATAAAGCTAGATTGGTCGCTAAAGGATGCACTCAACAGTTTGGCATTGATTATCTTGAAACCTTTAGTCCTCTTATGAAAATAACTACCATTAGATTTATTCTAGCTATTGCAACTGCTAGGGGATGGAGTGTTCATCAGTTGGATATTAACAATGCCTTTTTACATGAAGAATTGTTTGAAGAGGTCTGTATGCAACCTTTCCTGGCTATCAAATTCCAGCAAGCCATGTTTGCAAATTAAATAGATCTTTATATGGTTTGAAGCAAGTTTTTAGTAAAAGAATGCTAAATTGACTCATACCTTGTTGTCTATGGGATTTCATCAAAGTTGGCATGATTATAGCATCTTTGTTAAGGATCAATTGGTTCTTTGCTTCTGTTGTTAGTATATTAGGATGATATATTGGTAACTAGTTCAAATTAGGATAATATTGCAGCAGTTAAACAATCTTTGCATGGCTTGTTCAAGATCAAAGATCTTGGTGAGGCCAGGTATTTTTTGGGTATGGAGATTACTAGAGATGAAAAAGGCATCACGTTCACACGAATAAAATATGTTGTTCATCTTTTGAAAGATACCAGTTTTCTGCTTTGCAAACGAGCTGCAACACCTTTGGAAACAACAGTAAAGTTAAGTAATGGTGATTCAGAACTATTAGCAGACAATTCTGAGTATAGAAGTGTAATTGGAAAATTGTTGTATCTCACTATTACTAGGCCTGATTTGAGTTATGTTGTTCAATAGCTTTCAAAATTTCTTGATAAGCCAACTGTGTTTCATTGGAGAGCTTCTCACAATTTGAGATATATTAAGACTGCTCCTGGACGGGGATTGTTGTTTAAAGCAAATAATGATGTTCACCTTGCTGCTTACTGTGATTCAGATTGGGCAGGTTGTGAAGAAACTAGGAGATCTGTTGACAGAGTTTTGCATATTTCTAGATTCTTTATTGGTGTCTTGGAGATCAAAGACACAAACAATAGCTTCTAAAAGTTCAGCAGAAGTGAGTATAGACAATGATAGTGGCCACTTGTGAATTGCAATGGATGCTCTATATTTTGAGAAATTTATATATTTTTCAACAAGTTGCCACTCTTTTCTATGATTCTATAAGTGCTCTTTATATAACTGAAAATCTTGTCTTTCAGAATAGGACAAAACATATAGAATTGGATTGCCACATTGTTAGGAACAGGTATTTGGCAAGGATTGTGAAGCCTTTGGGCATTTCTTCACAAAAACAATTGACAGATGCTTTTACTAAGCCACTTGCTGTAGTTTGTTTTAGAACTTTGATAGAGCAATTGGGATTGATCAATGTTTATGGAGTGTCAGCTTGTGAGAGAGAGCTAAAGATGAAGGAAGTAGAGACAAGTTATAGAAGGATTCAAGGAGGAAACGATTGATTATGGAAACAAATATCAGAGGAAAAGAAAAAGAGATGGGAAAGGAATTGAAAGAAAATAAAAGAGAAAAGGAAGATATACGAGATTTGATCCCCGAGTCAGCAGAAAAATATCCAAAGGCAAAAACTTAGATGGAAGGCTGAGATTAAAGTTTCATTTATAGAGTCATCAAATGCTCATTTGTGTAGTGCCTTCTAAATTCCTTCTAAATTAATTAGTCATCTGATTAGTTTAATTAGTTAAGTGATCTTTTTCTTTCTTCTTCCTTTTACTTACTTGGATATAAACATTTCCAATTTTTCTATTAAGAAAAGATTGCAGAAAATTTCTTAACTTCTCTCTCTCTCTCTCTCTCTCTCTCTCTCTCTCTCTCTCTCTCTCTCTCTCTCGATTTTCATTCTCTGAAAATATTTACCCTAGGTTTATAAATTCTTCAATCGATGATTCAGATGGAGGCAAAACAAAAGCTCAGTGTTGGAGCTTAGTCGCTGCATCAAAAAAAGGAAGTGGCGCAAGGAGCTGAATCGATGATGGATCTTTGCTTTTCCCACTGAAAATTCTCTCGATAGGCACAAGGCAGGATCGAGATACTCCACCGGAAATTTCCCGTTCAATATCAGAGATGAAATTAAAAATTTTGAGAGAGAATAGAGACTCGATATGAAACCTGGGAAGCCTAGAACAAGCTTCAAACTCTGGTCTTAGTTTACTTGAGGATATTTCCCAATAATTTCTATTTCCCGATCATATTGCTTGTAGTGGTGGTGGAAAACTGATGTGAGAAAAAAAAGAAAAATGGATGAATTCACAGCTCCCAATCATGAATATGTTAGATCTTTGGACTTAATTCATGTGCACACGCATTTGTGTAGCATTTGGATATGTAGACGTACATGTGTTGCTTAATTTAATTGTGTTTGTTATTATATATATTTTGGGACCTAGTTAAGGTAATCTATATTTATGTAGGTGGTCTGTCATCTTAATAAAAGTGTGGAGTCTCTTTATAAATATGTAGAAATCTAGGGGTTGTATTGCAAAACTATGATGGGTTGTTTAGCATATACTTCTATATATTAGGGTTATGGTCTTTGATTGCACGTATGCGTTAGATTATTAGCCTCCCATCTAAAAAGTTCCCATCTCCTTGAGGAAAACGACTGCGCACATAACAATTCGAAAAACTAAACCCAACCTCCAATATTTCAATTGTCATGGATCAAGGTACATGTTTCGATTATTTATTCCAAATAATCTATTGAGTAAGGTTTAATTCTTGGAATTTATTTGTTTTAATCTCCCTTTAAGTTCTATTAATGGTATCAGAGTATTCTTGCATCAAAGATTGTTTGTATTCTTGATTTATGTTTTCTCGCAAATCATTTTTTAAGAAAGAAAAATATTTGCCGATCCAATTTTGTTCCGTTCTTGCATTAGTTTGGACTATTTTTTTGGATAGATTTTCCTCAGTATTCGAAGTTGGTGGGTTTGGTTTATGGATCACGATCTGTGATTTAATTTAGTTTCTAAAAGAAGAGAAAAGGACAACCGCTTTTAAGTTGTTTGTTACATTTTGGTTTTTTTTTTTAATGTGCATGTTTTCATATCTATGTTTTGTGGTGGATTAAGCTTTGAAAGCCATTGACAGAGGATAGTAGCTTTGTACATCAGATTGGGTCATTTCTTATTGTTCTCCATGTTCGTATATCTCTATATGCATATGAATCCATGTTTGATTATTATATATTATATTATATTATTTTTGAATCAATTTGAATGATTTATGATTTCTGCTCTGCAACTTTGTTATGTTGAACTTTTTTGTTTCGAAACATCGACTTGATGATTGTATTAAAAAAATTACTTTATATGTCGATATATATATATATATATATATGATTATTTACATATTACATGTGGTTCTTGTATGGGTCATAATTTACTCATTAATCCTAAATTTTGATACATACAAAATATAAAATAGTATGTAACTAAAGTTTTTCTATCAATAACAACTTAAGTTGCTCTAACGAGCATATCTCGTAGCTATTGATTGGTGGAAGTGGCATCCTACCAAAGTAGGATCTCCTATGAAAATCTTTCGATAATGAACTAGTTAGATGTCATGTTTTGTATTTCTTATACGGGTAGCAATCGGCCTAAAGGAAGATTGTTATTCTAAGGCTGAGAGTTACGAACACTTGTGATGATAAACATGTAATATTTATTAAGTATCTAGAGTAAGTGTTAAGTCGGCCCAAAAGAAGGCTTGATGCTTGCTTGAATTATACTATTAGTGCTTGATTACTATATCAAGAAAATCACTAGCACGTTAACTATTTCTCCAAAGACTAGACTTACTGTTGCACCGATATTCTTATGATAGGATGTTGTTATGAAAATAGTCTATAAGTTGTTAAAACATATATATATATATATATGAGTGTTTATTTTTGTTATATTATGTTTTCTGTTACAGTTATTGGTATCTCTGTTGCTCAATTATCTACTAATTTGAGTAATATTTTGCCATGAAATGGTACCAACTTTAAAGCTTGGAAAGATAAGTTGCAATTTATCTGTGGTTTTTTGCATCTGGACTTGGCCATTAGGAAGCCACGGCTAGCTGAGCTTACGGATACTAGTACCTTTGAACAACAGAGGGAAATGGCTCAGTGGGAACGGTCAAATAGGTTAAGTCTGATGATCATGAAGACTACAATTCCAGAGACTTTTCTTGCTAACATGATAGGTGAGAGTAATGCAGTTAAGTTTCTTGAACAGTTGGAACAACTTTATAAAAAGCGAAAAGGCACAGATTATTACCCAACTGCACAAACTCACTGCCATAACGTACAATGGTTGGGGAAACATTAGGGAATACATTCTCGAGATGTCTCATATTATATCAAAACTTAAGACACTGAAGTTGAATCTTCTATATGATCTACTAGTGTACCTTGTTTTGATGTCTCTCCCTCCTCAATTTGGCTAGTTTGAGGTGAGTTACAACTACCAAAAGGATAAATGGACAGTCAATGAACTCATCTCATATTTACTGCAGGAGGAAGAAAGAATGAGGCACCATAAAGTTGAGAGTGTTAATCTCACTTTCTCAAAAGATAATAAGAAAAGAAAGGGCAAAATGACTGTGGATACATCGGCAAAGAAAAAACAGAAGGATTTCGAAAGACATAAAGTGTTTTTTTTGCAAGGATCCCTCTCTTGTTAAGAAAGAATGCCCCAAGTATCACGCATGGCGCGTGAAGAAAGGTATGCCTCTAATTTGTTTGTTCAGAAGTTAATTTAGTTTTGGTGCCAAGATATACTTGGTGGTTATACTCTGCTGCCACTACTCAAATAAATATATCTATGCAGGGTTGCCAAAGTTATTGCCAACCAAGGGATGATGAAAGATTCATCTATAAGGGAGATGGCAGTACGTCAGAAGTTCAAGCTATAGGCATATTTAAATTATCATTAAAGACTGGTTTATTTCTAAAATTAAAAGAGACATTCGTTGTACCGTCATTTAGATGGAATTTAATTTCTATTCCTATTTTGGACAAAGAAGATTTTTTTTTTCATTTGGTAATAAACAAGGTATCTATTTTGATTCTAAAATTGTTATGAACTAGTTTTTTATATCCTTCTGATAATTTATATGAGCTTGAGACTACTTCTTTTAATGTATCCTTGCATGTAAGTACACGTGGTACCAAACGAAAATTAACTAATGAGAACTCCTATACATTATGGCACAAAAGATTATGTTAGATCTCCAAAAGGAGAATTGATAGACTTATATCTAAAGGAATTCTTGACACGCTTGACACTTCGGAGAATACAATATATGTCAAGTGTATTAAAGGTAAATTAACAGGCAAGAAAAAAGTAGGTGCTGAGAGAGCTAAAGACGTCTTAGAACTAGTACATACAGATATATGTGAACCATACTCTGTGGCTTCTTGGAATGGTCAACAATACTTTATAACGTTCATAAACGATTACTCTCGTTACGGTTACCTATCCTTGATACATGAGAAATCAAAGGTCTTGGATATGTTCAAAGCAATTAAAGCTGAAGTTGAAAATTAACTAGGCAAAAGGATTAAATGCATCAAATCTGACCGTGGAGGTGAATATTACGGCAAAAATGATAGTTCAGGTGAACAACGTCCAAGGCCATTCGCCAAATTTCTAGAAGATTGTAGGATTGTCCCTCAATATACTATGTCAGGGTCACCTAGCATGAATGGAGTTGCTGAGAGACGAAATAGTGGTAAGAAGTATGATTGATCATACTAATTTACCAGAATCACTCTGGGGGATGTACTTAAAACTGCAGTCTATATACTTATAGAGTTCCAACTAAAGTAACAACAAAAACCCCATATGTGTTGTGGACAGGTAAGAAACCTGTCTTATGACATTTAATGGTATAGAAGTGTCCAGCTGAGGCAAGACCTTATAGACCTAATGAGAAGAAATTGGACAAAAGAACAATTAGTTACTATTTTGTTGGATACTCTAAATAGTCACGGGGTTACAAGTTTTATAATTCCCAAAATAAAATATTTTTTGAGGCGGGAAATGTCTGGTTCTTTGAGGATAATGAGATTGGGAGGGAAGATAAGGCAAGAAACTATGTTTTTGATGAGAACTCTTTTCTCGTTCCTAGTGTTGTTCTTGAACATGTGCAGGTTCTTGTACCTAATCTCGTTCAAGAATAAAATTCTGTACAAGACACTGTTGTGATTCCTTATAATATAGATCAACAAGCTCTGCCTGAAATTGATCATCCAATTCCTCCTCAACCAATTGTTCTTGTGGAGCAACCTCAAGAACTAGTGCCCTTAAGAAGATCCAATCGAGAAAGAAGAAATGCAATTTCAGATGACTATGTTGTGTATCTTAATATGCATATGGAAAACATTGACTCGGCAGAAGATGATCCAATCACCTTTTGTCAAGCCATTGAAAGCTCGAATGCTCATAAATGGATAGATGCCATGGGTGAAGAAATTCAATCCATGAAAGACAATGAAGTGTGGGATCTCGTTCCTTTACCTGAATGTGTGAAACCATTGGTTGTAAATGGGTTTTTAAAACCAAAAGGGATTCACAAGGCAATATGGAGAGATATAAAGCGCGTCTAGTTGCTAAGGGATTCACTCAAAAGGAAGGCATGGTCTACAAAGAGACCTTCTCTCTTGTTTCTTTGAAAGACTCTTTTGGGATAATTATGGTACTAGTGGCACATTTTGATGAGACAATTTATATGGTACAACTTGAAGGTTTAGAATCCAAAAATTGTAAACAATTGGTTTGTAAGCTTAAGAAATCCATCTATGGGCTCAAGCAAGCCTCTCGTCAATGGTACTATAAATTTCACAATGTGATATTGTCTTTTGGTTTTGAGACAAATGTTATGAATGATTGTGTGTATCACAAGTTTTGTAAAAGTAAGTACATTTTTTTAATACTTTATGTGGATGACATTTTGCTTGCATATAATGATATAGGTTTAATGCATGAAACTAAGCGATTTGAGATGAAAGATTTTGGTGAAGCATCTTTTGTATTAGGAATCCATATCCATCAAGATTGTTCTCGAGGAATTCTTGGATTGTCACAAAAGGGATACATCGAGAAGGTATTACAACGATTTAGAATGCAAGATTATAAACTGCTTGATACTCCTGTGGCCAAAGGAGATAAGTTTCATCTCAAATAGTGTCCTAATAATGACTTTGTATCCAAGAAAATGGAAGGTATTCCTTATGCTTCAGTGTTTGGAAGACCTTGCATTCATAGTTGGTATGCTGGGCAGATATTTGAGTAATTCGGATCCTGCACATTGGATAACAGGGAAGCGGGTCATGAGGTATTTGCAGAAAATAAAACATTACATGCTCACTTCTAGAAAGTCGGACAAACTTGAGATTGTTGGGAATTTAGATTCCAACTTAGGTGGATGTCAAGATAGCATGAGACCTACATCAGGATATATTTTTCTGCTATCTGAAAGGGTAGTATCTTGGAAAAGTGTTAAACAGACACTCATTGCTTTTTCAACTATGGAGGCAGAATTTTAGCATGTTTTGAGGCATTAAATCAAGCTACATTGCTGCGTAATTTCATTACAAGACTGCGTGTGGTAGACAATGTTGAGAGACCACTTAAATTATATTGTGATAACAAAGTTGCAGTCTACTATTCTAACAATAATAGGAGCTCAACAAAATCTAAGTATATAGGCCTCAAGTTTCTAGTTGTAAAAGAACTAGTTCAGAATGGTATAATTACTATTGAGCTTATTGGGTCAGGCTCCATGCTTGCAGATCCGCTAACTAAAGCATTGACTCCGAAGGTCTTTATAGAACATACTACCCTTATGGGTGTTGTATCTTTAGATGGTGTCTAAGTTTAGTGGGAGTCTGTATATATATATATATTTATGCTCATACCTTATTTATTATTATTAATATGACAGTAATTTTCTACCATTTGCTCATTGAGACTATGTTGTTGAGTTGTTTATCTCCTATTTATATGTAAGTGATCTCAATTTTATTGGACCAGTTGGAAAAAGGCATACATAGATTACATTCACATGTAATTTCCATGCTACACTTCCACACTCAACTTAGGTCGTTTAGTTGAATTAATGCATGTGACTGATAATGGGTTTAACTGTTCTTTAAATGTAGGGAAAGTCCCTCTGATCCATGCATTATTAAAATTAATGGACAGAATTGGTTTAAGCTGACAAATTAAATTGTGCTAGCTACTACAGTGACAATCACGTAATTGTTTTGACGAATGCATACATAAATATTAGTCCAAGTGGGAGATTGTTAAATCTTTGGACTTAATTTATGTGCATACGTACTTGTATAGCATTTGGATATGTAGACGTACATGTATTGATTAATTTAATTGTGTTTGTTATTATATATATTTTGAGACCCAATTAAGATAATCTATATTTATGCAGGTTTGTCATCTTAATATAAATATGAGGTCTCTTTATATATGTGTAGAAACCTAGAGGTTGTATTGCAAAACTATGATGGGCTATTTAGCATATACATCCATATATTAGGGTTATGGTCCACGATTCCACATATGCTTTAGATTATTAGCCTTCTCTAAAAAGTCTCCATCTCTTTGAGAAAAATAGCTACGTACGTAACAATTCGAAGAACCAAACCTGACCTCTAATCTTTCAATTGTCGTGGATTAAGATACACGTTTCGATTCTTTATTACAAATAATTTATTAAGTAAGGTTTAATTTTTAGGATTTATTTATTTTAATAAGTTCTATCAGAATAGAGAAAGCTCTGCTATGAGTTGGCACACAAAGGTAAAAAAGAAAAGAATGAATGGTAGGGGTAGAAGTGGATTTTTTATTTGCAAGCTTTTATCAAGCTTCTATCAATTATAATGGTACGAACTTGAGGATTCAAGTGCTTAGCACTTTTGATTATGTTTCCCGAAAATGGGAAGTTATTCCCGAAAACTGGAATCCCAATTAGATGTAGTAGTTCTGACGCAAGGAAAAAGAAGAAAATGGAGGAATTCTTCTCTAATAGTTGTGATGATTCTAAATGAAAATTAGCAAATGGGTCTGCTAAGCTAAGTTTCAATTGGAAGCTTAGTGGATTTGATGTTTCTAGAGGGTGGAAAGCGAATCCCAATACCAAGTAGGAAGAAGAAGAATTAGAATAACTGGATTACTCTAATAAAGCATCAGTTGGGGTGTGGTTGTGGTTGTGGGTGGTTAAAAATGGTGAGGTTAGCATCAGTTGGGGTGTGATTGTGGTTGTGGGTGGTTAAAAATGGTGAGCGCCATGGTTCCTGATCCTTTGTCATATTAATTTTACTAAGGTTCAAATTTACAATATGCTTAAGTTCGTAAAGAGGTGTAAATTTAATAAAGTAACGGTAAATAAAAGAATTTCCTAAAATAAATATAATGTGTACTATTTATAGAGTGTTGAGACAATGGATATAAAATTTTAATAAAAGAATCTTTTGAATTCTTGAATATTTTTTTGAATATTTGACTTAATTGGACTTATCCAAAAGTAATCTATCAAGATTTTGAGACCTCTCAATCTCAAAATTAAAATCAGGATGGATTGGTCCATCAATTAGCAGCGATTGAGATATTAATATTTTGCATAAATCATGGTATATCACTTATAAAAATAAATGATTAGGTTAGTGACTGCACTGTTGATGTGATTTAATTCTACAAACGTTTATGCTCCCACCTCTTAATCAATTCCACAATTGAACTTTTTCATCCTTTTGAGTATTGATATTGTTATTTTTTAAATAGTTGAGTAATAATATATATATATATATAGGGGTCGATAAATCTAACTCGAAAATATGAATGTATAACGCGGAAAAAATCATTATTTTACCTACTCTTTCTCTCTCTACACAATTTCTCTCTAACTTCTCTCTATTCCTTCTCCACCCCAAAACTAAAATATTTAACATTAAACTTGTATTGGAGGTAGATATAGATCATTACGAAGAATTTGTAGAAGAAAATATCAATTTAGATGTAAGAAAAGTTAAAATAATTTTTTTTCCAAAACTGAGCTCGGATCGCCCGTACGGGCAACCCGGATATGAGCGGATCGCCCAACACATGTTCAGGTCACCGGCCCAAGCGAACGGCTCACGTCCGGGTCGCCCGAGCCCCTTTTTAAGAAAGAAAGAATTTTTATAGGTATTTGGAAAACTTGAAACATGAATAACTCTGCGATCGGAGGTCCGTTTCATGTGTATGACCACTCGTTTTAATGGTTCTTGTAAAGATAAACTCAATGGCATCGTCGAAAAAGTGAACCGGACGTGTTTCTGGGTAAAAAATTTGCATGCAAAAAGATTTCAATATTTACCAACTTCAATCATTTGAATTTTTAATTAGAGCAAAAGGAAGACTGCTCCTCTGTTTAATTTTCAAATTGGTGTCGTAATTTTTTAGTTAATAAGAGAGAAAGTATTAGAAAATTACAAAAACATAAATTAAAACGAAAATAGGAGGTTTTTGTAGAAACAGTTGGTGGAAACCGCCTAAAGCTGTTTTTGGCTCGTAGATCTCGAAAAAATACCCGAAATGCCCACAAGAATCTCCTCAATCGGACGTCCGAGCGCAAAGTTATGTCTCATCAAAGTTTTAGACTATACGGGACAATTTTTTTGCCCCGAAACGCATCCGGATCACTTTTTCAATGATGCCGTTGCGTTTATCTTTACGAGAAACATCAAAACGAGTGGTCATATGCATGAAATGGACCTCCGATCGCAGAGTTATTCATGTTTCAAGTTTTCCAATTATCTACAAAAATTCTTTATTCTTAAATAAAAAATAAAAAAAAAAGAAGGGGCTGAGGTCGCCTGGGCGACCTGGATGTGAACCGTTCGCTCGGGTCGGCGAACGGGACATATGCTGGTCGCCCATCTGGGCGATCCGCTCATATCCGGGTCGCCCGTCCGGGCGATCCGAGCCTAGTTTTGAAAAAAAAAATTTATTTCAACTTTTCTTGCATCTAAATTGATATTTTCTTCTACAAATTCTTCATAATGATCCATATCTACCTCCAATTCAAGTTCAATGTTAAAGATTTTAGTTTTAGAGTGGAGAAGGAGTAGAGAGAAGTTAGAGAGAAATTGTGTAGAGAGAGAAAGAGTAGGGAAAATAATGATTTTTTTGCGTTATATATTCATATTTTCGAGTTAGATTTATTGACCCCCTATATATATATATTCCAGAAAAAAATCAAATCATTTCCTTTTTATTTTTTCTAAATGAAGATCAGGTCACTTCTCGAACAAAATACGAGCCGATTTAATAATAGGCTGTTAGGCTATTGTATAGACTTTGTTCTGCAGAGTTTATTTTTATTATTTTTTTAGCTTAATACGTAGAGGTTAATTTTGATAATCTATATCAATTAATTTGAGAGAGATCGGAGGCACATATTAACATATAGTAGTACTAAACTACTTATTAAGTGACTTACATTCAAAATTTCTTATTTACACATGATACGTAGTAGTATCTAAGTGAGGGGAGGAGAGGTCACGCCATTAAACCACACATCTCTTGTCTGCATGTATTTAATTATTTATTGCTTATTAAAAAAAGAAAAAGTAATGCCCCCTTAATACGATAGACAACAAAGTCTCTCTCGGCCTAACCCGACCTCTGGCCCTTGGGGGGAAAAAGTGCAAATCAAGGAGTATAGTGCGTCAACAGATGCTTTTAAGGCTAAGAATTAAATGAGTTAATTTTATTTCTAATAGCCCACGAATTTTTGCTTTTGAACTTTGGTTGCAATTAATAATTTGATTTTTTTTATCCTTAACAATTTTTACTTTTTTCTTTTTTTCATTTTGACGAAATCCGACTATTTTGATTGGACGTCAATGTTGTAGTTAAAATTAACACGAGTGTAAAAAGAAATATGCATATTTAAAGCATAAATACATTTCTTTTGAATCTAAACTTATTATAATTTTTAACTTTTGTCCCAACAACTAATGCTATCCTTTTTATCCTCAGCAAATTTACAAAATCATTTTTTAATCCTTTTTATAAATTCTAGAATTTTTAATTTGCAATAAATACCTAAACTCATTAATGTAGTCAAAATTAACCGAAGTATCGGAAAAAAGCTACAAGTCAAAATTTAAAAAATAATAAATTAGGGGAGTACAAATAGTCTCAACCATATAAAAAAAAAAAAAAAAACTTCCTTCTCCCCCCATTTTGTTTTCTTCTTTCTCATCCCACCATTCATTTATTTCTCAAAAAAACTTCTACAACTTGATAAATAATCGTTTAAATCGCTTCCTAAGTTATTTGAACTCGTAATCTCTTACTTAGCATGAAAAAGTTCAAATATCTAAATGGAGGAAGAGGGGTCACATCATCGATCACAAACTTCTTGTCAGCAGACGTTATTGTTATTTATTGCTTATTAAAAAATGGAAAAAATTCCCCTTCTTTATGCAAAGAGATGATGGAGACCATCCCAATAAGACCAATTCACAAGGAGGTACAATCGGGTTCAAGGCAAAAGAAGATTGTGGAAACTCAACTAATTCATTTGACTATATGTGTGGTCCAATGACAAGGTTTATGACAAAAAAGATGCAATAAGTCCTTAGTCATTTCATCCACAAGGCTCATGCCAAAGAAGGGATCAAAGTTCAAGATTACAAGTCCGGGCTGGTTAATTCTTTGTTGGTGATGGACCAAGGGCTACATACACTTAATTAGTGTATTTTGACCATCATTTAAGGCCTTTTAAGTTTGAAATCTTCCGAATAAGTGGGGATTAATGGTCACAAGTTTCAAGTAGAAATTACAACTTCCAAAGCTAGAAATTCAAAGGTTGTGTAGAAGCTATTTTTGGGTCAACATTGAAGATTAAACTTTACCAATCTACGAGGCTTCAAGCTGTCATCTTTATACCTTTTCTAAGCTCTATGAGTCTAGTTTAATACTCAACAAACGTCTTGGCATTTGGAGTTTTCTACATGAAGATACACTTGGTTTACTAAAGCCGCGCATTACTATCTGCAGAAACTTTACCTACGGGATTAGCATTTGGTCAAGCATATTTGGAGTATTTTAGGACTTTTTTGGTAGTTTAAACATCGCTTAACTACTTGTTGTTATTTCCCATAAGTCTTCATTGTTTTTGTCATTTTTAGTCAAATTACTACTTTCTATGTTAGCATTAAGTTTGGAGACATGTTCCAAACTATCTATAAATACTTTAGGGAATGCTCTTGTAAATTTTAGTTGGAATATAATATAATTTGATTAAGGTTTATCCTTTTCTTGTTAGTTCTTTGTTGAACTAATTTGGTTGTCATTAGGTTATGTCCTTGTGATTCCTTTAGACTTATCAATCAAGACTTGCTTCACTTGCTTGTGGCATCTCTAGCTTATGTTCTTCATTTAATAAGTGTCGTTTAAGGATTTTAGATTATATATCTAAGGTTCTTATTCCTCACTTTTTGAAGGATGGGATTATAGTTAAGGTTTTCTACCATAGGTTGGTATTGGGTCTTAACTCCATTGAAGCATCATTCATCACCTTTGGCCTTGCCAAATATCCAAATTCAAGAGTCTAGACTAGGGAAAATTTCCGCATCACTTGATTTGTATCAGTTTTCTTATTAGAGCTCAAGGTGATTCTTGAATTATACCCTTTTGTTTTTTTTTTTATTTTCTATTTTCTACCTTTCTTTGTTTTTTTATCTTTTCTTTTTCATTTCATCTTCATTATTAACTTGTTGGATCATACCAAGGTTCCTAGCTCTCTATAGGTAGTGGGTCAAGGTCTTCCAATTTGTTAGATCATACCAAGGTGCTTATCTCTTTATAGATAGTGGGTTAAGGTCTTCCACCATTTGAGGTCTTGTGAAGTTTTGTTAGCATATTATTTATCTAGGATAAAAAGTAAAAAAAAAAAAAATCGTGAAAAAAAAAACTGAAAAAGGCCAACAAGAAAAGAAAAAGGAAAAAATTAGAAAAAAAATGAATAAAGTGGAACACAAAATGTCTTGAAATTGTTTATGGACTTTGAATGATCATATTTGTTGATCTACTTGGATTAATTTGTGTACTTCACATCAATCTTTGGTTGAGATAGTGATTTTTCACACCAATATTATAAAAGTTTTTAAACAAAATTTCTTGTTTCTTTTCGTTCCTTGTGTGTTTGTTTTCTTTGGCTTTGCTCCTGTACGTTCTTTGACTCTTATAAACTCTTTGAACTCTAAAGTGAGTCCATTATCTTGATCTTTTTTCATCTTTGAATAGGTTCACTCTAGAACTACTTAAAGAAAATACTGAGAGGAAAAATGTAAGTGCGATTCATTATTGTTAAAAAGCCATATTTAAGAGAGATAAACTCGGTTTGAGAGTAGTATTGATAGGTGGAAAATACTTGGAGGGTTAAGGGATAAGAGGCTAACTATTTTTTTTTTTTGGTTTACTAATCTTGTGACGAATATGGATGAGAAAATCTCTTTAGAGCAACAAGCCTACACAGACCAGATAGAAAAGTTTACTAACATGATGAATTCGATGATAGCAAAAGTGGATACCTTGGAGAGAGATAATTACAACCGGCATATTGAAGGTAGTAGAGGAAATCATGATTATGATAGCCAACCTAAAACTGTAGTTGCCAGAGGAGATAAAAAGGTTGACAACTATCTTGGGAGCATTATATTAAAATTTTCAGAATTTAAAGGTAAAAGTGACCTGGAGGCCTATTTGGAATGGGAGAAGAAACTGGAGAGGATTTTTGACATGCATGACTACTCCGAAGAGAAAAAGGTAAAACTTTCTGTCGTTAAATTTTCTAGTTATGCACTAACATGGTGGGATCAATCGCATGCTGCTAGGAGGAGTGGAGAAACACCAATCTCTTCTTGGAGAGAGGTGAAGGTTTTCATGAGGAAGAGATTTGTTCCCTCTCACTATTATCATGAGTAGTATAAAAGGCTCCAAATATTACTCAAGGTTCAAGAAATGTTGATGAATATTTCAAGGAAATGGAGATGGCTATGATTAGAGCCAATATTGAGGAAGATAATGAGGCTACCATGGCAAGATTTCTTGGTGGATTAAACAAACTGATAGTCGACATTGTAGAGCTTCAACATTATGTGGATTTGGAGGAATTGCTCAACAAGGCAGAAGGTTGAAAAGTAAATAAAGAAGAAGCCTTTGGACAAAAGAGTTCAAACAATCTTAGCTCTTTATGGAAGGAAGGTCCGGGTTCCTCATGGAAAAAGGATGACAGGAAGAAGTTTAACTCTACGATTTCTTCTAAGGTACCTATTAAAGATTCTATTTCTAAGAGTACATCTCCTACCTCATCTACTTCTGCTAGGAAAATTACTTGTTTTAAGTGTTTGGGAAAGGGAAATATTTCTTCACAATGCCCTAATTAATGTGTGATGACAATCGAAGAAGATGGTTCTTATATGAATCCTAGTGATAAGGAATATGATAATAAGGACATATCACCATTTATGGAAGGAATGAAGAAGAGTGTGAGGCCGAAGAAGGCTAATGCTTTGTTAATGTTTGTTCTTTAAGTGCACAAGTCAAGGTTCAAGAAGAACAAAAGCAAAGACACAATATCTTTCATACCAAGGGTCATGTGAAGGACAAGGTATGTTTAATTATCATTGATAGTGGAAGTTGCACTAACATTGCAAGTACTTACCTTGTAGAGAATTTGGAATTGCCCACTATAAAACATCCTACACCATACAAACTTCAATGGTTGCATGCACCTTTGGTAAGTATAAAGATTAAGTTTTGTGTGATATATTTCCCATGGATGCTAGTCATTTGCTTTTGGGAAGGGCATGGGAGTTTGATAGGAAGGCTAATCAGGAAGGGTTTTCAAATAAGTATTCCTTTGTAATAGATAGGAAACTAATTACACCTTGTATCTCTCACTCTCGATAAGTGAATGAATTTAATTTTTAAATGAAAAATGAGAGAGAAAAGATTGAAATTGAGTGGTGAATCACAAAAGTCATGTGTGAGTGAAAAAGAAAATTCAGAGAGCAAAGAAAAAAGTAAGGCCGAAAAGAAACAAATGACTGAAAAGCCGTAGTTGGAGAGTAAAAAAGGCAAAAACTTCTTTGCCAGCAAGAGAGATATAGATAGGGCTTTAACTTCTCAAAAGGTTTTGGTTTTGCTAATGTTTCAAGAAAACTCCCGAATTATCAAGGACTTGACTATGATTTGCCTTTAGAGTTTGCTTCTTTGCTATATGAATTTGAAGATGTGTTTCCGGAGAAAAATTCAAAAGGGCTACGACCAATGAGAGGAATAAAGCACCAAATACTTGGTTCCCAATGCTATGATTCCAAATAGACCAGTCCATAGAGCAAACCTGAAAGAGATAAAAGAGTTGCAAAGGCAGATTGAAGAGCTTTTGGAAAAAGAGCACATTCGTGAGTCCTTAAGTCCATGCGTTGTTTCAGTAATTCTTGTCTCTAAAAAGGATAATGCTTGGTGTATATATGTTAATTGTAGGGCAATAAACGACGTAACTATTAAATATCGTCATCCTATTCCTAGGCTAGATAATATGCTTGATGATTTGCATGGTGCTTTTGTGTTTACCAAAATTGATCTTAAATCTTGATACCACTAAATTAGGATTAAAGAAGGTAATGAGTGAAAAGAACGCTCTTAAGAGTAAATTTGATTTGTATGAGTGAGGTAGTGCTTTTTGGTTTGACTGGTGCACCAAGTACTTTCATGAAATTGATGAATCATGTGCTTAAAGAGTTTATCGGCAAGTTTGTGGTTATTCACTTTGATGACATTCTCATTTATAGTAAGAACTTCAATGGACATCTTGAGCTTGTAAAACTTGTGTTGATTACTTTGCGATTTGAAAAGTTGTATGCCAATATGAAGAAGTGTACTTTTTGTGTGCAAGAAGTTGTATTTCTTGGTTTTGTGATAAGCAATAAAGGCATTCATGTTGATAAAGAAAAAGTAAGGGCAATCAAGGAATGGTTGATAAAGGCATTCAGGTTTTGGTTAATGCATACGAGGTGAGATCTATTCATGGCCTAGGTAGCTTCTATAGAAGATTTGTTAGAGATTTTTCAACTAATGCTGCCCCATTAAATGATTTGGTCAAAAAGAATATTAAGTTTAAATAGGGACCTTCTCAAGAAATTGCATTTAATCAACTTAAGCATGATTTAACTTCAACATCCATTATTGCGTTACCTAATTTTGATAAGACTTTTGAGCTTGAATGTGATGTATCAGACATTCGCATAGGGGCTATTTGAATGCAAGAAAAGAGCTCCATTGCATATTTCAGTGAAAAGTTGAAGGGTGCTCATCTGAATTATTCCACATAAGACAAAGAATCGTATGTTGTTGTGCGTGCTTTGGAAACTTGGAAACATTATTTGATGCCTAGGGAATTTTTCATACATTCCAATCATGAATCCTTAAGCATATTAAGTCCCAATGTAAGTTGAACAATAGGCATGCAAAGTGAATTGCAGTCATTGAGACATTTGCATACGTCATTTAGTACAAGCAAGGGAAAGAGAATGTTGTGGTTGATGCCTTGTCACGTAGATATGCACTTCTCACTACACTTGATTCTAAATTGCCTGGTTTTGAGTTTATCAAAGATTTGTATGTTACTGATCCTGCCTTTTCTAGTGTATTTGACGCTTGTGAGCATGGAGCTTATAACAAGTATTTCAGGCATGAAGACTATTTGTTCAAAGAGTCCAAATTGTGTGTGCCAAATAGTTCATTAAGGGATTTATTGGTCCAAAAAGCACATGGTGGGGGACTAATGGGATATTTTGGCATTCAAAAGACCTTGGACATTTTAAAAGAGCACTTTTATTGTCCAAGAATAAAAAGAGATATTGCACATATATGTGAAAGATGTATTGAGTGCAAGAAGGCCAAATCTAAATCCAATCCTCACCGGGTTATACACCGCTCTTCCAATTCCATCATCATCATGGGTTTGCCACAAACTCAACGAGGTGTGGATTCTATTTTTGTAATAGTTGACTGATTCTCTAAAATGGCTCATTTTGTACCTTGTAGGAAAACTGATGATGCAAAACATGTAGCAAATTTATTCTTCAAAGAAATTGTACGTGTTCATGGCATTCCTAGGAGCATTGTGAGTGATAGGACTGTGAAGTTCCTAAGCTACATTTGTAAAACAACATGGTGTAAATTGGGGACTTAGTTACTTTTTTCTACAATAAGTCATCCTCAAACTGATAGACAAATAGAGGTAACAAATCGGACCTTAGAAGCTTTGTTGAGAGCCATTATGAAGAATAACTTGAAGAGTTGGGAGGAATGCTTGCCTATAGCTGAATTTACATACAATAGGACTGTCCATTCTTCTACTCAATTTTCCCCATTTGAAATTGTTTATGGATTTAACCCTTTTACTCAATTGGAATAATCTCCATTGCCTTTGAAAGAACATGTTAGCTTGGATGGTCAAAAGAAAGCTGAAACCATCAAGAGACTTCATGAGAAAGTTCGCAGGAACATTGAGAAAAAGACTGCCCAATACGTGAAGCAAGATAACAAGGGGCGA
Organism: Catharanthus roseus; assembly: GCA_028651295.1. NCBI lineage: Eukaryota > Viridiplantae > Streptophyta > Magnoliopsida > Gentianales > Apocynaceae > Catharanthus > Catharanthus roseus. Next base: position 2,435,115 of record JAPQWS010000165.1, on the reverse strand, counting down.
AAGAAAATGGTGTTTCAACCCGGTGAATGGGTTTGGGTTCATATGAGAAATGAAAGATTTCCTAATTCTAGGAAAACAAAGTTGCACTCTCGAGGGGATGGTCCATTCCGGGTATTAGAGCGTATCAATGACAATGCCTACAAGTTAGAACTTCCTGGTGAGTATAATATTTGTTCTACATTTAATGTGGCTGACCTATCTCCTTTTGATTTTGATGAAGGTCTTGATTCAAGGTCGAATCATATTGAAGAGAGGGGAAATGAAGGAGACCATCTCAATAAGACCAATTCATAAACACGTCCAATCGGATTCAAGGCAAAAGAAGATTATGAAAACTCAACTAATCATTTGACTATATGGATAGTTTAATGACAAAGTCTAGGGACAAAAAGATGCAAGAAGTCCTTAGTCATTTCATCCGCAAGGCTCATGCCAAAAAAGGGATCAAAGTTCAAGATTACAAGGCCAAGCTTGCCAATTGCTTATTGGTGATGGACCAAGGGAACATACACTTAATTAGTCTATTTTTACAATCATTTCAGCCATTTTAACTTTGAAAATTCGTCCAAAATAAGTAGGGATTAATGGTCACAAGTTCCAAGTAGAAATTACAACTTCCAAAGATAGAAATACAAAAGTTCTGCAGAAGTTGTTTTTTGGATCAAATTTGAAGATTAAACTGTACGAAAATATAAGGCTTCATTCTGTCATATTTTCGAAGTTCTTTGAGTCTAGTTTAATACCCAACAAACGGTTCATCATTTAGAGATTCCTACAGGAAGATACACTCAATTTACTAAAGTTGCGCATTGCTGTCTGAAGAACTTTACCTTCGGGATTAGCATGTTGGTCAAGCATATTTGGAGTATTTCAAGACTTTTTTTGGTAGTTCAAACATCCCTTAATTACTTGTTATTATTTACCATAAGTCTTCATTTTTTTTTTCAGTTTTAGTCGAATTACTACTTCCTATGTTAGCATTTAGTTTGGAGACATGTTCCAAACTATCTATAAATACTCTAGGGAATGCTCTCGTAATTTTCAGATTTGAATACAATATAATTTGGTTAAGGTTTATCCTTTTCTTGTTAGTTCTTTGTTAAACTAATTTGGGTCTCATTAGGTTATATTCTTGTGATTCCTTTAGACTTATGAATCAAGACTTGCTTCACTTGGTTGTGGTGTCTTTAGCTTATGTTCTTCATTTACTAAGTGTCGTTTAAGGATCTTAGATCATATATCTAAGGTTCTTATTCTCTAGTTATTTGAAGGATGGGATTATAGTGAAGGTTTTCTACCACATATTGGTTTTAGGCCTTAACTCTATTGAACTCTCATTCATCCACCATTGGCCTTGCGAAATATCCAAATTCAAGAGTCTAGACTTGGGAATATTTTCACATCACTTGATTCGTGTCAAGAGCCTCCCGTCCTAACCCGACATCTGGCCCTGTGGGAAAAAAGTGTAAATCAAGGAGTATCATGCTTCAACAGATGTTTTAAAGCTAAGAGTTAAATGAGTTAATTTTATTTGAAATAGCCAAGGAATTTTTGTTCTTTAACTTTTGGTTGCCATTAATGATTTGATCCTTTTTTATCCTTAACAAATTTTTACTTCCTTTTCTCCTTTATGACAAAATTCGAGTATTTGGATTGGACGTTAATGTTCTAGTTAAAATTACCCGAGGCTTAAAAAGAAATAGGCGTACTTAAAACATAAATTGTTTTCGTTTGAATCCCGACATATCATAATTTTCAACTTTCGTTCCAACAATTGATTCTATCATTATTTATCCTTAACAAATTTGCACATCTATTTTTTTTAATCCTTGTTAGCCCTAAGGGTATTATTGCATATGATTTTGATTATTGATTAATATATGTTTGTGTGACGATTATTAAGCTTAGTTTCTATAGAACAGAAGAAGCCTCTTTGGAGTCTCAAGGCTACATTACATAGAAGCAAAAGATCCTGGTGATCAAGGCATAATGAAGAAGGAAAAATCAAGCCATTGAAGACCTTGAAGACTTATGTCTTGGTTAGGGATATGCTAAGGTACATTGTAAAACTCCCTAACTTTTATCTTTGATTTTTGATCAAGTATGGAAGCTCCTTGAAAGAAATACTTTACAAACTATTTGTGAGAAACTTAACTATTCTTGATGGAGTTTTTGATGATTTTGAATGTTTACTCATCTTTAAGGAGTATCAAGAATACATGTTTTTGAAATATGAAGGAAAGCTCTTTTTGTTAAGGAAAATTAGTTGTCATATCTTTCTCAAAAAAAAAAAAAAGGGTTATCTGATTTTAAAACCTGTCATCCGATTTTTCCAAGGGAAAAGAAAAATCAAGCATCCTATTTTAAAATCGGTCGTCCGATTTTTAAAAGGGATCATCCGATTCTTTCTGTAAAACAAACCGGTCTTCCTATTTTAAAAAGGGCTCATCCAATTTTCATTTTACAAGGAAATCGGACGTCTGCTTTTAGAAACCGATCGTCCAATTTTTAATTTTTTATTGTTAAAATGTTATCGTTACAGATAGAGTAATGGTCAATCTTTTCCTTTCCTCTATAAATAGAGGTTTTGATCTGAAGTAAAAAAAAAAAAAAAAGTTGCTGAAATCAAAATTGAGATCATTTAAGAACTTTTAAAAAGCTTTAAGGTTCAGTCTTCAAACATCTTTATCTTGAAAAAACAAAATGAAAAATCTTCTTGGAGCTTCATTATTGACCATTCATCAAGGAAGAAGAAAAGAGGAGATTGTTGAAACAATTGTTGAGTTGTATCTTTCCCTTCTCAAGCTTATTTGGTAACAGTGTTTCTTACTCTTCTCATTGTTTTATTGTGATCAAAGGTTTGTGGAAGACCCTTTGTGTGATTCTTTAATAATTTATTGTATTGTTGTGTTGTGTAAACTTTGAGGTTTTTGTGTAAAACCCTTGAAAGGTGATCCTCATTGTGTTTTTGTGTAACTAACTTCGAAAATAGTGGATTTGTGAAATCCTTGAGTTGAGTCTCAAGTTAGTAGATGTAATTTTTTTGAGAGAGTGAATCACAATAAATAACTTGTCTCTCTTCCTTGTATTTTATATTCTTTTTGTATGCTTACTATGTAATCCTAGTTCTTGAAAGTGGTTTTAATTCTAAAATTGATTAAAAAAGTTTGTTATTAGCCAAAAGCCTTATTCACCCCCTCCCTCTTCCCACTCCCCCCAAGGTTTTTCAATTTGTATTAGAGTGGGTCTTCTTTTTAAGGCTTAACATCCTAAAAAGCAAAGGATCTTTTTCAAAATGGCTAGTATTTCAAACCTACCCGATGTAGAAGGCTCTTCTAAAAATAGGCCTCCTCTTTTTAATGGAACTAACTACACTTTTTGGAAGTCAAGAATTAGAATTTATATTTGCTTTATTAACTTTGATCTTTGGAGCATTGTAGAGAAAGGGCCTTATGTTCCTAAAAGAGATGGAAAAGTCAAGAAGGTTGAAGAATTTGATGAGCTTGAATCAAGGAAGATGACTCTAAACTTTCAAGCTATGAAAATATTAAGTTGTGCCTTGGATGCTAATGAATACAATAGAGCGAGCGGATACGATTCGGCTCATGAAATATGGAAGTTACTTGAAGTAACTAACGAAGGCACCAATCAAGTGAAGGAATCAAAGTTGGCTATGTTGGTGAGAGACTATGAGCTATTCATGATGAAACAAAATGAAAGCATTAGTAACATGTTCACATGGTTCACCAACATCACTAATGGCCTAAAGGCATATGGGAAAGAGTACACAAGGGGAGAAGTAAATAGAAAGAGTCTTGATGCACTCCCAAAGTTATGGCAACCAAAAACTCTTGCCATTGAGGAATCAAAAGATTTGAGACTAGTTCCTATTGAAGAACTCATAGGATCTCTCCTCACCTATGAGATGAAAATAAAAAGATTAAATGAAATGGAAGTTGAAGACAAAGGAAGAAAAAGCATAGCACTCAAAGTGAATGAGGATGATCAAACATGCTCATCAAACAATGAAGATGAGATTGATGATGATGAGGACATGGCCTTGGTAATGAGGATATTTAAAAGATTCTACAAGAAAGGCCTCAACAAAAGAGGAAAGAAACCTCCATTCAAGAAAGGAGGACAAAGTTTATCACTCTTCATGGCTAGGTGCTTTGAATGTAATAGCACCGACCATCTTGAAGCCAATTGTCCCAAAACCATCGAAAAAGAAAAGGGAGCTTTAGAAGCAAAGCTTGAGACATTAAAGAAAAAGAAGAAAGGCAAGGGCCTAATAGGAGCTTAGGATCAAGAATCAAGCGAAAGTGAAGGAGAGAAAAGGCCAACCTATGCTTCATGGCATTAGAAAATGAGGAACACAAATCAAGATCATCTAAGTAGTATTTGGATAGTGGTTGCTCAAGGCATATGACCGGGAACGCATCTCTTATTAGTGAGCTTAAAGAAATTGAAAGTGGCTTCGTCACCTTTGGAGATAAGAACAAGGGAATAATCATTGGTATAGGTAACATTGGTAACGATTCTTCTACTTTTATTAAGATGTTCTTTTAATTGATGGTTTAAAATTCAATTTGCTTCGTAGTAGTCAATTGTGTGATAATGGGAAAAAAGGTTGTTTTTTAAAGTGATTCTTCTTCTATCATTGATAAGAATGAAAATAAAACTATTTTTGTTGCTAAAAGAGTTGGAAATGTCTATGTCTTTCATCTTGAAGATCTTATTTCTCAAAACTTAAAGTGTTTCTCGGTTCATGATGATGATGAATTTTTGTGGCATAAAATGTTTTGGTCATGTTAGTATGGATTTATTGAACCAACTTTCTTTAGAAGATCTTGTTAGAGGCTTACCAAAACTTCACTTTGAGAAAACTAAACTTTGTGATACTTGCCAATTTGGAAAAGAAATTAAGACCTCTTTTAAACAAAAAAAAAATGATTTCAATTTCAAAACCTTTAGAACTCATTCACATGGATTTATTGGGACCAATGAGGACCACTAGTCTTGATGGTAAGAGGTATGCTTTTGTCACAGTAGATGACTTCTCAAGATTTACTTGGACTTTGTTTTTGAGCCAAAGGATGAGGCATTTCAAAAATTTGTCAAACTTTTCAAAAAGGTTCAAAACTCCCTTGATTGCAAATTAATATCTATGACAAGTGATAACGGGAGAGAATTTAACAACCAAGATTTTACAAAGCTTTGTGATGATTTTGGCATAACACACAATTTTTTGGCCTCTAAAACCCCACAACAAAATGGTGTTGTGGAAAGGAAAAACCATACATTACAAGAAATGGCAAGATCAATGCTTTGTAAAAGCTCCCTTCCTAAATATTTTTGTACTGAGGCCATTAACACCGCATGCTATATTATGAATCGTGTTCTCTTGAGACCATTTTAAAAGAAAACTCCTTTTGAACTCATTTTTAACCAAACCCCCTCAATTGGCTATTTCAAAATTTTTGGATGCAAATGCTTTATTTTAAACACCAAGGACAATCTTGGGAGGTTTAATAGAAAATCCAATGAGGGAATTTTTCTTGGTTACTCTTAAAACAAAAAGGCCTATAGAATTTATAACAAAAGAACCTTGTTTGTTGAAGAATCTATTCATGTAAATTTTGATGAAACTAACATTTTTGACAAGAAAGATGATGATGACATATATAACTTTTTAAGCTACCAACCATTGTACACTCAAGCAATGGAAGAAAATGTTAAGAAGGAAGAAGAGATTGAGGAAAAACAAGAAAATGATGAAGAAGCTCAAAGTCTTCCTCAAGATGTGATATATCCAAAGGGACACTCCACGGATGAAATCATTGGTGATGTATCACAAGGGGTAAGAACAAGAAGGTACTTTATTGATAACTTTGCCCTATTATCTCAAATTGAGCCTAAGTTTATTGATGATGCCTTGTGTGATGAGTTTTGGATTATTGCTATGCAAGAAGAATTAAATCAATTTGAAAGAAACAAAGTTTGGACTTTAATCCCAAGATCTCGCGATCACCCCACCATTGGCACAACATGGATTTTTTGAAATAAACTAAAATTATCCAGAGAAGTTATTAGAAACAAAGCAAGACTTATTGCCCAAGGATTCAATCAAGAAAAGGACATAGATTTTGATGAAACTTTTGCTTCGGTTGCTAGATTTGAATCCATTAGGATGCTTTTAGCTTTTGCTTACTTTAAAGGATTCAAGCTTTTTTAAATGGATGTTAAGAGTGTTTTTCGAAATGGTGATATTGAGGAGGAAGTTTATGTTGAACAACCTCCCGATTTTATGCATGAAAAATTTCCAAACTATGTTTACAAATTTTCAAAAGCACTCTGCGGCTTAAAACAAGCTCCAAGAGCTTGGTATGAGAAATTAAGTGGTTTTCTTCTTTCAAAAATTTTTTCAAGAGGTGTGGTGGACACTACTCTTTTTACAAAAACCTCTTGTAACAATGATCTTCTTCTTGTCCAAATTTATGTTGATGATATTTTTTTTGTGCTATTAATGTTTCTTTATGTGAAAAATTTGCCTCTCTTATGTAAAATAGTTTGAAATGAGCATAACGAGATAATCGACCTACTTTCTTGGACTACAAATCAAGCAAACCAAAGAAGGCATCTTCATCAATCAAGAAAAGTACACTAAGGAACTTCTCAAGAGGTTCAGGATGAGCGATGCAAAAGGTATTGGCACTCCAATGAGCTCATCATTAAAGCTTAACAAGGATGACAAAGGTAAAATGGTTGATGAAAAAAGATATAGAGGTATGATTAGTAGCCTGCTTTACTTAATGGCTTGTAGATCGGATATTATGTTTGTAGTATGTTTTTGTGCTAGATTCCAAGCATGCCCCAAAGAATCCCATTTAATTGTTGTTAAACGTATTTTGGGATATTTGATTTCATCTTATGATTAACAATCTTGTTTTGATCTTATTGCCTACACCGATGTGGATTATGCCGGTTTGTAAGGTAGAAAGGAAGAGTACAAGTGGTAATTGCCAATTCTTGGAAGGATGCTTAGTATCCTGGTACAGCAAGAAACAATCGTTCGTATATTTATCAACTGCTGAAGCAGAATATATTGCAGCCGGTTGTTGTTGTCCACAGGTACTTTGGATGAAACATACTTTGATTGATTTTGGTTTTTCTTTTAAAAACATACCTATTATGTGTGATAATACTAGTGCTATAAATATTTTCATAAACCCTGTGCAACATTAAAAAACAAAACATATTGAAATTAAAAATCACTTCATTAGAGATCATGTTGCTAAAGGTGATGTATTTTTAGAGTATATTTGCACATGGGATCAAATTGCTAATATCTTTACAAAACCCCTTGCTGAAGAACATTCTTGTTATTTGAGAGAATTGCTTGATATTGGTAAATTTCAAGACTAATGTGTGTTGATTGAGTTTTCATATTTCCTCTTATTCTTTATTCTTACCAAAAAAGAATTTTTAAAAATTCGAATGCTCCTTTAAAAAACCGGACATCCGGTTCCTAAAATGGACTCAAAGCTTTTCCTTCACAAAAATTACCGAGACTTTCGGACTATCAAATCGGATGACCTCTATAAAATTCGGACATCCAATTTCTTGTTTTCATAAAAACCGGATGACCACTTTAAAAAATCAATCAATTGATTCCTTTTAAAATGTCGGGGCCTGCAGTTTTTAAAACCAAAATTTTCTAAGTTTTTTAGTTCTTTCTCACAACTCTCTCTCTCTCTCTCTCTCTCTCTCTCTCTCTCTCTCTCTCTCTCTCTCTCTCTCTCTCTCTCATCCGAAACCTCTCTTTCACAAAGCACGACCGATTTCAACGTCTGATTCTCACTTTTCATCTCAAAATTTTCAAATTTCTCTCCTCCTCAAGCAAGAAAACTGTTTATCTTTCTGTTTCTCCCTCTAATATTCTCTATCTGAAACCCCCAATTTCTACCTCAACCCTAAGTTGAAATTCCTTGAAAATGGTGAAAACAAAGAATGCAAACATTGGAAGCGAGGTAAATATTGAAGAAGGAGGAAGTAGTAGAGGAAGAGGAAAAGGAAAAGGGTACCATTTGGAGTTAGGGCTCCAGATAGATTCATCTCTGTGAAGGAGGCTGCTAATTTTGAGGAATGGACAAGGAACAGAAGAAAAATTGCTCGTGGCCACATAGTAAACTTGAGTGGTATGCAAGGTATGGAAGCTATTCCAAATCTCTTTAATATGATAGGTTAGGTACCTTTGCATACTGTCAATGAGTTATATTACCCTGAAATGATCTATGAGTTTTATGCAAATCTTCATAAGAGTAGAATTAAAAGAGTGGAAAACATACCTCACTATTGGGTGTTGTCTAGAATTGGAGGAAAGGATATTGCTTCTAATGATAGGTTGTTGAACACCATACTAGAAACTCCTCAAGATGGTATAAGATTTTACACTAAGAATAAGAAATGTTTTGACACTAATCTATATAGTTAACGAAGATTTGAGGAGATATTCACCAAAGGAGAGTTTCTCAAAAGCTATGATGATAGGAATGTGAACAAACTTGATGCCTATGGAAGATTACTTCATCACATGATTTCAAACATCATCATTCTAAATGTTGGACATAAGTCATCCATCACGAATATGCACTCTTTTGTCATGCAAGCAATTCACGAGCATAGGAGAATGAACTTTGATTTTATGGCTATAGAGCATATGCTAACTACGCAGTCCTCATCCACCAAGTTTTAGCCATATGGTTGTTTCCGTATGAAGATCTTTCAACATTTTGTGCTCAACTTGGTTGGAGTTGGTGATCACATTGGACCTGGAAAGATCTATAACTAGTGTACATTCCAAAGAATGGGTTTTGAAAGAAATGAGGAAGGGCGATTTGTAAGAAGTGGTCAAGATGACAGTGATGAAGATGATGACGATGATGAAAAAAATGAGGAACAAGAGGGAATGAATGTGGATGAAGAAGAAAGTGACACAGAGCTGGAGGAAGAACTCATAGAAAAGAAATAAGACAAAAGGAAAGACAAGAAAGAACGGAGGAAGATTTATCTTCGGGTAGCATGACTCAAGTAATGGAAATGATAGCTTCCCTACAAGTATCCATGAATAGTCGGTTTGACAATCTAGATGGTAAGATCTCCGACATTCAAGAAAGGGTTAGGGGAGCTTAGCTTTCTAAACTATCTTTCAAACCCATGGCATGTTGTCAAATTTATAGGGGGGGTTATCTCTCTCCTGCAGTGTTTGATATGATTTTCTCTTAATTGATGATTTCTTTGAAGCATCACCATGCTTTTATACTTGCTCTTTTGTTCTTTTGGTTATCCTCTTGCATATGTATTTGACATAATCAAAAAGGGAGAGATTGTTAGCCCTAAGGGCATTATTGCATATGATTTCGATTATTATTAACATATATTTGTGTGATGATTATTTAGCTTATTTTCTATATAAGAAAAGAAGCATCTTTTGAGTCTTAAGGCTACACTACATAGAAGCAAAAGATCTTGGTGATCAAGGCATAATGAAGAAGGAAAGATCAAGCCATTGAAGACCTTGAAGACTTATGTCTTAGGGATATGCTAAGGTACTTTGCAAAACTCTCTAACTTTTTTATCTTTTATTTTTGATCAAGTACGGAAGCTCCTGAATGAAATACTTTACAAACTATTCTTGAGAAGCCTAAGTATTCTTGATGGAGTTTTGATGATTTTGAATGTTTACTTATCTTTAAGGAGTATCAAGAATACATGTTTTTGAAATATGAAGGAAACCTCTTTTTGTTAAAGAAAATTGGTTGTCATATCTTTCTCAACAAAAAAAGGGTCACCCGATTTTAAAACTAGTCATCCGATTTTCCAAGGGAAAAGAAAAATCGGATGTCCTTCAGAAAAATCGATCGTCCGATTTTTAAAAGGGATCATCCGATTCTTTCTGTAAAACAAAACAGGTCTTTGTATTTTAAAAAGGGCTCATCCGATTTTCCTTTTACAAGGAAATCGGACGTCCGTTTTTAGAAACCGGTTGTCCAGTGTTTAGTTTTTTATTGTTAAAATGTTACCGTTATAGACAGAGTAACAGTCAATGTTTTCCTTTCCTCTATAAATAGAGGATTTGATCTGAAGTAAAAAAAAAAAAGTTTATGAAATCAAAATTGAGATCATTAAAGAAATTTTGAAGAGCTTTAAGGTTTATTCTTCAAACATCGTTATCTTGTAAAAACAAAAAGAAAAATCTTCTTGGAGCTTCATTGTTGATCGTTCATCAAGGAAGAAGAAAAGAGGAGCTTGTTGAAACAATTGTTGAGTTGTATCTTTCTCTTCTCAAGCTTATTTGGTAACATAGTTCCTTACTCTTCTCATTCTTTTATTGTGATCAAAGGTTTGTGGAAAACCCTTTGTGTGATCCATTAATAATTTATTGTATTGTTGTGTTGTGTAAACTTTGAGGTTTTTGTGTAAAACCCTTGAAGGATGATCCTCATTGTGTTTTTGTGTAACCAACTTTGAAAATAGTGGATTTGTGAAATCCTTGAGTTGAGTCTCAAGGTAGTGGATGTAACTCTTTAAGAGAGTGAACCACTATAAATAGCTTGTCTCTCTTCCTTGTGTTTTATATTCTTTTTGTATGCTTACTATATAATCCTTGTTCTTGAAAGTGGTTTTAATTCTAAAATTGATTAAAAAAGTGTTTTATTAGCTAAAAGTCTTATTCACCCCCCCCTAAGGGTTTTCAATCCTTTTTTATGAAATCTAGAATTTTTAACTTGCAATGAATATCTAAACTCATTAATGTAGTTAAAATTAACTGAAGTATGAGAAAAAAATCTACAGAGTCAAAATTTTAAAAATAATAAATGAGCGCAGGGGAGGGGGGAGTGGGGGGCGGCACAAATATTTTAAACGATAATAAAAAAATGACTTCCTTCTCCCTCCTCTTCTTGTTTTCTTCTTTCTCATCCCCAAAATTCAATTATTTCTCTAAAAATCTTCTACAACTAGATAAATAATCATCACTTTCTTCTTCTTCTTCTTCTTCCATTCTCTCTCAACACACATCATCACCTTCCTTTTCTTCACAAACCACCCTTTACACTTCCCCTCCCTTACCATTTTTCCACCCCTTACCCCTTTTCCATTTCTTTCTTTCTCTTATTTTTTCTTTTATTTTCCGCCTTCTTTTTGCTAATTCTTGCTTACCAACTTTCTATTGTGGTTTGTTCTATTCTCTAACAAAATTTTGCAAAAAATTTCAAATAAATTTTTTGGCAAACTTTTTGTTGAACTTTTCGGCGAGTTTTCGGCGAACCGTTCGAGGCAGAAAACACGGTTAAAAGGACCTATGGCGATAGTTTTTTTTTCAAACACACTCAGGCTACTTTTTATACCTTTTGCCTCCTTTTATTGTAGTTTTCTTTTATTTGCCTTTTGCAGTCATTGTGGGTCTTTTTGTGTTTTTGCTTTCTTTGAGCTGTGTTTTTAGTGTTGAATATACTGTTTCTCTAGTTTTTTTAAATTTTTTTATCTTTGTTACACTTCATCACACACGAGCGACATTAGGATACTTAGCACACATGAGCTATGTTTTAGTTGATATAATTCTTTTTATGTGTTTTTGCGTTCAACATTTATAACTGTGTTGTGGTTGCATTATTTCCTCTTACTCTGCGTTTTTGTTCTTTCGACTCCATTCTCTCATGGACCCAAAGAAATCTACTGCTTCTTCCTCAAAATCCAAAAAGGTTCAAATTGAAGGGTCCTCACCCAACCCCACCACCCTTGATATTCTTCCATTCCTGGAGTGTTCCATTCTTGGAGTGTCTTTCTCCGGCAGCCCAGAAATAGGTAGCTGACAAGAAGATGCTAAAAACTTTTATCGAAAAGTCACTCGATGAATTGGTCATTGAACATTTGAAATTAGAACGCCTCTTTGGGGGGTTGGGTTGAGTCCTTCTTCTACGTATTTTTGGAGATTTCTACCCCGACCTTGTTTATGAATTCTATGCAAACATGCTCTATAAAATGGACAAGGATGTTCAAACTATCATTTCCATCGTTAAAGGGGTTAGAATCATATTAACTAGGGAACATCTCGCATTCGTTCTTGGGATTCGAGATGAGAGAAACTCAGCCACCATGGACTCGAACCGAAAAACTATTGACGAGGACCTGGACTAGAGTTACGAGGCAACTTGTGATTGCTTTGGTATCCGGCCATGTCCAATGGATCGTCACTGTTTCTTCCAGGGGGTGATTTTCCCACACTCCTTCCTCGTGTCCTTACTTATTTCTTCGTGCATACACTTGTTCAAAAGGGGGAGGGGAGAGATGTCTGCATTCTTGACCTCTACATGCTTTATAAACTTCACAATCAATCCCCCTTCTCTATCACTTCCTTGATGATACATACGATGCGTAATACTAGGTTTGGCAACACAAAAACACGTGTTATTACCCTGTAATTCTGTCTATAGTGTTTGCGTCTATAGTGTTTGCTTCTTTTCATCTAAATTTTGCAGGGGAATGAAGATCATCAATAGGACCACCACAAATACTAAAGTTCACAATATTCAACAATTGTGGCTATTCCTGGGATGAGGCCAGTAAAGGTTGGATAGCTCCGACTGAGGAGGATTGGCTACAGGAATGCAACATTGCCGGTCTTTGTTCAATAAAGAAAACCACACAAATCGGAATTGGAGCACCCTCCTCATAGCCTGATGATGATGCGAGCGAGGATGACGAGTCCTATGATCTCTTGGCCGAGGATGTACCTCCCACAGTCCCTATGGACGAGTTCTAGATTAAGATGCGGGCTGCTTTCGAGCAGCTCCGCGTCACTCAAGATATCTATGGGACCCAGCTGGTAGAGATAGTGGAGTCGACTCACCGGTATGCGGATGAGTTGGCCCATCATAGGGCATCTATTGATCGTTAGGAAGTGATGTTAGCCCGACTATGCAACATATTCTTACCTGATCAGGACAGCAGCGATGGTGGTGACGTAGGCTTTAGCAATAGGGAGTTTTATTTTCTTTTATTTTCATTCTGTCCTTTTCTTTTCCTTTTATTTTTTCTCGTCTTCTTTCCTATTTTGTCTTTTTTGTTATTTAAGTTATTTTTTCCATTATTTGCTTATTTTTCTTATATTTTTGTCTTTGTGTGGAAATGGCTTCCCGATATGCTTACTCACTTTATACTTACGGGATGGCTTCTCATGTATATGTTTTATTTGTCTTTCAATTGTTGTGGCCCCCACATTAAGGACAATGTAGTTTTTTAAGTGTTGGGAGGGGGCGGGGATGTATTTATTTCTTTTTATTCCTTTTCTTTTTTTCTTGTGTTTTTAACTTTTGGTGTCTTATCTGAAAAATCCCAAAAATTCATAAAATTCAAAATTCAAAAGCTTTTATTTCTTTTCTCTTTTTTATACTTAACAAAAACCTAAAAAAGATTTTTGTTTTGCCATTTTTAGTAAAGTACATAACTACAAAACCCTTTAGGAATTTTGAAAAGGCATAGTACTTGATCACTTTGAAAACCACAATTACTAATTTCTTACACGATTAATGGTTTCTATACACTTATACGGGTCGATTAGTAATAGAAGCCTAGGAATCTTAGGGAATTAGCAAAGTGAGAATCATTTTTTGGGTCTTTACTTACATTTTTATGTTTTTCTGCCCTTGGAAGCAAAAATTTGTAGTCTAAGGTGGTCCCAGAAATATGGTCTTAAGCCTTCATTGTACCATTCGTGCCTTTCTAGCCAAATCCTTAAACGAAATCAAACCCTAGTTCCCTTTTTGTGCATTTATGCCAAGGGTTTCAGTCTCTTTGTTTCTTTGTTCTCTAAAACTCTCACAACATAAAACCTCAATTCATGGAGATAATGTTTATAATATCTTTTCAGCCACTTTGAGTGAGGAAAATAGAGAAGTGTGGGGTTGATATGTGCATAATTGTCTATATTTCTATATGTTAATTTCATTGTTTTCGATGTTTTTAATATGGAAAGGTATATATTTTAGCATAATATCTCTTATTTTTATATTAGGTGCCCTCTGGAAGTGAAAACGATGAAAGGAAATAAAAACAGAGCGAAAACAATAAAAACAGAGCAGTCGGCAACAAGATAGCCAACCTACCGTGCGAGGTAGGTTGCCTTACCATCGCCGGTAGGTTCCTTGCCACAACAGGCATCGTACACAGAGAGCTACCGTGGACAGTACGTCTCGCCCTACCATCGGCGGTAGGGTAGGCTGGCAAGGGCAGTTGAGTCCAAAACAAACTCGAGTTTCTTGTATTTTGTTCCTATTTCAACTTGGTTTTCTTGGATATTTCACCCCTATATATGGGGTCTTTTTGCAGCTATTAGGGAGAGGCATAGATACAATTAGATAGGTAGATATACAATTTAGGATTTAGAATAGATTAGTTTGGTTAGAATTAGATTAGTTAGGTTAGATTAGATTAAACATACTTTAAATTTCAGCTTTTATACATTCAATTAATTAGTAAAGTTTCGAGATTTCTGCAATTTTAGTTTCTTAGATTCAAGAATTGAAGACATAATTTCAAGATTTCTATCTTCAACTTGGCGACTCGAAATATGAGCATGGAAGACATTCAGGATCTCAATTGCGGCTTCGATTTCAATCCTAAGCTTTCTTTTCCTTTTCTTGTTATTGAATTTTATGTTAATTTACAATTTTGTATAATGAATAGTGAGTAGTTCTTGTTGTTTGGATTGGGATTGAACCCTAATTCTTGATTATGAAGTTCTTAGTTTAAATACTTGAATTCGATGTTTGTTTTTATTTAAGTTTTCCAATCGTGATTGTTTGTAATTTATTTATTGCAAGATTAGACTATTCGCAAGGTTGTTCGAAATTGAAAAAAGAAGAATGATCTAGGGAACCAATTAGTGGTTAGTAGGGACAATTGTCTAGAGATACGATATTGCACTTTCAGGTCTTTTAAATCACCTAATTCTATTGCACTCATAATTTGTTAGGGAGAAAAGAGATTTTCCTCTAAGGGTTAGTGAGTAGGGTGGCTTTTCCCTGGAGATAGGGATTGCCTGATCTGAGTGATGACCCAATTTAATTAATTCAACATCATTTTCATTAAAGTTTTTCCAATTGAATTGGTAACAAGGATTAGAGATATTCAATGATCTAAAGTCTTGTCTTTATAATTCTTTTAAAACCGTTTTTATTTTGCTTTATTTTAGCTGATTTACTTGTTTTCAATTTTTACTTTTTTTAATCAATGACTATCTTTTTCGACTAAACATTTGAAACACGATTAGTACTTGAACCTTCGTTCGTCCTCGAGAGATTCGACACTCGGGTTGAAACTCATCTCTGCATTGTCAGGTCTACTTGCATTGCATTGTAGTAATTAGGGACATCCCGTTTTACATATCACACATCAAGTTTTTTGCACTGTTGCCGGAGAGAGTAAGTTTAAGGAATATCGCTTGTTTTAGTGCTTTAGTCATCGTTTTTGTTTTTGTTATTTTGCTTCGTTCCATTCTATTGCTGTATTTGGGTGTTTGTGGTATGGATATTGTGTATTCGGTTTATTACTTCTAGAATCTGTGTTAAATCGCTCATCCAATTATTTGTTTCAGGAAGATACAGACACCGATGATATCAAGGAAGCCCGATGGGCATCAATGTAAGAACAAAGAGTGGAGAATATGGCCTTTCATTCTCAATAGACACACGATCAATCAGCCACGTTCCAAAGACACTAGCATGAGTACGATACGTATTCTAGCCAATATAGTTCGAACGGGAGGACTTAGTCGAATGATCCTTGGGGAGATTATGCTCAATATTCAACATACGATTATACTCTATTGGTACACTTATCACCTCCAAGACCTAATATAGAAGAGCTTGTTTCGAAACATATCGATTTGGCAAACACGGGGGTGAAAAGAATGAAAGTAGTCCAGAGAAGCCAAGCGGCTTCCTTCCACAACATGGAAAATCAAATCGAACTATTAGCAAGGGTGATTGTTGAAAAACCTCCTAGTAATACACCTAGTAATATGGTCACTTTGCGGGATGTAGAAGAACGAGTAATAATGTTTCCCATGTTTATAGATAACGAGGATGAAACTACTCTAGAACCGGAGGAGTCCACTCCCCAAAGATTTCAAGAGCCTCGAACGAGTAAAAGTATAATGGAAGAAATTACGAAAGGTAAGTGCTTGCTAGAAAATAAGAGTGAGTTTGAGGAGGACGAGGCAGAGAAGGAAAATGAGCGTTTCATGGAAATTCAAAAGAGTCATGCAGAAGAGCGACAAGAAACAAAGTTAGAAACCATAAAAAAAATGAGGAAGTAAATTCCCTTACTAATGAAAGTAACTCTTTTCTTGTCGAGAATTCTTTGTGTGCAGGCAGTATGGATACAACTACAAAGAATGTAATGGAGAGGAAACATTTCATAGAATTCGGAGGCGATTACAAAAGCGTGGGAAGCACACAACTCCTATGCTATGGCCAAACAAAAAGGAGTTTTTCTTCAACCTTAGCCTTCATTTACCTTTGATTTTCCTTTAAAGAGTTGAAATATTATTCATAATTAATAACATCTTTCTTAAATTTTGTTTTAAGTTTTGAAATTATCTTTTCATTGTTGGGTTCAAATTCTTTCACTTCTACTACAAAGAGATCCTAACTGACTTTACTTTGAGCTGTACTTCGGTGAGGATGCGGGAAACCCTAAAAAGGAGTCCCTTATTCTCCAAAACAGTTGAGAATAACTCGTCTTGGCATGTTGTTTCTTGTAATTGTAAAACTATAGTTTGAATCACGTTTTTTCTATTTTAATCATTCGTTTGTTTTTGTAAGGTCATTTTGAGGAGAAGAAAAGCTTCCTTTAAGACTCACATTGAGCTACATTGAGTCCATAATGTTTAAAGGGCATAAAGGAGCTTCAAAATTGTAGAAAATGATGTCTCGGCAGAAGTCTACCTTGGACAGTAGGCTCCTCTACCAACAGCGGTAGATCTAGGCAATAATCAGCATTCTTTGGCAGAACCCTACCGTGGACAGTAGGCTCAACCTACCGCCAACGGTAGGTTCTAGGCACTTCTCGGTGTAGGTAAGGCACAGACCTACTACGAATAGAAGGCCTTGCCCTACTGTCAGCGGTAGGGTCCAAATAGGGCAGCGGGTTCGGATTTTTCAAGGTAAAACGGGTCAGATCAACCCCACTGGGTACCAAATTGTAGCTTTTAATTAAAATTTCTGCACTCCTTTCCCCCCATTCTCCTCCAAAACCCTTGAAACTTTTCTTTCCCTCTTCCTATTCTCTCAAACACCCATAACCTCTCTATTCCCCTCCAAGCATTCTCCTCCCGTTCCTTTATAAATTCCAGCGACTTCTCCCCCCCTCCGGTGAGCATCTCCTGCGGCCCTTACCATCTCTCTCTCTTGGTTTGTATTTTTCCTCTTTTCTTTTCTCTTACTTATTCTTTTCTTCTAACCCTCCTTCTACCTCCATTCTTCTTCTCTACACCAATTCCATGCTAAAACCTTCTTCTTCCTCCTCCTTCCTGTTAGTATATGCCCTAAGACCAATTGACTCACATTTTTGATTTATGAAGCATGTATTTTTTAATTGTATTTTATGCTCTTGGTCATCAAGTATGTGACTTGATAGTAAAACCCTTATAGCTAATAAAATACTATTCTTATTTGTCCCTAGTTTATTACATCTTGTAAACTAGTGTGAAGTTGATTGATGGTCAAGTTTTACTGATCATGAATATGAGATATAAAATCAATTCATAAATACATATTGAGAATATTGTATTGGACATGACCCAAAGTGAAGAAGAAATATTGCATGGGTTTAAGTTATAAGTATTTCTTCTCAGTTTTATATTTGGTGTCCTTCGACCTAATGTTTCTAATGTTTCTTGCATGGGGAGAAAAATATGTTTTGACATAGTCAAACATCACTTTTAATTAGGTGATCATTATGATTATTGGTTGGCTTATTTTCTCGTCATGGCTTGAATATTGGAGATAGTGAAAGGGATTTGTCCCTCTTCTTTTAGAGAGAGATATCCATGGGCCCCTTGATAAGGAAGACTGGAAAATATGCATGGCCATGCTCAAATAAGTATTAATAAGGTGTTATTAATATTATTTGTTGGAACAATCTGCTCGGTGATCAAGTAAATGGTTAATTAAGTTTTATAAGGATGACTTGATCCATGCCTTATACTTAATTAGGATATCGTGTGACAAAGGACTAAATATTAAATCCGATGCTAGGTTATTATTACATTTACTTAACTTGGGTAAGCATAATGTCTTGCTAGAGGCCGCTTATGTTTTGTGAATAAATGTCTAGGACATTTTTTTTATTCACTCGCCAACGTTAAGTGAACCTACAGTGGTCACACGCATAGACGATCTTGTGAGCATAATGTCCACGTTCAATGAATCTAGATTGTGTCCAGATTCGTTGAACGTATACAAAAGGGGGAATCGATTCCATATTGTATTTTCGGTAGGTTAATAAGTAATTAATTTTATTTAATCGAATAAATGAAATTAATTACTTAATATTACTCATCTAACCGTTGGATGATTATAGGAATAAACGGACGAGATTGAACTGTCATTAGATGACAGCTAGGGTTTTGATATTGATAGACTATAAAAGGTTATGTTAACCTTTTCTTGTTGGCCGTCCCTTTATCTCATTAAAGAAAAACAAAACCCTAAACCCTAGAACGGCGATATAGTATCTAGCCTCCTCTCTCCGAAAAACGACCGATTACCGGATAGTCAGGATCGCCCCGAACAGCTGTAACACGTAAGGGGCTAGCATCCCGATCGCTGCGCAGGAGTTCGTCGCGTGGATACCAAGAGAGGGCGAAGCATACAAAGCAGACGCCTCCACAACGAACAATAAAAACATTGAGGTAATTTCTATCCAATCGGTTTTTCTAGTATGTGCAGATCCTCGTTGGTGGATTTCCGTAGTTTTATTTTACTTTGTTTTTGCCTACTGATTCCAACAAAGTGGTATCGTAGCCACGCACATACCGGTTTTACTCGATTTTATCTCATACCGCTTTGATTACATATGTTGTTTTCAATCGGCCTTATAGTAAGGTTTCGATTAGTGTAATAATCGGAGTAAATTGAATTATAAGATTCGCATATATCATATTCTCGTTTTACTTATTAATACGATTAATTAAATGTAATATTGTTACCGCTAAATTGTTTGGTGTACAGACCGTAATCAGTGCAATTTAATTGTTAAACAAATATGCGTAATCACATGATTTAATGTTTAACTCGTTAAACAAAAATTTCCGGCGGCATGATTTTAGGGTTTATGACGGCAATAACTCATTCAATGAGTTAGAAAGAAAAATCGTTTTTTCACTGGGGCGCCGCCCGAGACCCCCTGCAAGTGGCGCCGCCCTGACTCCCGCCCCGCCGACCGCCAGCGGGACCGCGTTTGCTATGGGGCTACGCCCGAACCCCCTTGTTGTTTCTTTGCATGTTTCTTCCTATCTTTAGATGCATGGTGCATAGCATGGCCCTTTACCTCTTGTGATTGATCGCTTATTTTGTTAATGGGTTGTATGTTTTTAAATACGGCCCGCGTGTCGTTGTTTTCGTTGATGTAATATTATCAAGCTTTTACTAGAATAGGTTAATTTTATTTCCTATTCCTATGTATATTTTCTCGTCCTATGTAACAAGATTAGAAGGCCAAGACATTGGAGGCAAGCTCATGGAGATGAAGACTTACCTAGATTGACCTTTCGACTTCCATGAGGCTCGTGGGAAGTCAATATAGGATCGGGGGCCATGCTATGACACGTTTTATTTGATGTATATATATTATGCATGAGATGTTTAGTTTATTTCCTTTTATTTTTATATATGTTTTGTGAAATTATATACAAATAAAAGGAAGAAGGTTTTTGAAACCATGTAAAATAAAAAAAAAATTAAGTCGTAAAATGTCTTCCATGATCATAAGCACTTCTCCATGCTTGGATCATCATTTTGTCTCATTGCCAAAGCAAGAGATAAATGGTTACCTAAGTAGGGGAAGATGGAAAATGGTGATTTCCATATGCTTGGAATGGTTTGGCTTAACTAGGCTATCAAAACGGTTTTGAGCCTAGGACATCATATGGGATTTTGCCGGTACATGTAAATCCCATTAATACATTTTCTCTAATTATGGGTGTTAAGCCAAAGCTTACTTATGATTAGAATAAAATGAATTTTTATACCCATGATTTATATCAAGTGTTGAATATTTCAGGGGAAAATTTAATGCTTCATTTATTTAATTTTACTTTGCAAATTCTATGTAGATAATGGCCTCAAACAATTCAAACACATCATTGCGATCCGTGCTTGAAAAGAATAAGCTTAGTGGGACTAACTTTCTTGATTGGGCACGAAATTTAAGGATTGTCCTTAAACAAGAAAAAAAGGCTATATGTACTTGAGAACCCTATCCCTAATCAACCAGCCTAACAATGCCACTAGAGTCGAAAAGGATGCTTATAGTAAGCACAAGGATGATTCTAACGATGTGACATGTCTCATGTTGGCTACGATGGAATCTGAGTTGCAAAAGCAATTCGAGGAAGTTGAGGCTTATGAGATGATAAAACAGCTCAAGGAAATGTTCCAAGAGCAGGCACGTCAAGAGAGATATCTTACCACTAAGGCGTTGAATAGCCTGCAAAATGACCCCCGGCACTTCGGCTTAGTGCTCATGTCCTTAAGATGAAAGGGTATTTTGATCGCCTTTGAAAAACTTGGAGCACCCTGTAAGTCATGACTTGGCTACCGATATGATCTTGGCCTCTTTGACCTCCGACTATGATCAGCTTTGTCATGAACTTCAATATGCATAATATGGAAAAGTCCATAAATGAATTGCACGGGATGCTCAAGCAGTCGAACAAAACATTAGGAAGTCTACTCCCAATGTTCCGATGGTTCGTAGGGGGCGCTCAAGAAGAACAAGGGAAAGGGAAAGGGAAAGGATATGGCCAAAAAGGGTAAAGGCAAGCGTAAGCCCAAGCCCAAGGTTAAACCACCAAAGGAAGGGACTTGCTTCCACCGCAATGAACCCGGTCATTGGAAGAGGAATTGCAAGCTCTACTTGGAAGAAAAGAAGAAGCAAAAGGCTAGTGAGACCGCCGCTCGTGTATTTTCGTTATAGAAATTAATATGTCTACTCCTACTTCATGGGTATTAGATACCGGATGTGGAGCTCACATTTGTGTAAATGTGCAGTGGACTCAAAAGGAGTAGATCTTTGGCAAAGGGAGAGGTGGACCTACGAGTTGCAAATGGAGCAAAAGTTGCCGCCGTAGTCGTAGGGACATTTGATTTACTTTTGCCTACCGGGCTTATAATTGAACTTAAAGATTGTTATTATGTTCCCGCTATGAGTAGGAATATCATTTCAGTTTCTTGTTTGGATATTGATGGTTTTGAGTTTAATACTAAGAATGGTAAAAGTTCTATTTATAAAAAATGGTATTTTCTATGGGGATGCCTCTTTATGTAATGGACTTTACATTCTTAACCTACATGATTCCATTAGTAAGCCCATCTATAACATAAATACAAAGAAATTTAAATCTAATGATTTAAATCAAACTTACTCGGCATTGTCGCTTTGGGCCATATAAATGAGAAACGCATATCAAAACTCCATCAAGATGGACTTCTATCTTCATTCGACCTTGAGTCTTATGAAAAATGTGATTCTTGTTTATTGGGAAAAATGACTAAAAGTCCATTTACAGTGGCAAAGTGAAAGGGCTACCGATTTATTGGAACTTATACATACCGATGTATGTGGGCCAATGAACACACAAGCCGTAGGAGGTTTTCGTATTTCATTACATTCACGCATGATTTCAAGAGATATGGTTATGTCTATCTAATGAAACATAAATCCGATTCCTTTCAAAAGTTTAAGGAATTTCAAAATGAAGTACGTAATCAACTTGGAAGGAGTATCAAATTACTTCGATCGTATCGAGGTGGTGAATACTTGGGCCAAGAGTTTGACGAACATCTAAAAAATTGTGGGATATTATCACAATTAACTCCACCAGGAACACCACAATGGAATGGTGTGTCCGAACGCAGGAAATCGAACTCTATTGGATATGGTTCGATCTATGATGAGTCAAACAGATCTTCCAATTTCTTTTTGGGGGTTATGCTCTAGAAACCGCCGCATTCATATTAAATAGAGTTCCATCTAAAGTCGTTTCGTAAAACACCATATGAGATATGGACCTAGAAACAACCTAGTTTAGCATTTCTCAAAATTTGGGGGATGTGATGCTTATGTGAAGCGATCATTATCTCGAAAAACTAGCACCCAAATCCGATAAGTGTCTCTGCTTTGTGGGATATCCTAAGGAAACTAAAGGATACTACTTTTATCTTCCATCTGAAAACAAAGTGTTTGTTGCTCGGAACGGAATTTTCCTTGAAAGGGAATTCGTTTCCAAAAGAGTCAGTGGGAGTAGAATCCATCTTGAAGAAGCTCAAGGACAAAGCAGACCATTTCGAACCGAGTATGGATACTCGCCTGACTCACGTATTCATACCGAGCCCGAACCTTTGACACAAGTGGCCAAGAAGGTCTAGTAGGATTTCTCGATACCACAGTAGATATGGATTTCTCGTGACCGAGGATCATAATATTGATCTTATTGATCAAGGTGAACCTAATTCCTACCAAGATGCTATTCATAGTCCCGAATCTAGCAAATGGCTAGAGGCTATGAAATCGTAAATACAATCCATGCATGATAATCAAGTTTGGACTTTGATTGATCCACTCGAAGGTTGCAAGACCATAGGGTGTAAATGGGTTTTCAAAAAAGAAAACCCGACATGGATGGCAATGTGCACACTTACAAAGCACGATTGGTAGCAAAAGGGTATAGACAAACTCATGGTATAGACTATGATGAAACCTTTTCTCCAGCTTGTAATGCTTAAGTCAATTAGAATTCTACTTGCCATTGCAGCATATTATGATTATGAAATATGGCAAATGGATGTTAAAACCGCTTTTCTTAATGGAAATCTACCGGAGGATGTGTATATGACACAACCTCGAAGGTTTTATTCATCCTTCGAATTCTAGTAAAGTGTGTAAACTTCAAAGATCCATTTATGGCTTGAAGCAAGCATCTCGAAGTTGGAATCTTCGTTTTGATGAAGCAATTAAAGAATTTAATTTCATCAAGAATGATGATGAACCTTGTGTCTACAAAAGGGTTACGTAAAATGCAAAGTAGTCTTCTTAGTACTCTATGTCGATGACATCTTGTTAATTGGGAATGACATCCCCACTTTGCAAAGTGTAAAAACTTGGTTGGGGAAGTGTTTTTCAATGAAAGATTTAGGCGAAGCAAACTCTATATTCTAGGCATTAGGATCTATCGAGATAGATCTAAAAAGCTTATTGGCCTAAGTCGAGTGGATATATTGACAAGGTACTCGAAAAGTTCAAGATGCAAGATTCTAAGAGAGGATTCTTGCCAATGTCACATGGCGTTAAACTCAGTAAGTCTCAAAGTCCTACCATAAGGGAAGATACGTAACGCATGAGTAAGATTCCTTATGCTTCCGCAATTGGATCTATCATGTACGCCATGTTATGCACTCGCCCGCATGTCTCGTATGCATTAAGCATGACTAGCGATTCCAAATCAAATCCCGGTGAACCGCATTGGATCGCAGTGAAAAAACATTCTCAAGTACTTAAGAAGGACTAAAGAGATGTTTTTGATCTACTGAGGTCGTGAAGGAGAGCTTGTTGTAAATGGTTACACTGATGCTAGCTTTCGATCGATGTAGATGATTTTAGATCGCAACTGGATTTGTGTTTTGTTTGAATGGAGGTGCCGTGAGTCGGAAGAGTTCAAAGCAAGATACCGTGGCCGATTCTACTACAGAGGCCGAGTATGTGGTCGCTTCGATGCAGCCCTAAGGAGGCAGCTTTGGGATCGTAAAGTTCATCACGTAACTAGGTGTAATTCCTAGCATTGTGAACCCAAATGGACCTATATTGTGATAATACAGAGCCATTGCACAAGCTAAGGAACCTAGATCTCATCAACGATCCAAACATATTCTCAGCGTTTCCATCTCATTCGAGAAATTATTGAGCGTGGAGATGTTAAAATTTGCAAAGTAGACACCAATGACAATGTCGCAGATCCATTGACAAAGCCACTCCCACAACTTAAGCATGAGAGTCATACTAGGTCAATGGGTTTGAGAGTCATGTCAAATTGGTGATAGGGCAAGTGGGAGATTGTTAGTATATGCCCTAAGACCAATCGACTCACATTTTATGATTTATGAAGCATGTATTTTTTTAATTGTATTTTATGCTCTTGGTCATCAAGTATGTGACTTGATAGTAAAACCCTTATAGCTAATAAAATACTATTCTTATTTGTCCCTAGTTTATTACATCTTGTAAACTAGTGTGAAGTTGATTGATGGTCAAGTTTTACCGATCATGAATATGAGATATAAAATCAATTCATAAATACATATTGAGAATATTGTATTGGACATGACCCAAAGTGAAGAAGAAATATTGCATGGGTTTAAGTTATAAGTATTTCTTCTCGCTTTATATTTGGTGTCCTTCGACCTAATGTTTCTAATGTTTCTTGCATGGGGAGAAAAATATGTTTTGACATAGTCAAACATCACTTTTAATTAGGTGATCATTATGATTATTGGTTGGCTTATTTTCTCGTCATGGCTTGAATATTGGAGATAGTGAAAGGGATTTGTCCCTCTTCTTTTAGAGAGAGATATCCATGGGCCCCTTGATAAGGAAGACTGGAAAATATGCATGGCCATGCTCAAATAAGTATTAATAAGGTGTTATTAATATTATTTGTTGGAACAGTCTGCCTGGTGATCAAGTAAATGGTTAATTAAGTTTTATAAGGATGACTTGATCCATGCCTTATACTTAATTAGGATATCGTGTGACAAAGGACTAAATATTAAATCTGATGCTAGGTTATTATTACATTTACTTAACTTGGGTAAGCATAATGTCTTGCTAGAGGCCGCTTATGTTTTGTGAATAAATGTCTAGGACATTTTTTTTATTCATCGCCAACGTTAAGTGAACCTACGAGGTCACACGCATAGACGATCTTGTGAGCATAATGTCCACGTTCAATGAATCTAGATTGTGTCCAGATTCGTTGAACGTATACAAAAGGGGGAATCGATTCCATATTGTATTTTCGGTAGGTTAATAAGTAATTAATTTTATTTAATCGAATAAATGAAATTAATTACTTAATATTACTCATCTAACCGTTGGATGATTATAGGAATAAACGG
Source organism: Catharanthus roseus (assembly GCA_028651295.1). NCBI lineage: Eukaryota > Viridiplantae > Streptophyta > Magnoliopsida > Gentianales > Apocynaceae > Catharanthus > Catharanthus roseus. The sequence goes on along the minus strand of JAPQWS010000165.1, from coordinate 2,409,661 downwards.
ACGGGATTGAACTGTCATTAGATGACAGTTAGGGTTTTGATATTGACAGCTATAAAAGGTTATGTTAACCTTTTCTTGTTGGCCGTCCTTTATCTCATTAAAGAAAAACAAAACCCTAAACCCTAGAACGGCGATATAGTATCTAGCCTCCTCTCTCCGAAAAACGACCGATTACCAGATAGTCAGGATCGCCTCGAACAGCTGAACACGAGAGGGGCTAGCATCCCGATCGCTTGCGGAGGAGTTCGTCGCGTGGATACCGAGAGAGGGCGAAGCATACAAAGCAGCGCCTCCACAACGAACAATAAAACATTGAGGTAATTTCTATCCAATCGGTTTTTCTAGTATGTGCAGATCCTGTTGGTGGATTTCCGTAGTTTTATTTTACTTTGTTTTTGCCTACGGATTCCAACACTTCCCTCCAAAAAAACCCCCATTTCATTCAAAATCTCCTCTCCATTAGCCTTTTCTTTTAACTTCTTTTTCTTATAGTTTCTTGTAATTTCGGTTCTTTGTATCAATATTTATTATAAACTAACTTTATTTTGTGTTCTATTGTGTTCCCAACAAACTTTTATGGAAAATAGTCGAAGAAAAATTTCCGGAAAACTTTTAGTGAAAATCTGGCAGCAATCCGAACGAGGCATAAAAAAGAGCGAACTTTTGTAGTCATAGTTTGTTTTCTCAAACAAACACAGGCTATTTCTTAAAAACTTTCTGCCTCTTTTTTCTTTATTTCTAGTTTGCTTATGCTTAATTCTTGTTTTTGGACTTATTTTATGTTTTTGTTGTGTTAAGAGCTTTGTTTTTCGTATTTTCTTAGTTCGTTTTGTTATTTTTGCTACACTTTAGCAACCACGGACGACATTAGATCACTATAACACACACGGGCTACACTAGTATCTATTCTTTTGTGAGTTTTGGTGTTCTTTCATTATTACTGTGTTAGTGCTGTTGTATTCGTTCTCTTTTGTTTTCCTTCCTTCCAATATGTTTTATCTCTCTCTCTCTCTCTCTCTCTCTATGGCTCACAAGAAATCTGTACCTTCCTCCTCAAAATCTAAATAGGTTCGTGTTTAGGGAACCTCGCTCGACCCCGATATCCTTCACTATCCAGTGCATCTTTCTCAGGTAGCTCATCAATGGGTAACTGAAAGGGCATCGCTCAAAATCATTGTTGAAAAATTGTTCGATAAGTCAGCCATCAAATGTTATCTTGAAAATATTTTTAGAGGATTGGGTTTGGTCCTCTCATTCGCATCTCTGGCAATTACTATCCTGATCTTGTCCGAGAATTCTTTGCCAATATGACCCACAAAACGTAGAAGGATCTCTAAACAATCATTTCAACTGTCAAAGGGGTTAGGATCATTCTCAATAGTGAATGTTTGGAGACCATTCTTGGGATCCCAAACACCGAGAGCACAGTCACCACGGATTCTAATAGAAAAACCATAGATGAGGACCCAGACTAGAATTTTGATGCGGCATGTAGCCGTTTCGATATCTGGCCACGGGAAATGGACCGTTGTTGAATCATCCATGGGGGCAATTTCCCAAACCTTCTTCATTGTGCCCTTGCCTATTTCTTTGGGCACACACTTGTTCAAAAGAGAGATGGACTTAGTGAAGTCCATATCATTAATATTTATTTGCTAGATAAACTCCACAATCACTCCCCCATTTCTCTCTCTTCCTAGATAATCCAAACAATGCATTATACTTGGTGTGACACCACCAAAAAGCATGTTTTTCGTTATCCTGTTATTTTATCTAGAATTTTTGCTGCTTATCATGTTAATTTTGTAGGGATTATCAGCAAGACTGCAGTAGATTATTAAATTCACAACTTTTAATAACTATGGTTACTCATGGGACGAGGAGAACCAAGTGTGAATACCACCATCCGAAGAAGATAGGTTGCTGGATTGCAACCCGGCCAGTTTTTGCTCAATTAAGAAAACTACCCAAACCGGCCTGGGGACATCTTCCTCGCAACCATTTGAGGATAATGATGAAGCTGATGAGTCCTACAACCCCTTAGATGATGAGGAGGATGAGGTAGATGCCCAAAACACGGTCCCGATGAATACATTCCAAACGGAGATGCGGACTGCCTTTGAGCAACTCCGGAGTACTCAAGAGATTCATGGGATGCAATTAACAAAAATGGTAGAGTCCACTCACCGCTATGCAGACAAGTTGGCACATCAAAGGGCATCAACAGATTGGTAAAAAGTGATGCTAGCCCGACTATGCCAAAGATTCATGCGTGATCAAGACAGCAGTGGAGGAGACGGCACAAACTTTGGTCCACAATATGGAGTTTTTCTTTCTTTCATTTTATTTTGTTTTGTTTGTTTTCCTTTTAAATTTCTTGTTTTCATTTATTTCTGTATTTATTTTTCTTTTCTTATTTTATTTTTGTGTGGGAATGGCTTCCTGACATACTTTATCGCTTTATATCTACAAGATTGCTTCCCATATATGTGTTTGTTTTTGTTTTTCGTTTAGTTCAACCCCCACATTGAGGACAATGTGAGTTTAAGTGTTGGGGGTTATTTTCGTTCTTTTAAGTTTTTTTCTGTTAGTCTCTTTCACTCTTTTTCGTTCTTTAAAGTTTTTTTCTGTTAGTCTCTTATTAGAAAAAATTCAAAAAGAATAGAAAAATTTAAAATTTCAACAATATTTTTATTTCCTTTTTGCTTTACTTATAAAAATCCGAAAATATTTTATATCACTTTTGGTAGAGTATTAAATTGTAAAACTCTTTAGGTTTTTCGAAAAAGACGTACTACTTAATTACTTTGAAAGCCATATTAATAAGTTTCTTACATGATCAATGGTTTTTAGGCACTTGTGAATGTTTTTTAAGTAATAGAAGCTTAGGAATCTTGAGTAATTAGCATTGTGATACTAATTTTTGAACTTTGCCTGTAATTTCATGATTTGTCTATCTTTAAAAGCAAAGAAGTCTAGTTTATAATGGTTTCGGAGGTGATGGTCTTAGACCTTCTTTGAACCAATTGTTCTTTTCTTATCATATATCCTTTATAAAATCAATCCCTACTTCCCTTTTTGTGCCTTTATGCCAAAGGTTACACTCCCTTCTTTCTTTGTTCTTTTAACCTCACTATATAAAACCTCAATTGTCAAAAATAGGCGACACTTTTTCAGCTTGCGCAAAAGGGCTTCCAACCATCTACCAAGGTGAAATTTCAATTTCTAACTTATTCAAAAGTTTAGGATATTGCCCTATAAAGTCTTGGACATCAAAATTTAAGCCCCATAAAGTCTTGGATATTAAAATTTAAGCCTTGAAACTTTTCTTGCTCAATTTGATCCTTGTGACTCTTTAGTTGTTTTGCCTTGGCTCTTGTCACAACTCCTTGACATTCTTGCATGTCTAACTTGTTCACATCATTCTCCCCCTCTTGAAAATGATTCATCCTCGAATCTCCATCACCTATATCAAATAAAGAGAGATCGGAAACATTAAAAGTGGCACTAACATTATAATGTCCCGGAAGATCAACTTTATAGGCATTGTCATTAATTTTCTCAAGGATTTGAAATGGCCATCTCCCCTATCATCAAGCTTAGAATTTTTTGGTTGGGGAAATCTTTCCTTTCTAAAATGCACCCAAACCTAATCACCGGGGTTGAATGCCACTTTTCTTCTTTGCCATAACAAAGCAAGAAACATTATATTATTTTCCCCACTGGAAACTTTCATGGCATCAAAGGCAACTTTGTCTAAATTCTCATAATGAGTTACGACAAGGAAGATACTGGCAATGTTGAAAATGACATGGTAGAAGAAAGCCATGTTCGTAGAATAAAAAAAGATGCCTATTTTGTGGCATCTTCTGATGGTCCCGGGCTGATCATAACGACAGTCCAATTGAAGGAAAACGACAAAGACAATAACTATGCCTAATGGGAAAAAGCCATGAGCTTGGCTCTAAGTTCGAAGAAAAAATTGGGATTCATAGATGGAACATTTCCTATCACAGAAGGTGACCGAGACAAAGAGGAGGAATGGTGGGAGATAAACACGTTAGTGAATTCATGAATTTTAAACACTATCGAGACATTCTCTCCATTTTTCTATAAACTACTCTGAAAGATCTGACAAATTGTTGACAGATTTGAAGGAAAGATTTTTAGTTGGAAACGGACCCCGAAAATATGAGTTAAAAACCGCATTAGCAAATTGTAAACAAGGAGGAGACTCGATACACGAGTATTATTCGTATTTGAAAAAATTATGGGATGAGTTAGACAACTATACCCAACTCTCATCTTCTGCATCGTTGCTCCTAGAAATTGTTTTCTTTCCTTTTGAGAGTCTATTGTTATGGAAATCATATGTATATATATATATATATATCTAAGCTGCTAGGAATCTGTAGAGACTGGAAATATTGTTCACATTCTTTGCTGATGACACCTGTTTTTATAATTGTAATAACTCACTCAAATGTCTCTTATTATTCTCATTCATCCTCTTCTCAAAAGGCTTAGATATGCAAAACAACAGCTACTCTTTTTCAGTGATTTATATTTTGTCAAACAAAATGAAAATACGAGACATATAGAATTCTAGAAATTTAAACAGTGGGGAAGTCTTTCTATTCTTATTTGGGATTTTAGTTGCAAAAGGCTTTTTAATATATATGCCCCAGTTTTTCTGGTTTATGGAATTATGTTATTGTTAAGTTAGTAAGTTTGATCCTCCTTGTTGTTCATCTATTAACCATCTAGCTATTCTATGCATTGAATTTGTCACGATTTAGCAATTTGAGGATATAAGTTAATTTGGTGCACTCTTGTTCACTGAAAATTTGCAGCATATATGTCTTGAAAGGAGTTCCTTCAAATCATTTTTTTGGAATTTTCAACACTCAAAACATCTGAAATTCTTTACACTCTTGGTTCTTGCTTCAGTAATATTAAGTTGATTTCCCTATACATTCCCTCAAAACTTATTCCACTTGTGGTGAATGAAGTTTCTTGTCTCTTTTCTTTTCGTTGCTTTCTTTTTCCGGGAGTTCTGTCAAATCATTTTTTTTTATTTTTTTTTTGCAGCTTGTGGAAATTCCACCATTTGAATGAGAACCTACAAAATGAACTTTTCAAGCTCCCTTGTGATTGATTTCCTTATTTTTGTGCATCCATGATCTTTTTTTCTATTAGTGCCCTGAAGTGCTTTTGTGATTTTGCTTTTGCACTATTGTTGCAATCCTCTGTATTACAAGTTACTTATAGAGTTAAGCAATGCATTATATCTATTGGGAATTTGAAGGTTTAGTGCCTTTGAAATTAACATAAGCATATAGGGGATCTCACTTGATATTTAGCTTGCAAGTGCCGATCAATTGTTGTATTGGATTATGTCATATTTCTTTTCAAATGGTCAATGTTTGTCTAGTTTAATTGTTTCCCTTGAGGTATCATCATATGAACCGAGATGACAAAAAACTAATGAGTTGATTCATGGTCCAATCACTAGAGCAAGGGCAAGAAGATCAAGGCATATGATGATAGCTTGGCTAAAGGAATGGTCGATTTCATTGAAGAAAGCGTGACGAATAAATTGAAGAGCTTGAATGAAGGCTTTTAAAGATGAAAGAAATCATTCCAAGTTGCTTAATGAATAGTGCCCGAACTTAGAGAAATCTATGGAACACATTGGGAGAAGAATAAATCAAAGGAAGGCAAAAATAGAGCCTACCGTCGACGCTAGGCCCTGACCCTACCCTACCCGGTAGGCTTCTTCCCAAAAAATGGAGCTTGTCGGTTAAAGACCCACCGTGTTCGGTAGGGTATACCCTACAGTCGCCAGTAAGTACATGATGATTAGAGAAATGCATTGTTTAAGCGGGAATTTAATGTTTAAACTCTATGTTCAGTTGCTAATTAAGGGGCTAATTTGGTCTTTTAGCGTTTTAAGCCAATAGTCCATGTAGTTTCAAGCCCTAACATTATAAATATACATTTATAGCATACATTGTAACTTAAGTTGAATTTTGCGGAATTGAGAGGATTCTCTATTGGTTTCTAGGGCTTTTCAACCCATCTTAGTTAGCTTCTAAGGGTGTGCTTCCTTAGTTTGTGAACAATTATTTCTTAGATTGATGAATATATGGAAATCAATTGATCATTTAAAATTCCTTCTTTGATTGATTCTAGGAGTTCTAATTTCTATAATTAATTAAATTTAGGTCTTCTAGTTTATGTAGTCTGAGTTTTAGGGCCAGAATTTCCCTAAGGTTCTTGCTATCAAATTAGAAAAGAGTTCTTCCTCTCACTATTAAGTTATGAGGCTTAGCTCCTCACAAGTTTTCTAATGGAGTGTTAGAACTACAAAATCTTCAATAGAAGTTCTTCATCAAGGAGGTGATTTTGGGAGGGTGCTGGATTTAAATCGCAATCTAATTGAGGATTCACATCACATTATTTGTTATTATTTATAAAAGCAGAAAAAATTTTAGCTAGGGTTTCAAACCATTCAAAATATTTTTTAAAAAAGTTAGAAATTTTAGAGGGAGTTCCGAACCCCCACAAATATTTTATTTTTTGAAAAAACAAAAGTAATTAACAGAGGTTAAAAACCTCACAAAATAACTGCCACCATATTTTGGAGCGGTGTGCACGACAATATTCAAAACACTGCTCAAATCATTTAAAGGCATCGCAATTAGCGGCCGTTTCAAAAAACTGCCGCTAAAACATTTAGTTTTGGTTTAAAACTGCCCGCTAAACACAAAACGAACCCTCGCAGTATAAACAATTTTTTTTTTAGTGCATACCCGAGAATGCTTTTACCAATTGGAACTTGCAATGCAAGATGTTTAATTTTTTGCACTTTTGCAAATATATGTGGGGTGCAGTAGAGAAGTGCATGGACCATAGAAGAAACTACATATTTGCGTGTCTCCAACATAGAAAGATAGATTGAGAGTTTATTTTGTTCCAATGCAAATGATCACCATATAGGTATTCAATTGTTAGATCCAAGGAATTTCAAGAAACACCCTTGAAACGCACATCTACGCTATGCCCCATGTAATCAATCAAGACAAGATTTCTATAAGATATCTTCAAACTTTATAAATTTATGCAATCTATGATTACCAAGCACTTTTAAACGTAAGTTCTTGCTTTATTTCTCATTTACTCTTATGCTTCGATAACCTAAGCATCCTTTCTTTCTAACCCCATTTTCCTTGTTGCCCATTTCAAATTCTAATGAATATACTCGTTCCCCTGAAAGGAAAATCTTCAAGAAATTTCCTTTTGGATATTTTGTTCACCTTAAATCGTTTTGTTTTTCTTTCTTACTCTAGTTATTTTAGAAATATAGTATGTATGTTCTAATTTGCCCATTTTATATTGTTAATTGTTAGAACATTTTCTGAATCTATGCATTTAAGAAATATCTTGCAGATTTAATAAAAATGACAGAAGTGTAGTTACAAAATTAAACTAACTACTACTACGTACGTCCATTTGTACGTAAAAGAAATAAAGAAAGAGTAGAAGTACAACTACTTCTATTTCTCACTTTTGACAACTTGGAAATTAATCATGAAGTAGAAATATAAATACTTCTATTATTTTGTTTTAGTAAGTCGGAAATTAATCAAGATTTAGAAGTACAAAACATTTCTAATATTTGCTTTTGATTACATGGAAATTAAGATAGAATATAGAAGTACAAACACTTTTCTTTTTCGTTTTTCATAAATTAGAAAAAGGAAATAATAAAAGTACAAATGCTTCTTTTTTCACTTTCCATAACTTATAATAATACTTAGACATATAAGTATCATTCTCTAAGTTGTAAAAAAATTCTGACAGAGTCCCTTCTCTAAAATAGACATTTTTCAAATGCAATGGTCACCCAAACACAAAATTCAACCATTAAACAATTAAACAAAGATTCTGGACTATCCCATAAAAATTAACATCAATAAACTTATAACTTATAGATTAGATTTTAAATTCAATTCCAAATGCATTCTAAAATGTCCATAAGTTAGAAGAAATGTATCATATAGCATGCCAACTCAGAATCTACAACATTTTACAACTCTACCAACATTGAATATAATTTATTTTTCAAAAGAGAGGAATCACAGCTCCAAAAATAGCAAGAAAATAAGGGAATCACACCCCCAAACTAAGCACAAAATAAAAGGGTCACGGCCCACACACTAACATAATCAAACAAAAATTAAAAAGAATAAAGAATAAGGTTTACCGAAATTCAAGAGAATTTGAAAGGCCAATTCACAGGCAGCTTCACTATACTCTGTTAAAATTTCTAGCCAGAAACCTCCAATGAAGAAGTTATAATCTGTTAAGCACGAAGGTAATCAAAATTGTAATTATTAATTAGTTTGTTCAACTTGTAAAGAAATAATAACAATAATAATGATAATAATAATAATAAAATAATAATCTAAGCAAGAAAATAAGAATCATTTTCCCTTTCTCTTTTATGTAGGAACAAGAAAGAGAAATAATATGACTTGTGAAACGGAGAAAAGGAAAAGAAGAGAAAAGGAGAAAAGAAAAAAAATAGACTTTGCTTAAATGTCAAGCCACAAAGATGGTCTATAACCCTATAGAAACTTTTAAACATTGGTCCTCCTACAAATTTTAGCTATACTTCTTAAGGTTAGTTGAAGTTGAGGAGAAAAACTGGTTTAACTTTTCTTTAAAAAAGTTAATATTGTAAAAAATAATAGATATATCTACGAATAATTGTTTGAACTGTTTCTGCCTTTATACAATTCTTTACTTTCAACACAAACTATATGTTTAGCAGTCTTGCAGTAATCACTTGAATGATTTGTGCTACTACTAATTGTGCGTTATCAAGGAATGTTGTATTTTTACTTTGATGACAAATGAAGAAAGTTATAGAAGCCATATTTGTGAAGGCAGAAAAAGAAAGCATATTAGCTCACATTCAGGCAGTTAAAAATTTACTATCTTTAAATACACAGAGGCTATAAAGGGGTATAAAGGGAAGAACTGGGGCTCGCCTAGTCTTTAAACGGCAAAAACTTCGCAATCCTTAGGGATTTGATTCTCCTCAATGTGATCCATGTGTAAGTTACATTTTTATTCTTTGGCACATAGTTTGTTTCTGGTCATCATATTTTATTTATGTTAACGTACCTTCAGGGAGAATTAAGTTGTTCCCATATCAAAGAGAATGTTGGGAGATAATAGTGGTAACACTGCGCTGCCTGTTTTCCATAATGAAGCCCACTTTCAGGAGTCACAATAGGATCAAACATCAATTAAAAACTTGTTTATAACAATGCTCTTTTAAAAAATGAATGAAATGAAGAACATAAAGAAAAACTATAAATATTTTTCTTACATTTGGTCTCTTCATTTGTTAAAAGTGTCAAATTTTTAGAAGCTACTGCAGGCAAAGCAGTATGTGCCTTAACTAGAACCTCCTTATATCTAGTCTGAAAAGCAATCCAGAGGAAAGGTCTAATGTTTTTGTCACCAACCCTAGTTTTCAAGAAAATTAATATGGACAAGAAGGGCAACCAGAAATGATATGTTAGGAATCAATCTTTTTTATAATTACCACTACTTTTGTTAATTATGGAAGATAGAAGTATGATTG